>BTHU01000008.1:18504478-19704478 GCA_036184795.1 Tokudaia tokunoshimensis
AATAAGGCTGCTATGAACATAGTGGAGCATTTGTCCTTATTACATGTTGGAGCATCTTCTGGGTATATGCCCAGGAGTGGTATAGTTGGGTACTAAGGTTGTCTATGTCCAATTTTCTGAGGAACCACCAAATGATTTCCACAGTGGTTTTACCAGATTGCAACCCTTCCTTATTTGTCACCTTTCAGAAAGCTCAAGTCCAGGTGGACCAAGGACCTCAACATAAAATCAGATACACTGAATCTAATAGAATAGAAAGTGAGAAAGACCCTTGAATACATTGACACAGGGGGAAATTTCCTAAACAGAACTCTAATAGCCCATCTCTAAGATGAAGAACTTTTAAATAGGACCTCATGAAACTGGAAAGTTTCTATAAGGAAAAGGACATAGTCAAAAGGACAAATCAGCAAACTAAAGGCTGGGAAAATAATCTTCATTAACATGTGATAGAGAAATAATATCCAAAATAAAGAACTCAAGAAGCTAACCACCAAAAAGCCAAACAACCCAATTTTAAAAAATGTGGTATAGAACTCAACAGAGAATTCACACCAGGAGGAATATCAAGGCTGAGAAGCACTTAAAGAAATGTCTAATCCAAACAACCTTAAGATTTCACCTCATACCAGTCAGAATGGCTAAGATCAAAACCACAGGTGACAGCACATATTGGCCAGGATATGGAGAAAGAAGAATAGTCCTCCATTGCTGGTGGGGTTGCAAACAGGTACAGTCATTCTGTAAATCAATTTAGAGATTCCTCCAAAATTGGAAAAAAATCTACCTGAATATGCAGCTATACCACTTTTAGGCAGTTACCCAAAAGTTTCCCCACCATGCCACAGGGGAACGTGTTCCACTATGTTCATAGCAGCCTTGTTCGTGATATCCAGAAGCTGGAAACAACCTAGATGACCCAGAAAAGAAGAATGGATGCAGAAAATGTGGTCATTTACATATTGACACATCTGTCAAAGGAAATAGAAAATGCAAAAAGCTCCGAGCCCAAAACATCCAGTAAATTAAGGACACACACACACACACACCACACACACCACACACACACACACACACACACACACACACACACACACACACACACACACATACACACACAAAATCAAAGCTAAGAATAACAGGAAGAAAGGTGGGTGAAGAGTCCCAGCTCAAAGGGCCAGAAAATATCTTCAACACAATCATTGAAGAAAACTTCTTCAACATAGAGAAAAAGATAGTCTCACATACAAAAAAAGCCTACAAAACTCCCAGTAGATTAGACAGAGAAAACAAAATACTCCCCATCATATAAAAATCAAATAACTAAATGCACAGAACAAAGAAAAATATTAAAAGCTGTAAAAGGAAAAGGACAAGAAACATATAAGAAAGAAGTATCAGAATTGCACAAAATTCTCAACAGAGACTCTAAAATCCAGAAGATCCCAGACAAATGTCATCCAAACCCTAAGAAAACACAAATACCCACAAAAATTAACATACCCAGCAAAACTCTCAATTACCATAGATGGAGAAACCAAGGTATCCCATGAAAAAACAAATTTAAATGTCTTTCTATTAAAGCAATATCCAAGGATACTGGAAGGAAAACTCCAACACAAGGAAAGTAGTTACGCCCAAGAAAACATAAGGAATTAAATATCTCAAAACAATCCCAAAATAATAGAATCACACACATATAATACCATGTACAACCACAATAATAACATGAACTAAAAATCATCTCTCTTTAATATATCTCAACATAAGTTGAGACTCAATTGGGGGGGGGAATCAATGCCCCAATATATAAATAAAAATAAAATGACTGAGCCTAACAGATTATATATGTAAACAGAATCCAGCATTTCACTACATTCAAGAGCCATGCCTCAATGCCAAATATAGACACTAGCACAGAATAGAGGATTGGGAAAAAAAGTTTTTCCTAGCAAGTGGTCCCAAGAAACAAGCTGGACTCACCATTCTAATATTCAATAAATAGCCTTTCAACCAAAAGTTGTCAATAGAGATTGTGAAGGACACTTCACACACATCAAGGAAAAAAATTCATGAAAAGGAAGTCTAATTTCTTAACACCTATGCACTAAATGCAGCTACATTCACAAAGGAAACTTTACTAAAGCTCAAAATACATATTGATCCTCACACATTAATAGTGGGAAACTTCAACTCCCCACTCTCACCAATGGACAGACCATTGAAACAGAAACTAAACGCACAGAGAAACTAACAGAAGGTATGAGCCAAAAAATTTTAACATATCTACAAAACATTTCTCACCCCCACAAAGAAGAATATACATTCTTTTCAGCACATCATGGAACCTTCTCTAAAATTGGTCACAAAATCAGGAACAAAACAGGTCTCGATAGAAGAAACCTGAAATATTTCCATGCATTCTATCAGATCACCAAGGAATAAGTTGAGACATCAATATAAACAAAATAAACAAAAAGCAACTAATCATGGGATCTGAAAAACTCTCTACTCAATGATAATTTGGATATGATCAAATAAAGATATTAAAGACTTTAAAGAATAAAACTAAAACAGTATAACAAAACTTATGGGACAC
Source organism: Tokudaia tokunoshimensis (assembly GCA_036184795.1). NCBI lineage: Eukaryota > Metazoa > Chordata > Mammalia > Rodentia > Muridae > Tokudaia > Tokudaia tokunoshimensis. The sequence goes on from BTHU01000008.1 coordinate 18,507,078, forward strand.
AATGAAAGCAGTGCTAAGAGGAAAATTTGTAGCACTGACTGTTTTCGTAAAGAAATTGAAGAGATCCTGTACTGCCAATTCAACAGCACTCCTGAAACATCTAGAATGGAAAGATGTAAAGACAACCAAAGGAATAGATGGCCAGAAATAGTCAAACTCAGGTTTGAAAGCAACCAATAAGAAAAAAAGAGAACAATATAAAGAATCAACAAAATCAAGAGCTGATTCTTTGAGAAAATCAATAAGATTTTTAGTTTAGTTTGTTATCCAAACTAACTAAAAGGCATATAGCCAATATCCAAATTAACAAAATCATAAATGAAAAGAGAGACATAAAAACAAACACAGAAGGAATTTAAAAAAAAATATCAGATCTTACTACAAAAGCATATACCTTGAAAAAAATAAAACTTGAAATTATGTTGTAATTGATGATTTTTCTGGACAAATACTACATACCAAAATTAAATAAAAAAACAGAAAAACTATCTAAACTGTCCTATAACACATAAGGAAGTAGAAATAGTCATTAAAAACCTTCCAACAAATAAAAGCCCAGGTTCAATAGTTTTTGTGCAGAATTCAATAAGAGTGTAAAAAAGAACTAATACTAATACTCCCCAAACTATTCTGCAATATAAAAAAAGAAGAATCAATACCTAATTCATTCTAGAAATGCACATTTGCTCTGATACCTAAACCACAAAAGGACCCATCAAATAAAGTGTTTAAACTCAATTTCATTTATGACTATCAATACAAAAATACTCAAGACAATTCTCACAAACCAAATCTAAGAACACATCAAAACCATCATTCATCATCATGATTAAGCTGGCTTCTTCCAAGGAATGCAGGTGTGGTTCAATGTAGAAAAATCCATCAACATAATATATATATATGTATGTATATATATATATATATATATATATATATATATATCAAGAAAAAAATTCACATGATCATCTCATTAGATGTTGCAAAATACAACCAATCCCACTAAAATCAGGTAGAAGAGAAGACTACCCACTTTCTTACTGTCTATTCAATATAATACTTGAAGTTCTAGCTAGAAAAATGAGACAACAAAAACAGAACAAGGCAATAAAAATTGGGAAGAAGTCAAAATATCACCATTTGTAGATGATATGATAGTATACAGAAGTAATCCAAAATCACATCAAAGAACTACAACAGCTTACAACAACTTTAGCAAAATGGTGGAATATAAAATTACCTCAAACAAATCAGTATTATTCATTTATACATGTGATAAAGAGACTGTGAAAGAAATAGAGAAACAACACACTTAAAAGCAGTCACAAATAATATAAAATACCTTCGTGTATCTCTAACCAATTAAGTTAAATGTCTGTATGACAAGAGTTCTAAATCCCTGAAGAAAGAAATTGAAGAAGCTCTCAGAAGATGGACAGATCCCCCCAAACACATAGATTGGTAGGATTAACATAGGAAAAATGTCCAAGTTACCGAACTCAATCTATACTTTCAATGCAATCCCCAGCAAAATTCCAACACAGTTCTTCACAGTCATGGAAGGAGCAATGCTCAATTTCATATGCGACAAAAAACAGGTTAGTGAAAACAGTTCTCAATAAAAAAGAACATCTGAGGAAATTACCATCCCTGACCTCAATCTGGAATACATAGAAATAGTAATACCACATGGTATTGACATAGAAAAACAGGTTAATTAAAGGTATAGAATTGAAGAACCAGAAATAAACCCATATAGCTATGGACACTTGATCTTTGACAAAGAAGCCAAAAATATAGAGTGGAAACACAAAGCACTTTCAATAAATGCTGTTGGTCTAAGTGGTGGTCTACATGTAAAAGAATGAAAAGAGATCCATGTTTATTACCTTGCACAAAGCTCAAGTTCAAGAACATCAAGGACCTCAATGTAAAACCAAATACACTGATTCAAATGGTTGAGAAATTGGGACAAAGTGAACTCATTAGCACAGGTGGAAAATTCCTGAACAGAACACCAATGGCTCAGACTCTAAGATTAACCATTGACATATGGGACATCAAGAAACTGAAAAGCTTTTGTAAAGTAAGGAACACTGTCAATAGGACAAATTGTCAACTGACAGTTTGGGAAAAAATGTCTAATAACTGTACATCTGATAAATATCTAATATCCAAAATAAATAATGAACTCAGGAACTTAACCTCCAAAAAATCAAATAACCCAATTAAAAAATGGGATACAGAGATAAACCAAGAATTCTCAACAGAGAAATCTCAGTTGGCATAGAAGCATTTAAAGAAAATTTCAACATCCATAGTCATCAGGGAAATGCAAATCCAAATGAGCCTGAGATTCTACCTTTCACCAAATGGAAAGACTAAAATAAAAAACTCAAGTGACAGCATATGCAGGCATGGATATGAAGACAGAGGAACACTCCCTGGACCAAGCATATACACATCACTTCAGTCGGCATTTATTACCAGTGTCAGTTTCATGTGTTAGTAATGCTATTTACCATCTATGATAAGTATTCTTCATTGTCAACTGTCCCACACTTGATGATATTTAATAGATACCGCAACAGATGTCTTTGAACATGTCAAGAGATGTTTATCTGAGGAGAAATGTTGTACCTAAAAATTTTAGAATAAAATTGTATGGAATTTTGTTACACACTGAATTAAAATAAAGAAAAGACAAAGTAAGAATAAAACATTCTTTTCTATACTCATGTGTGCAGACGTGAGCAAACTTCTTCTACCATATGTTTGCAACCTGGGCTTTGATGAAATTAAACTGTTGTGTTGCAATAATATGCAGGCTGGAAAATCTCATTCTTAAAGAAAACTTGCTAAAATGCCAATACAAAGCACTAGAGACAGCTGAAGAAAATTTGGAGTTGAAAAGTTTGGAGTTGGAGTTGGTCTTCTGGAGGCTAAAGGACACCAATTTTTCATGAAATAGCAAAGGTTAAGTTCTAAATGCAAGCATATAGCATTGTCTGTACTGAGTAATATATGTATCAACTGAATCTTTTTACTGTTACATGCATATATATGATTTCAGAAATCCCCATTTGTTATTGAATAACCAATTAGTTGGCTCATCTCTAGGGATGAATAATTCTTCCTCTTTCTGCTGTCTTTATTTGTAGTTCTTTGGCTAAGAATTTCCATTTTCATATATATATATATATGTATTTGTGAATTCTGTAGACCTAAACTCTTATTTTCATGTTTGCAAAGTAAATGTTTTATGAAGAGACCTCTCCATCCTCCTTATAAATTCTCTCTAATGTTTACATTTTGAGAATTATAAGAGGTTAACTGGAATGTACTATGTTGGAACCCAAGTATGAATCAATAAAAAACTTAGTCTTAGAATAAAACTAAACTTAAGTAAATACTTCTCTAGTCTCTACCTCATCATGAATTTATTTTTTAATTTATGTAAGTTTATTTTTATATAACTATTCAGTGTCATATTCCCAATGAGAACTATATCAGACTAGCTGGGTGACTTTCATTGTCTTCTATATACATTATTTAGTCTTCTAAATGAGACAGTTTACTATTGCTTCAATATCATTGTTTACTCGTACATACACTTGGTCTATTTATAACCTCACGCTTCAATTTTGACATCCTATATGTATCCAGTATGTCATCTATTTACTTCACATTTTTCAATTTTGAATTACAGGCTTTTAAAGTGGTCTTGATAAGCTGTCAAATTTCTATGTATTTAAATGTTTTTCACTTCACTTAATGGATGATCTACTTAATATTTAAAGTTGAAGACACATTACAACTTAAGAGAAAATTTTCTAGGTAATTTCAGGCACTTAAATAAAAGGCAAAACTACTAATACTAAATTAAGGAAGTAAAATGGTCATTACTGAGACTTTTTTGAGTATAAAGCATGAAGTAAAATGTCATCAGTTACATTATTGTTCATGTCTTTCTAAGATTAGTGTCACAAACAATATAGCATTACATTATGCCTGTGCTCATTGCAAGTATTACTTGGATATGAGCTGATTTTCTTTCTGCACTTGGTTTTCATTTTTCTTTCAATAAATGTCTTTTGAGTCACAATTTTTATCACAAAATTCATTGAAAATATGTGCACTATATTTTCACCTCATTCTTAGGGGAATGAGGAATGGAAACATAGCTAGCCTATTCTTCACCATGGGTGCCATGCCAGACTGGAAAAAGAAGTAAAATTTTGCCCCACAAAAGTGCCTTGTTGAAAGCTTAGTTCATTATGAATACAAAGGACATATGAGATACTCATAGAAAAACCTGACCATTTGTAGTCCCAGAGATAAAGTCCAGTTATACAGTGCTTGATTAGAATATATCAAAACTGTGTTTAGTTTGTAGACCAGAAATAAATTATGAACATATATACATTGTTTAATCAAAAGGATCATGTGGGTTGGAAAGATTGTTTTAAGGTCAAGAGTACTTTCTGCTCTTTCTGTGGCATGGCGTTCAGATCTAAACAACTTTGAATTGCTCAGAAATGTAAGTCCAGCTCCAGATAATACAATACACTCTAATAACCACTGTAGATATATCATTAGACAGGCAAAAAGACATGCAGGCAAACACACACACACACACACACACACACACACACACACGCACACACACACACCAACACACAGACACACAAACATATGTGTGCATGCCCACATGCCCGCATACACAGGCAGATAGATAGACAAACAACTTTATATATACAGGGAATTTTATTTAATGCTTGAATACAATAAACCCATAAGATTGGTAATAATTAAATTAAGTAGTAAGATAATTAAGTTAACCATTTAGTGATAATTTCCTAGACATAAAGTTCCATATGTAAGATATATTCTGTTTCCTCCAGAATATATGTAGGAAAATATCAAAATGGATTTACACACCAAACCAGAAAAGTTAGATACAAAATTCATACCAACATAAAAAATGGTTCTTAATTTTTATGTCACTAATTTTGATGTTTACTAATAGCCAAAGTCATAACAAATAAATGTGCCACTGTGAAACTTTATACAATAATAGTCATGGAAGCATAAGAGAAAAGATAACACCACATTTAATGGATTCATTAATTAACAAGCTTAGAATCTAAAAGAGCATTTCCATTTTCTAAAAAGGGGTGATTTCCTTGGCTACCAGAGAATCTAAGCCTATCTAGCATTGACAATTTCAGCAAATGTTTGTCAAAGTCAAACAATTTTATAACATAAAATTCATTACATATTCATAGGAACTCTGTGTTAGTTACTTTTCTTCTTATTGGGATTAAATATCTAATAAAATTATGTGAAGGAGGGAGATCATTTGGGGCTCATTGGTTACATATGACAATAGAGGACTCCCACATCTGCACATAAGTAAGCAGGAAAGGAGAGATTCCAGTGGTCAAAGTGCTTTCTCCCTTCTATTATTTTATTTAGTCTAAGACATAAACCCCTAGGACAGTATCCTCCACCTCCAGAGTGCATTTTCCTCACTCAGTTAAAATCCTCTCAATATGCCCTAAGTTTACTCCAGTGTTTCCAAATGTAATTAAGTTGACAATAACGTGCATATTCTGAGTTGATAGAATGATTATAGCCTGCACAAATAGCACTTTTCAATGAATCAATCTTCACATATCAATAATACCAAATAAAGCAATACAACCCCTTTCTCTTATTAACCTTCCTCTTACTTTTTTGTGTATTCTATATTTTTAAATTATAATACAATTTTTATTATTAAATTAAATTTTATTATTAAATAATAATGATTTTATTATTAAATAAAATTTTATTTTTAAATTAATGCATAATTTACATTTGAGACCACATAGATATTTTCATTCTTGGCAGGTAGACATTTTCACATTTTTTATAAACTAATTCTTATATTAAAAAGACACGAGAAGCGAGAGGGGGTTGAATGGGGAACAGAGGGAGGAAAGGGGGCTTTTTGGACTTTCGGGGAGGGAGGAAATGGGAAAGGGGAAATCATTTGGAATGTAAATAAAAAATATAGAAAATAATAAAAAAAGAAAAAACAAAACAACAACAACAAAAAAAGACACATGTTATTTGGGACCGTTTTTGACTTTCTTCTAGTTACCAGATTTAGTCTACTGGAAAATAAAATATAGTTTAACCATAAAAGAAAATGATCATCAGGGAGGAGATGGTCTGTGTTTCTCTAAATCTGACATCATCAGTATATATAACAGTAGCATTTTTCTCCCAGACCTGGAAAATTGAAGTATGTGTTCACTAAATGGAGCCTTATTTTTAATTGCATAGTATTCTTTAAGTCAGGTATGGTTTTAGAAAAATGTGCAAAATTAATTGCTTCAATGTTAAAGTTCTGTTGGAGAGTCAATTTTCTCCAAGGATGTAACCTCTTTTGAATCGTCCATTTTCCCATAAATAGGCTGACACTTGTGGATATTCTTCAAACACATAATGTATTCACTAGCTTTTTTTAAAAAATGAACATGATGTTGAGAGGACTTGTAAAGGATTTCAGGAAGAAGTGTGGGTGGATTTAATAGAAAGATATATTTTTTTGTCATCTTTTTTGTAAATTTACATTCCAAATCACTTCCCCTTTCCCGTTTCCTCCCTCCCCGAAAGTCCCATAAGCCCCCTTCCCTCCCTCTTTTCTCCATTCAACCCCCTCTCATTACTCTGTCCTGGCGTTCCCCTACATCCAGTCTTTCCAGGACCAGGGGTCTCTCCTTTCATCTTTATAGAAATGCATGTGAGGTAGGATTGGGTGGGTGGGAGGGAGAGCACCCTTATAGAAGCAGGGGGAGAGGGATGGGATAGAGTTATTCCAAAGGGTATACCAGGAAAAGGGATAACATTTGTAATGTAAATACATAAAATATTCAATAAAAATAAATTTTCAAAAATATTTAAAAACCTTAATATGCATCGATGAAATTCAAATATTTCACAATCATCCCAAACTATTTTGTTCATCAGGTAATAAAAACTTAACAATAATAAAGGGAAAGGAGTGACAATCCTGGCTAATAATTTTGTAGCAGTGACCTCTTTACAGATTGCCCATCTCTACTTCTTTCGTTAACAGGAAATCTAACTCTAAGATGGATGGGAGTTTCCAATGTCCAAGAAAAAGGGTGTATGCACACATACACACACACACACACACAGAGAGAGAGAGAGAAACACCCACAGGTTATATTAAAACTCTTCATAATGACCACTTCCCTAGGATTCAAAACATATGTCAAATAAGGCTAAAGAAGTGGTTCCGTTCTGAGGAGTACTTGCTGCTTTTCCAGAGGTTGTCTTCCTAGCACTATGTTCAAGCAGCTTACAACCACCAGGGTTTCTGCTCAACAGGATACAAATCATTCTGACCTCAGCAGTTATTTATACATATATATTCATTCATATATATATATATATTAAAAAGCAAAACTAAAGTGGGATAGAGAAATTGTTCAGTTTAAACCAGTGCCTGCTCCACTAGGGAACCTGGAGGCATTCCCAACCTCTACTTGGCAGCTACCAACCATTTACAGCTCTTGGTCTAGGGTATCTAACACCCTCTCCTGGCCTATATGGGAGCTAGATATATTCACGGTATTCTTACATACATATAGGCAAAACACCCAAACAAAAAGAATAAAGTAGAATTATATAAAAAGTAAATTTCTGTGTCAGTATTCAAGGAAGTAATATCAAATCAAAACAGTTGAAAAACCAAGCTGCATCAAGACAAGTCCTCTAAATTTGACTTATGCTAGACAGCTGAACCAAAGGTTCATAACACATCAGAGAAGAGCTGTCCTACCAATTACTTTCTTCAGTGCTTCCTTCATATCCCTGTTCCTCATACTGTAGATAAAGGGATTCATCATTGGAGGAACTATTGAATACATCACTGAAGCCACGGCAATCTTCTTTGGTGAATCAATTACATTTGAGGTAATGTATACACCAAAACCAGTCCCATAGAACAAGGAAACAACTGACAAATGAGACCCACAAGTGGAAAAGGCTTTGTACTTTCCTTCTGAGGATCGCATTTTTAGTACTGTAGAAACAATGTGAACATAAGAGAAAATTATTCCAAATAGAGGAACACCAGCAAAGATAGAAGCTGTAACAAATATCAAGGTGCTATTGATAAGACTGTCAGAACAGGCAAGCTTGATGATTTGTGCAATTTCACAGAAAAAGTGGAGGATTTCTAGGTCTATGCCAAAGGACAAGTGCAGTACCATCAGACTATGCAGCAGACCATTTACAATACTAAAGAATAGAGAGATAAGAACCAGAATAACACAGAAGTAGGGGTTCATGATGACTGTGTATCTTAGAGGATAACAAATGGCTATGTGGCGGTCATAGGCCATCACTCCAAGGAGAAAACACTCAAAGATGGTGCAAACTGCAACAAAGCATCCCTGGCTAAGGCAGCCAGCAAAAGTGATCCTCTGATCCTGTGTTTGTAAATTCACCAACATCTTTGGAACTGTAATGCTGATTAAATACATGTCATTAAAAGACAGAAGGCAGAGAAAGAAGTACATGGGGGTGTGGAGGTGGGAGTCACAATTAATGGCCAACATTATAAGAAGATTTCCAATGATGGTGATCAAATACATGCATAGAAAAAGGCCAAAGATGAAGGGCTGCAGCTCTGTATCATCTGTGAGTCCACGAAGAAAAATATCAAAAACATCTGATTTGTTTTTAACTTCCAGGTTACACATGAATCTTTAGGAAAGGGAACAAGTAGCTTTTGAAATACAGGAAATACAAGTAGAATTATAAACTGATATTTGTTAAAAAAAAAGAACCTTACATGTGCTTTGATGTTTCAAATTTAGTCTTATATTTGCATTTTAGAAACAGAATGTGAATAATTTATTTTGAAAGCAACACCATCTAGTTTGTCCTACTAGTTTGTCTGGTAATTAATACCCATAGTGAACTCAGTTCTACTATAAGCATGGTTACAAATGTCTGAATAAATGTTAATAGTCATTATATTTGAGGAAAGAACTTTTTGGCTTGAATAAAGTGACACCTACCATTACAGCAGGATGGCAATTAAAACATAATCCTGATTGAGTTTCAGTAGAAATGTTCATGGTAATGATTCTGTACTAAGTTGATAATGGGAGGACAATTATGTGGAATTTTTTCAATAATTTTTTGCATGCTTTTTTGATTCACCATGTTGATAATCTAATACAATCCCTCCATTTCAAAAATTAGTAATGGTGTCTTTATATTTCATCTACTGTCCAGAATGATGAAAATATCTCACCTGTACTTTGGAAATGTAAGAAATCTCCTTTAGAAATGCAAATATACTCCAGTAAAGAAGAGGTTGCTGGTTAAAGATGAACTCTGAACTTTTACCATGATATTTCAAGATTTTTTAAATGCTGTTGATTATGTCACAAGCTGAATGTTTTATCTCTTAATCTCAGGAGGCTTGATGATCAGTGCTCCTTATTAGACTAACTACATGACTATTAGTCTAAACCCATGAGTTCATATCTTTAAAAAACAGTTCTACCAACAGTGGAGAGTTTTGAAACATTTGGTTCTCTGACACTGAAGACCAATTGAACACAAAGAAATTCCTCCCACATTTCATAGTATTGCAAGCATAAAATATACCACTATTCTCATAACCTTCACACATCCTTTTTAATTTTCTTTACAAACTAATTGTTCTTTATTTTTACATGATATATTGTAGCCTCGATCCAGTTCTATTTTTTATGAATATGTTCTGTATATTTGTACAAAATTATAGTTGTTCAAGTTTCCAATTATCATAAAACTTAAACAAGGTTATACTCTAGATGTGTACCATCTCTGTTGACTGAATCTTACTTTTTGTTTTCTTTGCTGTATATTTCTTGTCAATTTTTTTTTGATCACTGATGATATTGAGTTTGTGAAACATCATTTTTTCCACAATTGTTTGCAATCACTTTTCTCATAAAATAAACCAAAGTGTTTAATTTAGGATTTTGTTTAAGGCTGAATTCATATTTTTTTTTCATTTTACTTGACTAGATTCCTTTTCTTGTTCTTTGATTTAAAGCTGAGAGTAAAAAAGCATTTGTTTAATACATTTAAACCAAGGAAATAAATGAGTCTTTTAATTCATCTCTACTAGCAGGCTTTCTGGAATGGTGTGAAAAAATCAAATATTTTACAGTTCAGTCTTGGTTTTATTGAGTTAGATTTCTAAGACTAGTGATGTGTCTCCCTCACATTCCACCTCTCTCATCTTTCATATTATACTCTCTTTCTTTTGATTCCTATACCAATGCAATTATTAAAGGCTGAGTCTAGTTATTGTCTGAATGATCAACACTGTATTCTTTGAACCATTCATGCCAGAGCTGTAAACCAAAACAAGCAACTATTTACCAGTCTATATGTGCTAATCTGGTAATAGCCAGTACATGATTATTCTCTTTTACAATATGTATTATAAGACCACACCTATAATCTCTATGCATCTACCTCTCTGTTTAGATTGTGGAGCACCAAATGTTATATTAAGTGCAAAATGACACTGAATAAATAATTTTATATGTAATTTTCTGGTTTTTTTTTTTTATTTTAAAGACTTGTTTTTTTTCTTTCTCTTTTTGCAGAACAAAGCAACTACTTTATTTCCGTATGGATAGTACAAAAAAAAAAGTGAAAGCTGTCAAAATTGCCAAAGGAGAGGCCAACATACTTCTTGTCAACCTACATGGGCCCCACTGAGCTATCATTTCTCATGACAAAGACTGGACTCAACTCCCAAGTCAGATGTGGAGCTGGGCAAAACCTAGAGTACAGGATATTCCAAACTGCTGATAAGGTTCACATGCTGCAAACAGAAAAGGAAATGGCCAGAGTAAACATGCCAAAGGAACCAGCACAGCATCTCAGACGTGCAAAACAGAAAATTATTTTCTGCACACAAAATAGGAAAAAATGAACCCAAGACATACAGTGCAAAATCAATACAAGAATCAAGTAGCTTCACACTAAGAGAACAAAACAAGCATGAACCCAGACCTGTCTTTGAGGAGCTACTAAGGCAGCTATTTCTAGCTCCCTTGTGAGAGGCTTAACATTCCTCCAAGCACAATGTTTCTCAGTGTGAACCCACATTTCTGTTAAGACTTTAGCTGTTTTGGCCTTTATATCCTATCCCCAGGGAGACTATCATAGATTCATACACAAAAATTAAAGGTCTATGATTTTCCACACTTTTTATACTACTGGTTATTATCAATATTGCATCTTGAAGTTTACAATTATACTAAATTCATGCACTAACCCCTAACATGGCACTACAATATGCTATCAAGCACTACTGCTTGCAAAATTAAACACATTGCAAAATGAAAGATATTGGTGATTTTGTTGTTCTTAAACAACTTGTAACACTTGTTTTTTAATTCATTAATTTATTTTTTCATTTTCATTTTATTAGTATTTATTTGAATATTCATTTATGTTCATATAGTAATAAAAATGGAAAGATAACAGACATTGAGGAAATCCAGAGAATCCTAATTCTACCAGACTATATTCAACCAAATTGGAAAATCCAAAAACCCAAATAAGCAAAAGGATAATTTTCTTAATAGGTATCTAGATGTTCTGAGTTCCCAAAACATATATAGAAGAGAATTGACTGATCTGGCCTCAGTTGGAGAAGATGCACTGAGTCCCCATGACTTGAGGCCACAGGGAGAGGGGTAATGAATTGTGGGAGAGGCACTGGGAAGGGGCAAAGGTTGGATTGTTAATAAATAAAAAATAATTAATTAAAAAATTAGGTATCATTGACTCAATTTAAGATAAGACAGAAAAAAAAAGTGAAATAGACATACATCACCTTGTGAAAGAGAGACAAATATAAAGTCTTCCAGAGAGAAAAAAGCTAAGGGCCACATATGTTTAGCACAGAATTATAGGAGACTTTCAAAAAACTGTTAACATAAATACTCCTCAAATTATTTTGCAAAATATAAACAGAAGAAACATCACCTAATTCCTTCTAAAGTACCACAGTTAATCCAATACTCAAATTACCCAAAGATTCAATAAAAATAAAAATTATAGAACTATTTTCCTTATGAATATAGATGTAAAATAATAAAATATTTGCAAACTTAATCCAAGAAAATACCAAAAAGATAATCCATAAAGATCAATTAGGGCTCATACCAGATATGCAGGTGTGGTAGGTTATACTAAAATCAATAAATGTAACCTAGCATGCCAACAAGCAGAAAGGGGGAAAAATACATGACCTTCTCATTAGATTCAGAAAAAGGCATCTATAAAATCCAACACTTCATTTTAATAAAAGTACTGGAGAGACTACAGATACAAGAGATAATAGTCTTAATAAAAGTAGCTTACAGTAAGCATGTAGCAAGCATCTACTTAAATCAAGAGAAACTCAAAGCTTTTCCACTAAAATCAGAAAAAGACAAGATTGTCAACTCTTTCCATACCTATTCAGTACTGTATTTCAATTCTTAAAGCAATAAAACAAATGAAAGAGATTAAAAAGTTACAAATTTTAAAGAAAGAAATCAAAGTTACATTATTAGCATATGAAGCATAGTATTCATAGGTAACCCTGAAAATTCCACTGAGTAATTTGATAACTTCAACAAAGTAGCAGAATATAAAAGTGGAATCACCTTGTCAGTGATGCCTGTCATTCTGCCTACATCCTATAAAAAGCAATCTACAGATTCAATGTCTTTGTCACCGATTTCAACACAATTCTTCACAGACCTTAAAAAGATTATTCTCAACTTCATATAGTATGTTGAATAAGTTTATGTTAAGTTGACCATGTTAAAGTCATCTGACAGGAGAGAGCCTGAATTAGGAAAATGACTATCTCGGAAAAGGTTGTAGGCAGGGTTCTAAGGCATTTTCTTAATTAAAGATTGATGGAGTGGGACCATGCCATTTTACCTGCAGCAAGGAAGCTTATCAGGATGATAATAACTTGAGCTTCTGAGGTTGAAAAGACATTTGATAGCCTTCTGTTTCTTTTATCTTTGTTGGTTGAGTTTGTTCTTAACTGCAAATGAATGTGCAATTCGAGCATGAGTATGGTGAATTCATGCTGTAATTCTGTCAACATTCAGGGCAGTAGGCATGCTCAGAAGGATGATATAGAGACCCTTATAGCAAGGATTTAGTGACCCCTGGTAGTGTCTTTTGACTAGAACCCAATCTCTGGGCTGGAATGGGAGTGGGAATAGAGGTAGGGGTGAGGTGGGGATCAGAGGTAGATCTGTTTAATAGAGAGCACAATGTTTAGGGCAAATATGCTTGTGTACCCATTGGATATCCTTGAGGTCATCCACTAACTGGGGATCATCTGCTTCTGCAATAAGTTCTGCCTGTAGGTTGGTGATAATGGGGGAGGTAAACAAAACATGATTTCAAAAGGGGCAAGTTCCATCTGGTATGGAGAGTTCTGTACTCTGTAAAGGGCAAAGGGGAGAAGATTCATCCAGTCACCATCAGTCTCCAAGGTCAATTTAATTAGGGCCTCTACTCATCTTATGTACTTGTCCTGAATTCTGGGGTCTGTAAGCACAATGAAATTTCCAATAAATCCCAAGAATATTAGCTAATGCCTGATTTGCCTTGTATACAAATGCAGGTCCATTGTCTGACTCTATAAGCTTAGGAAAACCATACCTTAAAAGAATTTCTTCTAATATTTTCTTTGCTGCTGTCTGACCAGTCTCATGCTTATTTGGGAAAGCTTCAGTCCATCCTGAAAAGGTGTCTATGAGCAATAGTAAATATTTGTGTCCAAATTTTCCTAGTTTTACCTCCATGAAGTCCATTTCTCAATAGACTACTGGCTTGTTGTCCTAGTATTGAGTACCGGGGTTCTTCTCACTGGCAACCACATTGGTCAATTGACAAGTCTTATAATCCTTAACAATTTCACTTATTTTTAAATTGGCATGTCTAAATCGGTTGTGGGACTGGCAGATTAAGTCCTGCATTCTTTTGGCACCAACGTGTGAAGAACTATGGATCTTTTCCAGTAAGCATAGTACTATTTTCTCTAAAATTAGTTTGTATTCTGCTGTCTTCCACCATCCCTTATGACACTGAGATATGGTCAGGTTTCTGGCCCAGATCACATCTTCTGTAGGCATTTTAGGGAGCCTGGGATTTCTGGATCTAGGGCAAACATGGGCATGAGAGGCCACCTACCTGACTGTTTCATCTGCCTTATTGCCCTCTGAGACTGGCTTCTTTAATTTCTGGTGTCCCAATCAAGGAATGATGGTCAGCTTTTAAGGTCCTCATAGAGCCTGAGGGAGGGAAATATTTTTTTCTTTTTGATAGCCTTTCCTTCTATTATCATAAGACCTTTCTGCCAATAAATATTCCATGGATATGAGCAGTAGCAAAAGGAATTGGACTATCTGTGTCTCTTATTTTTTCTCAGCTCTAAAACCTTGTTCAGAGCTACCAGTTCTGCTTTTCTGGGCTGACATTCCTCCAGGAATGGCTTTACCCATATAATCTCATTGATTGAGACCAGTGCTGCCCCAGTATAACTCTACCCATCCTGAATGAGCCTGTTGTCATTGATGAATCATATTACTTGTGTATCCATTAAGTAGTTATCCTGAAGATCTGGCATGGTCCATGGCTGTGTCCCAAAATGTCTGAGCAGTCATGCAGAGACACATCGAGGTCTGGGTCAGGTAGCAGGGTAGCTGAGCTTAGAGCAGCTGAGGCCTGAAAAGTTATCCTGGGGAAATTTAAGAGAAGGCACTGGTAATGAGACATTTTGGCATATTCCTTAACCAGGAGGCCATTGCTGCCATGAGGTGTAAACAGGAGAGCCAGATTTTGGCAACTGGACCTAATTTCTATGACAGGTAGGTCACTGGCTAGAACCAATGCTCGGGCCTAGATTCTGAGTATGCATTCCCCAGATTTAGGGAGGTCACCTGTAGTTGGCAGAGTAGGGCTTTCTTAGCAGAGGCTTGATAATCCAAATATTCCAGGACCTCCAAGAGGTCCTGAGTCTTTTTAAGACATTTTGTTTTGTTTCTGCTGCCACCAGGACACCATTTGAAGAGACTTTATCATCTAGTTTCAGCAAGACAGATGTTGAACTCTATTAATTATTTACATGGAAGCTGGCGGGATTCTCCTGCACTTTTAGGGTTACCCTGGGCTTGGGGAGAGGATTGAAACCCTCCCTGCCCACTCCTATTCTTTATCTTCTAAGGCCAGGATTTAGATAAGGTCCTTCTTCTTGGGGCATTCCCTGGCCCAGTGGCCCTCCTTCTTACCATAAGCACATTAGTTCTGTCTTAAGTGGAGGAATTCTTGTTCTTTTGCCCTGGGCCCCTTATGTCTTTCTTTGGAAGTCATCCGATTTAGGAGTCTCCTACAGCCTTCTGGTTTGACTGTGACTGCCAACTAAACTTTTGCCAGGTCTCAAGTCTGTTGACTCTGTGACTTCTGTAACTGTCACTATGACTCTCAAACTCTTTTCTCCTAACTTCTCTACGTGCCTAATATCATACCAGATTGGTGGGCTGTCTTTCAGTTGGTTTGAGACCTGTCAGCAAAGGCTGATGGTAAACAAAATGCCTCCTCTTACTTTCAATTGTGTTAAAATCCCAATCTGTGTGAGTCAGGGGAAAGCAAGTATCAATAACTGCTTGGTTATAGGCGACTCCCCTGTGTGGCAAGGAACAAACTTCTTGACCTCTGCCTGGTTATTCTCCCTCTCTTCTGTGGTGAAGGGAACCTGCAAAGATGTTGACAATAAAGGTCACTAGTGGCAAAGGGCCAGTAGTGGTAAGGTTGGTTCCCTTGTTCATCGACCAGCCCAACACACAAGGGTAGGAAGATAGACTCCAGTTCAGAAGGCAGCTTTGTGACCCGCAGAACATCCCCCTCTTTCTGCCTATGATGGGGTAGCCTGTGGAAGATCGGCCTGTGCAGCTGCTGTCCTTCCTGAGGGATTGAATAAGGTATGAGAAGAAAGATACTATCCTCCTTTATTGCTGCTTATAGGACTGGGTAAAGGGATGATAGTCCTGCATCTCTTCTTTGTAGCCTTAGGTTTTTGGTAGCCAAGGTAAGAACTTCTGCTTGTTTTCTGGGGAGAAAATGTTCAAGCCAAGAGAGCAGGTCCTCTAGGCCATCTCGCCAAACCACCACAAAAGATATTTGGTCCAGGTGGTCAAATTTGGGTGAAAAAATGACTTTCTTGTTCCCTTGCACAAATCCTAGGTCAAAGGATCCTTCTAGGAGCCAGTTGGTGTTGAAAGTGGACCATTCTTATCTGCAGAATGTGGTCAATTTATTTTCTTAATAATGACTGATAGATTTACCCCCCCCTAGTTTTAACAACCTTAAAATGGCTAAGGAACAATTATATGGGGTTGAAGATGCCTGTCCTATGTTAATACATCCATCAAAATCACTTTGTAATGAGAAACACAAGTATAACACACAAAATCACAAATTTGGCCTTTCCTCTCTACTAGTCATAAATGAGAAAGAATCAGAATGTGATACTCATACAAAAGAGAAAAAAAAATACTCATCCTTCTCCTCTGTCAAGTAACACATGAAAACATAAGTAAGAGCTTTCCTCTCTCTTCAACCTTTCCTCTAGATCATACAGAAATGAGAAACAACTAGAAGGTGACATTCAAACACAAGAGAAGAAACTCACCCTTTCTCCTTGTTAAAAAGTAAACAGATAGGTGAGGCCCCTTTCTCTCTTTGAGTCCATGTTCACCCAAGATCAGGGTTCATGATATCTCCTGGTTCCTTGTGGCCATGACATATCTTAACCTCACTTGACCATGGATACAGATTCAAGGCCCTTTTCCAGAAAAAATTGCAAATGTGGCACCACTTAGAATTTATGAACAGAGAATGGCATACACCTCAGTGCCACATAGCCACTTGGTACACAAACCTCCAATGTGTGGAACAAATGGCTACACCACACATAGACTACAAGGAAAGATTTAGTGTGTGAACAGACAGGAAACAGGAAGTTTATCGTAGTGCTACAAACAGAAATAGGGAATGTGTGGACAGATTCACAGATTTAGACAGACATTACTGATATTAAGACCCTGTGGTTAGGTCCTGAAGGCTTGGGAGTTCCAGGATAACACACCAAAAAGTTGTACTTAAATGTTCTTGAACTACAAAAGATCACCAAGGAGTTGAATCAGATGCAATCATATCAGGGTCTTTATTCAAGCTTGAGCTCAGGCCTAACTTACTTTGTACCCACAGGACAGTACCAGTGGAGGAAAAGCACTAAGTACTTATCAAGTCCAGGTTTTATAGAAAGTGGCAAGCAAGGGGTAAGTTGTTATAGCCTGGCAAGCATCTAATTGGGGTACTACTGTGGCCTTTAGCAAAACTGGCAGGTGCTAGGAGCCAAACATTAAACTTAACTCCTGTTTACTCTTAATTGGTAGATGTTAGGCTCAGTGTGGGCTTGTAACCTGGAGGTGCATATTGGTTAAGGATTAACATGGAAACTGGCACTAAACACAAGATTTATTGGGAGATAGTAACCTGGAGATGCAGGTCTTTTGGGGGCAGCCTGGAACCTGGAGCTAGGCTCAGGTTTTGTTAGAGGGTAACATGGAAACTAAAGTTAGGTACTGGTCTGTTAGTTTACTTGAGTTTAAGCATAGGTCAGGTTTTCTAAGATGGAATCCAAACCCAAAAAATTTCGTCTGTCAGTCTATGTGTCTTCATGTATAAGAATGCAAATAGACTCATATTAATCATCCTGCACAAAACTCAAGTCCAAGTGGATCAGAGATCTCAGCATAAAAAAACAGATACACAGAGGCAAAAGCCTGGAAGAAAAGGTTTCCAAGTAAATGATATCAGGAAGCAAAGTTGGACCTGACATTTTGATATCCAATAAAATAGGCTTTCAACCAAAAGTTATCAGATGGGATGGGGAAGGACAGTTATTATTCATCAAAAGAAAAATCCACCAGGAAGAAGTCTTAATTCTGAGCATTCATGAACCAATTGCAAGGGAATTTATAAAAGAAACTTTACTAAAGCTCAAATCATACATTGAACCTCACATAATAATAGTGGGACACTTCAGCATCCCACTCTCACCAATGGACGGGTCATTGAAACAGAAACTAAACAGACATACAGTGAAGCTAGCAGAAGTTATGAACCAAATGTTTTTAACAGAAAGCTACAGACAATTTCACCCCAAAACAAGAGAATACAACCTTCTTAACACCTCATGGAATCTTCTTTAAAACTGAACACACACGCACGCACGCATGCACACACACACACACACACACACACACAAACACACACAAGACTCAACAGATACTAGAAGATTGAAGATTAAAATAATGCCATGTATTCTAACAGATCACCATAGAGTAAGGCTGGACATCAATAAAAACAAAAACAGAAAGCCCGCATACTCATGGAAACTGAACAATTCTCTGCTCAATGATAACTTGGTCAGGAAAGAAAGAAAGAAATCAAAGACTTTATACAACTCAATGAAAATAAATATACAGCATACCGAAATTTAGCCTAGCTAAATGAAGGGCACAGAGCCAGTAACAATATTAACACAATCATAAGTGGAAAGGGAAACATAAAAAACCAGAAAATTCAAAAACTTCAGAACTTACTACAAAAGCCTATACCCAACAAACCTTGAAAATCTAGATGAAATGAATATAATTTTCTAGACAGATAGTAGAATGAGTTATTATTCATCAAAAGAAAATACAACACTCCTTTATGTTAAAAGTCTTGGAAAAATAAGGATTTAAATCCCGTACCTCAACATATTAAAGCCAATATACAGCAAACTAACAGCCAACATCAAATTAAATGTAAAGAACTTGAAGCAATCCCATTAAAATCAGGGACAAGACAAGGCTGATCCCTCTCTTACTATCTAGTCAATATAGTATTTGAAGTTCATTTATTTATTTATTTATTTTTTAATGAAAAAGGAAGTAAAAACATTTTATGATAAAATTAAAGATTTACATGAAAATCTTTCTGAAAAAATTGAAGAAGCATATAGAAAAACACATTAAGATTGACAATTTTCAAAAATAAAATAAAGAGTAACAGGGTAGACATATAAAACATTGCTAAATTAATTGAATAAGGAAATAGAAACATTTTATGATAGAATTGAAGATTTACATGAGAAATATTTCTAATGAAGTTCTAACTAAAGCAATTAGAAAATAAGAGATCACAGGGGATAAACTTGGAAATGAAGAAGTCAAAGTATCACTAGTTGTTGATTAAATGATAGTATATACAAGTGATCCCCAAACTTCCATCAGAGAACTCCAACAGCTGATAAACATCTTCAACAAAGTGATAGAAGATAAATTTGCCCCAAACAGATCAGTAGGCTTCATTTATACAAATGACAAATAGGCTGAGAAATAGATAAGGGGAAAAAACACCTTTTACAATACCCACAAATAATATAAAACATTTTGGTGCAAACCAAGCAATCAAAGATCTGCATGACAAGAACTTCAAATCCCTTAAGAAATCAAAGAAGACCTCAAAAAATGGACAGACTTCCCAAACTCATGAACAGGTAGCATTAACATAGTGAAAATGGCCATCTTACCAAAAGCATTCTATAGATGCAGTGGAAACCCCATCAAAATTCCAAAACAATTCTCCAAAGACATAGAAAGAGCAATTCTCAATTTCATATAGAAAAACAAAACCAGAATAACCAAAACAATTATCAACACAAAAATAAATTCCAGGAGAATCACCATCCTTGATCTTAAGCTGTATTACAAAGCAATAGTGACAAAACTTAAATGGTATTGACAGACAGGTCAATCAATGGAACAGAATTGAGGAACCCACACACCTATGGATACTTGATCTTTAACAAAGAAGCCAAATAAAGAGAAAAAAGAAAGCATCTTTAAGAAATGGTACTGGTCTAACTGTTGATTTTTATTCCATATTCATCAACTTGTTCAACAAAGGTCAAGTCCAAGTGGAATAAGGGTGTCAAAATTAAACCAGATACACTGAATCTAAAGGAAGAGAAAGTGTGAAAGAGCCTGAACTCATTGGCATAGCGGGAAATTTCCTGAACAGGACACCAATGGCTTAGTCACTAAGATCAACAGTTGAAAAATGGAACCTCATGAGACTTTAAAGCTTCTAAAAGGCAAAATGTACCTTCAATAGGTCCATTGTAAATAGGACAAATCTATAGACTGTGAAAAATCTTCACTAACTCTACATTTGATAGAGGACTAATATCCAAAATATATAAAAAATTCATGAAGTTATCCTCCAATAAAGAAGCACATAAAAAGGTTTATAGTCCTTAGTAATCAGAGAAATGCAAATTAAAATAATCCTCACATTCCACTTCATACCAATCAGAATGAACAAGATCAAAAATTCATGTGGCAGCAAATGCTGGCAAGGACGTGGAGAAAAAGGAAAGGTCTTCCATTACTGGTGGGATTGCATACTGAAACAACCACTCTGAAAAACCAGTCTGGAGGTTCCTTAGAAAATTGGAAATAGTTCTACCTGAAGACCCAGCTATAACACTCTTGGGCATATTCCAAAAAGATTCCCCACCATACTACAAGGACACATGCTCCACTATGTTCTCAGAAGCATTATTTCTAATAGCTTAAAGCTGGAAAGAACCCAGATGTCCCTGAACATTAGAATGAATACAGAAAATATGCTATATATACAAAATGGAATGCTATTCAGCTATTAAAAACTAAGGTATCATATGAGTCTGTGAGCCTGTGAGCTTAGGTGTGCCAACACTCCTGAAAGACAGGTTTTCTCTGGGAGGGATTTGAGTGTGGAGTGCTGAGGTACAACGTCTGCTTCCGGGCGCAGATGGAAACCAGAAAGAGCCTGTCCTAGGCTGTGCTGCAGTTCCTGGGTCCACTGAGGATGGGTTTGTAGGGGTGGGGCCGGGAGAGGGGGGTAAACATTTTAAATGTAAATAAATAAAATAACCAAGAAAAATGCTATAATGAAATCTAAAACTTTGTTTTAATAAGCAACATTCATGTAAAAAAAAAAAACAATCAAGAATGTCACGAATTTTGCAGACAAATGGATGGAACTAGAAAATATCCTGAGTGAGGTAATTCAGACCCAAAAGGACATGCATGGTATCTACTCACTGAGAAGTGGATATTAGTCACAATGTACAAAATACCTAGAACAAAACACACAGACTGTAAGAAGTATAACAATCAGAAAGGCACAAGTGATGATGCTTCAATCCCACATAGAATGGGGAAGAAAATAATCACAGGAGGCAGATGGAGGAAGAAACCTTGGTGGGAGATGGAAGTGGGAGGGGAAAAGAGGAACAGGCCCAGGGATGGGGAAGGCAAAAGAAAAGTGCAGAGAACCAGGAGAATAAACAGGAATATGAAGCTTTGCAGGTGTGAGATGGAAGACCCTCAAAAAGGTACCAGAGACCTGGGAGGTAAGAAACTTGCAGGGTTCAAAGGGGTTAACCTTAGCTAAAATACCCAACAACGGAGAAGGATATAGAAGAGTCCACCTCCATTAGATAGACAGGGCATCAGTGGGGCAGGGGGACTTGGCTACTAAACCCCAGTCAAAATTTCTGACCCAGAATAGTTACTGTCTAAAAGAACCTCAAGAAAAAATGTAGAAGAGACTAAAGGAAAGGCAGTCTAGCTCATCTTGGAATCCATCTCATTAGGGTACACCAAGGCCTGTCACTATTACTGATTCTATGATTTGCTTAAAAACAAGAGCCTGGCATAGCTGTCCTCTGATAGGTTCTAACAACAGCTGTCTGAGAAAGATGCAGATACTTACCCCTGCCATTGAACTGAAATCACAGACCCCTATAGTTGAATTGGGTGAAGAACTGACAAAGCTGAAAGGGAGAGTTGTCTTCCCTTAGAAAGACCAGCAGTATAACTAATCCAGACCCTAGGGAGCTCTCAGAGACTGAACCTCCAACCAGGGGCATACAGAGGCCTGTCTGAGGACCTGGCACATATATAGAAGAATTCTGTTGCTCTGGCCTCAATGCAAGAAGAAGAGTTTAATCCTCAAGAGACATGAGAACCAAGGGAAGGAGGAGATCTTGGAGGGACCATCCTCTCAGAGTCAAGGGGAGGCAGAATGGGAGGAGGAACTGTGTGAGGGGGAATAGGAAGCAAAGACTGGAAAGTAAATAAAGGAAATAATTAAAAAAATTAAAAAGATACCATTTGCTTAAATAAATGATTTCTGGTAAATTATAATATTATATATTGGCTTGATTATTTTCTTCTGTTAAATACATATGTATGGCATTTACATTCATTTTCCATTGTTTCTTCTTAGTTCAGAAGACATTATTATTAAATTACTAAAAAATTGACTCTATCCAATGATGTATGTATGACTTGATTTAAATTTCAATTCCATTGTGTTTTGTGTTAGAATATTCTTTCTGAGTAAGTTTGTGCATCACCGCTGTTATCCTCCACTCTTGTCAGACTCCAGGATTTTTTTTTTCTGCTTTCACTTAGAAATGGACAACTTGTAAATCTCCAAGTAGACCCGTCTTTCAAAAGCAGATTAGAAATCCTAAGGAATCTCAATCTCTGGGTTATTCAATTACTGGGATCTGTGAATCTTCACTATGCAGAGCACAATTGTTGAACTGCCACTCGCTATGATGTAAGTGACTAGTAACTTTTCATCTTTTATACTATGTTTTATACACTTTTATGGTGTATACATATGTGTATATATAGTTTGTTATTTATGTCATGGTAAAGACCATGCAGACTATATGAAATAATTCTAAATAAGATGTTTTCAAATAATAATGCCATCATGTTAAGAAAAATAGACATTGAATTAGATAAGAATTCATTGAAAGTAAGTTTCAAAAGTATTATGTACCATATGGTTATTATTCTACACTTGAAAAATGGAACTGGGAGATGAGGAATTCAATTTTTATATTTAACTATAGGAAGGTCAAAAGCTAGCTTAGAGAAGATTTTGTCACAAATAATCAAATTACATACAAAAATAAAAATTATAATACAAATAATTTTAGATGTATTTTCTGAAGCCAGAACTGAACAATGAAAATTCAAAAGGATTTTCAGAGAAAGTATCTTTCTCAGAAATAGCTCATTGATGACAAACATCTATTGCTTATAATTATATCTCTGATACCCACATATATAGACCATGTTTAATCAGTAAAATAGAAATAAAATATTCTGATACCTTTAAATGTGTAGTGACCTTTTGGAAACCACTAAGGAATATTTTAATGAACTAGTGAGATAATATATGTCAAGCATGTAAGGTAGCTAAAATAGTTATTGGTTGAAATAATACAAAAAGTGTTTCATTACCAGGAAACCTCTAGAAGCTGAAAGACAGGCATTTTGAACTTATTTTATTCTTGGTATTTAAGGACTTGTGCTTCTGAGATCAGAAACAAAGTGATATAATGGGTCTAATGAGGACAATTAGAAATTTGGCCCATGGAGATGCAGAGACTATAGAATTCAGCTTGTGGAAGCCTCCTGCAATTTACCTGACACAGTCAGAAACAGATACCCCTGACTCATCCTATAAAGTATGCTACCTGACAAAGGAGAAAGAAATCATTCTCTCTACATTTTATTATGACAAAATTTTCAACTTCAGTATTCAAGTAAGTCAATAAGTATAGTTGTCCTTAACATCAACAAGTCCATTAATTAAAGTTTAGGTAGTGAGAATTGGTGTGATCCACCATCAGTCATTTACTTATGTTTAAATTCATGTTAATTTCTGTATGTTATTTGTATACTTAGACCATAATTCTTTATTTTCTGCTTTTGAAAACATCTCTGTTTAAAATGATCATCATAGCAATGTTCCATTTCTGTCTACTGATCTCACAACTCCAAATACATGAGATATTTCTGATGCCTTTATAGTGACATGTGTTCCTGGTAAGAAAACCAAAACCAAAACCTGTACAAAATGAGAGTGTGAGAATAATAAACACTTATAATTGAGATACATCATTTTATTTTATTCAATTCCTTTTATATTTTCTCACTGTTTATGTTTCAGATTAATTTAAATATAATTTATTAACTTCTTATATTTTTAACTTATAAAGTATGAATGAATTATAAGCATAAATTCCCTACTGTACAAGTAGGATTCTCCTATCAATGATTTCTTTAATTCACAAATAATGTGCTTGATTATGGAGTACATTGAGAGTTTATAAATCAGATGTTATACAATATAGCTTGTAATCTGTTTGTCTCCCTATAAAGCTAGCATCCATAGCTGTATGGTAGGCACAGTGGTTGTCCTATAAATAGAATTGATTGTGTGATTAATATAATATTTATCTATTATCTAAAGGTTTATATTTCCTAAAGACTATAGAATTTCAATAACTTATTATTTCAATGTCCTTATTAAAGATCTGCAATATACTCTTTATTCTATCCTTTATCTTGCATTTTTCTTAAAATTGAAAAGCTATGTATTCCCTTAACTTATGGGAAAATTTTCATGTAGATTAAGAGAAAATCTGGTAGTAACATTCCTAATTTCTCCTAAAATTAATTTATATGTGATTGTTTCCATTGTTATGGAGCAGTCTAAAGATATATACGTATATGCACTTAGGAATGGTATAGCTGAGTCCTCAAGTAATACTATGTTCAATTTCTGAGGAACTGGCAGACTTACTTCCACAGGTTGTACCAGCTTGCAATCCCACCAACAAAGGAGGAATGTTTCTCTTCCTCAACATCCTGGCCAGCGTCTACTGTCACCTGAGATTTGATCTTAGCCATTCTGACTGGTGTGAGGTGGAATCTCAGGGTTGTTCTAATTTGCATTTCCCTGATGACTAAGGATATTGAACATTTCATCAGGTGCTTCTCAGCCATTCAGTATTTCTGAGTTCAGAATACTTTGTTTAGCTCTGTACCCCATTTTTAATTGGGTTATTTGATTCTTAGGAATCTAACATTTTGAGTTCCTTGTATATTTTAGATGTTAGCCCCCTATCTTACATAGGGTTGGTAAAGATCATTTCCCAATCAGTAGGTTGCCATTTTGTCCTAAGGACAGCATTTTTGCCTTATAGAAGCTTTGGAATTTTATGAGATCCCTTTTGTCTATCGCTGATCTTAGGGCTTAAGCCATTAATGTTCTGTGCAGGAAATTTTCCCAAGTGTCTATGTGTTTGGGACTCTTTTGCCCATTCTCTTTTATTAGTTTCATTGTATCTGGTTTTATGTGGAGGTCCTTTATCCAATTGGATGGAAGCTTTGTAAAAGAAGATAAGAATGGTTTGAATTGCATTCTTCAACATACTCACCACCAGTTGAACCAGAAACATTTGTTGAAAATGCTGTACTTTTTTCGATTAAATGGTTTTAGCTCCTTTTCAAAGGTCAAGTGACAATAGATGTGTGGGTAGTCAATTCTATTCCATTGATCTTCCAGCCTCTCTCTTCCAATTCCATACAGTTTTTATCACTATTGTTCTGTAGCGTAGCTTGAGGTCAGGGATGGTGATTTCCCCAGAAGTTCTTTTATTGTTGAGAATATTTTTCATTATCCTGGGTTTTTGTTATTCCAAATAAATTTGCAAATTGCTCTTTCTAACTCTTTGAAGAATTGAGTTGGAAATTTAATAACGATTCCGTTGAGTCTGTAGATTGATTTCAGCAAGGTTGCCATTTTTACTATATTGTGTCAATCCATGAGCATTGGAGATCATTCCATCTTGAATACTATATTACATAGATAGGTACAGAGTGGGCAGTCTTTCTTTGTCCCTGATTTTAGTGGGATTGCTTCAAGTTTCTCTCCATTTAGGTTGATGTTCGCTATTGTTTTACTGTATATTGCTTTTATTATATTATGTCTGGGCCTTGAATTCTTGAACTCAGGATCTTTCCAATACTTTTAACATGATGAGATGCTGTATTTTTCAAAGAGTTTTTCACCATCTAATGATCATATGGTTTTTTGTTTTGTTTTGCTTTGTTCTAGTTTTTTAAATAGATTGTGTCGATGGGTTTCCATACATTGATCCATCCATGCATCACTGGAATGAAGCCTACTTGATCATGGTAAATGATTGTCTTGATCTGTTCTTGGAATTTTTTTATGAGAATTTTATTGAGTATTTCTACATCAAATTCCTAAGGAAAATTGTTCTGAAGTTTTCTTTATTTGTTGGGATTTGTGTGGTTTAGGTATCAGTGTAACTGTGGCTTCATAGAATGAATTGAGTACATTTCCTACTGATTCTATTTTGTGCGATAGTTTGAGAAATATTGGTATTAGGTCTTCTTTGAAGGTTTGAGAGAATTCTAAAACCATCTGGTCCTGGGCGTTTTTGGTTGGGAGAATTTAATGACTACTTCTACTTCTTTATTGGTTATGAGTTTACTTTGAAGGTTTATCTGATCTTAATTTAACTTTGGTACCTGGTATCTGTCTAGAAAATCATCCATTTCATCTACATTATCCCTTTTTGTTGAGTATAAGCTTTTGTAGTAGGATCTGACAATTTTCTGAATTTCTTCAGTTTCTATTGTTATGGCTCCACCTGTTCCCCATTCAACCCCCTCAGCAGAGAAGCAGGAGGGGGTTGACTGGGGAACAGGGGGAGGGAAGAGGGCTTATGGGACTTTCAGGGAGGGGGAACCATCAGGAAAGGGGAAATCATTTGGAATGTAAATAAAGAATGTAGAAAAAAAAAGAAAGCTGTGTAGCAGTGGGGGAGGGGGAACTTGGGAAAACCACTAGAAAATCCCAGATGCCAGGTACCAAAGAGAATCTCAGGATCCAACAGGGAAGGCATTATCCAAAATACCCAAGAAAAGAGAAATAGAACCTGTAAAGGCCATATCCAGTGGATAAGCACCGCCCCTTTTGAGGGATGGGGCCAGCCACCCACCTCAAAAATATTAATCCCGAATTCCTTTGCTCTAAAGGAAATGCAGGGACAAAAAGTGAAACAGAAACTAAAGGTAAGGCCATCTAGAGTCTGCCCCAGTAAGGAACCAATCCCCTCTAAGGACACCAAACCCAGACACTATTTCTGATGCCAACATGTACTTACTGAGAGGAGCCTGGTATAGCTGTCCCCCAAAAGGTTCTGCTAGAGCCTGACAAATACAGATGCAGATGTACACAGACAAACATTGGACTGAGTGTGGGGACCCCAATGGAGAAGTTAGGGAAAGGACTGCCCTTTCAGCTCCTACTTTAGGAACTGAAGGTGTTTTCAATCTCATAGGAAGAATAACAAGACCAACCAACCAGACCTCCAAAGCTCCTAGGGATAAAAACCTTCAACCAAAGAGTACACTGGGGGTACTCATGGGTCCAGGGGATGTGGAGCAGAGGATTGCCTTATGTGACATAACTGGGAGAGGAACCCTCTTGGTCCTGTGGGGGCTTGATGACCTAAGATAGGGGACTGCTAGGAAGGTGAGGCTGTAAAGGGTGGGCAGGTGGGGGAGCACCTCATAAAGTCAGGGGGAGGGAGGAGGATATAGAGGGCTTGTGGAGGGGAAACTGGCAAGGAGGATAACATTTGAAATGTAAATAAATAAAATAATCAATAAACATGAAAACAAAAACATTGTTTGGGGTAGAGAGATGGGTACATGGTCAAGGATATTGGCAGCACTTCCAAATGCCTCCGATTGTATTACCAACAGCCACAGGACAGCTCATAACCCTCTCTAATTGCAATTTCTGGGGATCTGATGCCTTCCATATGCACCAGACTCCAAAATGTTGCAAATACATGTATATAAAACATTCATTCCAATAAAATATAAATAGATAAATTAATTTATGTTTTAAATGAATAGTTGTTAATCTCAAGGCATATCTATGTTTATGTATTATATTATTATATATACTTTCTACATAATAAATAATGGTGTAAAATATAAGCTTTTTCAACACAATTTGATTTATCTATCATATCCTGTATGATTTCAAAATCAGAAAAATATAGAATTTCAACATCAGTTAAATCTAACATTAACATACATATGGATGCATGTGTGTGTGTGTGTGTGTGTGTGTGTGTGTATGTGTGTATTCTATAACAAAATTGCTCTGATTGAATTATATTCTCTTTTGAACTTAGGTAAGTTTAATATTATAATGTTGACCTAATTAAAATATAACAATTTCTTACACAAAAAATGGTACAAATATTAAACACAAAATAAAATAAAATTGTATTCAATATTATGAAATCATATTATAGCATATCATATAAGATTGATGTGGCAAAAATTTATACCTCCTCTCACATGGGTGTTTATATCATCTTTTTTTTTCTGCATTAAACTGCATTATGCATTGCATACTATGGAGACCTAAGAATAGTCCTATCTTTCTCAGCTGTGAGATATTATTTCTGAGGCATATCCTGCCTTTCTTTCATCATTTTTTCCATAGTGTGGAATTTACTTTCATTTTTTTAATGATAAAATAATTTCTTTTTAGTGGATTTTTTTTCATTTACATTTCAAAGGCTATCCCCTTTCCAGGTTTATCCCCCTCCCAGAAACCCCCTATCCCATCCTCTCTGCCCCTGTGTCTATTAGGGTGTTTCTCTACCCACCTCTCCACCCTTAATTCCCCTACACTGGGGCATCTATCAAGCCTTCATAGGATCAAAGACCTTTCTTCTCATTGATGCCTGACAAGGCAATCCTCCACTAAACATACAGCTAGAGCCATGTGTATTCTCCTTGGTGGATGGATTAGTCCCTGGGTGCTCTGGCGGGTCTGCTTGATTGATATTGTTGTTCTTCTTATGAGGTTGTAAACCCCTTCAGCTCCTTTAGTCCTTTCTCTAGCTCCTCCATTGGGAACCCCTCACTCAGTCCAATGGTCGGCTGTGAGCATCCACCTCTGTATTTGTAAGGCTTTGGCAAGGCCTCTCAGGAGACAGCCATATCAGGCTCCCTTCAGCAAGCATTTCTTTGCATCCACAATACTGTCAGGGTTTGGCGACTGTATATGTGATGAATCCCCAGGTGGGACAGTCTCTGGATGGTCTTTTCCTCAGTCTCTGCTCTAGAATTCATGTCCATATTTGCTCCTGTGATTATTTTTCCCCTTCTTATAAGAACTGAAGCATCCCCACTTCAGTCTTCTTTCTTCTTGGGCTTCATGAGGTCTGTAGGTTGTATCTCGGGTATTCAAATTTTCTGGGCTAATATCCACTTATCGTTGAGGATGTACCATGTGAGTTCTTTTGTAATTGGGTTACCTCACTCAGTATGATATTTTCTAGTTCCATCGATTTGCCTAAGAATTTCATGAATTCATAATTTTTAATAGCTGAGTAGTACTCCACCAAATTTTCTGTATCCATTCTTCTGTTGAAGGACATCTGAGTTCTTTCCAGCTTCTGGCTATTATAAAGAAGGCTATAGTATGTGTTCTTATTACATGTTGAAGCATCTTCTGGGTATATGCCCAGGAGTGTTATAGCTGGGTCCTCAGGTAGTACTATGTCCAGTTTTCTGAGGAACCGACAAACTGATTTCCAGAGCAGTTTTGCAAGCTTGTAATCCCACCAGCAATGCAGGAGTTCCTCTTTCTACATATCCTCTCCAGCATCTGCTGTCACCTGAGTTTTTGATTTAGCCATTTTGAGTGGTGTGAGGTGGAATCTCAGGGTTGTTTTGATTTTCATTTCCCTGACAACTAAGGATGTTGAACATTTCCTTAGGTGCTTCTTGGAAATTCAATATTCCTCAATTGAAAATTCTTTGTTTACCTCTGTACCCCAATTTTTAATAGGGATATTTGACTCTCTAGAGTCTAATTTCTTCATTTCTTTGTATTTATTGGATATTAGCCCTCTATTGGATGCAGGATTGGTAAAAATCTTTTTCCAATCTGTTGGTTGCCATTTTGTTGTACTGACAGTGTCCTTTGCCTAACAGAAGCTTTGTAACTTTATGAGGTTCTATTTGTTGATGTTTTGTCTTAGACCACAAGCTACTGGTGTTTGGTTCAGGAGTTTTTCCCCAGTGATCATGTGTTCAAGGTTCTTCCACACTTCCTCTGCTATAAGTTACAGTGTAACTGGTTTTATGTGTAGATTCTTTATCCATGTGTACTTGAGCTTTGTACAAGGAGAAAAGAGTGGGTCAATTTTCATTTTTCTATGTGTTGAGCGACAGTTGAACCAGCACAATTTGTTAAAAAATGCTTTCTTTTTCCACTGGATGGTTTTAGTTCAGGTGTGCTGTTTAGGTGTTTGTATAAGCTCTCTCTAGTTTCATTTTTGGAAGCACTTGTAGCTATGAGTTTTCCTCTTACCTCTACTTTCATTGTGTCCCATAAGTTTTGGTATGATGTGTCTTCATTTTCATTAAATTCTAAAACGTTTATATTTTCTTTTTTTATTTCTTTCTTGATCAAGTTACCATTGAGAAGAGCACTGTCCAGCTTCCATGTGTATGTGTGTTTTCCGTTGTTTTTGTTGGAATTTAGGATCAGTCTTAGTCCATGGTAATCTGATAGGGTGCATGGGATTATTTCAATCTTCTTTTATCTGTTGAGTCCTGATTTGTACTGATTATATGGTCAGTTTTGGAGAAGGTACCATGAAGTGCTGAGAGGATGGTTATTATTTTGCTTTAGGATGAACTTTTCAATAAATATCTGTTAGATCCATTTGGTTCATAACTTCTGTTAGTTTCACTGTGTCACTACTTAGTTTGTGTTTCCATGATCTGTCCTTTGCTGAGAGTGGGGTGTTGAAGTATTCTACTATTATTGTGTGTGGTGCAATGTGTGCTTTGAGCTTTAGTAAAGATCCTTTTATGAATGTGGGTGCCCTTGAATTTGGAGCATATATGTTCAGAATTGAGAGTTAATCTTGGTAGATTTTTCCTTTGATGAGTACTAAGTGTCTTTCCTTATCTTTCTTTAAGGGAGTTAATTATGTCCTTCTTAAAGTCTTCCATCATCATCATGAGAAGTCATTTTAGATCTGATTCTTGCTTTGTCGGTGTGATTGTGTATCCAGAACTTGCTATGGTGGGAGAATTGAGTTCTAATGATGCCAAGTTACCTTGGTTACTCTTGCTTATATTCTTATGTTTGCATCATGCCATCTGAATATTTTGAGTGCTACTTGCCCTCTATATATCTGACTGTAACCTGTCTTTCCTGTGATCTTGTTTATGTGAGAATTCCTCAGAGTCCAGCTTTCTCTGTGGTCCTGTAATTCCTAGATCCTGTGATCCTGAGATCCTGGGAGTCAAGCTGCCTCTGGGGCCATGAGATCCTTGTATGGCCAAGCTCCA
This sequence comes from Tokudaia tokunoshimensis, assembly GCA_036184795.1. Classification (NCBI taxonomy): domain Eukaryota; kingdom Metazoa; phylum Chordata; class Mammalia; order Rodentia; family Muridae; genus Tokudaia; species Tokudaia tokunoshimensis. The sequence continues at coordinate 18,538,589 of BTHU01000008.1, forward strand.
TGGATCCTGGGACCCAGGGCATGTTAGAGTGCCTAGGAATGGAGCTTCTTCTGGGTCTGGAGACTGGCTTCAGCATTTGTGCCCAAGGTATACCAGCCTAGACTGGAAGGTACCTGTGCCACTAGTCAGGCAGGGTTCTGTATCCCTGGATGCCACTGGTTCCAGTTATGCCTAGTGGTATTGGGAAAGATGTTATGTACTCCTCACGTCTGGTCCTGCGATCCTGGGCATGTCAGAGTACCTGGAAGTGGAGCTTCCTCTAGGTGTTACAGGAGTGGGGGTGGGGCGGCAGTGAAATTTACTTTCACAGAAGGATGTAAAACAGTACAAATCAGACACACAAACATACTGGAGTGGGACATTCACTTATCTTTTCTTTATTTATTTAGATAGATTAAAAATAGTTTTTTAAAAAATAATGAATTCTGATTAGTTTACTCTTCTCCAACTCTTCCCAGATCTCTCCTATTTCCTAACCTAACCTTTCTTTCTCTCTTCTATTAGAATACAAATTGGCATCTATAAAACAATAAGACAAAATGAGAACACAAATCAGCACAACAAAGAAACAAGGGGAAATAAGTACAGTAAGTGTACAAGAAACACATCCAGAATCCTGAGACACACATGTTCACACATATACTGAAAACCCATAAAAATAAATAAACAAACAAAAAATCAACGTATATGAGGAAAAGATCTGCAAGGTTTAAAAAATTCAGAAAATACATTGTGAAATGGAAAATCTCAAAACGTACCATTGAGTTTATTTTATATTGGCCATAAGAAATGAATATATTTTCCTCTGTAAATATCAACAATTATTTATAGCTAAAAGGACGTCTATAAAACTCTTAACAAATCTCCTTACTCTCATATACTTGAATATGTTATCACAAATTTATGTCATGCACATGGAAATTGAATGGCATAAAACTGTGCAATTGAATATTTTTAGAGGTCTAGCATTATTCTTATATCACACGTTTATGAAACTGGGATTTAAGACTATGTCCATGCTTGTTCAATTCAAAATTTTATGTTGAAACTGTTGATATTTTTCTGTTATCTTTTTCTTGGAAAATTCTTCTACAAAGCCAAGGATTTGGTTAGAGGGTTCACGAGAATATTCAAACAACACATGAAATATTTCCATGATAATGTACTTTGATCTTTAAACATCTTTACTGAAAACTGTTAACTCATAGTTTGCGAAAAAAAACTTAGAAGTTTATTAATAGCTAGTTTGCCATTCATTTTACTTTATGTAAAACTTTTTAATTTTTTAAAAAATGTTTTCAGTTATTCTTGAAAAATTCTATACATAAGTAAAAATTATCATGAGCCTATCTACTCATATTTTACACTCTAACTACCCATAGAATTTCCCTAAAAATGTTTTTTCAATCTTCATGTTCCAGATTTTTTTACACACTTTTTTTCTATTACCATCTCCAGGTAATTTCACTTCAATAAAATTTGATGCTCTATCTCAGTGCTTGTGTGATTTCAACTCAAGAAAAACTTGTGGAATATCACATACAATCCAATTTTGCAGCAATTTACTGACAAGGCCATTTCTTGACAAAGGCATCAAAGACACAAATTTATGTGCATCCATGGTTTTCTTAATCCATCTAAAACACTTTTACTTGCTATTTATATTTGTTTGTAAAATTTCATTGTATCAGCTAGGATGTGTAGCTAGCCATTGATTCAGACTGGGGCTAATTTGCTTTATATAAAATCTTTCTTTTCTAAAATACATTTCTCAGGAATAAAGATGCTATAGACACAGATCAAGGACTACCTTACACAACCACTCTGGAAATCAGTTTGGCAGATTCTCAGAAAATTGGACATAGTACTAGCAGATAACAATTTTTTATGGACCTAAAATAAGTTTTCCAATTTGCCTGCCCCAATAATTATGGTAGCTACTTTGGTTAACAAAGCCTCATCTAGAAGCATGAAGAACACGAAAAAGCCATGGTATGAATTATGTCACAAAAGTATCAAAAAAATGAACTTACATTTCTTGACTCAGTTATTATGAGAAGTAAGGATTTAATGATTATTTATAAAACTTTTGAAAATTTGTGGAAAAATAAGGAAAATAATGATGAGGGTTGTTTGAAATGGAAAATTCTGGTGTCTTTGGAGACTCACTTATTCCATATGCTGTTTTTCTGGAAATTCTTACAAGAGGATGCTTTTGATGAAGCAGACACGTTGCAGATCTTTTGCTGAGAACAGACCCATGATGTTCTTCTGGGAATTGTGTGGAATCGGCATGTGACGTTTTGCTACAGTAGACTCTTGAGAGAACATGGTATGTTTGGAAAGTGTATAAATATAACCCAACAGACAATGGGTAAGGTGGTGTAGTATTGGTTCTCCTTTCCACTTCATTGATCATTGTTTGTCATGACTTTGTAGAAAGAAATACACCAAATAACTTTTGGTGGTGTTTCAGTGGCTTCTTGGCACTTATGATGTTTCTTTTTGATCGGACTGCCTTTTCTGATTTGAAAACTGTGTTTGCGAGTGGATCAAGCTACAGTTACTGATTTATGTGAATTGAGCTGCTGATATCTTGACAATGAAGATTAGGTTTGCCTCCAAAACTATATCTAAACAGGTCTATATCCTCTTCTGTCCCATTAATGTTTTCTTTCCACGACCTCTGCTGTATAGAGAGTTATAAGGAAGTTGAAGCATTTAAGTATATTTATTATTAATTTTAAAAAAATATAAGCATGCAGTTGTTTTCTTTTAGAATTTTTTGGATAAATTTACAAAGAAAAATAATTACCCCTTGAAAAAATAACCACTTTCTGGTATCTTATTATATGTGACAAAGAACAACTATGAACTGAGTTCATAAAATTGATCATTTCTAGAGGAATAGAAAAAGGGTAAGGTACATCAGTGTGTTCTGGAGTAGCGATAGAATTCAAGTTACAGAAAAATCAAAGAGAAGACCTCATTATAAGATTGGATGAATTCTGACGAAAATTCAAATCCTGGCCTTGAAGAGTATCATTGGCTAAAGTAATGACATTGATTAGTAAAGAATATGATCCTGTACCTTCAGATGGAGATGTGTGTTAGGACACACATCTGAGAACTCAGAAAACTTATGTACTCTGAGGTTTATTTCATCCAAGGAAGAATTATCTCTTCCCTTAACAAAAAGTGTGCTCATATTCCTATCACGTAGAGTATTTACTTCTTTTGGCAAAGAAAATTAATCCTTTACTGTTTGCTAAAGCAGGAGTGGTTTTCTCTGAAGGAGATGTCAGATAGAAAATACTGATGCACCTCATAGGATACAATAGTTACCTCTGGAAGTTAGACTTAAGGATAATCAGGCTTCTAGAGGAAAGAAAGTATAGTCCTTGAAGAGTTGTATTATACTAATAAAGAACTTAAAGTGTTTAATGGTTTATTCAGGCAGGAGCTGAGAAATATATATGGGAATGAATTTTAAGGTGTGGGAAAATAGAGGAAGGAACATAAAACTGGATCACGTGGAGTTAACTGGTATGGGTCTTACTGAGTGGAGATTCTAGGTTTAATAGAGAAGCTTATACAGTTAAAAGAAGTTGACAAAAGCTTGTTTGAGTATTTGGTCAAAGTATTTGTCAAAAGATGGCTCATTACAAAGAAGTTGGAGATGCCTGTTATTCCTTAGTTAAGTGATGAAGAAAGGATTTTTGAGGTTTGAAGGCATTGTAGTATGCTGTATGAAACATAATATTCCACAGGGCAGAGGTAGAGAAGATATCTTTTCACTAATCCTATAAAATGTAAAATGTTGAGAAGGGCACCAGCATACCTAAAGAGCTATATTGTTGCTGTTATCATTGTGCCAGGATTTAGGATCAGTAATGTTGCTGCTTAATTGTGTAAATTAAATGTTATGGGTTTAATTGGGACCTGAAATAGCAGGGGTCTTACAACAACACTGAATCACTGGAATCAATATGATCATTTTTATCATAATAAGCACCCAAGACAAAGTAGTGTCTGTAATGTCTTGTCCTTTAATGGGCTTCACATGCAAAGTAAATTTTATGATTGCATGACTTCTATAGACTTTATTCCTGGCTAATCAATCATGTTTACAGGCATGAAATAGATAAGAAGGCCAGTGCATTTTTGTTTGATCTGTATAAGAATAAAAATTCTCAAACAAATAAAAGTTACTTTGGATCATAGCAAGTGCAAATATTGACCCATGAACAAATTTCCATATTTGAGCCCCTTTGAAAACTCATAATGCCCTGAATGAGCAAATGGTCAGGTCTTTAATCAGAAGCACTTAGATAAAATACTTTTTTTTTTACTGTTAATTTTTCTCTTGCACTCCCTTATAAAATTCTACAAGTTATCCTACATATTTTCAGTTCAATTTAACACAAGCCAGACTCATATGAAAGTGGAGAAACTAAACTGAGGAAGCCTTCATGAGAACCAACTCTAAAATACTTTCTTAGATATTAATGAGGGAGGGCCTAACCCATTTTGTGTGGTGCTATCTATGCACTGGTGTTCCTAGGTTCTATAAGAAAGCATGCTAAGCAAAGACATGAGAGCAAGCCTGTAATCAGGATCCATCTATGACTTATGCATAAGATACTGTCTTGAGGTTTTAGCCATGTTTGAGTTCCTGTAAAGACTTCCTTCCATGATTGACTACAATTTGGAACTTTAAGCCAAATAAACACCTTCCTTCCCTATCTTTCTTTTAATCATGGTGTTTCATTGCTGCAATAGAAAATCTAAGACAAAGGGTAATTGTACAAAGAGGGAAAGTAACCAATTAGACTTTCTTGAATCTATTGAATACTGTGACCATATAAGTGTAAGTGTACAACAGTGAAAATGGAAAAATCATAGATAATTCAGATCTATTGCATATGGATTTAGAACTGACACCGATAATAATGGACCTCAAGAAGGCCTGAGGCCCTCAAGTTAAAGAAGGGGCTTAAGGACATCAGGTCATTAATGCAGACTGGACTGAGGCCTGAAATACATGCTGTCTTTGTTTCTCTAGTCTTAGATCTCTAATTGGTATAAATATACTTGGAAGATGGTAGAATACCCACACTGGTTCCAAGACCTGTGGAGTGAGAACTATTATGGTTTAAAGGCCAAATCTTTGGAATTTCCTCTACATGGAAAATTGTGATGAAAGAAACTATTGGATCCTCAGTGGAATTGCAGAAATTAGTTCCACCATTGAGGACTTGAAAAATGTGGGGGTGGTAGTTACCACACATGTTTAACTCTCTTAACTAGCTAGTTAGAAGTCAGATTGATCTGTGGAGGATAATAATTGAATATTAAAATCATAAACGAATATTGGCTCAAATTGCAGGTACTGTACAAGATGTGGTGTCCTATTCAAGCAGACCAACTCAGATCCTATTACATGGAATTTCAGTCATGTTCTATTAATATGAAGAGATACCAGGATCAAGGAAACACTAAAAAAGAAAACATTTAATTGTGAGCTTGTTTGCAGTTTCAGGGTGTTCATTAATTCTCATCATGGAAGTACCAGACAGATACAGTATTGGAGCATTAGCTGGTAGCTTTTTATTCTGATCCTATGGCAACAGGCATCAAGTCAATGGAAACTGTGTAAGACTTTGAAACCTCAAAGCACAAATTAGGGATATATCTTCTCCCAAAAGGGCATAAATCCTTTTTTTTTTGTTTTGTTTTGTTTTTTGTGGGTTTTTTGTTTTTATTTATTTATTTATTTATTGGTTTTTCGACATAGGGTTTTTCTGTATAGTCCTGGCTGTCCTGGAACTCACTTTGTAGACCAGGCTGGCCTCGAACTCAGAAATCTGCCTGCTTCTGCCTCCCAAGTGCTGGAATTAAAGGTGTGTGCCACCACTGCTGGTGGCATAAATCCTAATGCTTCCCATCAGTCTAGCAACTGGGAATCAAACATTTAAGTCCTCTCCTATATATGACATTGTCATTTAAACTACAATACGTGACATGAAAATAACTATTGAACCAGAAAAAGCCTTTTTCCATAAAGGCCTACAGAACCAATTTGCTTTAACTTTAGAAGTCCATCAGTATACATATACATTTTTTAACCACAATGATATATTATATCCTCATCCCTGTGCTACAAATTAGTTGGTCATATGTCTCTTTCACAGAATTTTAATTTTTTAATTTCATTAGTAATTAAGATAATTTATCATATTGACTTCCATTTACTTCTTCAAGTCTCCTCACATCTGTCTCCCCATACGCTTTCTAATTCAATGTATATTTTCCAGAAAATGTACTGAATCGAATCTTTGCCGGCCCTACATGAACACAGTGGGGATATCCACAGGAACATGGGACACTGGCTAATGGCTACAATTATCAAAAATGAGTGATTCTTCCTCTTCCAACAACTACTCACTCCAAATAGCTCTTAAGGAAAGATTTGATCCTGGGACTTGTGTACATGATCTATGCAAGATTTTTGGCTGTCTTAATCTTGTACAGTTGTTGTGGAGGTAACCACAGTCATTTTGAGTTTATGAGGTCAAATGCCTTATTATTCATAGAGACCAAATTCCATAGCACTCCTCATAATTATGTTATTTGTTCCTTGTCTTCTTCAACCATTTTTACAAACCTTAACTCTTAGACATGTTGATGGTGTGCTTAATATAGTTGTCTCTCTTGGAAATTAAAGCTCAATCTCTTCATCTCAGCACCTGGCCCAGTAATGAATTTCTCCATTGACTACTACCTGCATCTGAAAGAAACTTGTCTGATCATGGATTAGAGCACCCTGAGTCTAAGAAAAGGAGCACAAATATCTAAAAGGCATTCCTTACAGCCTAGGCTATGTAATAGCCCTATCCTATTATGGTTTTATTGATGTCTACTTAACTATTAAAGTGGTAAAATAAACCATGACTTGTTTTTTGACTTTCATTTAGTAATCAATCTCTTCTTAGAGCAAAAATGTCCACTTGCACATGACAATTTCATTAATAATAATAATAGTAATAATAACAATAATAATAATTTCCCCAGACACACAAACAGAAACAGCTCATACAGCTCATAAAAGAACCATTTGAAGAGAATTTTTCAAAAATGTGATAAGGATGCTGAAGTGAAGTTCAACATATAAGTTGAACTACATATTGCAACTAATTTATCCCTAATAATTCTATCACAGAAATGCAATTATTTTGTCAGTGGTATCCATTCCATAACCAACTGTAATTAATTTTTCAAAATCAATAGAGAAACATTACTCCTTGACAACTGTAATCATGTGCTCAGTATTTTAAATGTTATATCCATTTTCAAACGTGTCCATGTGAATACTGAAAAAACAAAATGTTATTAAATGATAAGCATAGTGAAGAATATTCTATTTAAGAACTTTTAATAAGTACATTTATTAAATCTTTTATATGGATATTATTTGTGGGTGATAAAATTGGATTACACTTAAAACAATCATGACAGGATGAACATCATCAAAACTAGATATAAGATGCTGACTGCCTGAATCTGAAATTCATTTCCATGACTAATATAAATTATGATATTTTCATCCTGTCTTCTCATTTTTGGCCTTAATATCTGAAATAATTTTAAAATAGTTTTACCAGTTACACAAAATTGAGGAAATTCCTCTCTCTTCTTTTACTGGTTCTGCATAATCTTATTCTCAATCTTTACCACATCATATAACCCCATCCAAGTGACAAAAAAACCTAGAAATGTATTTAAGGCTGCCACTTTATATAGTACAGAGAGGTAATTTGGCTATTGCATCAAAGGTAAACATTATTGTGGCAGAAAAAGAGCTAAAGGGATAGACTTTTTATATTATATTTAATTTGACATCTGCATTTTCCTGAAACTCAAAGCAGTTTTGAGTAGATTTGAATCACTATTAACTATAACCTGTCATCTCCCTTACTTTCTATGAATTTGAAAAGAAAAGTATATGTTCAATTTTAATTCAGAATTAAAAAATATATTTAGTATTTGATAAAAGATATCACTTTCACTGCTTAGTTTCAAGTATGATGTTTCTAAACTCTATTTTTTAAATGAAGTCGATTTTATTGATGATAATTAATGCCAGACTGTCTTAAAACTGTTAACACACCAATAACGTCGCAGAGAGAGTTATTATTTATTATACCTCAGGCTTTAGCTTTGGTTATTTCACAAGTAGCTCATATAAATTAATCATCTCATTTATTCTAATAAAAATTTTGTCAAGTGACCCTTTACCCTTCCTTTAGTTCTAACATCTTTTCTTTCAACCATGGGTGGCTGGCAAAATCTCCCATTCCTGATTCTTTCTCAGAGTTCTTATCCCTGACCTGATGTCCTGCTTTACCTCCCTGCACTGTTACAGGAAATCAGATGTTTATTAAACCATTCAGAAGTTGATGAAGAAGAATGTTTATGAAACACTGAAACAGGCACATAAAAATCACAATACCAAAGTCCACACAGTAGTCGGTACTCTGCTGGAACAGAAATCAACACTTGAATAATACAAAACAATCTTTACACAGATTATTATAAACAGATTATCACAACAATAATACTTAATACAATGAATATTCTGATTATGATATAAAGAATAATTCTCAGAAATAGCTATTTTATCAGAATCTCAAACAGAAGTTTCTGTTCTCCAGCACTAAAGACTCTATCATACAGATAAATTTTAATTTCAGTAGTATCTGTCCAGTATACACTTTATCAATAGTACCTACTTTTGAAAAATCAATAGAGAAAATATGACACAATGACAGCTGTAATTTTAGTGTTGCTTTCTGTGTACTGTGCATAAAGTATATGCTTTGAAATCTAAATTTAATTGATGAATATTTATCCACACAATATAACTTCATCAAATGAAATATGCCAAGTGATCACACATTTCAGGAAACTGGAGAACATCAGCTCATTATAATTCTACATAATTTGAATTTCTCTAAAATGTCACATTCATGCTGCAGGATATAGCAGACATGATAAATGTTTCTCTAAACAATAGTGTTTTACAATGGAGGAACAACTAGCAAATAATTGGATTGTTTCTAATGGAATGTTTCAAGGCACAGGTGATATATACCCCAAACCTGATGTTTACCAAGTTGCTTAGAGTCTAAGAAACAAATTGCAATCTTCTGATAAATAATAATATTATAACATGGATGAAGTTTGGCTTAGTGTTACCTTTACTATGTGTAGATTACCAACAATAACTAATTTTGAGAAAACAACAGAGAAAATATAACACCATGAAACCTGTAATTTTAGAGTACCTCTTTATGAATTGTGGATTAAGCAAATACTATAAAAACTAAAGTAAGAGATGGGGATTAATCCAGAAAATATTCGAAAGTAAATCTTAACATGAGTTGAAGTATACCAAGTACATATCAGAGTCATTTAAGTGAGTAGAGGAAAGTGGAGAATTTTTGCTCATTAAGATTATTCTTAATTTGACTTTCTTGGAAATGACACATCATTAACACATGATACATCAGATAAGATAAATGAGTCTACCAACAAGTTTCCTCAAGGCTTCCTTCATTTCTCTATTTCTTAGACTATAGATAAATGGGTTGAGCAATGGAGGAACTACACTGTACATCACAGAAGCCATTGCTGTGTTTTTAAGAGAATCTGTCACAGCAGAACTAATGTAAACCCCAAAACCTGTCCCATAGAACAAGGAAACCACAGACAGATGAGATGCACAGGTAGAAAAAGCTCTGTGCTTCCCTCCAGAAGATGGCATTCTCAAGACTGATGAAACAATGTAAATATATGAAAAAACAATTCCACAGACAGGACCACCCCCAAAGACAAAAGCTGCAACAAATATCAAAAAATTATTGAGAAATGTATCAGAACAGGCAAGTCTGATAATCTGAGCCAGCTCACAGAAAAAATGTGGGATTTCTAGGTCTGTGCAGAAGGAAAGCCTCAAAACCATTAGACTGTGGAGTAGGGCATCCATAATGCTAAAGAAAAGGGAGAATAGAACCATCAAGACACAGCAAATAGGGTTCATGATGACTGTGTACCTCAGAGGTTTACAAATGGCCACATATCGATCATAGGCCATCACTGCCAGGAGAAAATTTTCCATGCCACCAAAAATTGAAACAAAGCAGATTTGAGAGAGACATTCTATGTAACTTATGCTATCATCATGGGCTTGGATATTCACCAGCATTTTGGGGATTGTTACTGTACTGTAACAGATATCATTAATGGAAAGAATAGAGAGGAAGAGGTACATGGGAGTGTGCAATTGGGAGCCAGAGCTGATAGCCATGATGATAATCAGGTTTCCCAGAACTGTAATGAGATACATGGAGAGGAACATGGTGAAGATGAGGGGCAACAGTTTGTAATTGTCTGTCAGTCCAAGCAGATGGAATTCTGAAACTGCTGTTTGGTTTTTCAGTTCCATAGTTTTGGTATAAACTTTGAAAAGGAGAAAGAAGTAAAAAGAAATTTGAATTCATGAGCACCTTTGTCAAAACCTCTTAGGTACCTCTTAGAACAGCATTACAATAGCATTGCCTACAATAATTCTACTAATATAAACCTGTATCATATTTTGAGCACAGCTTATGTATAATAGTTGGTCACAGTACTTAAACTAATCCAAAAACTTCTCTTCCCTGTGTGAATAATCAGGAAAATTCTTTAGTATTTTAAAGAGAAATCTTGATTGAGAAGAGACATATTTTTCAGTGGAATAAAATCAGATCTGTCATTGTCCAGAATTTGAAACCTGTAAATAAAACCTTGGTTAATATTTAGATAAATTCATGTGATCATTTGACAGAGAAGGGAGAATTCACAAGAATCTCTTTTCATAGTTCACTTTTCCTTGTTCACTTTCATATTCCTGTTTTTTCAGAACAAAATTTTCATAAAATATTTGCCATAGTTTTTTTTTATTTTTTCTTTGTGAATTCCCAATTATGCACCAAAAGTTGTTCATGTCTTCCACCCCTCTTATCAGCTCTCTTACTTTTCAATCTTCTCACCAGAACCACAAACTGAGAAAAGCATCTCATTATGAAAGCTATAGTGTATCACAGTGTAATAGTGCTTCCCCAAACCTCTTTGTTTGCTAATGTTCATTGCAATGATGGTCTGGTATGAGGCTTCTGGTTTCTGCTACTCTACCAACACTTGAACCTCACTCTGACTTGTCTAGATATCTTGTTGCACTGTGTCTTAGAGATCCTTGAATTTTGAATCTGTAAATCTGGTCACTTCATGCACTCCAGTATTTCAACAATGATTTAGCTGTTGGCTTGGGCCAATTCAGTTTCCTGAATCACGCACTCTGTTCTAGCTCACATAAAACTTCTGCAACCAGGGCTATCCTTAACCTGCAGCCCAGACAAGGTTCAGGGCGTGATTTTTACCACAGTTTGGCAGTCAGGGAGAGACTTAGCCAGTTATCCCACTCTCAGAACACTTAAACCAGCTGTTCTTTCTGCCCAGATGGTAAGGCATGATGTGGTGGTGGGAAGGAGAGTTACTCTTCCTTGTCTTGTCCCACTGCCATTACCTTAATTTTTAAAGCTCACCTGAATATTGGAAATTGAGTATATATCCTCAGGAACTTTTTTTTTTTTTTTTTTTTTTTTTTAAATTTTATTTTATTTTATTTTTTTAATTTACATTCCAAATCACTTCCCCTTTCCCGTTTCCTCCCTCCCCGAAAGTCCCATAAGCCCCCTTCCCTCCCTCTTTTCTCCGTTCAACCCCCTCTCATTACTCTGTCCTGGCGTTCCCCTACATCCAGTCTTTCCAGGACCAGGGGTCTCTCCTTCCATCTTTTTAGAAATCTATTGATATGCTGATTGTGTCTAGGGTATTCTGAGATTCTGGGTCAATATCCCCTTATCAGTGACTTCATACCATGTGTGATCTTTTGTGATTGGGTTACCTCACTAAGGATGATATTTTCAAGTTCTGACCATTTGCCTAGGAATTTCGTGAATTCATTGTTTTTAATTGCAGAGTAGTATTCCATTGTGTAAATATACCACATCTTCTGAATCCATTCCTCCGTTGAGGGACATCTGGGTTCTTTCCAGCTTCTGGCTATTATAAATAAGGCTGCTATGAATATAGTGGAGCATGTGTCCTTATTGCATGCAGGTAAAGTCTCTGGGTATATGCCCAGGAGTGGTATAGCCGGATCCTCCGGAAGTGTCATGCCCAGTTTTCTGAGGAGCCGCCAGACTGCTTTCCAGAGTGGTTGTACCAGCCTGCAATTCCACCAGCAGTGGAGGAGTGTTCCTCTTTCTCCACATCCTCGCCAACAACTGCTGTCTCCTGTGTTTTTGATCTTAGCCATCCTGACTGGTGTGAGATGGAATCTCAGGGTTGTTTTGATTTGCATTTCCCTAATGACTAAGGATGATGAACATCTCTTTAGGTGCTTCTCAGCCATTAGATATTCTTCAGGTGAGAACTCTTTGTTTAGCTCTGTACCCCATTTTTTAATAGGGTTACTTGCCTGTCTGGAGTTTAACTTCTTGAGTTCTTTGTATATCTTGGATATTAGCCCTCTGTCGGATGTAAGGTTGGTAAAGATCATTTCCCAGTTAGTTGGTTGCCGCTTTGTCTTTTTGACAGTGTCTTTTGCCTTGCAAAAACTTTGTAATTTAATGAGGTCCCATTTGTCTATTCTTGATCTTAGAGTATAAGCTATTGGAGTTCTGTTCAGGAAATTCTCCCCTGTGCCCATATGTTCAAGGTTCTTCCCTAGTTTCCCTTCTATTAGTTTCAGTGTGTCTGGTTTTATGTGGAGATCTTTGATCCACTTAGAATTGAGCTTAGTGCAAAACCATCCAGTGGAAAAAAGATAGCCTCAGGAACTTTTTATCTTAAAAGGTCCAAGGTTTTCTGGTACTGAGATTATAAGTACTATGCTTTAAACTTATACCATACACCAAATTGCACAGCTTCTTATCTCATGGGTGATAAATAACAAAGCCCCTAATTGGTCCATTATCTTCTTCACAGTTGTAATCCCCATAATACCTACTATGCTAAGCAAGTAGCATTTCAAGTGGCTTGTTCTCTGACTCTGGAGACCACATAAGTGCAGTCTTTAATTTTTTCATTTATTTATTCACTTTGCTTCCCTATTGCATCCCCCATTCTTCTCCCAGTCCCACCCTCACAAGACCCTCCTCCATTATACCCTTTCTTGTCCTCACAAAATGGGAAGGCCTCTTGGGTTCCTGGCTACCCTTGGGCATCAAATTCCAGCAGAACTAGATAGAACCTCTCTACTGAGCTTATACAAGGCAATCCAACTATGGGGAGGGGATCCAATGGCAGACCAGAGAGTCAGAGAGAACCCTCATTCCAATTAGTAAGGGATTCACATGAAAACCAAGCTGTGCTCCTTATTCTTTCTATTTATTGCATCACCCTTATTAGACAGATGTAGTCAGAAATCAGGTGTGATATTATTCTCCTCAGTCACATAATCCTACAAACAAAATGTTCTCCCTAAGCAAATAGTGACAGGCAGTTATAGACTGAACTCTCAGAAACTATGATAAAAAAACTAATATTTATATTCTTTCAGTGTTTTCCTCAAGTATCTTCAGTGCTATGAAAAATTACTTATACACTGAGCGCCTTTTCACATATCTATCATGAATTCACATATTGTCTTCATAACTGGATAATAGGAAGACAAAAGATAAATAGGTGGATGTTTAGAATATATCAATGATTTATTTTATTTTATTCATTATTTTATTTATTTACATTTCAAATTTTATCTTCTTCCCAGTTTCTCCTACATAAAACCCCTATCCCTTGCCCCCTCCATCTGACTCTATGAGGGTGCTCTCCCACCCACGTTCCCACTCCTGACTCAGTGTCAGTAGCATTCCCCTACCCTGGGTCATCGAGCCTCCACAGGGCTAATGGTCTCTTCTCCCAGTGATGTAGTATAAGGCAATACTCTGCTACATATCCAGCTGGAGCCATAGGCTCCCCTTACATACTCTTTGGTTGGTGGTTTAGTCCCTGGGAGCTTTGGGGGTTCTGGTGGGTTGATATTGTTGTTCTTCCTATTATTTATTTTTAAGGTGTTAATATCCATTTCAGAGTTTCCTTAGGGAAATATCATCATGTTTTACTGATTGATTAATCTCACTTTTTCCAACATAATATTTTTATTAATTTTTGGAAATTTCACATTATACTCTCCAACCACACTCACTTTCCAGTCATTCCATGTTTTCCCTCTCTGTTATGGATAACCCCTGGTTTTATATTTTGATGCTAATTCTACTATCCTGGGAGGGGATACAGAAGAGTGGTGAATCACATATACAGGTCCCTTTTGAGCCTTCACCACACCTTAACTTATGAAATAAAGGCTAGAGTCAATGATTAAGCAGTAGGAGGGAAAAGGGAGCTGAGTAGATTGGGGGAGAAGTGAGTGGGAAGGAGAGAGAACAATACAGGAGGTGGAAGGAGAATGGAGTAGAAACATGTGGCTTAGAGAAACCCCAAGTTATATGGGATCTCATAGATGGGAATAGAGTAGTATAGTGGTAGACCTGTCCAATCTAGGCATGTAGCTTGTATTCAAATTAATTGTTATGATTGGCCTTTTTGGTCTGGGGATTTACCTCAAAAAATTGGTGCCCAACTAGATCTCTGGAGACAGTTTGCGGTACACTACTTGCTGTGCAAGAGCTACCTGAGTTTAGATCTCTAACACCCATGTAAGACAAAACAGTCCTAATGAGACATGTCTATAATCCCATGCCTGAGGGAAGCAGAAGTAAGTGAATCACAACCCATGCAACCTTGCATGAGAGATTGTCTTTTACTTTAAAAAATTAGATCAATCTCCAACAACTATTTAAGCACTCCTGATGCAGATATCTGTAGTCTTCTTCACCTTCATCAAGAAAACTGCATTAGATGGAGAGTACAATAGAAAACTACAACCAATTAAAATGAGTTGAGGAACCTGGTCCCTGAAGACAGCTGTGAAAAGACTCCTGCAACTAAGCTCAAGGAAGACCTCAGAAGAGGGATGAGGGTGGGGTGGAAATTCAGAAGCCATAAGATAAGGGAAAACAATGAGATTTTATCTCCTAGTAATGTCAGAAACTACACCTATTAAGTCTTACCAACATGAATGTCCAAACATCAGCTGAACAAGGACAACAAGAGCAGCCATGCTAAAGGGGATGGGGAAAGCTCATAAGGCTGCAACCCTACATGAAGAATTACAGAAAATTAAGAAATACCTAGAGCAGTAGAAATAGTCTTCCCCAGTGAAGATGCCATCCATTGGTTGTCCAGTGCCAAATGGTCAGCCCTGAAAACATACATACAAGTAACATTATAAAACTGAGTTGTTGTATATTTATGAATATATGTGTGTGTGTATAAACATAGCAAATTATGTATATATACACATACACATACATGTATATATGCATATTTATGAGGTATATGTTTATATATGTATGAGCCATAAATACATATATGCACATATGCTTGCATATATACTTATATATGCATATATATATATTTATGTTTATGTATGTATATATGTATATGTGTATATATACAC
Source organism: Tokudaia tokunoshimensis (assembly GCA_036184795.1). Lineage (NCBI taxonomy): Eukaryota > Metazoa > Chordata > Mammalia > Rodentia > Muridae > Tokudaia > Tokudaia tokunoshimensis. The sequence goes on from BTHU01000008.1 coordinate 18,554,274, forward strand.
ATATATATGCATGCAATGGCAATTAATAAAATGAAACCATGAATTTGAAAGAGAGAAAGAAGGAGTATATGGGAGAGATGGGAAGAAAACTGTAATAGACAAAGGAAGTTTGGAAGGAGAAATGGGAAGAGACAAGTGTAATTATATTTTTAAGTGTAATTATATTATAATTTCTAAAAAAATAATTGAAGAGTAATAGAAAATATCATATGTTGTCACATATACTTTGGTTTGTCTTCACCTTGCTAAATGCACATAAATGTATATTTACCACACCACATGAACACCATACAAATACACACACACACACACACACACACACACACACACACACACACACACACATGCACACACATGAATAGGCACAGGCACAGGAACTTGGACATGAACAAGAACTATCACCCTGATCCATCATTCCTCAAACACACAATCACTCACCAAGCTAAACCCCTTTGAGGTATCCATAGAATAGTTAGACATTACATGAGCCACACAGTCTGTCAGGAATGATATTAGATTGCAGAGAAGACAAATCAGGTTCAAGGAGATAATGAGATAGTGGATTGTGTGGAATGTAGGCTAGGAAGCATCAATCAGAAGTGGTGAGTTGGGAGAGTAAGGACATTACATTTAATGGAATTTCTTTTCAAAGTAAACATTCTCTTTTATGGTTAGAATTCAAAGGATGCACTGTATAAAGATTTTGAAATGTTATAATAAGCAAAGTAACACTGTATAACAGAAGCAAATTGCCACAGCCAAGTTCTTTCTCTTCTTAGAAATGACTACAGATCTGTATGTTCCTGACAGCACCCCTTTTTTTGGATTCAAAGAGCAAATTGAGCATCAGTAAAGTTGTTCCAGTTGTGGCGAGATAGCCACTAGACAAGAATTGCCTCATTTCATCTACAGACAAAATACTGTCCAGAAAAAGGACACACTATGCAGAATAGTTAACTGGTAATCTCTGCCAAGACAGTGTAATCAGCCCTTCAAAATTCTGCATTACAAAGGTCTGTCAGATGATTCTGGGCCAGGAGGCTGAAGATCTATGCTCCAATGTTTTGAAGTATAGGGACTGTCCAAGTAATCAGTGGTCTCTATAAATTAGCTAAGTTTTAGAAGCTATGTTTTGTACTTCTCATATTTTCAGGTAATATTAGTCGTTCTTGTATTTCTGACAGAGTTGAAGACTTGTAATCTCATTGCCAGCCCAAGCTGTTTAGCATTGAGAAAGATGATATAGATTTGAGAGGATAGTTTCAGATGGCAAACAATCTAAAGCCAGGACATGAGTCAGGTGTAGAATTAAAGTCCTTTAAGTTAGGATAGATGACAGAGTTTCTATTTAATTAGTAAAAATGATGGACTAGGAGTTAGGTCTAATTTGTACTTTATAAATTACAAAATGGTAATAGTTGTGCACAATTTATAACTGAGATAAAAGAGTCGTATAATTGGACAGAAAGAGGGAAGTGTTGTGGATAGCCCTGGTCTTGTATTTTGATGCTAATTCTATTATCCTGGGACGGGCTGCAGAAGGGGAGTGAACCACATATACAGGTGCCTTGTGAACCTTCTCCCCACCTTAACTTTTCAAATAAAGGCTAGAGCCAGTGATTGAGCAATAGGAGGGAAGGTGGAGCTGAAAAGTTTGGGGGGAAGTGAGTAGGGAGGAGAGAGAACAATGGAGGAGGAGGTGGAGGGAGAATGGAGCAGAAGCATGTGGCTTGGGAACCGAAAGTCATAAGGGATCTCATAGATGGGAATAGAGTAGTTTAGCAATAGATCTGCCCAATCTAGGTTTGTAGATTGTATTCAAATTAATTGAGTTGGGATTTCTGTAACCAAGCATTTTTAGCTTGGAGATTTACTGCAACACTTCTCAACTCTTCTGAGTCCCCAACAAAAACAACAAGAAGAAAACACATCTAATTTCTATTATCTTTACTTTCACCAGAGCATGGTCATACTCTCAGTGACTTGACTCTTGATTAGAACTGAGTCCTTTCCCACATACACCCCTGTCATAAGCCATCAGTTGTGGCCAGCTACACTCCTGCCTCCTTTTCATACTGCTTAAGAGTACTCTTCAATAACTTTCTGTTTAGGCTATTGACATTTTTATTTGCTTGTTTGTTTTATTTTGTTTTGTTTTGTTTTGAGTGGATGTTGATTTATGGGAAGAAGTTGTCACAAAATCCTTCCCTGCCTTTCTCTATTGTGTCCGATGTCATTGTTATCATTGCCAAAATAGCTTCTTAGAACTTTACAGTTAGTAAGTGTGAACATAAGTCATGGGCTTCCACATGTTTTGTCAACAGCACAGACCACATGCCCAGGCCACAGCTGCATTAGAACCATAGACAGAGACAGGGCCCTCACACACAGCCTGGACCACAAATATCAATATGGCCTCAGGTGTGAACATATGTCACTCAGATCAATATGCATCCCATTGGCCAAAAGCCCACAAAGTTCTGTATGGCTTTATAGTAGCATCAGCCATGGACACCAACACAAACTCCAGCTACAGCAGAACTTTGGATCTACTCATTACCTAAATAGAAGAACAGACCTGGCCATCTCCATGGCCCCAGGTGGCAGGCATAAACAATTGTATCACTATGGCCACTGTTGGCAGGAAGGACCACACATATAAAAACAATATTAGGCTGGAGCAAAAGTGATAAACATGTGCCTAGCATTTGTTTGTCACTTGGAACAGGAATATCAACACAGATTTTCCAGCTGCAGTGGGACTTAGACCCAGACATAAACCTCAGTTTCAGCAGGACCCATGATGCAAACATGGCAAAGTTTGAAGCACAGGCCACTCATATCAACATGTGTCCCAGAAAAGGACAACCTACTGATATCAGCATTAGCATGGATCCAGGCTACAGCACAGACTATGGACATCAACACAGACCCTAGACTGCATCATTGTGATGACATGGGCTACAGATATTAACACAGGGTCTAGCATGGTCTTGGATGGAATCAGAGATCTGGGAATCACAATGGCCTCAGGTTGTAGCAAAGTCCACCAGCATCAAATGTCCCCCCAGCAGCACAGCCAACAAACATGAACTTTTTTTCAGGTCAAAGCAGAGACCATGGATATCCACAAGGCATTAGGATGCAACATTGGCATTGCTTATCAGCCTTGTCTCCATCCACATCAGTAATACCGGCCCACAAATGACCATCAGCCAAATCTTGGACTATAATGTTCCTTCTAGCAGGTGCAATCCAGGAAGTAAACCATTCTTCATCTCAGACCTCACCATTGCCTGAAGCCAATACAGTGGCTGATTTGCATATTCTGGGGCTGATTGTGAATCTGTAAGATTTGTGCACCACCCTGCCTAACTCAGTAGAAAGCAGCATGTTCTTTCTTGAACTTAAACCCTCTTTTAAAACTGTCATCCCCTTCATAATGTTCAGTTTCGTCTCTCTTCACAGTATTTATACTGCTTTGCTCTTTCATCTTTCCCAACCCTCCATCACACACGTTCTCTGTACTGCTGCTTCTTTGTTCTGGGTGAATTCCTCCATTCTTCCAACTCCCCTGCACCTGTCTAATGCTTTATTTTTAAGAATAAGTAGCTTGACTATTATTTGTACTCAAAATATTAAACTCCTATAAAGCAAAAATTTGTGAATAGGTTTTTTAAAAAAATTTAGAATTTTTTAATTAATTAATTAATTAACTAATTAATTTCTACTCCATATTATATCCTCCCATCCACCCTCCAACTGTTCCACATGCCATAACTCCTCCCTACCCCTTGTCTCCACGTGGATGTCTCCACCACCACCCCTAAGGATCTCTAAACTCCCTGAGGCCTCCAGACTCTTGAGGGTTAGGTGCATCATCTTTGAATGATCACAGACCCAGCAGTCCTTTGCTGTATGTGTGTTGGGAGCCTCATATCAGCTGGTATATGCTGCCTATTTTGTGTTCCAGTGTTTAAGATATCTCAGGGGTGCAGACTAACTGAGACTGCTGGTCCTTTTACAGGATCACCCTTCTTAGTTTCTTTTGGCCCTCGCTAATTCAAGAAAAGGGGTCAGCAACTGCTGACCATTGGTTGGGCGCAAATATCTGAATCTGACACTTTCAGCTGCTTGTTGGGTTTTCCAGAGTGTGGTTCTGCTAGGTCCATTTTTGTGAACACTCCATAGCTTCAGTAATGGTGTCAGGTCATGTGACCTCCACCTGAGCTAGATCCCACTTTGGGCCTGTCACTGAACTTCTTTTTCTCAGGCTCCTCTCCATTTCCATCCCTGTAATCCTTTCAGACATAAACACTTATAGGACAGAGTTGTGACTGTGGGACAGCCCTACTCTCCCTCATTTGATGCCCTGTCTTCCTCCTGGAGGTGGGCTTTATAAGTTTCCTCTCCCTTCTGTTGGGCATTTCATCTAAGATCTCCCCCTTTGTGTCCTGAGCATCTCTAATTTCCCAGGTATCTGGTGCATTCTGAAGGGTACCCCAACCTTCTCTCTCCCGAGGTTGCCTGTTTCCTTTTTTTCTGCTGACTCTCAAGTCTTCAGTCCTTTTCCCTCACCCAATAGCACATCAGGTTCCCCTCTTACTCCAAGCTGCCCCATCCACTTTCCCTCTCAAGTCTTTCCTTCTCTCCCCACTTGTGGTTGCTTTCTTCTCCCTCCCAAGTGGCGCGGGTCTAACTGGCTGTCTCTATGTAGAGAAATGAAAATAGACACATATTTGTCACCTTGCACAAAGCTCAAATCAAAGTGGATCAAGGATCTCAACATAAAACTAGATACACTGAATCTAATAGAGGAGAAAGCAGGAAAGAGCGTTGAACTCATTGGCACAGGGAAAAATTTCCTAAGCAGAACTCTAATGGCTCAGGCTCTAAGATCAAGAATTGATAAATGGGACCTCATGAAACTGGAAAGCTTCTGTAAGGCAAATGACATAGTCAATAAGACAAATCAGCAACCCACAGATTGGGAAAGAAACTTCACTAACTCCATAGATGATAGATGGCCAATATCCAAAATAAATAAATAACTCAAGAAGCTAATCACCAAAACCACAAACAATGCATTCAAAAAAAAAAGGGATATAGAACTAAACTGAGATTTCACAACTGAGGAATCTCGAATGGCTCAGAAGCATCTAAAGAAATGTTCAAAGTCCTTAGTGATCAGAGAAATGCAAATCAAAATGACCCTGAGATTCTATCTTACACCAATCAGAATGGCTAAGAAAAAAACCTCAGGTCACAGCACATGTTGGAGAGAATGTGGGAAAAGAGGAACACTCCTTCATTGCTGGTGGGATTACAAACTGCTACAACCACTCTAGAAATCAAACTGAAGTTTCCTCAGAAATCTACTTGAAGATTGAGCTATACCACTCTCAGGAATATATCCAAAAGATGTCTCACCATAACTAAGAGTGGATTGATGCTATTGATTGTATTATCTTCTGGATAAAGCTCAAAATTTAAACTATTCGAAGATAACTTCAAACTACTGCAGTAATCTGATAATTATATAAGAATATAAGTGAAACAAGATGCATGGAAAAAGTGATTAAAGAGATATCACTTCTAGGAACAAACCTCGGAACCTTTAAATGTGGAAGCAGACTCTTGCTATCAAGCTCATAGCAGACTGAAACTCTAATTTCCCTGCCATAGCTTTCTGAATGACGAGATTAACGACTATGTATCACTTGCCTGATATATATTTTAAAAGAATATGTCATTTTTTTAAATTTAAGTTCACATGAAAGGTATAATCCACATGATCTTAACCATGTGATTATGTAAAATCTGATGTGATATGCATTAATCATTGCTTGAACCTATTTGCCTACATATCTACCTATAATAGCATTCCCTCTTTGAAATAGTTAAATAAATATTTGTTCAAATTGAAACTGCAACCCAAAAAGGCTTTTGTAGAACCAGATACTGTATTTTTTTTTGCTTGCAGTTTGAATTGTGGTTTATTTAGAAGCATTCAAGAGTTAAACTGTAAATAAACATATCATGAGTAATTAAAATCGCCATTTATTATAAATACCAACGAAGTTAAATAATACTATTTTAACTATCTCTCCCCTTTGAGCCAGAGTCCAGACACCTTCTCTCAAACTCTTACTATGAATAAAATCTTCAGTGTTGTGTTGCCTCTTCTCTCACCATCTGTACCCAAAGTTTCCTTTTATAAACTAAATGAGACCTAGGACTCTGAAAGGAAGCTTCTTCCCATTTATTCTAATGGCAAACCAACCTTTCTATGGGTTAGCCCCCAAGCACTACTTCCTGTTCTTGGCCCTCTAGGGCTTGACATCTCAGAAGTGGATTACACACATTCGAGAAGTCACTAGCATTTCTGTGTCCCCTCCCCAACACCCACACCTTACTGAGATGAATACTTGCACATGCCTGTTCCCCTTACAATCTGCTGTGACAGTCAGAAAAAGGATGACTGTTAACTTTCCCTTTCTCTAACAAGTGGATTTCCCCCCTCTTTACAGGATTAGCAAAATCTTTCACACTACCCAGGATTTTCCTTAAATAAAATTTATGCAAGATTACTTTGACAGACACTGCTCAGTAGGTGCTGTGGGTTAACCAGCATGTCTTAGGTCCTCCAGGTTCCTGCCAGGTCTTCTGAAAGCAAAGTGTTATTTATTTACTAAGTCTTTTAGGAACATGACTTTCTTGGTCTTCTTTACAAAGTAGCTGTGAAGCTTGGGATTGGTTATAGAAATTAGGAGAATAATTCTTGAAAACATTCAAGGTTAATCTTTAAACTAATATTTAACAGCCCATTCAAAACATCCACATGAACCAAAGGAAAATACTCAACTTCAATACAAGCAGAAGGAAAAGCGGTCTACAGGAAGTTCAAGTTACAAGCTTCCACGTACTACAGCGGCGAAGAGTTCTGTCCAGATCAGTTGAAAACTGTCTTCCTACCATTCATCCTATTTCTTTTTTTTTTTTAAGCACTGTTTACAATGCTCCTATAATTCATTTTTTTTTTATTTTCTAAGTTTTTTTATTTACATTCCAAATGATTTCCCCTTTCCCGTTTCCTCCCTCCCTGAAAGTCCCATAAGCCCCCTTCCCTCCCTCTGTTCCCCAATTCAACCCCCTCTCTCTTCTCTGTCCTGGCATTCATCCCATTTCTAAAGTGAAAATTTAAGTTCTGGCCTTTGATTTGCTCCAAAAAATACTGTAACAGGTACTGTTTTGACAATTTAGAGACACTCGACATAAATTCATCAGATTAAAAAGCAAGCAAGGGCTTCCACCCACACCTCAATGAAGGCATAGAGACCACTTCTGAGCCGCAGGCAGTTATTTAATACAAGGTCAGTCCTCAATAGCGGTGGCTGTACCAGTCATTGTTATTCACTTGAAGGAGCTCCGTCACAACCTGCAGGATATTGTAATTGTGTTTTCTCAGCAGCCTTAGGTTCAGCTGCCTGTCACAGAATCCCATTTCAAAGAGATGGGCCATCAGGGCTGCGGTCTGATCTTCAGAAATGATGGGTTTGAGTGGTCACAGCTCCCCTGTCTGCTGTTTGCAAGTCCTGTTGAGGCTCTGGGCTCTCCTCTGATGTAATCTGGACTGGGGGAACTTCTTGGACAGTAACTGGTGAATCCACACCTGATGTCTCATACTGCCCACAAGGGGCGCTCATGGAACCCCTGCCACCTTGGGGACTGGAAGCACCGAGTCCAGAGATGGTAGTTTTTAAATTTAGAATCACTTGAAAAAATACAGAGCTGAATACACATAAGAGAATCAGATTAAAATCTAAACTGAAATGTACCTAGATATCATGTTACTATTTGTTGTACAAGATACTGGTGACAGAAAACTCAAAATTTGAGTTTTATCATCATTTTATGTTTTATGAAACTCCTACCATGGAAACAGGTATATTTCTAATACCTTGCCTGCATTTAACACACCTCTTTCCTTCTTTCCTTCTTTCTCCTATTGGGTGGCCTTTTTGTATTTTTTTTTTTTTTTAATGTTTGACTGTCATGATCAGAAGGCACCAGGTTTTCTTGTAGAGGAAATGGAGGGACTGTAGATCACAGGAAGAAGGGAGTTTGAAGGAGGTGTTGGCAAATTTTAAGGAGAGGAACCTGAGGTTTCTTGAAATCTATTAAATCTACTACAGAATGTATTTATGGATGCATCTATTTTCAATAAGAGAGGAGAGAAAGATGGAGAGAGAAAGAGAAAGAGAGAGAGAGAGAGAGAGAGAGAAATAAGCAAACAAAGAGGAAGAAAAGGATGTTTTCACATATTTCTGTATGGGTAAGACTGTATCAAGAAGAAAATAATAAATGTTTATGAGAATTAGCTTGTGTACTCAAACAAAACTTAAGTTAAAAAGTGAACTTAGCACATGTACTTAAGGGCCTACAACTTTGTCATGCCTCAGATTCTCTGGGAAAAAATTGACTCTCAAAATGTGTGGTAGTTTAAATTATCTGTCTCATGGATTATGAGGAAATAATATAACAAACACCCTCAGTAATTTTTTGACAGTGTTATTTCAGTATATAGATTACCTCATATCTTATTTGCCTATCTTTACAAATGCTTTTGAGAACAAAATTAACAATGATAATTTAAAAAGATTTTATTTGTGTATTTAATGTGTGTGACATTTAGGTGCATATATGTGTTGTGATTTCATAGGTACATGTATGTGGATGTAGAAGTAGGTGAGAGAACTAACAGGCACTGTCACTCAGTCCTTAATCACTTTATACCTTTTTGCTTTTTAAAAGAGAGTTTTAGTGAAGGCTGTGTGACCAGAATGTTCCAGGAATCCACCTTTTTCTACTTTCTAACATCTGGGACCATAAGCACACACCAAAATTGTAGACTTTTAAAACATATTGATGTTTAGAATTCAAACTCAGGTCCTCATGCTTGTATGAAAAGTGTTTTGTCAACTGAACTGTATTGCAAGCTTAACAGTAAAATTGGTTCAAATTAATTGATAACAGTGGCACTAATTTTTTCTTGATTTTTCTAGTAGGTGGGCTTACTTATACTTATTAGATCCCTAGTGACAGGGAGAAAGCCTCCAGGAGTTCTTTCAAAATGGTTAAAAATCATTGTGTCTCAACAGAACTCACTTAGCTAATCTTGCTGTAAATGAAAATATTATGTTTTAGTAATTGCTTCTACATTTGAATATAATTGTTTGAGTCTCTGTCTCATCCTAATTGACACTATTCTCATGAGACTAATAGCATGTCATTATATAATATAAACATTCACCAAAAATAGCTAAATGAGGAAAGCAAACACAAAATCTACGAAAACAGAAAAGAAGGCAATATTCCAGTGGCAGTGACTCACCATATAATCTAAATAATTGAGCTTTTAAACAGATATCTCCTTAGAGAGCAATAGTATTTAACTCCCAGAGAACACAAAAGTAGTTTGACAATGATAATTATTTCTCACAATGTTAGTTTCACACACTTGAAAATTGTTACAATATCTTACTTTCTTTTAGAACAAGGAAGCCTATTAACTTGGATGAGGTGACCTGTGTTTTCATAGGAATTGCTAGATATATTTCCTAAGGGAAAGATAGTAACCACTTTGCCAAGTATACACTTTTCCAGATTTCATAAACAGAGTGCAAATAATAAACTCAAATGATTTTACTCTCATCTCTACTCTGCCCATCCTTGCTCCATTTTGTAATCTCTCTCTCTCTCTCTCTCTCTCTCTCTCTCTCTCTCTCTCTCTCTCTCTCTCTCTCTCTCTCTCTCTCTCTCTCTCTGTGTGTGTGTATTTGTGTCTGACTGATATTACCTCGAATTTATTAACCCTTAGGAATAAAAATTTAAATGGAGCAGTATTTAAAAGAATGAGAATTTCTCTGCTACAATAAAAGCAAATTTCAGAGAAAAGTTGGTGTGCTCTATGCACATCAGGAAATCTTATGTATATAGAAAAATAAAGGAATCTGCATGATTCAAATAAGTAGGATACAAATACTTATGAATTCTTGTTAAATTGTACTTAACACAAAGGAACTGCCTGCTCTTCTGATAGTACCCACTTTTTCCCATCTCAGAGGTTTCTTGACACATGCTGGAATGTAAAAGGAACCACATCAACAGCAATAAGATGTCATGAGGTAAAATGTGTTGAGTATATCTTGTGATAATAACATCATAAAATTACACAGTTTACAACAAACAAGGAGATGCAGAAAGGTATTCTGGCACTGACCAATATATTTCAGCTACTCTTTCTAACACACAGGCCTTAAATCAGTTAATATTTCTGTCTGAAACCAAATTAATACCTGAAAATTATCTTGGAATTATTTTGACATTTTCTTCAACTACAGAAGCCCAGGTGTTTCTCTATTTAACATATGTTATGAACAAAGATGTATGCACAAAGCAAACAACAATTTTGGAATGTCTTGAGAAGATATCTTACAGATCAGACTTCTCACCCAGGTTGATAAGTGAATACACCAGAATTCATGGTTAATAGTTTATGTTGATTGTACTGTTACTAATTTTTTCACTGATGAAATGTTTTTGTCACAAAGATGAAAATATAGCTAAATAACAAAAACCATCTCATATCATGCTTGAGAGAAAGAAAAGACTGAATTTTCAACTGCAGTACTAAACTGAGATGCCAAACATCAGCAGGCCTGGAGAGCACCACTCTTTGCTGTAGGTCTCTTTATAAAAACTTCTTTGGATCATAGTTTCAACAAATTCACCCTATTCTCATGCTGTATACACAGCAATATTCTGAAGTATTATCAAGTAGTCAGACGTCTTATTCTTTCCACCTCTTTTTAAGAATATTTTACTGAATGATATCATACAAACCACTGAGTGATTATGAGGTTCTAAAAATCATCTGATAAATATTCAAACACATCTAATGCAGAAAAGATGAGAAATCAGTCATTAATTGTTTCCTAAAGCTAGTTAGTAGTATAGTGATGCCTTGGTAGCATAATGATAATAAACCAAAGTGAAAGTGACTTGAAATTGTCTACTTGCTGTATAGAATTTCAAGGAACTATGGAGACTATTGCAAAGAAAATATCAGCCTTTAGTCCTGCCTAGCTGTAGATCTATTATGATAGACTACCAATATATGAGGTAAACATTGTATAATAGTAGCCCAAGGAAAAATTATCCTATTCATAGAGAAACCACATCTTTCACTGTGCCATTATTTTGAATTTATCTCCTTTTCCAGTTTTCATGCTAATGGAAAACTTATTATCTGTATTAAATATAGTAATTATGATAAATTACTGACATTGGCTGTACGTAAATTTATAGTACTCTAGTCTTCATTCTTGTATTGCTGATACAAATATTTTTTATCATTTCAAAATTACTATTGACTACAATACCTGAAAATATAATTTTACTGGAAATATATTGTAAATATAAAGGGAAGTGCCTAACTTATGTGAAGATAGTGTTCTAAAACATGACACTTTCCTATGTGCCAATCTGGCAAATAATGTGCAGCCAGGAGAGTCGTCTTCAGATCTGACTATTTTTAGGCATCCAATATCACATGAGTGGGTTAGGCATTCTGACAATTCAGTGTGATTATATATTAGGGTGTATGAAACTATTGCTACCATAAAACTACAAGCATTTACCTTTGTCAAAAATATCTATTATTTACTGAATAAATTTACATGCTTAAAAAGTGATAACATAAATTTGGGGTTTATAGTCAGGATCTCCAATCTTTGCAAAACTTCTAGATGTGATGTTATCCACATTCATGAAAATAGTAATTATTTCCTAGGAAAATTTATACATCTTCTTACTTTTTCCTCAAAGCCAAAAATAACATTGGAAGATTGGTGATTTACGTGCAATGCTTATTAAAAATGAACTGTTAAAAACGTGTGTTTCCTAAAAGCATTAAAATTTTCAATCAACAGCAGTTCCAGCATGCCTTAAAGTGGATAAAAACAGGGACACTGCAATAAAAGAACCCTTATACTTACAAAATTAGAAATGGCGTATATAATATCTGGCATAGCTGAGAACTGCTAAATATCTCATCTGATTAGCAAATAACAGATATATGACTTGATGAAATTATTATGTTACATGATTAGTATAATTGAGGGAATGGAACAGAAATGTGATTTTCCAAATTTGTAATGGCATATTCTCATGCAAAATTAGCTAAATTCTAGAGATACCTCTTTCCTTAAACAGAGAGAGAGAGAGAGAGAGAGAAAGAGAGAGAGAGAGAGAGAGAGAGAGAGAGAGAGAGAGAGAGAGAGAGAGAGAGAGAGAGAAGGGAGAGATTAATCTTGTAAGTTCTGTTCCTCTGGAGAACCATGAATAATTCAAATTTTGGTACCATAGTATCTAGGATTAGATACTATGGTATACAGTATATAGGATTAGATACTTTTTAGTATCTAGGAATACACTTAACAATGTCAAAACTTATCAAATGCCACACTATTACTAAATCATCTCCTATAAATATGGAGTTTCTAGGAGAAATCCCACATTGTGAACTACTTTACAACACTAAGGAGAGAAATTCATTAGACTATCATGTTTCACCAATTGTGAATAAAAAGAGATTTAGTGATTCTTCATATGCAACATTTGGCAGATTGTGGAAGAATAAGAAAATTATGGATGTTGGTTGTTTATTCTTAGCATGTTGAATAAGTAGACAAAGCAAAAGAATGAGTTCCATGATAAAACTCACCAAACTCTAGCATCTCAGAATACAGTCAAGGATAACAAATAATGCAATGATAAAATTGATGAAGTTCAGATGCATATTAATTGTCTAAAGTTCTCTAATGCCTTTCTGGAAGAGAATCTTATTTCCAACTCCCACAGAATCCAAGTTGTAGAGAATCAAACAGAAGCTATCATTATAATGTTGGATGAATTACATCAAAAATTCATGTCCTAGACTTGAAGGGTATTGTTCATTAAAGTAAGGTTATTGACTGGTGAAAGTGGGATGTGGATGTGTGTGAGGAAGATACTTAAGCTAATAACACTGAAACCTCTGGATCTCAAGGGTTTCTTACCCAAGAAATAAATCTCCTCAGCCTCAACTGAAGGTGAGCTTAACTGTAAGTCTATATAACCTTGCCTTTTCCATTTTAAATGAGAAAATTAATGCTTCATGCTCTCTTTTTCATGTTTTAAGCCAGCAGTGACTTTTACTGATGAAAATTACAGACAATGTTAGCTTTTTTTGGCCCACCACTAGTAGCCTTTAGACTTATAACTAGAATTAAGGCTAAACAGGCTCTTAAAAGAAAGGTAGAAAGTGGTTTCCATGAGGAGTTGTGCTAAACTAAAAGAAACTTAATGAATTAGTTAATTTATTCAAGATACAGTCTGGGAAATGTTTGTGAATAGATTTTAATGGTGTGGTATAATGTAGAAAGAACACAATACTGGATCAGGCTGAGTTTACTGATATGAGTCAACTGAGTAGAGATACTAATTTTAAATGGAACCTTAAATAATTAAAAATAGTGCCAAAATGTTTGAAAGGTGGGCTGAGGCATTTGCCAAATATAGCCTACTGAAAAGGAATTAAATATGCTGATATCCCTTGATTTACTAAGAATGGAGGGATTTTCTGGTTTAAGTAAATGACAATGGTAGAGTGACTATGCTGTTTATAACCTATACTTCACAGTGGAAAGAGCCAGAAGACATAGACTTCACTAATTCTTAAAAGATTCAAAATGGTGTGGGGAACACCACCATATTTTAAGAGATTTGTTGCCAACTTTTTCCTTATAGCAGACCTTAGTGTTAGACATGCTGCCTCTCACTTGGAAGAGTTAAGTGCAATGGGGTTATCTGGGCCCTGAAATAGCAATGTCCAGGTTATAGCACTGAATCATCAAATACAAGGTGATCATATTTATCATAATGGACTTCACAGACAAAGAAATATCTATAATAAATTAACCATAACATTCAGCACAAAGTTTTATGGTGGCATGATTTTTATGGAGCTTTGGTATTGGATAACCAATCATGATGTTTCTAGGCATGAAATGAATAAGAAGTCTACAACTTTCATGTTTGATATATAAGTGGAAATTTTCTTAAACAAATGAATGATGGACTGCATTGGATGGTGTCAAACAAGAAGTTTGGCTAGTAAACCAATTTCAAGATGTTAATGAGTTTGAAGTCCTAGAAAGTATTGAACCTGGCAAGACAGGTTTTCTTGAGCAAGGACCTTTATAAAACATCAATGAATTTGAAACTGATAAAGGAAGACCTCAAGAAACATTGTGGACTTCCAGTTAACATGGGAGCTTATACAAGTCATATGTTTAATATTGTTTTGGCTGAAATTCTACTAACAGAAAGTCAAGTAGGCCATGAAACTCTTTCTGTGATTATTTACCTAGTACTAGGAGGTACAATTGACATTCATGTACTTAGAAATTTTCAGAATTTTTACATTGTTACCCTGTTTTTAACTGTAGAATGAAGGCTACTATGGTAGGAAAGGAAAACTGGAAGTCATCAGTGTTGCCTTTGCCAGTGAAATTAGTGAATCAATTACAATATACTTTTCCCTGAAGAATTTTAATTAGCACCACTATCAATGAATTGAAAGATGCAAGTCTGGTGGATCCCACTGAATTTCCCATTAACTCTGATATTTTTCGGTGTAGAAGTAAGATGTTGTACTAGATATGGTATCCTTACTTGAGTAGATTTATATATCTCCTGGTAGATGGAATGCAACTATTGATCTAACAAAGGTCTTTTTCTCTATACCTAACCAAAAGGACCACAAGGAGGATTTTTTAAGTTGGCAAATACAGTTGTATACATATACTATTTACTTTAAGGATATATTAACTTTACAGACCTGGATAATAATGTAGTTAGAAGGGATCTTGATTATTTGACTCTTCCACAAAATATCACAGTGCTGATATTTTATTTTATATTGATGACATTATACTGATTCTGCCGAGTAAACAGAAGGCAGTAACCATTTTGGACTCATGAGTACATCAGAGGATGAAAAATAAATATAACCAAAATTCAAGGGCCTTCTCTCTCAGTGGAATTCTTAGAAGACAAATGATGTTGGACATATAGGCAATAGGCATTTTAAGGAGAACAGTAAGATATTGAACCTGATTGCATCCATCACACAAATGTAATACAATATTGAATTGGATGATTTGTATTCTGAAGACATTACATATCTTTCACCAGTGTGTTAATCCAGCACATATACCAAGAAACTCAGAAAACTGGTATGGTGGTGTGGGGCTAGGAACAGGAGAGGGGTTGTCATCAGATCCATACTGTGTATAGGCTGCTCTACCCCTTGGAATACATGTTCAAACTGACACAATGATACCAATGATACTTGAGGTGTTAGTGATAGATATGATTATTGTTTGGAGCCATTGGTAAGCTTCTATAGGTGAATCACAGAAAATACATTTGATATTTTGAAGTATATATCCATCATTATCTACAGACAACTTTTCTCTCTTTGCAAAATTTTATTGATCTAGTATTGTGTTATAGAGGAAAGAGAATTTTCACAATAGACCATCAAGTTAAAATGTGATCTGAGTTGCTCATCATGATCTGGATATTATCTGATCAACTAAATGAAAGCAGGATGTGTACACCAAATTCCATTATCAAATAGAATATACATGATAGGACTGAGTTCACAAGCATGGTACATGAGGATGTGCCTAATTACATATTGTTTCCATTCCTGTTATAATGCTATATATTGCCAAGCATTCACCTACTGTCTCATTGGGTGTCTTGACTGAAGAAGGTAAGTGTAATACCTGGCTTATTTTTTTATTTTAAGTGGTATGCAGGCATCATTAAGAATTCGATAGCAGCATCCTTACAATCAAAAGAATATATGTGGTATGCCCTCACTGAGAAGTGGATATTAGCCCAGAAGCTCAGAATACCCAAGATACAATTCACAGACCACATGAAGCTCAAGAAGAAGGAAGACCAAAGTATGGATATTTTGGTCCTTCTTAGAATGGGGAACAAAATACCCATGGGAAGAGATACAGAGACAAAATGTGGAGCAGAGACAGATAGAAAGACCATCCAGGGACTGCCCCAACAGGGGATCCATCCCATATACAGTCACTAAACCCAGACACTATTGTGATTGCCAACACATGCTTGCTGACAGGGACCTGATATAGCTGTCTCCTGAGAGCCTCTGCCAGTGCCTGACAAATACAGAGGTGGATGCTCTAAGCCAACCATTGGACTGAGCACAAGGTCCCCAATGGAGGAGCTTAAGAAAGGAATGAAGGAGCTGAAGGACCTTGCATTCCCACAGGAGGAACAACAATATGAACCAACCAGAGCTCCAGGGTCTAAACTACCAATCAAAGAGTTCACATGGAGGGACCCATGGCTCCAGCTGCATATGTAGCAGAGGATGGCCTTTTGGATGCCAAAGGGAGTAAAGGCCTTTGGTCCTGAGAAGGCTCAATGTCCCAGTATAGATGCATGCCAGGACAGGGAACCAAGAGTGAGTGGTTTGGTGAGCAGGGGGAGAGGGGATGGGATAAGGTGTTTTAGGAGGGAAAACGAGGAAAGGGGATAGCATTTGAAGTGTAAATAAAAAAAATCTAATAAAAAAGACAGCAGCAAAGAAAACCTTCACAGTGGGCAAAACTTTGGGTAATACTTGCTGTTCATTGTTTGAAGGAGAAATGACACGATGTATCATAGTGCACTGTAGTCAATGGCTTAACTGGATAGTGGGAGACTTGGAAAGACCCATTATTGGATAATTGAGGAGAATGTCATTTGGAAAATTGATGAGAATGTCATTTGGAAAACTATTGGTTAATATATTTCTCCAAATGCCCGAAGTGTGTAAAGGTAGCCATGTGCTACTTAAATTCTCATCAAGAGATGGTTTCAGTGCAGAAGGAGCTCAGCGATCATACAGACAGGCTGGCCCTGAGATAGGCGGCCTCTTTCCATATTCATTCCTCTTATTACCAAATAGGCCCAGGAACAAAGTGGCCATGGTTCCAGAGTTGGATATTATGTATAGGTTTTGCAAAATGCTCTGACACTCACTAAGGCGGACCTACCTGCTGAATGCCATATCTGCCAAAGTAGAGATGAACATCAAGTCCCTGAAATGGCGTGGTTCTTCAGAGTGATCGACCTATGATCTGATGGATGGGTGATTGAATTGGATGACTTATGTAAAAAGGACAATATGTGCTAACTGGAGTAGATATTTATTCTGGCTTTGGATTTCCCTTTTCTACATAAAATAATTCTGTAAAAAATCATAAATGGACATAAAGAATGCCTTTTTCTCTATCATTTTTATTTCATACAGCATTGTTTATATCTAAAAACCTCATTTCACAACTAGAGAATTGTAACATTGGACCCTTGATCATGGAATTCCCTGGTCTTGCCATGATCAAGTACAATCTTGAGGCAGTTAGTCTGACAGAAATATGGAATGGCATTTTGAAGACACACCTACAGTGCAAATTATGAGGTAATATCCTGAAGGGCAGGAGTAGAGTTCTCCAGAAGTCAGTTTATGCTCTGTATCAGCATCAAACATGTATTATGTCTTCTCTCATTGCCAGTAGCCATCAGACTAGCAATCAAGGGGTAAAAAAGAGAATTGTTGAAATCTTTATCACTATTAATGACCTACTACAAAATTCTTTGCTTCCTGCTTCTATGACATTAAGTTTTCTTGAATGATAAGTTTATATTTCTTTACATAGCAGTTAGGTGCTCTTGCCAGGAGACACAAAAACCATGCCATTGAACTGGAACCACATATTTCCCTCTGTACATTTTGGGTTTCTGATGTTCTTTTAAAAAGTCTAAATAGTAGTTAGAAGTGTTAGAAGGTGTGGTTGATCCGGATAACCAAGCAAAAATTGCACTAATTCTCTGTATTGCAGGGAAGGAAGATTATAGCTGGAATACAGGAAATCTTTTATGACATATCTTTTGTGATTAAATTCAATATGAAACTATAGCAACCTAATTCATGTAGTATGGCAAAGGGCATATATCCATCAGTAATGAATCTATGGGTCACTCCTCTAAAATAATTTCCAAAGTCTGCTTAAGGGTGCTTACTGACCGTGGAAGAAAAAGAATAGGTAGTAGTATATACAAAGCCCAGTAACCAGTAACAGAGACACAAATTATAATAGAGATATAAGTTTCTGTATTATTTTGTTAAGTGTGTGCTTGTATAGATATCTGAGTTTCCTTTCCTTCATCTTTTTATTATGTCTTATAAAAAAATTAAGAGAATATCAATACCTATCATATTTAACCTTGGAATACTTAAAGAATCAATTTCAAGGGATATTGTCCTATATTCTGCATGTATAATGTACTTGCTATTGTACAAGGGAGAGTTATAATATTCTGGGCATAATTATGAGATGATTGATGTTTTCATGTGGAAACTAAGCCTGCAATAATGAGATACAATTGTGTGTCAGATTAACAAGGGGTAGACTGATGATGGCTATTCTTGGTTGTGAATTTGAATACAGTTAATTAGTTCCCCAAAATTGCTGAGTACATATGTGGGACTTTTTGCTTAATTATTTGAAGTATAAATATCTACTTATAACCTACGGCAAATTTTCTATTGTCAGCCTATATAAATGGCATGGAAGGAGGTAGTCTCTTTCTTTGCCTTTTTACTCCTTCATGAAAATGTCAATTCTTCCATGGCATTAAAACCCACTTATCTAGGATTCCATAATAAACTGAAGAAACAAGCTGAGATATCCAGCCTCTGGGACCCAAGAACTATTGGATTGTTTGACATTGTATTCATTGAAAGTCATTGTTGGAATAGCTGGAATGCAGCCTGTATGTCAGTCTAATAAATCTTTGAGAGAATAGATAGGTAGGTAGATAGATACATTCAATCAGTTATGTTACTCTATGGGTTCCTAATGTATCATTTGAATGTACAGATATGATTAACAAATTTGAATATAAAATATGTAATTAAAACATTGAACATTAATTCTAAGCATGTCTCAGTAAATTTTAAATACCCTCTTTTCATTCATTCTAATAGTAAATTAAAATAGTAAAGTAAAATATATTACTTATTACTATAGTAATAAGTAATAGTGTGTAACTGTATTTCATTTGTTTGTATATATTCCATTTGCAAGCACATGAATATTAAGTCTTAGATTTAATAAGTCTTAATTATTAATATTGAATATAATTATAGTTATTACATAAATATTCTGCTGTATATTATTTTAGTTTTCATAACAAATTTGTTTCTATATATCTGGGAAGCCAAACTAACCAAGATTTTCACACAGACCCCAATAAAAATAAAAAATGAAATGTCTAGGAACTGACTTGGCAAAGTCAGTTTGAAGCAGGAGTCAATGGCTCAAAAGAGTCAAAGTTGAGGTTTGTAAAAACCCAATTCCTTCTGATGAGCTCTACTTATTAATTATAAAGCAGTTGTGTCTTAGATATACTGCCTTCCCTTTGCCAACATTTTCTGATTTAGTGTTCCACTGATATTAGACATTTCCCACCTATAAATATTATATAGTTTCTGTTAGCTTACTTGACGTAAGTCACCACCTTATGCAAGACCTTTGGGTTATTTACTTTGTCTTCTTTTCAGCCCCAATCTTCCCATAACTCAATGGAATTCAAGACATTTATCCCTGCTGGTCAGCATGGATTAAAGTATACAATGCTAACATGAGAGAATATAGAGTAGTACCACAGTTCAGGAAAAATAATTATAACAATGTCCATAACAATAAAAAGAACTACCATAAACATTCACATTAATAAGTTTAATTTTAATTGAGGTTTTCTTGATTGACATGTATTATCAAACTATTATCTCTGAGCACTCTTAGGATGTCACTAATCCATATTCATGATTGCTTACCATGAAGAGCACTAAGATATATATGTCCCAAACTGTTTCTTTATAAGAGTTTTTCATAGTAATCTACTCACACATTTTAAAATCTAAGTACTTATTTTAAATATGTTGTATTTCTACTTTTCAAATATTGCATTACTAACTAAGCAATCAGGCAGAAATTGATCATCAGTTCTTTCCCTGTATGCCTTCTCCAAACTATATTTTCCTGGAGTCTCCATGGAATCTTGCTCAAAGTTTAAAAAATTTGAAACTTTAAGTTATTCTGTGGAATTCAAATATCATGATAAAAGAGCCCCAAAACTTGTGATGAACTTCCTCAGGGCTTGTTTCATGTCCTTGTTCCTCAGGCTGTAGATAAATGGATTCAACATCTGCGGAACTACAGAGTACATAACTGAAGCCACTACAGCTTTTTCAGGAGAGTCAGTCACTGAAGAGCTGATATACACACCCAAAATTGTGCCATAAAACAAGGAGACAACACATAGGTGAGATTCACAAGTAGAAAATGTTTTGTATCTTCGCCCAGAGGATGGCATTCTTAGAATTGCTGATAAAATATGAGTGTAAGAGAAAATTATTCCAGAGATAGGAAGTCCACCAAATACACAAGATGCAAAATATACCAGGATATTATTAATTAGAGTTTCAGAACATGCAAGCTTGATGAGCTGAGCAAGTTCACAAAAGAAATGAGGGATTTCTACATTTGTGCAAAACGACAAGTGAAGAATCATTAGAGTGTGCAATAGACCAAACACAAGGCTAAGGAGCAGAGAAAGTAGAATCATCAGGACACAACAGGAAGGATTCATTATTGTAGAGTACCTCAGAGGGTGACAAATGGCTACATAACGATCATAGGCCATCACAGCAAGAAGACAGTTTTCCAGTCCAGTGAAAACCAACACAAACCAAACTTGTGTGAGGCAATTGGTGTAAGTGATACGTTGATTCTGGGTTATCATGTTTATGAGCATATTAGGTATGGTGTTTGTGCTTAAACAGATATCATTAATGGAAAGACTAGAGAGAAAAAAGTACATTGGGGTTTGTAGGTGTATGTCAGAACTGACAGCCAAGATGATGAGCAGGTTTCCTAGTTCAGTCACCAAGTATATGCACAAGAACAAGCTGAAGATAAGGGACTGGAGCTGAGCATCACTCGTTAGTCCAAGAAGAAGAAATTCTAAAATAGCTGAATGGTTTCTGGATTGCATTAGACTGACAATTCTTCTGGAAATGAAATGGGAAAGTAAAAAGATTCTTTGCTAGATTTAATTTGATGGAAATGACAATTCTTGGAATGCTTTATTCTTATTGATTTCTTCAAGGCATATGGCCCTGTAGAATTTGTTCAAAATTCAGAAATATTTATAAAGTGTGAGACTAAATACCTAGAAGGGAAAAAAGAAAAAAAAACCTCTCTTTTAATACATAACTTAAACGTTTAACTTGCTGACTAATGGTTTATGCTCACTTCCACTTTCTACTTGCCAATGCCATTCACTTTGTCAGGCTACAAAATTTTAAAAAGGGCTAAATCATTAAACCTTATGGAATATGTCTCATCCTTTCATAGTTAATCTATGATTTTGAAAATCTAACATGAGTCAGAAACACTTGCACTTAAATTCTAGGTAAAACATATGAGCCTGGTCCTGCTGGAAAATAATTTGAAGGGCACCTGAGATAATAGATGAGATGCTTTATGCCCTCAGCTTCAGAAGGACAGATATCACCTCATGGACAACTAGAACACTGCCTGCATCTTAAAAATAATGTTTAAAGACCAGATTCCTGAACTGTAGGAAACTTTCTAGAACAAATTCTGCTAAGGCACTTATGAGAAAGATTTAAAATATCTATAGGATGTCTCAACTTTCAGAAATTAATATTTTGCTCTATTTTTTTTTCTGCACACAGACTATGAGCAGAAAATCCTAATAAGGATTTTCTCCAGTAAAGGAGACTTTAGGATATTCTGCATTTTCTATATAGTTAAATTGTACAGATGGAGAGAATATGTATTCAAGATGTTCATTGAATCATTAAATTTGAGTAAAGACAAGTTAATATTTGAGAAGATATATGTCCTTGATGCCTAGAGACAATACGAATGGTAGCATGTTTGATGTTGGTGGCAGTGTGTGTGTAAGAATTTGTTGAGCAGGAGTTTAACTGGCACCTGGTTCCCAGTATACACTTAGGTTTTTTTTTTTTACTGTTTCTCTTCTTACAATTGTATAAAACATCCATATTATGCTAATATATTAATGAAGTACTTACAAACTCTGTCTTTTCATAAAGAGCGATGTTCATAAAACATGAGAAAGCAGACAGTCCTTTTCTCAGGTGAGATAGGAACAAAAATTGTACAAACTCTGTCTTTTCATAAAGAGCGATGTTCATAAAACATGAGAAAGCAGACAGTCCTTTTCTCAGGTGAGATAGGATCAAAAATTGTTCACAAGTTATAAAACAAATAGATAGTACCAAAGAGACTGTAGCTGGCTTATAGCTCAGGTATTTTGAATGAGTATCTGTCTGTCTGACACCTATATTCCCAAATTCCCCAGGGGTTGATATCAAACTCTCCTCATTATAATGAAGATAGAAAGATTATTTCGTGTGATCCCATGAGAACAAGTCTATAATTATTACTACGCACAAAGACCGGCATTGAGGACATGTGACTTATTGACTCTATGTCTATACTTCTATCACTCAGTGTCCTCAGCTTTTTGCTCCTCCAAATAACATTTTTACACACAAACTAGTGAAATTTTGTAATCAGTTAAGGCATTCTACTTGTGCTGTTTATTCTTGGTTTTCAAGGAACTTATTTGAATTCAAAATCTGAAAATACAAGTTATATATTTGTACATAATATAAGAATAAATATTCTTGTATCATGAAATTATAGACATTCATTAATACTTATATACTGAAAGTTTTTAACATTCCTTAAAAGTAACCAGCATTTTACCTCATTTCATTTTATTCTATCTTTTTATCTATATATAATCTACCTCTTTATTTGTACAATCCACTCATTTATTTTTTTTTTATTTTATTTTTTTAATTTACATTCCAAATCACTTCCCCTTTCCCGTTTCCTCCCTCCCCGAAAGTCCCATAAGCCCCCTTCCCTCCCTCTTTTCTCCATTCAACCCCCTCTCGTTACTCTGTCCTGGCGTTCCCCTACATCCAGTCTTTCCAGGACCAGGGGTCTCTCCTTCCAGCTTTTTAGAAATCTATTGATATGCGGATTGTGTCTAGGGTATTCCGAGATTCTGGGTCAATATCCCCTTATCAGTGACTGCATACCATGTGTGTTCTTTTGTGATTGGGTTACCTCACTAAGGATGATATTTTCAAGTTCTGACCATTTGCCTAGAAATTTTGTGAATTCATTGTTTTTAATTGCACAGTAGTATTCCATTGTGTAGATATACCACATCTTCTGAATCCATTCCTCCGTTGAGGGAATCTGGGTTCTTTCCAGCTTCTGGCTATTATAAATAAGGCTGCTATGAACATAGTGGAGCATGTGTCCTTATTGCATGCAGGTAAAGTCTCTGGGTATATGCCCAGGAGTGGTATAGCCGGATCCTCCGGGAGTGTCATGCCCAGTTTTCTGAGGAACGGCCAGACTGCTTTCCAGAGTGGTTGTACCAGCCTGCAATTCCACCAGCAGTGGAGGAGTGTTCCTCTTTCTCCACATCCTCGCCAACAACTGCTGTCTCCTGTGTTTTTGATCTTAGCCATCCTGACTGGTGTGAGATGGAATCTCAGGGTTGTTTTGATTTGCATTTCCCTAATGACTAAGGATGATGAACATCTCTTTAGGTGTTTCTCAGCCATTAGATATTCTTCAGGTGAGAACTCTTTGTGTAGCTCTGTACCCCATTTTTTAATAGGGTTACTTGCCTCTCTGGAGTTTAACTTCTTGAGTTCTTTGTATATCTTGGATATTAGCCCTCTGTCGGATGTAAGGTTGGTAAAGATCAGTTCCCAGTTAGTTGGTTGCCGCTTTGTCTTTTTGACAGTGTCTTTTGCCTTGCAAAAACTTTGTAATTTAATGAGGTCCCATTTGTCTATTCTTGATCTTAGAGCATAAGCTATTGGAGTTCTGTTCAGGAAATTCTCCCCTGTGCCCATATGTTCAAGGTTCTTCCCTAGTTTCCCTTCTATTAGTTTCAGTGTGTCTGGTTTTATGTGGAGATCTTTGATCCACTTAAAATTGAGCTTAGTGCAAGGAGATAAGGATGGGTCAATTTGCATTCTTCTGCATGTTGACCTCCAGCTGAGCCAGCACCATTTGTTGAAAAGGCTATCTTTTTTCCACTGGATGGTTTTAGCTCCTTTGTCAAAGATCAAGTGACCATAGGAGTGTGTATTCATTTCTGGGTCTTCAATTCTGTTCCATTGATCTACATGTCTGTTACTGTACCAATACCATGCAGTTTTTAACACTATTGCTCTGTAGTACAGCTTGAGGTCCGGGATACTGATTCCCCCAGAGGTTCTTTTACTCTTGAGAATAGTTTTAGCTATTCTGGGTTTTCTGTTATTCCAGATGAATTTTTTGAATTGCTCTTTCTAACTCTATGAAGAATTGAGTTGGGATTTTGGTGGGGATTGCATTGAATCTGTGTATTACTTTTGGTAAGATGCTCATTTTTACTATATTAATCCTGCCAATCCATGAGCATGGCAGATTTTTCCATCTTCTGAGGTCTTCTTCAATTTCTCTCTTCAGAGACTTGAAGTTCTTGTCATACAGATCTTTCACTTGTTTGGTTAGCGTCACGCCAAGATACTTAATATGGTTTGTGGCTATCGTAAAGGGTATTATTTCTCTTACTTCTTTCTCAGCCTGCTTATCCTTTGAGTATAGGAAGGCTTCTGACTTGCTTGAGTTGATTTTATATCCGGACACTTTGCTGAAGTTGTTTATCTGCTGTAGGTGTTCTCTGGTGGAGTTCTTTGGGTTGCTTAAGTATACTATCATATCGTCTGCAAATAGTGATAGTTTGACTTCTTCCTTTCCAATTTGTATCCCTTTGACCTCTTTTTGTTGTCTAACTGCTCTAGCTAGAACTTCAAGTACTATATTGAAAAGATATGGAGAGAGAGGGCAGCCTTGTCTAGTCCCTGATTTTAGTGGGATTGCTTCAAGGTTGTCTCCATTTAGATTGATGCTGGCTACCGGTTTGCTGTAAATTGCTTTTCCTATGTTTAGATATGGGCCTTCAATTCCTGATCTTTCCAAGACCTTTAGCATGAAAGGATGCTGAATTTTGTCAAATGCTATCTCAGCATCTAATGAGATGACCATGTGGTTTTTTTCTTTGAGATTGTTTATGTAGTGGATTACATTGATGGATTTCCTTATATTGAACCATCCCTGCATCCCTGGGATGAAGCCTACTTGATCGTGGTGAATGATCGTTTTGATGTGTTCTTGGATTCGGTTGGCAAGAATTTTATTGAGTATTTTTGCATCGATATTCATAAGAGAGATTGGCCTGAGATTCTCTTTCTTTGTCGGATCTTTGTGTGCTTTTGGTATTAGTGTAATTGTGGCTTCATAGAACGAGTTGGGTAGTGTTCCTTCTGTTTCTATTTTGTGGAACAGTTTGAAGAGTAGTGGTGTTAGGTCTTCTTTGAAGGTCTGATAGAATTCTGCAATAAAACCATCTGGACCTGTGCTTTTTTTGGTTGGAAGACTTCCAATGACAACTTCTTCAGGGGTTATAGGACGGTTTAGATGGTCTATTTGATCCTGATTTAATTTTGGTACTTGGTATCTGTCAAGGAAATTGTCCATTTCCTCAAGATTTTCTAGTTGTGTTGAATACAGGTTTTTGTAGTAGGTTCTGATGATTTTTTGAATTTCCTCAGTTTCTGTTGTTATCTCTCCCTTTTCGTTTCTGATTTTATTAATTTGGATACTATCTCTGTGCTCTCTGGTTAGTCTGGCTAAGGGCTTATCTATCTTGTTAATTTTCTCAAAGAACCAACTCCTCGTTTTGTTGATTCTTTGTATGGTTTTATTTGTTTCTACTTGATTGATTTCAGCCCTGAGTTTGATGATTTCCTGCATTCTACTCCTCTTTGGTGTATTTGCTTCTTTTTGTTCCAGGGCTTTCAGGTGTGCAATTAAGCTGTTAGTGTATGCTGTCCCCCGTTTCTTTTTGGCGGCACTCAGGGCTATGAATTTTCCTCTTAGCAGTGCTTTCATTGTGTCCCATAAATTAGGGTATGTTGTGCCTTCATTTTCATTGACTTTCAAAAAGTCTTTGATTTCTTTCTTTATTTCCACCTTGACCAAGTTATCATTGAGTAGAGCATTGTTCAGCCTCCATGTGTACGTGGGTTTTCTTTTGTTTTTGTTGCCATTGAAGACCACCCTTATTCCATAGTGATCTGATAGGAGGCATGGGATTATTTCTATCTTCTTGTATCTGTTGAGGTCTGATTTGTGACCAATTATATGGTCAATTTTGGAGAAGGTACCATGAGGAGCTGAGAAGAAGGTGTATTCTTTATCTCTAGGATGAAATGTTCTATGTATATCAGTTAGTTCCATTTGGTCCAAGGCTTCAATTAGATTCACTGTGTCCCTGTTTATTTTCTGCTTTCCTGAACAATCCATTTTAGAGAGCGGGTGTTGAAGTCACCCACTATTATTGTGTGCGGTGCGATGTGTGCTTTGAGTTTTAGTAAAGTTTCTTTTACGAATGAGGGTGCCCTTGCATTTGGAGCATAGATATTCAGACTTGAGAGTTCTTAATGGTGGATTTTTCCCTTGATCAGTATGTAGTGTCCTTCTGTGTCTTTTTTGATGACTTTAGGTTGAAAATCAATTTTATCTGATATTAGGATGGCTACTCCACCTCGTTTCTTGGGACCATTTGCTTGTAAAATTGTTTTTCAGCCTTTTACTCTGAGGTAGTGTTTGTCTTTGACACTGAGGTGCGTTTCCTGCATGCAGCAAAATGCTGGGTCCTGTTTACGTATCCAGTCTGCTAGTCTATGTCTTTTAATTGGGGAATTGAGACCATTGATAATAAGAGAGATTAAGGCATAGTGATTATTGCCATCTGCCATTCTTGACGCTATCTCTATGTTTGAGTGGTTATCTACTTTTGGGTTTGATTCAAGAAGGTTATCTCATTTTTTCCTGGGTGTTGTTTCTCTCCTTGTATTTGTGGTTTCCACCTATTATCCGTTGCAGGGCTGGATTTGTGGAAAGATATTGTGAAAATTTGTTTTATCATGGAATATCTTGGTCTCTCCATCTATGGTGATTGAGAGTTTTGCTGGGTATAGTAGTCTAGGCTGGCATTTGTGCTGTCTTAGTGTCTGCATGAGATCTGCCCAGGATCTTCTGGCTTTCATAGTCTCTGGTGAGAAGTCTGATGTGATTCGGATAGGTCTTCCTTTGTATGTTACTTGGCCCTTTTCTCTTTCTGCTTTTAATATTCTTTCTTTGTTGAGAACATTTGGTGTTTTGATTATTATGTGACGGGAGGTATTTCTGTTCTGGTCCAGTCTGTTTGGAGTTCTGTAGGCTTCTTGTACGTTCATCGGCATCTCTCTCTTTAGGTTAGGGAAGTTTTCCTCCATAATTTTGTTGAAGATGTTTACTGGCCCTTTAAGTTGCAAATCTTCACTCTCATCTATACCTATAATCCTTAGGTTTGGTCTTCTCATTGTGTCCTGGATTTCCTGGATGTTTTGGGTTACACGTTTTTTGCATTTTGCATTTTCTTTGATTGTTGAGTCGATGCTTTCTATGGAATCTTCAGCACCTGAGATTCTTTCTTCCATCTCTTGTATTCTATTGTTGATGTTTGCATCTATGACTCCTGATTTCTTCCCAAGGTTTTCTATCTCCAAAGTTGTCTCCCTTTGTGATTTCTTAGTTGTTTCTACTTCCTTTTTTAGTTCCTGGATGGATTTGCTGAGATCCTTCACTTGTTTGTTTGTATTTTCCTGTATTGCTTTAAGGTATTTTTGCATTACCTCTTTCAGGATTTCTTCCTGATGACCCACATTCTCCTGCATTTCTCTGAGCGATTTTTGTGTTTCCTCCTCATGGGATTCCATCTGTTGATCCATCGTCTCCTGCATTTCTTTAAGCAGTTCTCGTGTTTCCTTTGTAAGGGCATCTAACCGTTGATTCATTTCTTTAAGCAATTTTTGTGTTGCCTCCTTATGGGCATCCATCTGTTGACCCATATTCTTCTGCATTTCTTTATGGAAATTTTGTGATTCCTTTGTGAGTGCATCTACCCGTTGATTCATCTCGTTAAGCGATTTTTGTGTTGTCTCCTTGTGCGCCTCCATCTTTTGATCCATGTTCTCCCGCATTTCTCTAAGCGATTTTTGTGTTTCCTTTGTAAGGGCTTCTAACCGTTGATTCATGGTCTCCTGTAACTCTTTATGAGATTTATTTGTGTCCTTCTTGTGATCCTCTAATAGCATCATGAGAAGTGATTTTAAATCCAGATCTTGTCTTTCGGGTGTGGTGGGGTATCCAGGACTTGCTGCTGTTGGAGAGTTGGGTTCGGATGGTCCCACATTACTTTGATTTCTGTTAGTAACATTCCTATGTTTGCCTTTTGCCATCTGGATACCTCTGGTGTTAGTTGGTCCTGCTGCCACTGGCTGTTGGTTGGACCTCCTGTGAGCCTGCAAAGCTATTTCTGCCCCCCCTGGATTACCAGGATTCCCCTGGCACCGATTTCTGGGGCCTGCCTGCTCCTGAGTGACTTTGGAGCCCTAATGCGCCTTGCCCCAAGTGATCTTATATTGGGGAGGCCTTGCACATCTAAAGGCTCAGCCTAGTGGATTCCTGGAGCAGAGGTTGCCAAAGGGAGGCTGGTATGCTCCTGCCCTGTGCAAGGGTATGTGATCTCTCCTGGGGGGGGAGGGGGCGTCCCTCTGCCAGGCAGAAGTCCCACAGCAGAGCTGGCGCGCTGGTTACTGCAGATCAGCCCAGCACTTGGGAGCCGCATACACACAAGCTGCCCGAGCCCCAAGTGATATTATGCCTGTCTGTCTCAGAAACTGGCTGTCCCAACCTCCCAGTCACTGGAGCAAAGATGACGGAGGGCACTCTCCGTGGCGCCGCTCACCCTGCAGACGCGATGGCCTGCTGATCTGGCACCCAGACGACCACAGTGCTGACCAGTTCTCGGGCACAGTCGGAAGCCCCAACAGGCCGTGTCCCAAGTGATGTTATATTGGGGATAGGGAGCTTGGGGTACCTGTCTCTTCACCGCAGTCTGCGGGAACAGAGGTCACGGAAGGAAAGCTGGTAGGCTCCCGCCCAGTGCGGGGTCCCTCTGCCAGGCAGAAGTCCCACAGCACAGCTGGCGCGCTGGTCACTGCAGATCAGCCCCGCACCTGGGAGCAGCACACACACAATCTGCCCGAGACCCAAGCGACATTATGCCTGTCTGTCTCAGAACCTGGCTGTCCCAACCTCCCAGTCACTGGAGCCACTCATTTATTTTTTAGTGTGAGTGTCCCATTGTGTTTCTGTCCTCGTGTAACAATAGGTGCAGAAGTTGTTTTTATTTCTTTCCATCATGAGGGATAGACGATTGTATTTCAAGTTTTAATTCTTGGTGCCAGTCACCTTAGTGACATTACAATTCTATTATTTTTACTAACATTTACTGACTACATTTATAGGGCACATTCTAATTAATTAGTTAACACTGATAAGAGTTTAAGTTTCACTCTAGTATTTTCATATCTTAGTGAAGTGTCCTTTAATTTTTTTACCCTCCTTTCCATCTCCTTTCCTACTTATTTGGATCATATTCCTGAATCTACAACTTCTTATATTACTTGTATGCATTCCTACTTTAATTTATAAAAACAAGTAAACAGATAATATACATTATGAATACAATGATTTACCAAAATCTTGTAAGCATTCTCTTCCTATTCCTTACATTTTTCTCAAAATTCTTATTCATACTCATATAAAACCCTTGATTTCTCTTTTATGAATAGTAGTAGTACAATAGTAGTATAGCATTATGAATTTGTATAAGTTACTTTTCTATTCATCTTTAGCTAACAGAAATTTAATCTGATAGTTGTCATACCTATATAAGCATCCTATCCATAAATTCCATCAATAAAACAGTTATGAAAATAATTTTGTTCTATTCATCTTACTCCAAATTGCTTATTATAATGCATTTCTTCTATTGTATTTTAAAGGTTAATCATCAGTAATAAGAATTTGTGAATGTTTTACCAAATCTGTATTAGTCAGGGTTCTCTAGAGTCACAGAATGTATGGGTAGTCCCTATATAGTTAGGAAATTTGTCGATGACTTACAGCTTGTAGTTCAATTCCCCAACAATAGTCAGCAGTACTTGTGGATGGAAGTTCAAGGATCTAGCAGTTGCTCAGTCCCACAAGGCAGCTGTGGATGGAAGTCCGAGGATCTAGCAGTTGCTCCATCCCACGAGGTAGGCCAGGAAAAGCCAGAGTGAAATCTTCCTTCTCCAACGTCCTTATATAGGTCTCCAGCAGAGAGTGTGGCCCAGATTAAAAGTGTGTGCCACCACACCCTTAATCCCAGATGACCTTGAACTCAGAGATCCCCTAATCTTAATCTTCTGGAATTCATAGTCACTATGCATCAAGATCTCCAGGTCAGAAATTTGTATCTCTGACCCTCCAGATTAGGATTAGGTGAGCCTTCCAATTCTTGTTTAGTTCATTCCAGATTTAGTCAAGTTGACAACCAGGAATAGCCACTACAAAATCCAAATACAAAATTTCAATGTATTTTCTTTTGTGGTTATACATTATTAATTGATATGACAAACTATGTAGAAAAGCTACTATAGGAAGCATATGTAGTTATCTCCAATGCAAGAAGTGCAAATCGATTTGAACTCCAAATTTTTATTGAGCATGACATTGCATTTTAAATGGAAATAGCTTTCACATGGAAAAATTTCAGTAAATTTATTTTATCAACTTCTTTTTGTATTAGATATTTTCTTTATATATATTTCAAATGTTTTCCCCTTTCCTTGTTTCCCTGAAAACACCTATCCTATCCCCCTCCCCCCTGCCCACCAACCCACCCACTCCTGCTTCCCTGTACTGGCCTTCCCCTACACTAGAGAATGGAGCCATCACAGGACCTTGGGCCTCTCCTATCATTGATGTCTAACAAGGCCATCCTCTGCTACATATGTCGCTGGAGTCATGGGACCCTCTATGTGTAATAGAGGTTGGTGGTTTAGTCCCTGGGAGCTCTGGGGGTACTGTTTAGTTTTTGTTTCTCCTATGGGGCTGCAAACACTTTCAGATCCTTATGTCCTTTCTCTAGCCCCACCATTGGGGACCCTGTGCTCAGTCCAATGGTTTGCTGAGAGCATCTACCTCTGTATTTGTCATGCACTGGCAAAGCCTCTCAGGAGACAGCTATATCAGGCTCCTGTCAGCAAGCACTTGTTGGCATCCACAGTAGTGTCTGGGTTTGGTAACTGTATATGGTATGGATTCCCAGGTAGGGCGGTCTCTGGATGGCCTTTCTTTCAGTCTCTGCTCCAGAAGTTGTATCGGTATCTCCTCCAATGTGTGTTTTGTTCCTCCTTCTAAGAAGGACCGAAGTATCCACGCTTTGGTTTTCCTTCTGGAACTTCATGTGGTCTGTGAATTGTATCTTGGGTATTCTGAGGTTCTGAGCTAATATGCAGTTTTCAGTGAGTGCATACCATGTGTGTTCTTTTGTGATTGGTTTACATCACTCAGTATGATATTTTCTAGTTCCATCTGGGTAATCAATTTATTTCAATCTATTGATCTACCATCATGTCACTGTACCAATACCATGCAATTTTTATCATGATTTCTCTGTACTACAGCTTGAGGTCAGGGATGGTAATTCCCCCAAAAGTTCATTAATTGTTGAGAATAGTTTTTGCTATCCTGGGTTTTTGTTATTCCAGATGAATTAGTAAATTGCTCTTTTTAACTCCATGAAGATTTGAGTTGGTAATTTCATGGGAATTGCATTGAATCTGTAGATTGTTTCAGAGTGATGGTCATTATTATTTTATTAATCCTGCCAATACATGAGCATAGGAGATCTTCCCATCTTCTGAGATTTTCTTCGATTTCTTTCTTCAGAGACTTGAAGTTCTTCTCATATAGATCTTTCACTTGCTTAGTTAGAGTCACACCAAGATATTTTATATTATTTGTGACTATTGTGAAGGGTGTTGTTTCCCTAATTTCTTTCTAAGCCTGTTTATCCTTTGAGTAGGGGAAGGTCACTGATTTGTTTAAGTTACTGAAGTTGTACAGCCACTTTGCTGAAGTTGTTCATCAGGTTTAGGAGTTCTCTGGTGAAATTTTTGCAGTCACTTATGGATACTATCATATCATCTGCAAATTGTGAAATTTTAACATCTTTCCAATTTGTATCCCTTTGACCTCTTCTTGTCTAATTGCTCTGCCTAGGACTATATTGAATTTGTAGGAAGAGAGTTGGCAGCCTTGTTTAGTCACTGATTTTAGTGGGTTGATTCAAGTTTCTCTCCATTAAGTTTGATGTTGGCTACTAGTTTGATATATATTGATTTAGCTATGTTTACATTTGGGCTTTGAATTCCTGATCTTTCCAAGACTTTTATCATGAAGGGGTATTGGATTTTGTCCAATTCTTTCTCAGCATCTAATGAAATGATCACGTGTTTCCCCCCTCTTTGAGTTTGTTTATATAGTGGATTACATTGATGCATTTCTGTATACTGAACCATCCCTGCATTCCTGGGATGAAGCCTACATGATTATGATGGATGATTGTTTTGATGTGTTCTTAGATTCAATTTGCAAGAATTTTATTTAGTATTTTTGCATCGAGATTCGTAATGAAAATTTGTCTGAAATTCTCTTTCTTTGTTGTGTCTTTCTGTGGTTTAGGTATCAGATTAATTGTGGCTTCAAAGAATGCATTTGGCAGTGCTCCATCTCTTTCCATTTTGTGGAACATTTTGAAGAGTATTGGTGTTAGGTCTTCTTTGAAGGTCTGATAGAGCTCTGAATTGTGCCCATCTAGTCTTGGACTTCTTTTGGTTGGGAGACTATTAATGACTGTATCTATTTCTTCAGGGATTATGGGACTCTTTAGATCATATATCTGACCCTGATTTAACTTTTGTACCTGGTATCTATCTAGAAAATCATGCATTTTCCTGTTTTGTTCAGTATAGGCTTTTGTAGTAGGATCTAATGATTTTTTGGGTTTTTGTCAGTTCTGTTGTTATGTCTCCCTTTTCATTTCTGGTTTTGTGGATTTGGATACTGTCTCTGTGCTCTGTGGTTAGTCTGATTAAGGGTTTATCTATGTTGTTGATTTTCTCAAAGAACCAGCTCCTGGTTTGGTTGATTCTTTGTAAAACTGTTTTTGTTTCTAAATAGTTTATTTAAGCCATGATTTTGATTATTTCTTGCTTTCTACTCCTTGTAGGTGTACTTGCTTCTTTTTTGTGCTAGAGCTTTCAGATGTGCTGCCAAGCTGCTATTGTATGCTTTCTCCACTTTCATTTTAGAGACACTCAGAGCTATGAGTTTTCCTCTTAGCACTGCTTTCATTATGTCCCATATGTTCAGGTTAGTTGTGGCTTCACTTTTATTAAATTCTAAAAAGTCTTTAATTTCTTTCTGTATTTCTTCCTTGTCTTAGTCATCATTTAGTATTGTTCAGTTCCCATGTGTATGTGGGCTTTCTCTTTTTCTTTTTTAATTATTGAATACCAGCTTTAATGCATGTTGATCTGACAGGATGCATGGGATTACTTCAATCTTCTTGTATCTGTTGAGGCTTCTTTTGTGACAAATTTTTGAGAAGGTTCCATGAGGTGCTGAGAAGAAAGTACATTCTTTTATTTTAGGATAAAATGTTCTATAGATTTCAGTTAAATCTACTGGTTCATAACATCTGTTAGTTTCACAGTTTCTCTGTTTAGTTTGTGATCTGTCAATTGCTGAGGGTGGGGTGTTAAAGTCTCCCACTATGATTGTGTGAGGTGCAATATGTGCTTTGAGCTTTAGTAAAGTTTCTTTTATGAATGTGGGTAGCATTTTATTTGAAGCATAGGTGTTCAGAATTGAGAGATATTTTTGATAGACTTTTCCTTTGATGAGTATTGAGTGTCCTTACTTATTTTTTTTGTCACTTTTGGGTTGAAAGTAGATTTTATTTGATATTAGAATGACTACTCCAGCTTCTTTCTTGGGACCAGTTTCTTGGAAACTTGTTTTCCAGCCTATTTATTTACTCTGAAGTAGTATCTGTCTTTGTCACTGGGCTGTATTTCCTGTATGCAACTAAATGTTGGGTCCTGTTTACATATCCAGTCCGTTAGTCTATATATTTTTATTGGGGTATTGAGTCCATCGGTATTACAAAATATTAAGGAAAAGTGATTGTTGCTTCCTATTATTTTTGTTGTTAGAGGTGGAATTATGTTGATGTGGCTATCTTCTTTTTGGTTTGTTAAAAGGAAGATTTTTTTCTTGCTTTTTCTCTGGTATAGTTTCCCTCCTTGTGTTTGAGTTTTGCATTTATTATCCTTAGGAGGGCTGGATTTGTGGAAAGATATTGGGAAATTTATTTTTGTCATGGAATATCTTGATTTCTCCATCTATTGTGTGTTTTGCTGGGTAAAGGATCCTGGATTGGCATTTGTGTTCTCTTAGGGTCTTTATGATATCTGCCCAGGATCTTCGGGCTTTTGTAGACTCTGTTGAGAAGTCTGGTATTATTCTGATAGTACCTTTATATGTTACTTGACAATTTTCCCTTACTGCTTTTAATATTCTTTCTTTGTTTTGTACATTTGGTATTTTATATATTATGTGATGGGTGTGGGGTAGGGGAATTCCTTTTCTGGTCCAAACTATTTGGAGTTCTATAGGTTTCTTGTATGTTCTTGGACGTCTCTTTCTTTAGGTTAAGGGAGTTTTCTTCTACAATTTTGTTGAAGATATTTACTGGCCTTTTAAGTTGGGAATCTTCACTTTTCTTTATACCTATCATTCATAGGTTTGGTCTCCTCATTGTGTCCTAGATTACCTGGAAGTTTTGGATTAGGACCTTTTTACATTTTACATTTTCTTTGACTGTTTCTTTGATCCCTTCCCTATGTTTCTATCTCCAGAGTTGTCTCCCTTTGTAATTTCTGTATTGTTTCTACTTCCATTTTTAGATTCTAGATGGTTTTGTTCAATTCCTTCAAATATTTGGTTTCATTCTCCTGTAATTCTTTAAGGAATTTTGTGGTTCCTCTTTAAGGATTTCTACCTGTTTACCTGTGTTCTCCTATATTTCTTTAAGGGAATTATTTATATCCTTCTTAAAATCATCTATCAGCATCATGAAATGTGATTTTTATATCCAAATCTTGCTTTTCTAGTGTGTTGGGGTATCCAGAACCTGCTGTGTTTGGAGAACTGGGTCCTGATGATGCCAAGTTGCCTTGGTTTCGGTTGGTAAGGTTCTTGCTCTTGTTTTTCGCCAACTGGTTACCTCTGGTGTTGGTTGTTCTTGTTGTCTCTTGCTGGAGTCTGTACCTCTTGTGGGACTGTAAGCCTGTGACAGTACTCCTGGGAGACCTGCTCTCTTCTGGTGGGACCTTTTTACAGAGGACTGTGGAATAGCCTCAGCTCCTGGGTGCAGATGGAAACTGAATGGGTCCTGCCCAACTGCTCCACTGTTCCTTTTCTTTGTGTGCTCTTGGCCAATCCTGCTTTGGACAGTTATTGAAGAGAAAGTAGAGACCTCATCTCTGTGTCACTACTGGAATAGAAATTCTCTCTTGGTAGGATCTGTTTACAGAGGCCCTACTTCTTTTAATGTGTTAATATTTTCTGTATCAATTTTGTAATTAGTAGCTTGAAAGTATTTCTAATTTTAAATTATCTGAGAATAGATATTTTATCTTTTCTAATTCAAAATCCATAAAGTAATGGACAAAATATATGGACTTGGTAATAGAGTTATTTGGCAGATCAATTTGTCATGGAGCATGAAACAAGCCTAATAAAGCTTAAAATAAATTACTTTTATCAGGCATTGAAACAGAAATTCTGCATGCTTATTATACATAAGTTATCAAATTCTATGGATATATTTTATAAGCCAAAATAAGGTGATTTTCTCTCTTCAGGTTTGACAAAAACGCTCTTGTGTAAAAATGATCTGCTTAGAGAGAGGGTTTTTACTTTAGCAAAAGTAAGAATTCCCTGAGGATGGGAAGATGGGTGAGTCATTGCAATGATGCTGAAACCAATATTAAGGAGCAGTTTGCAGATTCCTACCTGGTAAAATCAGGAACCTTGTTTTGTTTTGTTTCTACATTCCATATACAAATAAGATAAAAGTTGGAAAATACTTAGGGATTAAGTGCTAGCAATTCAGGCAGAACTGCAGATCTCTGGTTTCTTTTTGCTTGTTTGTTTGCTTGTTGTATTTAATACTGTATCAAAATATTTCTTAATATCTTGAATTTCCTAAGTTCTCTTCATTGTGCCTCTCAAAAAAAAAAACAGATAAAATACAATCTTTCAAAATTGTTGAAGTCTTTTCTGTAGTTTCACTGTAGACTATGTCTTATGTGTTCGGGAACATACTAACTTTCCTACAGCTATACATAATTTTCTGTCATGTCTGTTAGTTCCAGTACCCTAAAGTGCAATTTATTAATCCTATTTCTTTATTGTTTTTCTACTTCATGGATTAGCTCAATTTTGAAGATGGAGCTCTGAACTATCCTATTAATACTTTATTGTTGGCCACATTTCTGTGTGTCTTAATGAATGTATTATACTTTTTAGCATAGAGTTTTTGTATGAAACTTGAGTCTGTGAATGAGTCTATCTATGATTCTTGTGTTTGTTCTTGTACATTTTCAAATTCTTTTATGTTGAGTGGTTCAGCCTTCATATGATTTTTTTTTATCTTTTATTTTGTCAAGTTTGATTATTATACTTAGAAGCCTGTTCTTTTCTAATGAGAGAAAGAAATGGTGTAGATTCGATAGGGAGGGGAGGTAGGTACAAACTGAGATTTATAATTGAAGGAAACACTCTAATAAGAATATGTTTAATGAGAAATGAATCTATTCTAATACAAATAAATAAATAAATAAATAAATAAATAAAATTTAAGAAATACTGTGCTCAATTGTCAGGCATCAATGGGAGGAGAGGCCCTTGGTCCCATGAAGACTTGATGTCCCAGTGAAGGGAAATGCCAAGGTGGGAAGGTGGAATTGGGTGGGTGGGTGGAACAACACCCTCATAGAAGCGGGGGTGGGGTGGGGTGGATGGGATCAGGAGTTTCCGGTGAGAAACCTGGAAAGAGAAATAACATTTGAAATGTAAATAAAGAAAATATCCAATAAAAAACATAAAATGTGCTGATGAAGCCTGAATTGGCCACCTTCTGTGATAAGCAAGGCCTTAAGTGGAGGGATTGGGACACCAATCCAGGTACAAAACCTTCCACCTACAATTTGTCCTGCCAAGAGAGTATGCTTGGACTGGAGTCTAGCTGAATCATCATCAGAGAAAACAGAAAGACTTCATCTAGCAACTGATGGGAGCAAATGCACAGTACCACAGCCAAATATTAGTCCAGCTTCAGGAATCTTGTGGAGGAAGGGGAGGAAGAATTTGAGGCATGAGAGTGGTGAGGGGCACCACAAGACCACAGTCCACAAGATTAACTAACCAACTCTCAAATAACAGAACAGGCTCTAGTCTAGGTCCTCTGCATATATGTTATGGCTGAATAGCTTGGTGTTCTTTGTGGGATTCCTAACAGTCAGAATGTGGGCTTACTCTGACTATTGCACCTGCTTATGGGTTCCTCCTCCTCTTCCTAATCCATCTAGCCTAATGGTATATGTCTGGTCTTATTGTAACTTGTTATGGCATTTTTGATTGAGGTCCCTCAGAGGCCAGCTCTTTTTTCAGGGTTGCAAAGAGATGTGTGTCTGTGAGGAGAGGGAAGGTGGGAGGAGACACTGAGGGTGGGGAAAGAGTGGAAACTGCAGTTGCGATGTAATATATGAGAGAATGGTAAAAATAAAAGAAAAAAAACAGAAAATAAAAAGAAGCTAACCATCAACAAAACCAAATGGCCCAATCAAAAAATTGGGTATAGAACTAAACAGAGAATTCACAACAGAAGAATATTGAATGGCTGAGAATCACTTAAAGAAATGTTCAAAGTCCTTAGTGATCAGGGAAATACAAATCAAAATGACCCTGAGATTCTACCTCAAATCAATCAGAATGGTTAAGATCTAAACCTCAGGTGACATCATATGTTGGTGATGATGTGGAGAAAGAGGAACATTCCTCCATTGCTGGTGGGATTGCAAACTGTTGCAACCACTCTGGAAATTAATCTGGAGATTCCTCAGAAAATTGGAAATAGATCTGCCTGAAGATCCAGCTATAATACTCTTGGGCATATACACAAAAGATTCCTCACCATGCAAAAGGGGCACAGGTTCCACTATGTTCATGATAGTGATAGAAGCTGGAAACAATCCAGAATTCAGAAAATGTAGTTCATTAACACAATGGAATAATATTCAGCTATTAAGAAGAAAGACATCATGAGTTTTTCAGGAAATGGATGGAACTAGGAAATATCATCCTGAGTGAGGTAATTCAGACCCAAAAGGACTAGTAAGTGGATATTAGCCAAAAGAAGTACAGAATACAGAATACAGTCCACATACGCCAAGGCTAATAACCTGAAGGGCCCATGGGATGATACTTCAATCCCACTTCAGTGAGAGAATAAAACAATCACTGGAGGCAGAGGGAGAGAGGGTTTTGGATGGGAGAGGGGAAAGGGAGAGGAATAGTGAAACATAGTCAAGTATTGGGGGCACAGAAACAGGAGCAAAACTCAGAGTGGATGGAAATATGCCAGCTCAGAATGTTGGAAGTGGGAGAGGTGCTCCAGAATGTAACAGAGACCTGGGAGGCAAGAAACTCTTAGGTCTCAAATGGAGCAACCTTAGATGAAATGCCCCACACTGGGGTGAGGGAACTTGTAGAGTCAACCTCCAGTAGTAAGATAAGGCATGAAGTGACATGATAGGACTGCCATCCCACAGACTAATTATTGATCCATCTGACACACACTCACACACATTTAGGTTGCATTTAGGCAATGAGGGCTATCTGATCCTCATAATTTGGCCAGGGAAATATGGACAAGCACTTCCCTATAGAAAAGTGATGATGGACCATAGAAATAATAATATCAATATTCTATCAGCATTTAGTGCTCTTCTAGAAGAGAATTAAAAATGAAAAATTTAGTGAAACACTGTAATACAGAGTAAAGCTAGGTCATCCCAACATCTTTCTATATTAGTACAAAAATAGCTTTATTGCTAATATCAATAAACTATATAAAATATAAACAATTATGAGAAATATCAGGTAAAAATTACATTTATAATATGCAGTCCACATGTTTTTGAGAACCTTGAAGAAAGTACTCCAATATATATTCTGTCTTGGTGAGTCAAATTTCTATACCTAAATCACTTTTTGATAATCAAGTATGCTTTCATATCCTCTAACCTTCAAACTTGCATTCACCAAACTTAAAACATCTTCTTAGACTGTAATATATTTTCTCAGATGCTTAACAACTTAAGTTTTTATTTCTTTAATTTTTATAAACTTTTATACCACTTTTGTGAGTTTTCTATTTTGATTCTGACAACAAGACATCCAGTAAGAAAGTAACTTTCCAGTCTTCAAACTCATAAGAAACCCAAGAAGGATAAAATTTACCTTAGTAAATAGGATGTGTAGAATTTCTTAAAACAAAGAAATGACAAAGACTAGTTATTAGGTACCTGAAGAGTCACCAAACATTTCTCTGTGTTGATGAGGCATCCATCTTTGGCTGCCAGACCCACAAGTTTTGACAAAGTTTTATTTGAACCAGGAAGTTTGAAGGATTGTCCTATCTTGCTTTTGCAATATGGGGCAATTAACTTATCAGAATACTGCTTGTTAGAGTTTGGACTGTATGCTGTCAGCAGTCAAGGCAAAGGGGAGTTTATAGCCCAATGGCTAGCTTTGTCATATTTGAAGCAAACTGAAGGTGGAGTTCTTCAGTGCCCATCATCTTCTTTGGAGAAGAATGGGAGTGCTGAGATGAGCTGATAGATCTCAGAAAAGCCTTTCACTGTTAAAACACCTTAAATATCATATTCTGCAGATATCAGAAGTGTTTTTTAAGACTACCTATCTAAAGTATACCTAAATGGACAAATATTGCTGGTTCCAAGATATTTCCTTTTTGTTTATCTTTCAGAACATGCAGGATTCTATATACACTTTATTTCTGTAATTACTAAAGTAGTGCTCAACATGACATATTTGATTAATTATGGATGACAGACTGCTAACTTACATTTGTTAATTATCCTCAACATTTTGCAATAAAATCTTTCATTAGACTGGAAGTTTACATAATATTTAAAATTATTTACATATGTACTTATACCTTATACAAGAGTTGAGTCATATATACAGTATATATAGTAAACATAACTTTACATTTCTATTATCATACAAATATCCATATCAAACTAAAATATCTGAAACTTGTTGCTTTCTTATTCTGAATAGTGATACAAGAATTCTTCCTTCCTTGTTCATCATCTTCCTTCCACCACACTTGAATTTTCTCACCTATCACCCCTAAACCCAGAAAGGAGAGAGAAGCACAGAAGGGACAAAGGGGTAAAAAGAACTACATACATTTGCCTAACCTCCTTTTCTTTGTTTCCTCCATGACCATGACCAATAGTAACATACAAACTACCCCCATAGACATCAACAACCATCTATAGTACACTGAATAACAATAAAAAAAACCCAAACAAACAAAAAACCAACCAAACAAACAAAAAAAAAAAAAACCAGGCCCCATACTTCTCACCAATGAGGGTAAAATGCTCTTTCAGTTGGGGCCTGCACTCTAGGACCAATATAAATCTTCATCTATGTCATATGAAAGTCATAAGTCATAAGGATCTGATGCCCAACAAGATTTAATTGCTGCTGCAGAGAGTCATGTCCCAGTCAGTATCTGAGCTGTTCACCCCTAGGGGGAAGTACATTCAAGTCCTCTCTTGAATTGTTTTTCTGGGTCTCTTCCTTCACATCTTCTAGGTCATCAGTCAAGATTTTCAGGAGGTCTCCAGTGGACAATTCTAATCTTCATCATCGTTGAAATGTTCCACAGATTTATGTTTTCTTTTTTTTTTTGTTTTTTTATTAGACATATTCTTTATTTACATTTCAAATGTTGTCCCCTTTCCTGGTTCCCCACAAAAATCCCATAACCCATCTCCCCTCTGCCTGTTCCCCAATCAATCCTCTTCAGCTTCTCTGTCCTGGTATTACCTTACAATGCGGCATCAAGACTTCCCAGGACCAAGGGCCTCTCCTCCCTTTGATGTCCAACAAGGCCATCCTCTGATCCCTATGCATCTGGTGCCATAGGTAACTCCATGTGTACTCTTTGGTTGATGGTTTAGTCCCTAGGAGTTTTGGGAGTATTGGGTGACTCGTATTGTTGTTCCTCCTATGGCTCTGAAAACCCCTTCAGCTCCTTGGGTCCTTTCTCTAGATCCCCCATTGGGGATTCTGTGCTCAGTTCAATGTCTGGCTGAGAGTATCCTTTCTGTATTTGTCATCCACTAGCAGAGCCTCCCCCAAACTCCCATCAGCAAGTATTTATGGGCATCCAAAATAGTGTCTGGCTTTTGTAACTGTATATGGGATGGATCCCTAGGAGGGACAGTTTCTGGATGGTCTTTCCCTCAGACTCTGCTCCACACTGTCTCTGTATCTCCTTCTGTGGGTATTTTGTTCCCCCTTCTAAGAAGAACCAGAGTATCCATACTTTGTTTTTCCTCCTTCCTGAGCTTCATTTGATCTGTGAATTGTGTCTTGGGTATTCTGTAAAGTTATTCCCATGATAGCTATCCCTTTTAATAAATGTGTAGTTACAGAACCAGCCTTTTCAGAAATCAAGGCAGAAGTCCATTGGAATCTTGGTTAGGTATTAATTGTATGCTGTACATATTTTAATTTTTCAAGCTCTGTAAAATGAAACACATGCATCTGCCATTTTTTCCTTTAGTTATCTGTACATTTTTTTTCCTTAGCAGGTAATGGAGGTTGATCATGAAAAAAAGAAAGTGGAAGTTGTTTTTACAGTTTCCTTGGCTTCATACCAGATTATAGAATATTTTTCTTTGAACTTTAACTACTTACATGAGGTCGTTTGTAAAAATTTAAATTCTAATGCATTTATTTCCTCATTTTGTAGTGCCAACCATGTTGATAATCCTGTAAGAGATCAAATACAGTTTATGTATGAAGGATGATCTCTGTTTCAAATTGTCTGTTGTAGTTGCATAAATATCAAAGTTTATCCTAAATCATATGAAATAATTCAGCTGTTTCTATATGCAAAACAACCCTTTCTGCACAAGGAGAATCAGTAACAAAATTAAGAAATTCTGGAACATCAAATAAAACCAAGAGAATAACAGAGACTTCAGATTTTTTTTATTGGATATTTTCTTTATTTACATTTCAAATGCTATCCCCCTTCTGTGTACCCCCCCGAAACCCCCTAAACTA
Source organism: Tokudaia tokunoshimensis (assembly GCA_036184795.1). NCBI lineage: Eukaryota > Metazoa > Chordata > Mammalia > Rodentia > Muridae > Tokudaia > Tokudaia tokunoshimensis. Next base: position 18,597,074 of record BTHU01000008.1, read on the forward strand.
TCCCACTCTCCCTGACTCTATGAGGATCTTCCCCTGCCCACCCACCCACCTGTGTGTCCTTGCCCTGGCATTCTCCTACACTGGGGAATCAAGCCTTCACAGGACCAAGGGCATCTCCTCTCACTGATGCCTGACAAGGTCATCCACTGCTACATATGTGACTGGAGCCATGGGTCCCTTACATGTGTACTTTTTGGTTGGTGGTTTAGTCCCTGGGAGCTCTGGAGAGTCTCTTTGATTGATATTTTCTTTTTTTAAAATCCTCGATAATCTGTAAATTTTCTTTTCTGATCTGGATCTTTGGTTCCTGGATTTTCTGTATAATCACTTTACAACCTACATAATTAATAGAATCTCCCTTTTATATTTTTTCAACAGCTATTTGTAGTCCCAATCAAGACAAAATTCTCTTTATTGCACATTTTTCTAAGGCATCTGTATCTGTTTCAGCAAATAACATCCATATAGTTATTAACTATACATTGAGGAAATTGTTTATGAATAATTTCTAAAGGATGTTGCACAAAATATTGACACAATGTGCACATATTTAACATTGTTTGTGGTCAGGTCTTCCACTGCTAACTTGGTTTTTTATTTCACTTATTTTATTTTATTTTTTATTACATATATTCTTTATTCACATTTCAAATGATTTCCCCTTTCTTGGATCCTCCCCTCCCCAATAGTCCCAAAAGCCCTCTTCCCTCCCCCTGTTCCCCAATCAACAAATTCCCACTTCCCTGTCCTGGTATTCCCCTACACTTCTGCACTGAGCCTTTCCAGGACCAGGGACCTCTCCTTCTTTCTTCTTGGGCATCATTTGATATGTGAATTGTTTCTTGTGTATTCCAAGCTTCTGGGCTAATATCTGCTTATCAATGAGTGCATACCATGTGTGTTCTTATGTGAATGAGTCACCTCACTCAGGATGACATTCTCTAGTTCCATCCACTTGCCTAAGAATTTCATGAATTCATTGTTTTAATAGGTGAGTACTATTTCATAGTGTAAATATACCACATTTTCTGTATCCATTCCTCCGTTGATGAACATCTGGGTTCTTTCCAGCTTCTGCCTATTATAAATAAAGCTGTTATGAACATAGTAGAGCATTTGTCCTTATTACATGCTGGAGAACCCTCTGGGCATATGCCCAGGAGTGGTATAGCTGGGTCCTCTGGTAGTATCATATCGAGTTTTCTGAGGAATCCCAAGACTGTTTTCCAGAGTGGTTGTATGAGCTTGCAATCCCACCAGCAGTGGAGGAGTGTTCCTCTTTCTCCACATCCTCACCAGCACCTGCTGTCTCCTGTGTTTTTGATCTTAGCCATTGTGACTGGTGTGAGGTTAAATCTCAGGGTTGTTTTGCTTTGCATTTCCCTGATGACTAAGGATGTTGAACATTTCTTTATGTGGTTCTCAGCCATTCAATATTCCTCAGGTGAGAATTCTTTGTTTAGCTCTGTACCCCATTTTTTTATTGGGATTATTTGTCTTTCTGGAGTCTACCTTCTTGAGTTCTTTGTATATCTTTGATTTAGCCCTCTGTTGGATGTAGGATAAACGGGCTGAGAAAGAAATTGGAGAAATGACACCCTTCACAATTGCCACAAATAATGTAAAGTATCTTGGTGTGACTCTAACCAAACAAGTGAAAGATCTGTGTACAAGAACTTCCAGTCTCTGAAGAAAGAAATTGAAGAAGACCTCAGAAGATGAAATGATCATCCATCCTCTTGGATTGGCAGGATTAATATAGTAAAAATGGCTATCCTGCCAAAAGCAATATGCAGATTCAATGTAATCCCCATCAAAATTCCAACTCAATTCTTCATAGATTTACAAAGAGCATTTCTCAACTTCATCTGGAATAACAAACAACCCAGGATAGCTAAAACTATTCTCAACAGTAAAAGAACTTCTGGTGGAATCAGTATCCCCAACCTCAAGTAATACTACAGAGTGATAGTGTTAAAAACTACATGGTATTGGTACAGTGACAAGCAGGTAGATCAATGGAACAGAACTGAAGACCCAGAAATGAACCCACACACCAATGGTCACTTGATCTTTGACTAAGGAGCTACAACCATCCAGTGGAAAAAAGATAGCCTTTTCAACAGATGGTGCTGGTTCAACTGGAGGTCAGCATGCAGAAGAATGCAAATTCATCCAGTCTTATCTCCTTTTACTAAGTTCAATTCCAAGTGAATCAAGGGCCTCAACATAAAACCAGAAACATTGACACTAATAGAAAAGAAACTGGGAAAGAGCCTTGAGCACATGGGCACAGGAGAAAATTTCCTGAACAGAACACCAATAACTTATGCTCTAAGATCAAGAAATTGACAAATGAAACTTCAATAAATTACAAAGTTTCTGTAAGGCAAAGGACTCTGTCAAAAGGACAAAATGGCAACAAACAAATTGGGAAAAGATCTTTACCATCCCTACTTCCAATGCTATCCTACATTTGGTTTTTGTGTTTAAATATGATCACAGTGAAAGGAAAATTTGTCTATCTTATTTCTGTAGGGTTATTAAAAAGAAAGTAAGCTTTCTTATCATTCAGTATAACAAGATAACTGGAATCTGGCTTGTGAGGAACCCATTGGTTAAAGAATTTAATTGATCTCAGATCTGTCAGCATCTTCCATTTTCAATTGTTTTAATGGCAAATATAGTAGAATTACAAAGGCTGGTGAATGCTTCTATATTTTCAACTTGCACCTGCTCTTGGAACAGCTCTTCTAAGACTTGTAACATTTCCTTATTTCAGGGCCATTGCTCTAACAAAATAGGTCTTTTAGTGAACCATTTAATGGTAGGACAGTTGGCACTCTATCAACAATGTCTACCCCATATAAATTGGGAGGACAGCGTTTGCTGTCTTTTTACTCTGAATAGCCTGAATCATTTGTAACTGTTTTTTATAACATTTTTTCATATTTTTAACACAAATATCTTCTGTTTTCTGGATTGTCTCTGAAGTTTAAACTATACTGATAAATGTTTTATACTGTTACAATAAATCTTCTTCCCATACACTCATTACTACAGCTTCCATATATGCCCTTAATTGTCCTAAAAAATCTCTGGTCCCTATATATTTAATCAAATTTAAATTTGTTTTATATGAGATAATGTTGTAATTCCTAGAGTGTGTGGAGATACTCTTTGGAGACGAATATTATGAAATTCTTGTTACATCTGCCCTGGTATCTAATATGCTTTTAATCTCAATTATATCTAATTGTTCTTTCAATTTTGATCTCTCATCATTTATAGCAGGTTATCAAAATATTTCTTTTTTGGTATTTTTCAGAATCTCTTATTCTAACCATCAGAGGAGCTGTGATTAGTTCATTGCTGTCTGTTATTACCAGGCTTTAATTTTTCTAGTTGCTTTCTAGAACAGCCTCTCCTTGGTTGACATGGGCTGAACGGCTTAGGTTGGTTTTTTGAGGGTTGGGCCTAAGCAAAGCCTCTTAGGCCATTTCCTGATTTCAGGGAATTGCCTCATATATCTCTAAATGACCTATATTTATAAATCTTATGTCTTCCCTTTCCACATCTTTTCCATGTCACAGGAGGCTTTCTCCATGGATTGCCATTAGAAAAAATATACTTAGGAGTTGTTTTGTCTATATCCACTGAGAAAATCACATGTTCTTCTATATCTAAAGCATCAGACATTCTGAGCTCTCATACTTTTAGCAATTACCTGCCTAATCATAATAGAATTAAAGGCATTGGATTCAATATCCACAAAACTCTTAGTTCATTCATTAAAATATGCAGATCTGACCTTTAAAGGTGTAATAACTTTTTCGTATTCACCATTAGTACTCTCATAAGCTAAAGACTAAGTTGAAATTCCTCTAGCATGTGGATCTGTTATTTTCTATTTACAGCATAAATTGCAAAAAACTCAGTAAAAAATATTAATCTGTTTGCTGAATTATTTTTGTAGTTTTTGAGATTATTTTTCTTATTGCTTACTCAACCTTGTCCCAAGCATTTAAAAGTGCTGTAAGACCTTGTTCCAAGGTGGCATCATTAAACATAATCTGCATTTCTGAATTACCATACTGATGTTTACCTAACAACTGATGCTTGAAAATATTAATGCCGCTTTCCTATTTTGATGGTCCATTGCGGAAGCATCTTCTTTCCACCATGTCAGTCACTGAAGGTGAGTGCCAACTTCTAAGAATGCTGATATTAATTCTTTCCAATCTTTTAACCTTCTGTTTTATAGAAGAGGAATGCATTCCATAAGCTTAAAATATCTCTTTAAATCCATTTTTATTTAGCCAGTCTATAGGCCTCAACCCTAACTATTCATAGCTTCTTGGATTTCTCTCACCTGGAGATGATTGTCTTACTGAAGGGAAAAAAATATTGTAGATTTATTAATGGCCCCAGACTGGAGTCCTAAATCCTCAGTACAAAATTGCACCTACAGCTTCACATAAAAATATTTATTCTGAATTAAAATATCATAAAATTTCTGCCCTACTGCTTGAAATTTAGAATTCTACCTCTCATTCCTCTCCTTAGCTAAGTCTACTCTACTTTGATCTTTCTCAGTGAGGATGTAGACAGTTGAAATCAACACCAAGTATGCATGCTCAGCTTCCTGATCCAGGAAGGTGGACCTACTCCAGGATGTGTGTGGCATTTAAAATAAGGGACAAAGTCTGGCCACCACTAACAACTCAAAGTGAAGCATGGGATACCAGGAAACCATCTATGTTGACTAATACTCCCATGTCTGGATTCTCTTGTCTGACTTCTAGGTCCAGAACTTGTCTAAGGCCCTAATCCTTGATTTTCTGTCTCACATTTGGTACTCCAAATTTTACAAACATACCTGGTTGGTTTAAATAAGACATGAAGATCTCTGTCTAGTTTAATGTCATTGGCCTTATGCTGGGACAGTATCTCCACTAACTTATCAAAACTATTTTCTTTTTTATGTGGGTGGGGAGAGTAGGTCTGGTTATTATTATGCCAGAGAGAAAATTTCCTTTCTCAGTGTCTTATAAAGGAAAGCAACAGCAAGCATCACTAATTCTAAGAAGATAAACAGTGACAACAAATGCTTACAAGGAGAGTTTAAACTATACTGTATCTATGTTTGACTAAGGCCCTTTTCTTCAGTCTTGGACAGTCTCTCATGGATGGATGCATATGAAGAGGAACTTGACAGGGTATAACACATTTCTAAATGAAAAAACAAAGACAGATGTGGGCAGAATCATTCATGGTTTATCACAAGCAAGAAGTCAGTCAAAATTAACTTTAAAAATACTCCACACAAAGTACTTTAATTGTGAAAGGGTGCTAAATTTTACCAAAACTCCTTGCTGCATTTGATGATATGGTGGTGTGGTGTTTTTCTGCAATTTTTATATGGTGGATTACATTACTGCTTCTATTTCACTGAGAATTATTGCCTATTTGATCTTGACTTCATTTTGGTAGGTCATATATATTAAAAATCCACCCATTTCTCTTCTTTAAGTTAAATGGGGTTAAATTCAAGCAACACAGCCAGAAGATTGTCATTTTGTGTGGTAAAAGAAAAAGTTCTGTTTTATCACACATAAAAAGCCTGTGCTCATTTAAAATTCATGAGTCGGATACTGGGCAGGTTCTCTCTATCTCTGTCTCTATTTTTGTCTCTGGCTCTCTCTAATTCATTCTCTCTCTCTCTCTCTCTCTCTCTCTCTCTCTCTCTCTCTCTCTCTCTCTCTCTCTCTCCCTCTCTCTCTCTCTGTCTCTCTCAGCATATTTAAGCAAAGCACAGTCTTAAATAGTATCCTGGTAACTGTTAAATCAATCCCATGTTCAAAAAAAATTTAAGAGATGATTACATTGAAACTTCCATAAAGTACAAGTGACATCCTCCATAAAGACAGGTTCTACAGATTAACTGAAAAAGCCGGCTTGAATTTGAGGTAAGTAATGCTTATGATAAGGGTCTGTGAAAAAGTAGGAGTGTAGATTGACTGAGACTAACAGGTTTAAAATAAGGATCTTGGGAGACCTGTGTGTTATGGTTATAGAAGCCATAATAGTATGAAGGTCACCAGCCTATTAATCACATCCTTTCCCAGGCTTCTGGGTGTAAAAGAGGTCATATATCTCTCCCTTTGGAGAGAAAATATGCATGCTTAAAATTCCTGGTTTTCACAGGGCTTATTTTTAGGTACAAGAATATACATGCCTCCTACAAATTTGGTATACTATAGATTTTTGAAGAATGTACTTAGGATTCTCTAGATTTCCTCAGGATTGGTGGTAATATCCCTACTTTACCTCTACTTTTATTAATTTGGATGATCAACTTACTACTGAATGAAAAATGTGCTAAGAAAGAAATCAAGAAGAAAATTAAAAACTTTTAGAACTGAGTAAAAATAAAAATACAACACACACAGGTACATCTAAATTCTAATAGTTTCAGTTCTAACAGGGGGAGCTGTAATAGGTTCAGTAAAAGCAGTTCTAAAGGGCAAATTCATAGCACTAAGTGTGTCTTTTGAAAAATTTGAGATATATTAGCAATTTAGCAGCATACCTAAAAGTTGTAGAACAAAAAGAAATATCAGAGTAGAAGACAGGAAATAATCTAACTCATACCACAAACCAATAAAATAGAAATAAAGAAAAACACAAAGAACCAGTGAAACTAAGATTTGATTCTTTGAGAATTTTTTAATTGGCAAATACTTAGTGAAATAAACTATTTTCAGTTTTTCTGCCGTCCTGATTTCCTAAATGATTCTTACCACCAGCTTACAACTTAGATCATTTTTCCACTGTCTTCCATGTGTTTTCTAGTCTACTTCATCTCTTTGAATTTTCTGTATCTCCTACCTCCTCTCTCTCTCTCTCCTGAAGTCTTTTTCTTGTACTTCTTTGCTCAGTTCTACAATTAACTCTATATAATACAAAAAAGTATATTTTAGTCTGAAGAAATCAGCAGCAAGACAATATATGATCCAGCTTTTAGGATTTCCTTTAGGCCATGAGAGATGCCTGGTGTTTATTTTTGAGCCAGTGAAAAAGGACAAGTATTTACATATACACAACTGGTGATGGTCCATAGAAATTACAATACTAAAATCCTTCCCATATTTAGCTCTGTACCACTATAGAATTGAATATTAATAATATATTGACACATCTTAATTCCGAATAAGGAAAAATCATCACAATGTTAAATAAATGAAGAAAGTAGTATATTATCCACACTCTTTAAATCTAAGAAATAATAGATTTTTAGTGAGAAATAGAAAGCATTTCTTCCAATATTGTCATATAAGTAGAAATTATGTGAAGACAGACAGCTCAGAAACATGATATTTTTGCTCCTTTTCCTCATGTTCTTACTTTACATTTGCCCCCAAAGGACTAATATCTATCATTAATGACAACATAATCTATGAGCTTTTAGATTACCAGAGTGTCAACATAAAATGTATTTTTCAGTTTATTTTTTTTCTAGGAATATAAACAGAAATTGGAAACTCAATCTGAGGAGAACATAGGAATTGGGATCACCTGTGTTCCATGAAGAAATAATGGTTTCTGAGACCAGAGTCAAGTATCTTTGTTGTTTATTTAAAGTTAACCATTATGTAGTTATTACAGCATACTACTTACAGTCTCAGAAACCTTTGGGATTTCAGTATCAAAATGTAATTATTAATTAAATTATTTAATATTGTGCAAATATTGGAATCACAAAATGTAAGGAGAAGGCTTTAGGGTGTGAATATAACTCAGGTTATTAATCATGCCTGGATTTGCTGTGTTATTTTACCCTGTCTTTCTTTGTTTTTGATTCTTCATTTGTTTGTATTGCTTTTTATTATATTTGAATAGAGAAATATATTAGGATTGAAAATCCACACTTTGTTCTTCTTTTTCTTAAGTTCCATATGGTTTGTGGGTTGAATTATAGGTATTCTGAGCTTTTGGGTTAATATTCACTTATTAGTGAGTGCATACCATGTGTTTTCTTTTGTGTCTGGGTTACCTCAGTCAGAATAATATTTTTAGTTCCATCCTCTTGCCTGAAAATTTCACAAAGTCATGGTTTTTAATAGCTGAGTAGTACTCTACTGTGTAAATGTAAAATATCTCTATCTTAGCACTCCTAGTGAATTATTACAAGGTAATAATAACTATAATTTCAATGTATAAAATAATTATTCAATTATTTTGAATATGTGGTTTAGTCACATGACTACAGATTAAAAATGACAATTATATGCTTTCTCTACTGTCTAAAATCTCCATTACTTAGATATTTAACATGCTCACAAACACAAACATTACTTGACAAAACTTTCTCCTTAGCAGAATAAAGCAATAGTAAAGAAATACTTATAAGTATGTTCACCCTCATCAGTAATTAGGGAAAGAGCTTTAAAACTATTTTAAGATTTCATTTTACAACAATTCATAAGGGCCAACATAAATAACATGAATGGTAGAGTATTTTTGGTGAGGAAATTATAAAAACAGCTTTCTCTTTCTCTTTTGGGGTAGGATTGCAAACTAGTAAGGCCACCTTGTCAATAAGTATGAAGTTCTTACATGGAGCAAATATAGACTGATCACATTAATCAGCTACACCATTGCATGGCATATGCCAAATTCTAGAGATATTTCTTTAGCCATGTTCATTCACTGCTACTTTATTAATGTATTCATGGTTGGTTTGGCAGCAACAAACTTGTGAGAAGCAGGGCCAGGGGATGAAAGACAAAGAACAATTTAAGTTTCTGATCAAGAGTTCTCCCACAGGATGTTGACTTACCAAAGAAATTTGCTTAGAACAGCATCTTATAAACAGTTTGGAGAGAGAATATGGGATGTAATTACAAGAATGTTGTCATATAATGGTATGAAGTCAGCACGAAACTAAACAAACAATGTTGTGCTACACAGGTTATTTCAAGTGTTCTCCACAGTGAGCACTTAGTGCTTTTTGCCTGATAGCTCCTGCTCACCAAGTGGTATTTGCATGTGTGTGTGGGGGGGGGGGAAGGGGGTAAGTAAATGAAACTTATCTGAAACAATAGCAGTGCTAAATCCCTGACCCCTGTGATGAACTGGATCTTCACAAGAGTACCTAATGACAAGGAAACAAACTAGCATTCCATTTGCCTTTTCATGAAGGATTCAGATAAAGTCTACAGCTAGTATTTGATTGCCTCACAACATTTTCCCCACTTTTTCTTTTTAAGTTTGGAGAAATTTCTCATATTTGGATGTCCAAAGAGTTTTATGTTCTCTAAACCTAAAACATTCCTCATAATATTATTAATCATGTATTAACAGAAGTGTCTTTATCATAATACTGAATGAATGTTGCAAGATGTTAAAATTGTTTAACCTGGGGCTGGAGAGGTGGTTCAGCAGTTAAGAGCACTGACTTCTCTTCCAGATGTCCTGAGTTCAAATCCCAGCAACCACATGGGGGCTCACAACCATCTATAATGGGATCTGATGTCCTCTTCTGGTGTGTCTGAAGACAGTGACAGTGTACTCACATACATAAATTTAATAAATAATTCTTTTAAAAAATGTTTTAACCACCATAGCTCTTTGATTAAGGGCCATTGTGAAAGAAGCTGCAGTGATTAAAGCAGTGAGTACTGCAGAAAATGTTAAATGGAAAAATAAATACACAATTAGTTGAGGAACAAACAATACAAGAAGAAAATTTGAAATATCCTCCACATTCTTGGATTGTGGGACTCACAGTGGTTAAGATATATGGAAGGTTAACACAAGCAGTAAATGCAAATTAGAAACAATGTTTTTAGAAACTAATGTTTCTAATTTTATATGTGCTCATTAATGAGAGACAACATGATAGAAAGGGAGACAAGGCAAGGCTCAAAATTGACACTAAAACCATTTTTTTTAATTTTTAATTTTTTTTAAATTTTTACATTTATCTAAAATTACATACAATACATAAAGTGTGTGTGAGAGAGAGAAAGAGAGGGGAAAGAGAGACAGAGACAGAGAGAAAATGAGAGAGAGAGAGAGAGAGAGAGAGAGAGAGAGAGAGAGAGAGAGAGAGAGAAGCAACTCACCCAAGAGCCGTAAAATGTATGGCAAAAGAACATTGTTGGTCCTAAGAAACATTCCTTAAAGTTTTTCAATGGAATCAAATGACTACCAAGACTGCAATGGCTTGCTGGTGCTCCTGATTAATTCTCAGGCTGAAAAAGAAGATACTATTATACATATTTTGAACACAGGACTCAGAGTATTTGAACTGGCTCTGACCTGAATGCCTTCTCTCTGATAACTCACTCTCAAAATATTTGAAGTTGTTATATAAACACTCAAGGAAGAAGAGCAGCACACAGCCTTATTCTGCTGGAGAGCAATGAACGACAAGATTGAACAGAATATAAAGCTATCTCTACGGCTGCAATTGTGTTGCCTTTATTATTGGATAGCCAACAGATATCAAATTTGAATGAATTCTTTCACATTGAAAGACAGTTCATGCCTCTGACTATAAACCTAGCTAAGTATCGATTGTTGGTATTACTATTGATCTTAAAGTTTAGCCTACTTCTATCAATTTTCTATATATGGAAATTTTCACACAGCTTTCTAAATATATGTTTATTTCCATTTTAAACTGGAATGTATAGTATCCTTGGAGGACATCTGTGTTCTCTTAGGGTTTACATGACATTTGTCCAGAATCTTCTGGATTTAAGTGACTCTGTTGAGAAGTCTGGTATAATTCTGATAGGTCTGCCATTTTATTTTACTTGGGCCTTTTTCCTTACAGCTTTTAATATTTTTTCTTCATTCTGTGCATTATTGTTTTGACTAGTATGTAATGGGAAGATTTTCTTTTCTGCTTCAATCAACTTGGTGTTTTGTAGGCTTCTTGGACATTTACAGGCATATCTTTCTTTAGGTTGAGAACGTTTTCTTTTATGATTCTGTTGAAGATGTTTTCTGGCCCCTTTGAGCATGGAATCTTTACTCTCTTCTATTCCTATTTTTCTTATGTTTGGTCTTTTCATTGTGTCTTGGATTTCCTGGATGTTTTGTGCTAGATTTTTTTTTATGCTTCGTAATTTCTTTGACTATTATGTCAATAATTTCTATGGTACCTTCTGTGCCTGAGATTTTTGTCTTCTATCTCTTATATTCTGTTAGTATTGCTTTCATCACTATTTTCTAACCTCTTTTTTAGGTTTTCCATTTCCACTGTTGTTTCTACTTTTGATTTTCTTATTGTTTCTACTTCCATTTTTAGATCTTGAACTAATTTGTTTAATTCTTTCACCTGCTTAATTGTGTTTTCCTGTATTTCTTTGAGGGAATTATATGTTTGCTCTCTAAGTGGTTCCAGCTGTTTACTATATTTCTTTAAATGACTTATTTACATCTTCCTTAAAGGTCTCTATTATCTTCATTAGATGGGATTTTAGGTAAACATCATGCATTTCAGGTGTATTGGTGGTATTCATGGCTTGCTGTGGTAGAAGAACTAGTTTCTAATATAGTCAAAATATATTGGCTTCCATTACCCATGATCTTGCACTTGCTTGTTACCATCTGGTTATCTTTGATGTTAGCTGGCCTGGGTGACTCTGTATGGAGTCTACCTCCTGTGTGCCTGGGTTGCAGCAGATCTCCTGGGGATATCAATGGCCCTAGGTATAATAATCTTCTGGGATACTTGCAAACTGTTGCAGCAGATATCCTGGAAGGCTTGTAGTCTGGGAAGTGTTGAAAGAGAGGGAGAGACAGGAAGATCTTCCCCTAAGCAGAGTGGAAAACAGATGGCATTTGTGCATAGGGGATAAGAGTCCTGCATCCATGCTATCAACCATCACAGATGGAGAAACCAAAATGTTCCATGAGAAAACTATATCTACTAATCCACACCTTCAGAGGATTGTAGAAGGAAAATTCCAACACAAGATGGGTATCTACATGAACGGTCGGGGACACAAATTTGATCATTTTACAACAAATCCAAAAAGAGAATCACACACACATAATTCTGCTTCCAACAAAAAACACAACAGGAAATAACAATCATATATCTTTAATCTCTCTCTCAACATTAAAGGACTGAATTTTACAATGAAAATACATAAGCTAACAGACTGGCATGCAATCAGAATCCAACAATTGATGCATTTGGGAAACACATTTCAAAGACAAAGACAGACACTACCTCAGATTAAAAACCTAGAAAAAAGGTTTCCATGAAAATGGTTACAAGAAACAAGTGGGTGGTGCCATTCTAATATCCCATAAAATAGACTTTCAACCAAAATCTATCACATGAGATGGATAAGAACACTTTATATTCAACAAAGGAAACATCCACCAAGGTGAAGTCTCACTTCTGAACATCTGTGCCCCAAAGGCAAAGGCACCCACATTCATAAAACAAACTTTACTAAATCTCAAAACAAACATTGCACCTCAAATAATAATAGTAGGAAACTTCAGTATCCCACTCTGACCAATAGACAAGTCCTTGAAAATGAAACTAAACAGAAGCACAGTGAAGCTAATAGAAGTTATGAACCAAATGGATTTAAAAGATACATAAAGAACACATCACTCGTGTGTGTGTGTGTGTGTGTATGTATATATATTCTTTATTCACATTTCAAATGATTTCCCCTTTCCTGCCCCCCCCCCCGAAAGTCCCATAAACTATCTCCCATCCATCTGTTCCCCAATCAACTCCTTCCCACTTCCCTGTCCTGGTAATCCCCTACACTGATACATCAAACCTTTCCAATCCAGGAGCCTCTCCTTCCTTTGATGTTCAATAAGACGATTCTCTTGTACCTATACATCTGGAGCCATGTGTAACACCATGTGTACTATCTGGTTGATGTTTTTGGCCCTGGGAGCTCTGGGAGTACAGGGCAGCTCATATCATTTTTTTCTCCTATGGCGCTGCAAATCCCTTCAGCTCCTAGGGTCCTTTCTCTAGCTCCTCCATCAGGACCCTGTGCTCAGTGCAATGGCAGGCTGAGAGTATCTCCCTCTGTATTTTTCATACACTAGCAGAGCCTCCCAGCTGACAGTTATGTGGCTCCCGTAAGCAAGTACTTGTGGGTATTGATATGTGTCTGGGTTTTGTAAGTATATAGAGGATGGACCACTAGGTGGGGTAGTCTCTGGATGGTTTTTCCCTCCCACTCTGCTCCACACTTTGTATCTCCATCTGTGGGTATTTTGTTCCCCCTTCTAAGAAGGACCAGAGTATTCATACTTTGTTATTCCTATTTCTTGGGCATCATTTGATATGTGAATTCTGTCTTGGGTATTCCAAGCTTCTGAGCTAATATCCACTTATCAGTGAGTGCATACCATGTGTGTTCTTTTGTGATTGGACTACCTCACATAGAATGATATTTTCATGTTTCCATTTGTCTAAGAATTTCATGAATTCATTGTTTTTATTAGCTGAGTAGTATTCCATTATAAAAATATACCACATTTTCTGTGTCCATTCCTCTGTTGAGGGACATCTGGGTTCTTTCCAGCTTCTGGTTAATATAAATAGTGCTTCTGTGAACAGTGTGGAACATGTATCTTTATTACAAGCTGGGTAATCCTCTAGGTATATGCCCAGGAGAGGTATAATAGGGTCCTCCGGTAGTATCATGCTCAGTTTTCTGAGGAACCCCCAGACTGTTTAGCACAGTGGTTGTACCACCTTGCAGTTCCACAAGCAGTGGAGGATTGCTCCTCTTTCTCCACACCCTCACCAACACCTTCTGTCTCCTCAGAATTTGTTCTTAGCCATTCTATCTAGTATGATGTGAAATCTCAGGTTTGTTTTGATTTGCATTTCCCTGATGACTAAGGATGTTGACCATTTCTTTAGGTGCTTCTCAGCCATTTGAGATTCCTTACATGAAATTTTTTTGTTTAGCTCTGTACCCCATTTTTACATAGGGTTATTTGGCTCTCTGGAGTCTAATTCTTGAGTTCTTTGTATATATTGGATAATAGCCCTCTGTCAGAGGTAGGGTTAGTAAAAATCTTTTCCCAATTTGTTGGTTGTCGTTTTGTGCTATTGACAGTGTTCTTTTTCTTACAGAAACTTTGTAATATTATGAGGTCCCATTTGTCAATTCTTGATCATAGAGCATAAGCTATTGGTGTTCTGTTCAGGAAATTTTCCCCTGTGCCCATGTGCTCAAGGCTCTTCCCCATTTTCTTTTCTATTAGTGTCAATGTTTCTGGTTTTATGTGAAGGTCCTTGATCCACTTGGACTTGAGTGCAGATGATATGATAGTATACTTAAGCGACCCAAAAAACTCCAACAGAGAACACCTACAGCTGATAAACAACTTCAGCGAACTTCAGAAAAGTGTCCAGATATAAAATTAACTCAAACAAATCAGTAGTCTTCCTATACTCAGAGGATAAACAGGCTGAGAAGGAAATTAGGGAAACAACACCCTTCACAATCCCACAAACATTATAAAGTATCTTGGTGTGACTCTAACTGAACAAGTGAAAGATCTGTATGACAAAAACTTTAAGTCTCTGAAGAAAGAAATTCAAGAAGACCTCAGAAGATGGAAAGATCTCCCATGCTCATATATTGGCAGGATTAATATAATAAAAATGGCCATCTTTCCAAAAGCAATATACAGATTCAGTGTAATCCCAAAAAATTCCAACTCAATTCTTCATAGAGTTAGAAAGAACAATTCTCAAATTCATCTGAAATAACAGAAAACCCAGGATAGCTAAAACTATTCTCAACAGTAAATGAACTTCTTGCGGAATCAGTATCCCGGACCTCAAGCTGTACTACAGAGCAATAGTGTTAAAAACTGCAGGGTACAGTGACAGGCAGGTAGATCAATGGATTAGAATTAAGGACCCAAAAATGAAACCACACAACTATGGTCAATTGATCTTTGACAAAGGAACTAAAACCATCTAGTGGAAAAAAATAGCCTTTTCAACAAATGGTGCTGGTTCAACTGGTGACTAGCATGCAAAAGAATGCAAATCGATCCATTCTTATCTCCTTGTACTAAATTCACTTTAAAAAAAAACCAAAAAAACAAAAACGAATATACCTTCTTCTCAGCACCCCATGGGACTGTCTCCAAAATTGACCACATAATTGATCACAATACAAGCCTCAACAGATACAAGAAGATTGAAATAGTCCCATGCATCTTATCAGATCACTGCAGAGAAAGGGTGGACTTCATAACAACAAAATGACAGACAGGCAACATATCCATGGAAACTGAACAACTTTCTACTCAATGATAACTCAGACAGGGAGGAAATAAAGAAACAAGTTAAAGACTAGTTAGAATTCAATGGAAATGAACACTCATCACACCTAAAATTATCAGACATGATGAAAGCACTGCTAAGAGAAGAAATCATAGCACTATGTGCTCTGGCAAAGAAACTGTTCTACATTAGCAACTTAACACTATACCTGAACAACCTAGAAAATAGGAGCAAATACATCACAGAGGAGTAGATGGTAGAAAATAACCAAAACCAGGCTGAAATAAATCAATGAGAAACAGAAAACAACACAAAGAATCAACAAAACTGAAAGCTTGTTCTTTGAGAAAATCAACAAAATAGATAAACCCATTGCCAAACTAACTAAAGGGCACCAAGTCATTATCTACATTTTGATTAACAAAATCAAAAGTGAAAAGGGGCATATAAATCAGACATTGAGGAAATTAAAAAAAAAACCATTGGATATTACTACAAAAACCTTTACTTAACAAAACTATAAAATGTAGATGAAATGGATGATGTTTTAGACAGATAACACATACAAATATTAAATCAATAGCAGGAAAATTATTTACACACCCATATTCCTTAAGGAAACAGAAAAATCATTAAATACTTCAAAAAAACATAAGCCTATTTGCCAGAAGGCTTTAGTGCAGAAATCTACCAAACCATCAAAGAAGATCTAATATCAACACTTCTCACACTATTTCACAAAACAGAAACAGAAGTAACACTATTATTATATGAACCCACAGTTACTCTGATACCTAAATCACACGAAGACCCAACAAGGAAAGAGAACTTCAGACCAATTCCACTAGTAAATACTGATGTAAAATACTCCAGAAAATTCTTGCAAGCCAAGTCCATGAGCACAGCAAAACCTTTTTACACCACAATCAAGTAGGCATCACCCCAGGGAAGCAGGGATAGTTCAACATATGAAAATCTTTTAACATAATCCACTACATAAATAAACTCAAAGAAAAACACATGATCATCTCATTGGATGCTGAAAAAGCATTTGACAAAACACAACACCTCTTTGAGTTGAAAGTAATGGAGAGATAAGGAATCCAAGACCCTTCCTACACATAATAAAAGCAATATACATTAAACCATCAGATGATATAAATTAAATGGAGAGATAATTGTAGCAATTCAATTAAAGTCAGGAATGAGAAAAGGCTGTCCCCTCTTTGCATATCTATTCAATATAGTATTTGAAATTCTATCTAGAACAAATACAAAACAAAAGGAGATGGATCAAAGGTATACAAATTGGAAAGTAAAAAGTCAAGTTATCACTATTTGCAGATCATATGGTAATATACATAAGAGACTCCAAAATAATCTACCAGTGAAATTCTATACCTGATAAACAACTTTAGCAAAGTGGCTGGATATAAATTTAACTCAAACAAATCAGTAGCCTTCATTTACACAAAGGATAAACAGGCAGAGAAAGAAAGTAGTGAAACAATACCCTTTACAATAGCCACAAATAGTATAAAATATCTTAATAAGCAAGTGAAATATCTGTAGAACAAGAACTTCAAATCCCTAAAGAATGAAGTTGAAGATTTCAAGATTGAAAAATCTCTCATGCTGATGGATTGGTAAGATTATCAAAGTAAAAATGGTCATCTACCAAATGCAATCCAAGGATTCCAATACAGTTCTTCACAATTTCATATAAAAAAAACCCCAATAAATCCATGATAGAAAAAACTATTCTTAACAATAAAAGAACTTCTGGGAGAATCATCATCCATGACCTCAAACTGTATTACAGAGTAACAGTGATTACAAACTTCTTGGTATTGGTACCAACACAGATAGGACAATAAATGGTTTCAAATTGAAAGCCTAGAAATAAGCCCAGACACTTAGAGACACTTGATCTTCAACAAAGAAGCCAAATACATACAATGGAAAAAGAAAACATCTTCAAAATATGGTACTTGTCCAACTGGAAGACTGTATGAATTAAGAAAATAAATCCTTATTTTCATCTTACCCAAAGCTCAAGTCTAAGTGGATCAAGGACCTCAGCATAAAACCAAATACACTGAATGAAATGAAATAGCAAATGGGAAAAACCCTCAAACTCATTATCAGAGGCAGAAATTTCATAAACAGAACTCCAATGGCTCAGGCTGTAAGATCAACAATTGATAAATGGGACCTCAGAAAACTGAAAAGCCTCTGGAATACAAAAGACCATATTAATCTTGCCAATCAATGAGCATGGGAGATCGCTCCATCATCTGAGATCTTGGATTTCTTTCTTCAGAGACTTGAAGTTATTGTCATGCAGATCTTTCATTTGCTTTGTTAGAGTCACACCAAGGTATGTAATATTATTTGTCACTGTTGTGGAGGGTGCCATTTTCCTAATTTAACTTCTCAGCCTGTTTATCCTTTGAGTAGAAGAAGGCTACTGATTTGTTTGAGCTAACTTCATATCCAGCCACTTTGCAAAGTTGTTTTTCAGGTTTAGGAGTTCTCTGGTGAAATTTTTGTGGCCATTTAAGTATACTAACATATTATTGGCAAATAGTGATATTTTGACTTCTTCCTTTCCAATTTGTATCCCCTTTACCTCCTTTTGTTATCTAATAGCTCTAGCTAGAATTTCAATACTATGTTGTGTAAGAAGGGAGATAGAGGGCAGCCTTGTCTAGTCCCTGATTTTGGTGGGATTGCTTCAAGTTTCTCTCCATTTAGTTTGATATTGGCTACTGGTTTGCTGTATATTGCTTTTACTGTGGTTATGTATGGGCCTTGAATTCCTGATCTTTAGAAGACTATTAACATAAAGGGATGCTGAATTTTCTCAAATGTTTTTCAGTCTCTAATGAAATGATCATGTGTTTTTCTTTCTTTTAGTTTGTTTAGGTAATAGATTAGGTTTATGGATTTCCGTATATTGAACCATCCATGCATCACTGGGATGAAGCCTACTTGATCATGGTGAATGATCATTTTAATGTCTTCTTGAATTTTGTTTGTGAGAAACTTATTGAGTATTTTTGCAACAATATTCATAATGGAAATTGTTCTGAAGTTCTCATTCTTTGTTTGGCATTTGTGTGGTTTAGGTATAAGAGTAATTGTGGCTTCATAGAATGAATTGTTTAGTATTTCTTCTGTTTCTATTTTGTGGAATAGTTTTAAGAGCATTGGTATTAGGTCTTCTTTGAAGGTCTGATAATAGAATTCTCCACTAAATTCATGTGGTTCTGGGCTTTTTTTTTTTTTTTTTTTGGTTGGGAGACTATTAATGACTGCTTCTGTTTCTTTATGAGTTATGGGACTATTTAGGTGGTTTATCTGATCCCAATTTAACATTGGCACCTGGTATCTGTCTAGATCTAGATTTTCCAATTCTTTTGGGTATAGGCTTTTGTAGTAGGATCTGATGATATTTTGAATTTCCTCGGTTTCCATTGTTATGTCTCCCTTTTCATTTCTGACTTTATTTATTTGGATACTGTCTCCGTGCTCTATGATTAGTCTGGCTAAAAGTTTATCATATTGATTTTCTCACAGAAACAACTTCTGCTTTTGTTGATTCTTTATATAGTTCTTTTGGTTTCTATTTGGTTGTTTCAGCCCTAAGTTAGTAAAAATGGCAATCTTCCCCAAAGCAATCTACATATTTAATGCAATCCCCATGAAAATTCTAACTCTATTCTTCATAGAGTTAGACCCAGACATGAAACCACACAACTATGCTCACTTGATCTTTGACAAAGGAGTTAAAACTATCCAGTGGAAAAAAGACAAAAATAAAAAGTGCTGGTTCAACTAGAGATCACCATGTAGAAAAATGAAAATCAACCGATTTTTGTCTCCTTGTACAAACCTCAAGACCAAGTGGATCAAGGACCTCCACATAAAATCAGATACACTGAATCTAATAGAAGAGAAAGTTGGAAAACATCTTGAACACATGGGCACAGGGGAAAATTTCCTGAACAGACCACCAATGGTTTAGGCTCTAAGATCAAGAATTGACAAACAGGACCCCAGAAAATTGCAACGCTTCAGTAAGACAAAGAATAATTTTGATAGGACAAACCAGCAACCAACACATTAGGAGAAGATCAATCCTATATCTGATAGAGGGCTAATTTCCAAATTACACAAAGAACTCAAGAAGTTAGACTCCAGAAAATAAACTAATCCTCTTAAAAGCAGGGGGAGGTGGATGATATAGGGCTTCTGGGAGGGGGGAAACTGGGAAAGGGCATTTATTTAAATGTATTTGAAATGTAAATAAAGAAAATATCCAATAAACAGACAAAAGACACTGTAAATAGGTCAAACTGGTAGACTACAGATTAGGACAATGTCTCACAAACCCTACAACTGATGGAGGGCTAATATCCAAAATACACAAAACAAGTCATGAAACTAACCTGCAAAAAAACAAATAACCCAGTTAAAATGTAGGAGTACAGTGCAAAACAGAGAATAGTCAAGTGGGCAATCTTTTTTTTTTTATTTTCTAAGTTTTTTTTTATTTACGTTCAATATCATTTCCCCTTTCTCGTTTCCTCCCTCCCCAAAAGTCCCATAAGCCCCCTTCCCTTCCTCTTTTCCCCATTCAACCCCCTCTCGCTTCTCTGTCCTGACATTCCCCTACATCCTCTTTCCAGGACCAGGGGTCTCTCCTTCCATCTTCTTAGAAATCTATTGATATGCAAATTGTGTCTAGGTATACCAAGATTCTGGGTTAATATCCCCTTATCTGTGACTGCATACCATGTGTGTTCTTTTGTGATTAGGTTACCTCACTAAGGATGATATTTTCAAGTTCTGACCATTTGCCTAGGAATTTCGTGAATTCATTGTTTTTAATTGCAGAGTAGTATTCCACTGTGTAAATATACCACATCTTCTGAATCCATTCCTCTGTTGAGGGACATCTGGGTTCTTTCCAGCTTCTGGCTATTATAAATAAGGCTGCTATGAACATAGTGGAGCATGTGTCCTTATTGCATGCAGGTAAAGCCTCTGGGTATATGCCCAGGAGTGGTATAGCTGGATCATCCGGGAGTGTCATGCCCTGTTTTCTGAGAAACCGCCAGACTGCTTTCCAGAGTGGTTGTACCAGCTTGCGATTCCACCAGCAGTGGAGGAGTGTTCCTCTTTCCCCACATCCTCGCCAACAACTGCTGTCTCCTGTGTTTTTGATCTTAGCCATTCTGACTGGTGTGAGATGGAATCTCAGGGTTGTTTTGATTTGCAATTCCCTAATGCCTAAGGATGATGAACATCTCTTTAGGTGCTTCTCAGCCATTAGATATTCTTCAGGTGAGAACTGTTTGTTTAACTCTGTACCGCATTTTTTAATAAGGTTACTTGCCTCTCTGGAGTTTAACTTCTTGAGTTCTTTATATATATTGGATATTAGCCCTCTGTCAGATGTAGGGTTGGTAAAGATCATTTCCCAGTTAGTTGGTTACCGCTTTGTCTTTTTGACAGTGTCTTTTGCCTTGCAAAAACTTTGTAATTTAATGAGGTCCCATTTGTCAATTCATGATCTTAGAACATAAGCTATTGGAGTTCTATTCAGGAAATTCTCCCCTGTGCCAATATGTTCAAGGTTCTTCCCTAGTTTCCTTTCTATTAGTTTCAATGTGTCTGGTTTTATGTGGAGATCTTTGATCCACTTGGAATTGAGCTTAGTGCAAGGAGATAAGAATGGGTCAATTTGCATTCGTCTGCATGTTGACCTCCAGTTGGGCCAGCACCATTTGTTGAAAAGGCTATCTTTTTTCCACTGGATGGTATTAGCTCCTTTGTCAAAGATCAAGTGACCATAGGAGTGTGGATTCATTTCTGTGTCTTCAATTCTGTTCCATTGATCTACATGCCTGTCACTGTACCAATACCATGCGGTTTTTAATACTATTTCTCTGTACTACAGCTTGAGGTACGGGATACTGATTCCCCCAGAAGTTCTTTTACTCTTGAGAATAGTTTTAGCTATCCTGGATTTTCTGTTATTCCAGATGAATTTTTGAATTGCTCTTTCTAACTCTATGAAGAATTGAGTTGGGATTTTTATGTGGATTGCATTGAATCCGTATATTGCTTTTGGCAAGATGGACATTTTGACTATATCAATCCTGCCAATCCATGAGCATGACAGACTTTTCCATCTTCTGAGGTCTTCTTCAATTTCTTTCTTCAGAGACTTGAAGTTCTTGTCATATAGATCTTTCACTTGTTTGGTTAGAGTCATGCCAAGATACTTTATATGGTTTGTGGCTATCGTGAAGGGTATCATTTCTCTTACTTCTTTCGCAGCCTGCTTATCCTTTGAGTATAGGAAGTCTACTGACTTGCTTGAGTTGATTTTATATCCGGCCACTTTGCTGAAGTTGTTTATCTGCTGTAGGAGTTCTCTGGTGGAGTTCTTTGGGTTGCTTAAGTATACTATCATATCGTCTGCAAATAGTGATAGTTTGACTTCTTCCTTTCCAATTTGTATCCCTTTGACCTCTTTTTGTTGTCTAATTGCTCTAGCTAGAACTTCAAGTACTATATTGAAAAGATATGGAGAGAGAGGGCAGCCTTGTCTAGTCCCTGATTTTAGTGGGATTGCTTCAAGGTTGTCTCCATTTAGATTGATGCTGGCTACCGGTTTGCTGTAAATTGCTTTTACTACGTTTAGATATGGACGTCGAATTCCTGATCTCTTCAAGACCTTTAGCATGATAGGATGCTGAATTTTGTCAAATGCTTTCTCAGCATCTAATGAGATGACCATGTCGTTTTTTTCTTTGAGATTGTTTATATAGTGGATTACATTGATGGATTTCCTTATATTGAACCATCCCTGCATCCCTGGGATGAAGCCTACTTGATCATAGTGAATGATCGTTTTGATGTGTTCTTGGATTCGGTTGGCAAGAATTTTATTGAGTATTTTTGCATCGATATTCGTAAGAGAGATTGGCCTGAGATTCTCTTTCTTTGTCGGATCTTTGTGTGCTTTTGGTATGAGCGTAATTGTGGCTTCATAGAACGAGTTGGGTAGTGTTCCTTCTGTTTCTATTTTGTGGAAGAGTTTGAAGAGTATTGGTATTAGGTCTTCTCTGAAGCTCTGATAGAATTCTGCACTAAAACCATCTGGACCTGTGCTTTTTTTGGTTGGAAGAATTCCAATGACGACTTCTGTCTCTTCAGGGGTTATAGGATGGTTTAGATGGTCTATTTTATCCTGATTTAATTTTGGTATTTGAGATCTGTCAAGGAAATTGTCCATTTCCTCAAGATTTTCTAGTTGTGTAGAATACAGGCTTTTGTAGTAGGATCTGATGATTTTTTGAATTTCCTCAGTTTCTGTTGTTATCTCTCCTTTTCGATTCTGATTTTATTAATTTGGATACTGTCTCTGTGCCCTCTGGTTAGTCTGGCTAGGGCTTATCTATCTTGTTGATTTTCTCAAAGAACCAACTCCTTATTTTGCTGATTCTTTGTATGGTTTTATTTGTTTCTACTGGATTGAGTTCATCCCTGAGTTTGATGATTTCCTGCCTTCTACTCCTCTTTGGTGTATTTGCTTCCTTTTTTTCCAGGAATTTCAGGTATGCCATTAATATGTTAGTGTATGCTGTCTCCCATTTCTTTTTGGCAGCACTCAGGGCTATGAATCTTCCTCTTAGCACTGCTTTCATTGTGTCCCATAAATTAGGGTATGTTGTGCCTTCATTTTCATTAACTTTCAAAGTCTTTGATTTCTTTCTTTATTCCATCTTGACCAAGTTATCATTGAGTAGAGCATTGCTCAGCTTCCACGTGTATGTGGGTTTTCTGTTGTTTTTTATGCCATTGAAGACCACCCTTATTCCATAGTTATCTGATAGGAGGCATGAGATTAGTTCTATCTTCTTATATCTGTTGAAGTCTTATTTGTGACCAATTATATGGTCAATTTTGGAGAAGGTACCATGAGGTGCTGAGAAGAAGGTGTATTCTTTAGCTCTAGGATGAAATGTTCTATATATATATCTGTTAGTTCCAGTTGGTCCAAGGCTTCAATTAGGTTCACTGTGTCCCTGTTTAGTTTTTGCTTTCCTGAATGATCCATTTCAGAGAGCGGGGTGTTGAAGTCACCCAGTATTATTGTGTGAGGTGCGATGTGTGCTTTGAGCTTTAGTAAAGTTTCTTTTATGAATGCGGGTGCCCTTGCATTTGGAGCATAGATATTCAGAATTGAGAGTTCTTCTTGGTGGATTTTTCCCTTGATCAGTATGTAGTGTCCTTCTGTGTGTTTTATGATGACTTTAGGTTGAAATTCAATTTTATCTGATATTAGGATGGCTACTCCAGCTCGTTTCTTGTGGCCATTTGCTTGTAAAATTGTTTTCCAACCTTTTACTCTGAGGTAGTGTTTGTCTTTGACACTGAGGTGCGTTTCCTGCAAGCAGCAAAATTCTGGGTCCTGTTTACGTATCCAGTCTGCTAGTCTATGTCTTTTTATTCGGGAATTGAGACCATTGATATTAAGAGAGATTAAGGCATAGTGATTATTGCCACCTGTCATTCTTGATGCTATCTTTATGTTTGAGTGGTTATCTACTTTTGGCTTTGATGCAAGAAGGTTACTATCTCATTTTTTCCAGGGTGTTTTTTCTCTCCCTGTATTGGTGGTTTCCACCTATTATCCTTTGCAGGGCTGAGTTTGTGGAAAGATATTGTGAAAATTTGGTTTTATCATGGAATATCTTGGTCTATCCATCTATGGTGATTGAGAGTTATGCTGGGTATAGTAGTCTAGGCTGGCATTTGTGCTCTCTTAGTGTCTGCATGAGATCTGCCCAGGATCTTCTGGCTTTCATAGTCTCTGGAGAGAAATCTGATGTGATTCGGTTAGGTCTTCCTTTTTATGTTACTTGGCCCTTTTCTGTTACTGCTTTTAATATTCTTTCTTTGTTTAGTACAATTGGTGTTTTGATTATTATGTGACAGGAGGTATTTCTGTTCTGGTCCAGTCTGTTTGGAGTTCTGTAGGCTTCTTGTATGTTCATCGGCATCTTTCTCTTTAGGTTAGGGAAGTTTCTATGGTATCTTCAGCACCTGAGATTCTTTCTTCCATCTCTTGTATTCTGTTGTTGATGTTTGCATCTATGACTCCTGATTTCTTCCCAAGGTTTTCTATCTCCAAAGTTATCTCTCTTTGTGATTTCTTAGTTGTTTCTAGTTCCTTTTTTAGATCCTGGATGGATTTGCTGAGATCCTTCACTTGTTTGTTTGTATTTTCCTGTATTTCTTTAAGGTATTTTTGCATTACCTCTTTCAGGATTTCTGCCTGTTGACCCAAGTTCTCCTGCATTTCTCTATGCGATTTTTGTGTTTCCTCCTCATGGGATTCTATCTGTTGATCCATCGTCTCCTGCATTTTTTTAAGCAGTTCTCGTGTTTCCTTTGTAAGGGCATCTATCCATTGATTCATTTCTTTAAGCAATTTTTGTGTTGCCTCCCTATGGGCATCCGTCTGTTTACCCATATTCTTCTGCATTTCTTTATGCAATCTTTGTGATTCCTTTGAAAGTGCATCTACCCGTTCATTCAATTCTTTAAGCGATTTTTGTGTTGTCTCTTTGTGGACCTCCATCTGTTGATTCATCTTCTCCTGCATTTCTCTAAGCGATTTTTGTGTTTCCTTTGTAAGGGCTTCTAACCGTTGATTCTTGGTCTCCTGTAATTCTTAGATTTATTTGTGTCCTTCTTGTGGTCCTCTAATAACATCATGAGAAGCGATTTTAAATCCAGATCTTGTCTTTCGGGTGTAGTGGGGTATCCAGGACTTGCTGGTCTTGGAGAGTTGGGTTCGGATGGTGCCATATTACTTTAATTTCTGTTAGTTACGTTCATTCATTTGCCTTTTGCCATCTGGTTACCTCTGGTGTTAGTTGGTCCTGCTGTCACTGGCTGCTGTTTGGACCTCCTGTGAGCCTGCAAAGCTATTTCTGGTCCCCCTGGATTACCAGAATTTCCCTGGCAACAATTTCTGGGGCCTGCCCTGCTCCTGAGTGGCTTTGGAGCCCTGATATGCCTTGCCCCAGGTGATGTTATATTGGGGAGTCCCTGCACATCTAAAGGCTCAGCGTATTGGATTCCCAGAGCAGAGCTCGCCAAAGGGAGGCTGGTAGGCTCCTGCCCTGTGCAGGGGTTTGTGATCTCTCCCAGAGGGGGGATGGGGCATCCCTCTGCAAGGCAGAAATCCCACAACAGAGCTGGCATGCTGGTTACTGCAGATCTGCCCAGCTCTTGGGAGCAGGGTACACACAAGCTGCCCGAGACCCAAGCGATATTATGCCTGTCTGTCTCCGAGCCTGGTGGTCCCAACTGCCTGGCCACTGGAGCAAAGATGGTGGAGTTCACTCTGCACTCTCTCAGTGGCGCAGGTCACCCCGCAGAGAGGATGGCCCACAGCAGAGCTGGTGTCCAGACGACCACAGCTCTGTCTCGTTCTTGGGAGCAGACGGAAGCCCCAACATGCAGTGTCCCAAGCGATGTTATACTGGGGAGAACCTGGGAACCTGTCTCCTCAGTGCAGTCTATCGGAACAGAGGTCGCCAAAGGGAAGCTGGTAGGCTCCTGCCCAGTGTGGGGGTCTCTCTGCAAAGCAGAAGTCCCACAGCAGAGCTGGCGGGTCGATCACTGCAGACCTCCCAGCTCTTGGGAGCAGGGTACACACAAGCTGCCTGAGACCCAAGCAATATCATGCCTGTCTGTCTCTGAGCCTGGCGGTCCCAACCACCTGGCCACTGGAGCAAAGATGGTGGAGTGCCAAGTAAGGAATCTTGAATGGCTGAGAAGCACCTAAATAAATGTTCAACATCCTTATTCATCAGTTAAATGCAAATTAAAACAACTTTTAAATTCTACCTCATACCTCAGATTCCCTAAGATCAAAACTCAGGTGACATTAGAAGCTGGTGAGGATGTGGAGAAAGCAGAACACACCACCATTACTGGAAGGATTGCAAGCTGGTGCAACTACTTATAAATCAATCTGGCGGCTACTCAGAATATTGGAAATAGTTCTACCTAAGGAGCCAGCTATACCACTACTGGACATATACCTAGTGGTTAAGAGCACTGACTGCTCTTCCAAGGTCCTGAGTTCAAATCCCAGCAACCACATGGTGGCTCACAACCATCCATAATGGGATCTGATTCCCTCTTCTGGTGTGTCTGAATACAGCTACAGTGTACTTACATATAATAATAAATAAATCTTTAAAAAAAAGATGCTTCAAGATATTACAAGAATATACATGCTCCACTCTGTTCATAGCAACTTTATTTATAATAACCAGAAACTGGAAACAACCCAGATGCTCTTCAATAAAACAATGGATGCAGAAAACGTGATACATTTACGCAATGGAATACTACTCAGCTATTAAATATGGTGACTTCATGAATTTTGCAGGCAAATAAATCAACAAGAAAGTATTATCCAGATTTTAGATAGCCCAGACTCAAAAGGACATACATGGTATATACTCAATTTACATGGATATTAGTCAGAAAGCTCAAAATACCCTTGATACAATTCACAGATCATATGAAGCTTTAAAAGAAAAGGGGGGGGGCAGAGTGTGGATGCCTCAATACCACTTAGAAGGAAGAACAAAATAATCATGTGGGACAGCGGGAGGGACACATCTAGGTGGGGCAGGGGACAGGAAGTGAAAAGGGGGGCAGGATCAGGTATGGGAAGAGATGAGAGAGAAATCCAGAGAGCAAGGATAATGCATATAAATATGTAACAGTGTGGTGTGGGGAATGAGGAGGGAACCACTAGAAAATCCCAGATGCCTTGGATATCATAGGTTCCCAGCACCCAATGAGGCCAACAGTAGTCAAAATACCCAAAGAGGAGAGATAAAATCTGAGGACATCACCCTAGTACATAGATATAGCCCCCATTTGAGTGAAGGGGCCACTCACCCATCTCAGAATTTCAACCTGGAAATGTTACTGTCTAAAGAAAACACAAGGACAAATATTGGAGAAGAGACCAATGGAAAGACTGTCCAGAGAACACCTTACCCTGGGATCCATCTCTTCTGTAGACACCAAACCCTGACACTGTTTGTAATACTAAGAACTTCTTGCAGACAGGAGCCTGATATGGCTGTTCCCTGAGAGTCTCTGCCATCACCCGACTAAGCCAGATACATACACTCACAGTCAACCACTGGACTGTTCCTGGGGACCCAAATGGAAGAGATAGGAAAGGACTGAAGGAGCTGAAGGGGAATACAATCTTATTGGAAGAACAACAATATTAACTTAGCAGAACTGTGAGAGCTCCTACTTATTAAACCACCAACCAAAAAGTATACATGTGTGTGTCCATTGCTCTAGCTCTATATGTAATAGAGGATTGCCTTATCTAGCATCAGTGGGAGGAGAGGCACTTGATCCTGAGGATGCTTGTTGGTATAGTGAGGGCAATGCTAGAGGGGTGAGGCAGGAGTGGATGGGTGGTTGGGAAGTACCCTCTTAGAGGCAAAAAGGAGGAGGGATAGCAGGGAGTTGTGTAGGGAAGATTGGGAAGGGTGATAACATTTGAAATGTAAATAAATAAATCTATAAAAATTGGAATTTTTACCATTTATTAAAAATTTCAGGTTTATGTCATTCAGTCTTTTGAAAATTATTAATTTGACACTGAAGGCTAAAATTCAGTGATTTCAGACCAAAGGGTATTGGTATAATAAAATCTTTGGGGAAAAATTATATCCCATCCCCCAGCATTGATTGCATTGACTTCAGGACAGAAAAGTTGTTCTTAAATCTCCCATATGATTCTATCCATGAAGAAGTCACAGGAGACTCATTCTTACATTTAACTAATAAAAATCTTAAACAAGATATAACTATTAATTGATCTTATTGATTTGTCATATTCAAGACTTTGACTTTATTTATTTTTTTTAAGTTTCTTTTCTTTTATTGATTGATAATTGCTTGAATTTATTTATTTTTTTGAGGTACGACCTTGCCATGTAGACCCATCTGGCCTAGACTTCACTACATAGGTGTAAGAGAATTGTGAGAAGATAATTTCATGGTAATAGTGTGAATTAACAAGCTTGCAGACTTAAAAAACACCAGGCCTAGTTCTAAGTTCTGTTCACTTGTTTTTATGGGTACTGGAGTTCTTGTAGAATATATATTAGATAACCTTCATTTATTATCTTAATGTTTCAAAAGTCTAGGGCACAGATTCCTTAAATCTCTTGCTCGATTGCTAAATGTATGCCCTTAATCCTAGCAGCTCTGAAGAAAAGACATATGGATCTCTGTACTTTAACCTAGCATGATATACAGTTCAAGTTGCAGGACAGACATAGATACATAGAGAAACAGTTAATAGTAGTGATTTTTGATGAAAAATCAGGACCAGGGAGTAAAGAGTTTTCCACCCACATATAAAAATCAAAAGTGTATTAATGAATAATTAATTACTTTATTTTTTTATTTTTTTTATTTTTTTATTTTTTTTGGTTTTTCGAGACAGGGTTTCTCTGTGTAGCCCTGGCTGTCCTGGAACTCACTTTGTAGACCAGGCTTGCCTCGAACTCAGAAATCTTCCTGCCTCTGCCTCCCAAGTGCTGGGATTAAAGGCGTGCGCCACCACTGCCCAGCTAATTACTTTATTTTTTGTTGAAAATATTTTTTATACAGTACTCTTTCCTTTTATTTCTTATTTGATAACTGGTAGCCATGTTAATATTCCTTCACCTCATCTTTTTTCTCCTCCATCTCCTCCTCTTCCTACATCACAATTTCAACAACAAATAATAATAATAGTAATTATAATAATAAGAAGAAAAAATTATAAGGTATGATAAAAATCAGTCAAGCTAGAGTAAGACAGACAACTAAACAGACAAAGAGAGAATGAGCCTAATTTGGAGTAAAACACAGAAAGTAAATGCAAACACTGTTCAGCTATAGAAATCCCATGTAAACACAAAATTGGAAACCACCACCCTAAAACATATACTGTAACATTTAAAAGTGGACAGACACATGAAACAAACAGACCTGTTACAATACCATTGAACTTGTTTTATTACTTCTACCTACTGCTGTGCATTAGAGCTATCTTTAAGTATGGCTTATATACCCATTAAGAATATTGGAACGGTATATTTCTTTCTTTGTGAGTGTTCATTAGTTGGAAATAACTTCTAAGTTACAGATGGGGACAAGTCCCTACATCTCTTCTCATCACTGGAATTTGATCTGAGTTAGACCAGTATAGGACCTATATATGCTGTCATCCCCTCTATGAATATGTCTGTGTTCTGTCCTGCCATGCCTAGAAGTCTTTACATACTTATATCCAGTCCTCTCCACTGGATCTTGTAATCTTCCATCTTCAGATTTCCCTGATTTTGAGGGGAGAGATTTGACAGAAACTTCTCACTTAGGTTTTAGTGTTCCACCATCTGTAAGTCACTGGACAATGCACAGTTGTGGTTCCCTATGATTATTCCCATCCATAGTAGGAAAAAACTTGTAATGGTGAATCTATGAGTATAGCAATATACCATCAGTGGCACTTTTACTATTATATTCATTTATCAGAACAGTAGTATTTTGCTTTCCCTTAGGTCCATTCTGTATTAAGCTTCAATATTTTATCCACCTGAGCAGTGTAAGGCACAAACTTCATCGGTGAGATGGGTCTGCTCCAAGGAAAAGCCTCATCTAGGTCCAGGTTTCTGAAAGAAGTTTTTTTAGAAGCAGTGAAAATAAAGAACTTGGAGTCAAATCGTGGGTCCAAGCTGGCACCCTAAGTTCTGCTGAAATGGCTTTCCATATGGCTCTTTCTGTGCAGGTTTGTGCGTGCATGCGTGTGTGTGTGTGTGTGTGTGTGTGTGTGTGTGTGTGTGTGTGTGTGTATGTGTGTGTGTATGTGTGTGTGTGTGAGAGAGAGAGAGAGACAGAGACAGAAACAGAGACAGAGACAGACAGAGACAGAGACAGAGACAGAGACAGAGAGATAGAGAGACAGAGAGACAGAGACAGAGATCTGCTTTGCTCTAGACAGCCTTTTCTTGTAATTCTAACTCTCTCATTGAGATAGTTCTCTCTGCTACTTAAAATTCTAAAAGCTCTCTGGCTAGTTCATGGTTTTTCTGATAAAGGTCAGAAAAGCTGCTATTAAAAATTCTTGGCTCTTCTGTCCAAGTCAGAAATCTGGTTAGAAATTTTTTAAAAGTAATTCTTGGGTTTTCTGATCAAAATCAGAGAGTGAGGTAAAAAAATCTAAAAGAGCCTTGTTTCCTTTTCAGATAGCCTTCACTGGAGAGCTGCTAGAACATATTCTAAAAGAACTGTGTCAGCTCCTGTAAGCAATTCTTGGGATTTCTGACATCCTGTTAGATAAATAAATTTGAAGAGCTGTTTTCACTCTCCAGAGATCTCCAGACAGCTCATCTCTGACTAGAGAAAAAGTCTAAAGAAAAACTGCTTTTGCCTTATGCTAGCTCATCTCATGCAGACCAGAAGCATAGTTTTTAATTTATTTACCAATTTAGTCGTTATTTCAGGTTTTCTTTTGATTTTCCTATAACTCAGCATTCTGTGACCCCTGACCCTTTATTCTTAGGAGACAGCAAGCACACATTTCCTTTTTTAACTTTAACAAAGAAAGTACTATCTGCCTCTCTTAGGCACAGACCAAAATAGCTGGGTGAGATGTCATCAGGAAATTACAATTCGTACTTCTAAGCCTAGGCTATCTTTGTCTCAGGCTGACCTAGAACTCAGGAATTTGCCTGTTGTTGCAAATTTCTCAGAAGTTGGTTCATTAAAGCAGCTGCCTTCCTTTAGATTCATGAAGCTCCTTATACAATTTATACTGCATCTTTATATTTTTGCGTAGTTGAGAAGTTATATATTTTTTACTGTTTTATATTTTTTATTAGATACATTATTTACATTTCAAATGATTTCCCCTTTCCTGGTTACCCCTCCCTGAAAGTCCCATAAGCCCTCTTCCCTCCCCCTGTTCCCCAATCAAACCCTCCCAATTCCCTGTCCTGCCATTGCCTTACACAGCTGCATCAAGCCTTTCTAGGAGCAGGTGCCTCTCCTTCCTTCTTCTTGGGCTTCCTTTCATATGTGAATTTTGTCTTGGGTATTCTGAGCTTCTGGGTTAGTATCCACTTATCAGTGAGTGCATACCATGTGTGTTCTTTTGTGATTGGGTTACCTCACTTAGGATGATATTTGAACTCATGATTTTAGAGTTATTTTCCACAATTTTAAGGGGTGTCCCAAAGGTCCCCAGTGTTCACAATTTTGCCAAGATAGTAGCCATACTTTTGCAACCTGGATGCATCCTGTTATCCTGTTTCTGAATATCATGGAATCATTAACATTAATAGGTCAGACATTCTTTGGGAGAATGTGTAAACTTGTACATTATTATACAAACAAGTATCATGACCACAATAGCCATTGACACTCATGGAGGTTCATGTCCAATGATCCTGTTATGTTATAATTGTATTAATGTAAGTATACTTCTATATTTGTTTCATGCATTGAGCTGAAATATAGGTAAAGATACTTTAGTTAAAATGTAAAACATACATCAGTAAAAATGTAAAAATGAATATGACAGCCTATTGAATATAACATTACTGGCCATGTGTAAAGGAGTGTTTTTATGCATTTGCTGGGCCCTGTTAATGTATCCAGTCTGTTAGCTTATGTCTTTTTATTGGAGAATTGACACCATTGATGTTAAGAAATATTGAGGAACAGTGATTGTTGCTTCCTGTCATTTTTGATGTGATCTTTATGTTTGTGTAGTTATCTTCTATTGGGTTTGTTGAAAGAATACTAATTTCTTACTTTTTCTAGGGTATAGTTTCCCTCCTTGTGTTGGCATTTTCCATCTATTATCCTTAGGGGAACTGGATTTGTGGAAAGATATTGTGTAAATTTGAATTTGGCATGGAAGATCTTGGTTTCTCCATCTATGGTAATTGAGAGTTTTGCTGGCTATAGTAGTCTGCACTGGTATTTTTGTTCTCTTAGTGTCTGTATGAGATCTGCCCAGGATCGTTTGACTTTCGTGCTGTCTGGCAAGAAATCTGGTGCAATTCTGATAGGTCGGCCTTTATATGTTACTTAACCTTTTTCTCTTACTGCTTTTAATATTCTTTTGTTGTTTAGATTTGGTGTTTTGATTATTATGTAACAGCAGCAATTTATTTTCAGGTTCAATCTATTTGGAGTTCTGTAGGCTTCTTGTATGCTCATGGACATCCCTTTTTTTAGGTTAGGAAAATTTTCTTCTATAATTTTGTTGAAGAAATTTGCTGTTCCTTTAATTTGGAAATCTTCAATCTCTTCTATACCTATTATCCTTAGATTTGGTTGTTTTATTGTGTCCTGGATTTCTTGGATGTTTTCGGTTAGGATGTTTTTGGATTTTGCAATTTATTTGACTATTGTGTCAATGTTTTCTATGGTATCTTCTGCACCTAAGATTCTCTCTTATATTCTGTTGTTGATGCTTGCATCTCTGACTCCTGACTTCTTTCCTAGATTTTCTATCTCCAGAGTTGTCTCCGTTTGTGATTTCTTTATTTTTTTTCTACTTCTATTTTTAGATCCTGGATTGATTTGTTCAATTCTTTCACCTGTTTCTTTGGGTTTTCCTGTAATTCTTTAAGGAATTTTTGTGGTTCTTTTTTAAGGGCTTCTACCTGTTTACCTGTGTTCTCCTGAATTTCTTTAAGGGAGTTATTTATGTCCTTCTTGGAGTCCTCTATTATCTTCATGAGATATGATTTTTAAATGCAAATCTTACTTTTCCAGAGTTTTGAGGTATTCAGGACTTGTTGTCATGGGAGAACTGTGTTGGGATGCTGCCATATCTCCTTGGTTTCTGTTGGTAATATGCTTGCATTTGCCTATGCCCTCTGGTTATCCGTGGTGTTAGTTGGTCTTTCTGTCTCTTACTGTGCCTTTTCCATCCAGCAAGCCTGAGAGAGCATCCAATTGAATTGTTAGCCTGTTGTCTAGCATGATTGGGTCAGCCTGGGTTGGTCTTAGTTTTAAACTATGAACCCCAGAATTATGTGTGCCAATTTAGTATGAATGTTTACACTAGTTATGAACCTACATGACTTGGGGTGGGGGAACCACATAGCTAAGATTGGCTTGACTAAGAAACCAATTCTCCCCACCTTCTAATCTTGAAGGAATGGTATATGTTTTCCATTCAGTAATTTCCAATTAATGTTCAAAACTGAGTTTTTGTCCATCATTAAACACAATTTGTTGTATTAATATTTAATTATCTCAGCACAGGATTACTTCCTGCCACAGTAGTTTATGTTCCTGAATGTAGGACATATACACAGCCATTATATTTATGTAGTACAATAGCTGGATCTGTGCCTAGTTGCCCTGTTTTTAGAATCTATCTCTCACCAATAATTCCAATTTACTATTTACTAATTTCTATGGTTCATCTTAGCTATTCAGGACCCAATTTAGTAGCTCTCTGTGCCAAGTGATCTTGGCCCAGAACCTGGGTCACTCTCTTCACTTCTCTACTCCATGATACCTTCTGTCCTCTCCTCTGTCCATATTCTCCCAAAGTATGGCACATCTATCTTTCCTCTCTCTTCATGGTCTGATACTCAGGAACCCTAAAATACATATTGCTCTCTTTCTCCTCCAGTTATTGGCTGCTGGCATTTTTATGTACCAGTCAGAATTAACTAGGGGGCAAGTACCCAGAAGCTATGTGCAGACCCTCTCTTGCAAACTAATTTGTGAGACACCATTAGCATTAGAATAAAATCTAATATACTAGAATATAGTATATTGTTTTTATTGTGTTTATTTATTTTGCATGTTTTCCTGATTTCTCCAAGACTTTAAACATGAAGGGGCTTTTATTTGCAAAGGCTCTTTCAGCATCTAATGAGAGGATTGTGTAAATTTCTTAATTGAGTTTTTTTTTAATGCAGTGGACTATTTTGATGGATTTTTACACATGGAACCATCATTACATTCCTGAGATGAATCTTATTTGATCATGGTGAATGATAGTTTTGATGTGTTCTTAGATTTGATTTGCGAGATTTTTATTGAGGTTTTTTTTTTTTTTGCATCAATATGTGCAAGGAAAATTGGTTTGAAATTCTCTTTTGGTTTAGGCATCAGAGTAATGGTGGCTTCATAGGTTTAATTAGGTAGTTTTCCTTCTATTTCTTTTTTCTTTCTTTTTTTTTAATGTGTGTGACTATAACACTTTTTTTTATTAGATATTTGCTTTATTTACATTTCAAATGGCATCCCCTTTCCCTATTACCTCTCTGAAAACCCCCTATCCCATCATCCCTCCCCTTGGCTCACTCCCCTCCCTCAATTTCTTGCCTTGCATTCTCCTATTCTGGGGAATCGAGCCTTCACAGGACCAATGGCCTCTCCTTGGATTGATGTCAGAAATGGTCATGTTCTGCTACATATGTAGCTGGAGACTTGGGTTCCTCCATGTGTACTCTTTGATTGGTGGTTTAGTACCTGGGAGCTCTGGGGGGTACTGGTTGGTACATATTATTGCTCCTCCTCAGATCTGAAAACCTCTTCAACTCCTTGGGTCCTATCCCTAGCTGCTCCATTGGGGACCCTATGATCAGTCTATTGGTTGGCTATGAGCCATGAGTATTTTAATCCACCTTCCAATAATGATCAAAGTATCCATATTTTAGTCTTTCTTCTTCTTAAGCTTCATGTGGTCTGTGAGTTGTATCTTGGGTATTCTGAGCTTTTGGGCTAATATCCACCTATCAGCAAGTGCATACCATGTGTGTTATTTTGTGATTGGTTTACCTCACTCGGGATCATATTTTCTAGCTACATCCATTTGCCTAAGAATTTCATGAATTCATTGTTTTTAACAGCTGAGTAGTACTCCATTGTGCAAATGTACCACATTTTCTGTATCCATTCCTCTGTTGAGGGACGTCTGGGTTCGTTCCAGCTTCTGGCTATTATAAATAAAGCTCCTATGAACATAGTGGAGCATGTGTCCTTATTACATGTTGGAGCATCTTCTGTGTATATGCCCAGTAGTGGTATAGCTGGGTCTTCAGGTAGTGTTATATCCAAAATTCTGAGGAACTGACAAACTGATTTCCAGAGTGATTTTACTAGCAAGAAATCCCACCAGCAATGGAGGAGTTTTCCTCTTTCTCCACCTCCACTTCAGCATTTGCTGGGCCTTGAGTTTTCGATCTTGTCCCTTCTAACTGGTGTGAGGTGGAATCTCAGGGATGTTTTGATTTGCATATCCTTGAGGATTAAGAATGTTGAACATTTATTTAGGTATTTCTCAGTCATCCATTATTCCTCAGTTGAAAATTCTTTGTTTTGCTCTGTACCACATTTATTAATAGGGTTATTTGGTTCTCTGGGGTCTAACTTCTTTAGTTCTTTGTATATATTGGATATTAGCCCTCTATCAGATGTAGGATTGGCAAAAATATTTTCCCAATGTGTTGATTGCCATTTTGCTCTATTGACAGTGTCCTTTGCCTTACAGAAGCTTTGCAATTTTCTGAGGTCCCATTTGTCAATTCCTGATCTTAGAACCTAAGCTATTGGTTTTCTATTCAGGAAATTGTCCCTTTAGGACATGTGCTTCAGTTTCTTCCCCACTTTCTCTTCTATTTGCTTCAGTGTATCTGGTTTTATATGGAGGTTCAAGTCTCTGAAGAATGAAATTGGAGATCTCAGAAGATAGAAATATCTCTCCCATGCTTATGTATTGGCAGGGTTAACATGTTAAAAATGGCTGTCTTGCCTAAAGCAATCTACAGATTCAATACAATCCCCATCAAAATACTAATTCAATTGTTCATAGAGTTAGAAAGAGCCATTTCCAAATATATCTGGAATAACAAAAAGCCCAGAAAAGTGAAAACTATTCTCAACAATAAAAGAACTTCTGGCAGAATCACCATTCCTGACCTCAAGCTATACTACAGAGCAATAGTGATAAAAACTGCATGATATTGGTACAATGACATAGAGGTAGATCAATGGAATAGAATTAAAGACCCAGAAATGAACCCTCACACCTATGGTCACTTGATCTTTGACAAAGGAGCTAAATCCATCCAGTGGAAAAAAGACAGCATTTTCAACAAATGGTGCTGGGTCAACTGGCTGTCAACACGTAGAAGGATGCAAATTCATACATTCTCATTTCGTTCTGTTTCTATTTTGTGGAATAGCTTGAAGTTATTGTAGAATTCTGAACTAAAATCATGTGGAACAGTGCTGTTTTCAATTAGGAGGGTTTTAATGACTGCTTCTATTTATTTAGGTGGTATGTGACTGTGTATATTTCACCAGACTTTGATTTATCTTTGGTATGTGGTATCTAAAAAACTAATTTAAAATAATTCATTTCACTTCACTTTTTCAACATTAGATGTTTTATCATTTAAACCATATTATGGGCGGTGGTGGTGGCGCACGCCTTTAATCCCAGCACTTGGGAGGCAGAGGCAGGCGGATTTCTGAGTTCGAGGCCAGCCTGGTCTACAAGACATCCAGGGCTACACAGAGAAACCCTGTCTCGAAAAACCAAAAAAAAAAAAAAAAACATATTATATCTAATAAAGATAGATAATACCACAAATAAATATAATGAATGCAGTAAGCTTGACAAAATTTTACTACTAGTAGAATATGCTTCAAGACAAAGCTCAGTTTTTTTGCACATTACTTGTATTAAATTAACTTATTTTACAAAGTAGCATGAATTAGTGTGTCTATTGATGTTGAGACTGTTGTTGCTTTTGTTGGAGACAAGGTCTCTCTATGTTGTCAAGGAATTCTCTCTGTATACCAGGCTGGCCAAAAAAAAAAAAATCTCAAAGATACATTTATCTTTGTTTTCTTAGTACTGGAATCATGGTGTTTAACCATATCCATAGCACTTTTGTTTATTGTCATGTGAAGACTAAAGTAACATTGATTAACAGTAATTAGTGGGCAAATGGATGCTTTAATATACTATTTTAATATATGTTACCTTGCAGAATAATTTCTATTTATATGTTTGAGCTTCAGGAAGAACCATCTACCTCAAAAGTCATGTTTTCTTATATGTTGACAGAAACTAGCACCATTTAAATGCATAAGATACTTCCTTCATTTTCAAAGTCCATGCCTCTCCAAAAACATAGGCTTTATACTGAAGCAGCCAGGTTAAAAGTAACTAATTAGTCAGGATCAAGAAATATGTATTTGAAGTAGAAGGTGTGAG
This sequence comes from Tokudaia tokunoshimensis, assembly GCA_036184795.1. Lineage (NCBI taxonomy): Eukaryota > Metazoa > Chordata > Mammalia > Rodentia > Muridae > Tokudaia > Tokudaia tokunoshimensis. Next base: position 18,634,780 of record BTHU01000008.1, read on the forward strand.
GCCTATTATTTTGGAGAGCTTGTGTATACATTTAAAGTATGGAACATTTGCCATTATCCTCCAAAAACCATGGTTGGAATATACTATCATTTCCTAAAAGAAATACTGTATTGAAACATTAAAGAACAAACTATTTTGTTGTATTATGTATTCATCTAATGTGTGGTAAGAGAAAAATGTTACAGCAATAAGGACCAACTTTTCTAATGAGAAAAAGGAATAAAAAGGGGAATGCAATTTCAGAGTGATTAAAAAAGCATTTGCTATCAAGCCATAATATACTGATGGATGAATAAGACCAAAATTGGCCCACAAAAGTAATATGAAGCTAAATAGTCTATATAGCATTATTAATTTCATATTGTGTTGTTCATATTCCTCTGGGCATGCTTAAGCACAGTTAATATTGCTAATGAGACTCCACTAGAGAAAACAATACAAAACAAACCAGCAAAAACAACAAACATTCATTTACAGAGATTTGTCATTTATAGACAGCTTTTTGCTTAGTGTTGGGAACTTTTGTTCACTTCCCCTTTTAGGTAGTGGGACCCTGTCTGTCTTTAAACTACCACAGTCTCTGTGAGTCTATATGGACATCAGTATTATAATATCTTCAAGATACTCTTTCCTTCATGTCATGTGTAATTTACAGATCTTCTGATGTCACTATCTTGCAAAAAATTATTCTGTTTCTTTGGCTCTTACAAACTTTCTTCCCCTTCTTCCTTAATGTTCCTTGAATCCTAATTATAGAGTTTGTCATAAATTGACCTATCAAATGAGTACAGGCACCCCATAGTCATTTTCCTCTGCATTTAGACACATAGTTGTTTTCTGTATTCATCTCTTGCTGATGACAAACCTCTTGAGTAAGGGTTGAGAACTCCACTTATCAATGTGCAGGAAAGTATGTATTTTGAATACCATTAGAAATTATACTGATTTAGAAAAGCAGCATTTAAAAGATTCCATCTTAGTGTCTATGACATTACAAAACACAAGTAGTTGGTTAGTTTGCAGTACCAGGTATGTATCCCTATTACTAAGAATACCTTAAGTCAAATTAAGTTGTGATTGGCATAATTATTTTAATAGAATTTTAATATTTAGAATTTTTGATACCACATATCCCTACAAAGTTCTGCCATGTATAAGTAAACATATACATCTTCTATATTCATGTATAAGCTACTATATACAAATACTTATGAACATACTTAAGCTAAAAATATAGATCATAGATTTAGATTATAAATCTTAATTAAGTGGGTTGGAAATTAAAGAGCCACACATAAAATTTACTTTTGGCATTGGAAAAAATAATTAATGACATCTTTGTTATCACTACTTATATTGTTTTTCCCCACAGATAGGATGGTATAATGAATGTGTAAAATTACTACAAGAGAAAATGCAAAAATAGTATTCGGAAAAAGAGTCTCAAGTCAATCAACCCACAAATAAGCTCCAACTTTATTGATAATTTTGCATTAAAATTAAACTTGAAAACACATTTAATCAAAATATATTACTGTCTATTTCCAAAGACAGAAACATATTTCTGAGTTTTTGTAGAATTTTAAAAAAAGTAAATAATATTTCACTAACTATTTGTAATATCAAATCAATTCAACAAAGACTAGAAGGAAAATACTGGCAATTCAAACATTTGATTTAGTAAATATAATATGAACTTGTAAAATGATGGAAAATTTTATGCAAATGGATACTTATAATGATAGACAAAATTATCAAATATAAAAATTAAAAAAATAATTACAAATATTAAAAAGTTTACTAAAACTTAAAATGTATTAGAATATCAGAGTAAATTACAATGTTTAAAGGGTTAAAAAGACATTTGTGATTTTTTTTAATATAAAGATATTTTCTATATTGTATCAAAAGTTTTTGAAAATAAGAAATAATAGCAAATGTGTTCCACATTGAAATTACATTCCAAGTATAAAACATACTTTTAACAAGTCAGAGAATGTTTGAAGGTAATATTTGGCATATCAAAAATTTGTCAACTTAATTTGTTTGAGTTTTCAGTGTACTGTGTATTTTTCTTATTCACTTCCTTTCTCCATCCCTCACTACTTATCCCCTTTTTCTTCCTAAACAAATATATTAGTATTGTTTACTATTCTTGGTATTGCCCATTCTCTTCCTCTCAGTGCAGATTAACTAAAGAGCTATTGGAAATTCATGGATGTTCCTGGATTTTGTCTGGCAAATTTTGTATACAGTGTCTTTACTGCTATAAATACATATATTCAAATGCCCTGATAAGATCCAGAAATTTTATTTCTTTCTAGTGATCTTTCTACTGAACGTTTCAAATTGATCTCAGATATTGTGAAAAATTTATCTCTATCAAAAGTATTTGATAGTCTAAATCTCTTAAGTATGTGTTTTCATACAGAACACTGATAAAGACTGGATGACAGAAGGATGCATGTATCTTTCAGCCTGTGCTTTCTGCCATGGCAGACCCCCAGCTTGCCTGCTTCTCTAAATAGCATAATGTCTGAAGGCATTCCAAGAGTTCTGCTGCATGAAGCGTATTAGGTAAGAGATAATTCCAAGCAACCACAGCAACTGGGAACTCCAAGCAGTCTAGCAGACTTGGGACCCATCACCTGCCCAAGCCCACCCCACTCCTCCTCCTGACACACCCCTTCTGCTGAGTCAGATCACCAGCTTGTCTGCTCCTCTGAAGAACCCACAGTCTGAAAGTCTCCCAGGAGATCAGCTACATTCAAGGGATCAAATCAGTAGCCTATCTGAACCTCTAAAAACACAACAGTCTGAAGGCCTCACAGGAGGAATTCTAGAGGTAGGGTGACAGGCCTCACAGGAGATATGCAGCAATCTAGAAACACAGGAGGCAGGCTTCAGACAAAGAAAGGCAGATCAGCTAACACAAGATATAACCAAATGATGAGAGGGAAGCAGAAAACCATAAGCAAGGGATGCCAGTATATTTTGGAATTACCAAAATCCAATTCTCACAACATAGCAAGACCTGGATACATTAATAAACCTGAAAATCAGAATGCTAACATAAAATTCTATCTCGTGAAGATAATAGAGTCCTTTAAGGAGGATATAAATAACTCACTGAAAGAAATACAGGAGAACACAGGTAGGGAGGTAGAATCCCTTAAAGAGAAAACAAATAAATCCCTTTAAGAAATACAGGAAAACTTAATCAAACAGGTGAAGGAATTGAACAAAGCAGTCCAAGAACTAAAAGTAGAATAAACAATAAAGAAAACACAAATGGAGACAACCTGGAAATGGAAAACCTAGGAAATAGGTCAGGAAATACAGATGTAAGCATCACCAACAGAATACATGAGAGAGAAGAGAGAAATCTGGATATAAAAGATATTTTAGAAGATATTATCACAAAGGTCAAAGAAAATTCCAAACAGAAAAAACTCCTAACCAAGAATTTCCAGGAAATCCAGGACACAATGAAATGACAGTATCTACTTAATGAGGTAACAAAAGAACACACATGGTATGCAGTCACTGATAAAGGGATATTAACACAGAATTTCAGAATACCCTAGACACAATCCACATATCAATAGATTTCCAAGAAGATGGAAGGAGAGACCCCTGGTCCTGGAAAGACTGGATGTAGGGGAATACCAGGACAGAGAATCAAGAGGGGGTTAAATGGGGAACAGAGGGAGGGAAGGGGGTTTATGGAACTTTCGGTGAGGGAGGAAACAGGAAAGGGGTAATCATTTGGAATGTAAATAAAAAAAATTAGAAAATAAATAAAAAAAGAAAAATAAAAAAATAAGAATAAGAATAATAGAAATAGAAGAAAGTGAAAGTTCTCAACTCAAAGGGCAAAAATGTCTTAAACAAAATTGTAGAAGAAAACTTAGCCAACCTAAAGAAACAGGTGGACATAGATGTACATGAAGCATATGGAACACAAAGTGAATTGGACCAGAAAAGAAAGTACTGTCATCAGATATAATCAAAACACAAAATGCACAGATAAAGGATTATTAAAAGATGTAAGGGTAAAAAAGGACAAATAACATATAAAGGCAGATAGATCAGATTTATAACAGATTTCTCAAGAGAGCCCCTAAAAACCAGAAGGGTGTGGACAGAGGTCAAGCCTAACTTAAAAGGTCACAAATGCCACCCTGACTAATATACTCAGCAAAACACAATCAGCATAAGTGAAAAAACCAAAATATTTCAGGACAAAACAAAATTTAAACAATATCTATCTGTCAAACCATGCCTACAGAGGATTCTAAAAGGAAAATACAACACAAGTAGGGTACCTCCACTAATGAAAAAACAAGATATTAATAATTTCACAACAAAGCAAAAAGGAGAGGATAACACACACACACAATGCCACCTACCAAAGAAAACATAACACTAACAATCATCTGTTTATAATATCTCTCAACAACACTGGATTCAATTCCAAAATAAAATGATATAAACTAAAAAACTGGATTTGAAAACAGGACCAATCATATTGCTACATTCAAGAAATATATCTTAATAACAAAGACTGACCCTACCTCACATGACAAGGATGGAAAAATGTTTTTCCAGCAAATGCTTCCAAGAAACAAGCTGGAGTTGCCATCCTAATCCACTAAAATAGACTTTCAACCAAAAGTTATCAATTGAAATAGGGAAGCACACTTCATATTCGTCTAAGGAAAAATCTACCAAGAGAAAATTCTCTATTCTGAGCATCTATGCCCCAATTGCAAGGGCACCTACATTCATAAAAGAAACTTTACTGAAGCTCAAAACACACATTGAACCGCTCACAACTATAGTGGTAGACTTCAACACCCCACTCTAACTGATGTACAGGTCATTGAAACAGAAACCAAATAGAAACAAAGGAGATAAACCAAATGGTTTTAGAAGATGTATACAGAAAATTTCACCATAAAACAAAAGATTATAACTTCTACTCAGCACCTCATGGTACCTTATCCAAATTGACCATATATTCCATCACACACACACACACACACACACACACACACACACACTCACAATCTCAACCAATTCAAAAAGAATGAAATTATCTCAGATCTCCTATCAGATCACTACAGACAAAGGCTAGACTGCAATATCAATAAAAACAACAAAAATTCCACAAACCCATGGAAACTGAACAACTCTCTACTAAATGATAACTTGGGCATGGGAGAAATAAAGAAAAAAATGAATACCTAGAATTCAATGAAAATGAAACAACTTATGGGGCAAACTTATGGGACACAATGAAAGCTAAGAGGAAAATTCATAACACTAAATGTCTTGGTAAAGAAATTGGAAAGGTCTTATACTAGCAACTTAACAGCACAACCAAAAGCACTTAAAAACCAAATGCACTCAGGTGGAATAGAAGGCAGAAAGTAGACAAACTCATGACTAAAATCAGAAATAGAAATAAGGAAAGTGACACAAAGAATCAACAAAACAAAAGCTGGTTCTTTGTGAAAATCAACACCTAGCCAAACTAACTAAAGGATACAGACAGTATTCAAGTTAGCAAGGTCAGAAATGAAAAGGGAGATATAACAAGAGAAAGTGATGAAATTCCAAAAGTCAACAGATCCTACATCAAAAACCTATACTCAACAAAACTGTAAAATATAGGTGAAATGAATGGTTTCTAGACAGATACCAGGTTGCAAGGTTAAATCAAGATCAGTCACATATCCCCTAAGGAAACAGAAAAATTCATTAAAACCTTCCCGATTTTAAAAATCCCAGCTCCCTATGACTCTAGTACAGAACGTTCTACCAGATTTTCAAACAAAAGATAGCACCAATACTCTCCAAATATTCCATAAAATAGAAAAAGAAGGAACACAATCTAATTCCTTCTGTGAAGCCACAGTTACTGACACCTAAACCATATAAGAACCCACCCAACAAAAAAAGAGACCTTCTGAACCATTTCACTTATGAACATCAGCACAAATATACACAAAAAAATTCTTGCAAATCAAATCCAAGAACACATAAAAAAACATCAGTAATCAAGTAGGATTCATCCCGTGGATGCAAGGTTGGTTCAATGTACAAATATCCATTATTGTAATCCACTCTATAAAGAAACTCATAGGAGTCTCTGCAGGGAGTCCTGCAGTTATAAGTGAGGCCACCATCTTCACTCCTGCAATTGAGTGGATGTTACAGCCAGGAACTCAAAGAATTCCCGAGTGTAAGATCACTTAGGACTTGGTCCACCAGGGCCCCACAAGCACCCAGTAGCTGGGCAGCACCAACACTGTCTGTGGACCAGTCCTGCCAGGGGACGTCTACCATGCAGGGATTCCCACGGTTATAGGGAGTGCCTCTTTTAGAGGTGAGGTCGCCATCTTTGCTCCTGTAACTGAGCAGCCAGGTGCAGCCAAGTACTGAGGGAACACCCAAGTGTAAGATTACTTGAGACAAGGTCCATGAGGGCCCCAACTGCACCCAGGAGCTGGGCCTGCCCCATATCACTCTATGCCAGGGAAAAGCTGGTCATTCAGGGGTACTGAGATAGGCTTGCAGGCACACAGGAGGGACAAGCACCAGCCAGTGACAGCAGGACCAAATAACACCAGAGACAACCAGTTGGCAAAAGACAAATGTAGAAAAGTAACTAACAGAAATCAAGGCCATATGGCACCATCCAAACCAAATTCTCCCACAACAGGAAGTCCTGGATACCCCAACACAACATAAAAGCAAGATTTGGTTTTAAAATCACAGCTCCTGATGCTAATACAAGGCTTCAAGAGGGACATAAACAATTCCCTTAAAGAAATAAAGAAGAACACAAGTAAAGAGGGAGAAGCCCTTAAAGAACTACAGGAAAACGCAATAAAACAGGTGAAGGATGTGTACAAAACCATCCAGGATCTAAAAGTGGAGGTAAAAGCAATTAAGAAATCACAAAGGGAAACAATTCTGGACATAGAAAACCTAGGAAAGAACTCAAGAGTCATGGACACAAGCATTAATATTAGAATGCAAGTGAGAGAAGAGAATTTCATATACAGAAGACACCATAGAAAGCATTGGCACAACAGTCAAAGGAAATGCAAAATGCAAAAATCTCCTCACTCAAAACATCCAGGAAATCCAGGACAAAATGAGAAGACCAAATATAAGGATTATAAATATAGAAGACAGTGAAGATTTCCAATGTTAAGGACCAGTAAATGTCTTCAACAAAATTATAGAAGAAAACTTCCCTAACCTAAAGAAGGAGATGCCCATGAACTTATAAGTAGCCTAAAGAATTCCAAATACATTTGGCCAGAAAAGAAATTCCTCCTGTCACATAATAATTAAAACACCATATGTACTAAACAAAGAATGAATATTAAAAGCAGTAAGCAAAAAAGGTCATAAAGGTAGACCTATCAGAATTACACCAGACTTGTCACCAGGGACTATGAAAGCCAGCAGAGCCTGGGTAGATGTCATACAGACCCTAAGGGAACACAAATACCAATCCAGACTGCTATATCCAGCACATCTCTGAATTATCATAGATGGAGAAACCAAGATATTCCATGACAAAAACAAATTTACACAATATTTTTCCACAAATCCTTCCCTTCAAAGGATAATGAATGGAAAACACATACAAAAAGAGGGAAATTGCACATTAGAAAAAGCAAGAAATTAATCTTTCTCTTTTTTTATTTTCTAAGTTGTTTTTTATATTTACATTCCAAATCATTTCCCCTTTCCCGTTTCCTTCCTCCCCGAAAGTCCCATAAGCCCCCTTCCCTCCCTCTTTTCCCCATTCAACCCCCTCTCATTTCTCTGTCCTGGCGTTCCCCTACATCCATTCTTTCCAGGACCAGGGGTCTCTCCTTCCATCTTCTTAGAAATCTATTGATATGCGAAATGTGTCTAGGGTAGTCCAAGATTCTGGGTTAATATCCCCTTATCAGTGACTGCATACCATGTGTGTTCTTTTGTGATTGGGTTACCTCACTACAAACCCAAAAGAAGATAACCACACAAACATAAAAATCACATCAAAAATAACAGGAAGAAACAATCACTATTCCTTAATATCTCTTAACATTAGTGGATTCAATTCCCCAATAAAAAGACATAGAATAACAGAATGGAAATGTAAACAGGCAACATTTTGCTGCATACAAGAAATATATCTCAGTATCAAAGACAAACATGACCTCAGAGTAAAATGCTGGAAAACAGTTTTCCAAGCAAATGGTACCAGGAAACAAGCTGGAGTAGTCCTTCTAATATCCAATAAAATAGACTTTCAACCAAAAGTCATCAAAAAAGACATGGAAGGAGACTTTATACTCATCAAAGGAAAAATCTACCAAGAAGAACTCTCAACTCTGAACATCTATGCTCCAAATACAAGGGAGCCCTCATTCACAAAAGAAACTTTACTAAAGCTTAAAGCACACATTGCACCTCACACAATAATTGTTGGTGACTTCAACATCCCACTCTCCTCCATGGACAGATCAGGGAAACACAAACTAAAGCGAGACACATTGAAACTAACAAGTTTTGGACCAAATGGATTTAATATGCATCCATGGAACATTTCATCCTAAAGCAAAAGAATATACCATCTTCTCAGCACCTCCAGGTACCTTCTCCAAAACTGACCACATAACTGGTCACAAAACAGACCTCAGCAGTTATAAGAAGATCAAACTAATCCCATGCCTCCTTATCAGATGACTATGGAGTAAGAGTAGTCTTCAGTAGCAACAAAACAACAGAAAGCCCACATACACATAGAAGCTGAACAATGCTCTACTCAGTGGTAACTTGATCAAGAAAAAAATAAGGAAAGAAATCAAAGACTTTTTAGAATTTAATGAAAATGAAGGCACAACATATACAAATTCATGGGACACAATGAAATCAGTGCTAAGAGGAACATTCATAGCTCTGAGTACCTCCAAAAAAAAAAAAAACAAAAAAAAAAACTGGAGAGAACATACATTAGCAGCTTTACAGTACACCTGAAAGCTTTAGAAAAGAAGCTTATACATCCAAGAGGAGTAGAAGGCAGGAAATCATCAAACTCAGGGCTGAAATTAACCAAGTAGAAACAAAAAGAACTATACAAATAATCAACAAAACCAGGAGCTGGTTCTTTGAAAAAAATCAACAAGATAGATAAACCTCTAGACAGACTAACCAGAGGACACAGAGACAGTATCCAAATTAACAAAATCAGAAATGAAAAGGGAGGTGTAACAACAGGAACTTAGGAAATTCAAAAATCATCAGATCCTACGACAATAGCCTATACTCAACACGACTGCAAAATCTGGATGAAATGGACAATTTCCTAGACAGATACCAAATACCAAAGCTGAATCAGGATCAGATAAATGATCTCAACAGTCCCATAATTCCTAATGAAATAGTAGCAGTCATTGAAAGTCTCCCAACCAAAAAATGCACAGGACCAGATAGTTTTAGTGCAGAATTCTATCAGATCTTCAAAGAAGAACAATACTCTTCAAATTATTCCACAAAATAGAAAGAAAAGGAACACTACCCAAATCATTCTATGAAGCCAAAATTACACTGATACCAAAACCACACAAAGAGCGAACAAAGAAAGAGAACTTCAGATCAACTTCCCATATGAATATTGATGCAAAAATACTCAATAAAATTCTTGCCAACTGAATCCAAGAAAACAACTGTATTAGTCAGGGTTGTCTAGAGTCACAGAATGTATGGGTAGTCTCTATATAGTTAGAGAACTTGTCAATGACTTACAGCTTGTAGTCCAACTCCCCAACAATGATCAGCAGTAGCTATGGATGGAAGTCCTAGGATCTAGCAGTTGCTCAGTCCTACGAGGCAAGCAGGCCAGGAAGAGTCAGAGTAAATCTTCTTTCTTCCAATGTCCTTATATAGGTCTTCAGCAGAGGGTGTGGTCCAGATTAAAAGCATGTGACACCACACCATTAATCTTGGATGACCTTGAACTTGGAGATATCCTTGTCTTAACTTTCTGGAATTCATAGCCACTATGCTTTAAGATCTCCATTCCAAGATCCAGGTCAGAAACTTGTTTCTCTTAGCCTCCAGATTAGGATCATAGGTGAGTCTTCCAATTCTTGATTAGTTCATTCCAGATATATTCAAGTTGACAACCAGGAATACCCACTACAATACACCCCTTGTCAACTTGAAAGAAATAATATCTCATGTCCACATGAAACAATAACAAGGTCATGAATACACCTAACATGATATAACTATTCCTAGTACAATCACAAATGCACTTGTAAATTTACAATGGGGCAATGTCCCTTGGGAACATTCTTTTGGTGTCTCAATACCAATTGATGTTAAAGAAATTGGAAGAAAGACAAATGTATCCTTAACAAAATAAGACAGGAGCATTCATCTTACTTTTAAGCTTCATTTCTGCAACTGGTTAGCTGCTATTTATAACTACCTTGCTCTGCTACCCGTTCTATATTTCCTTCACCTTTGGCAAGCACCTCAGCAGGTCTTGGCTCTTTTTCTGGAGGTTTAGCTCATACCTTCATTCCTGCTGGGTCTGGGTCCTTTGTCATCCTTGGATCAGCTTGGATCAGGCTGTTGTAGTTTCCTACTGACTTTAATCACAGGACATGGTAGTACTAAGAGACGCCCTAAGGAATCTCCTGCACTCTAGACATAATCCTCCTTACCTCTATTGTGGAGAGGCAATCCAATTTCTCCATGGTAATATGGATCTATCACCCCTCCTAACACTGTTATTCGTCTCTTAGTCTGTTAGTATAAGGGCATTAGAAGCCCAAAATGGCCAAGGGGAATTCCAAGCTTCCAGTTCAATGGATTGTTTGTTGTGGCTCCTGGTAGGAGCACTCCTCCTTCTGGAACCAAAACTTATAGGACAGCAGAACCTAAAGTTGTGGGGACAGAAAGCAAAAATTTTCCCAGAGGTATACTAGGAATGATAGTGAGTGGAACTATTCCTTTTTCCATCCCTTGATTCCTGGACCCATGGATCCTGGCTATAGGAGAAACTGTACCATATATTGAAGGCTGATTCAAAGCGTATGCTGCCTTCTGACGAACTCTGTCCAAGCCCTCCATTCTGTTGCCTCCTAATTGGCGCTGTAACTGGGTCTTCAAAAGATCATTCCATCTTTCTATCAGATCAGCTGCTTCAGGATGATGGGGAACATGGTAAGACCAGTGAATTCCATGATCATGGGCACACTGTCACACTTCTCTGACTGTGAAATGAGTTCCTTGGTCAGAAAAATACTGTATAGAATACCATGATGATAGATAAGCCATTTGTGAGTCCACAGATGGTAGTTTTGGTAGAAACATTACCTGCAGGACAGACAAATCCATAACCAGAACAAGTATCTACTCCAGTAAGAACAAAACATTGTCCTTTCCCTGGGGGAAGTGGTACAATGTAGTCAACATGCCACCAGGTTGCTGGCTGGTCACCTTGAGGAATAGTGCCATATCTGGGACTCAGTGTTGGTTTCTGCTGTTGGCAGATCTGGCATTCAGCAGCAGCTATAGCCAGGTCAGCATTGGTGAGAGGAAGTCCATGTTGTTGAACTCAGCATAATCTCCATCATGGTCACCATGTCTTCTTTGTCCATGTGCCCATTGGGCAATGACATGGATGGCTGGGGAAAGAGACTGGCTGTCCACAGAATGGGTCATCTTATCCACTAAATTGTTGAAATCCTCCTCAGCTGAAGTCACATTTTGGTGAGCATTTACATGGGACACAAATATCTTTATATCCTTTGCCAATTTGGAGAGATCTATCCATATGCTTCTTCCCCAGATATCTTTCTCACCAATTTTCCAATTGTGATCTTTCCATGTCCATGACCATCCAGCCAATCCATTGGCTACAGCCCATGAGTGAGTGAACAATCATACATCTTGCCATTTCTTCTTCCAAACAAACTGTAATACCATGTGTACTGCCCAAAGTTCTGCCTACTGCGAAGATTTTCCTTCACCTGTATCTTTCAGGGTTGTCCCAGAAAGGGGTTGTAATACTGCATCTGTCCACTTCTTTGTGGCGCCTACATAATGTCAAAGCCATCAGTAAACCAGGTCCTAGTCTTCTCTTCTTCAGTCGGCCAGTCATAGGGAACACCCCATGAGGCTATAGGTGCATGCTTGTCAGCAGATGCAATTGTAACAGGTGTAGAAACCATAGGGATCTGAGCAACTTCTTCATGTATATTGCTTGTGCCTTCATGACCTGCTCTGGCCCAATCATGTATATACCACTTCCATTTGATAATAGACTCCTACTGTGTATGTCCTACTTTATGACTTGCAGGGTCTGATGACACTCAGTTCATGATGGGCAGTTCAGGTCACATAGTAAGTTGGTGTCCTATTGTCAAACGTTCAGTTTCCACTAAGGCCCAATAGCAGGCCAAGAGCTGTTTTTTCAAAGGGAAAGTAGTTGTCTGCAGATCATGGTAGAGCTTTGTTCCAAAATCCCAAAGGTTTCTCCTGTGATTCACCCACAGGGGCCTGCCAGAGACTCCAAACAGCATCTCTATCTGCCACCAATACCTCAAGTACCATTGGGTCTGCTAGATCATATGGTCAAGTGGTAGTGCAGCCTGCACATCAGCCTGTACCTGTTGAAGAGTCTTCTCCTGTTCCAGGCCCCACACAAAGCTAGCAGCTTTCTGAGTCACTTTGTAAATAGGCCTGAGTAACACACCTAAGTGAGGAATGTGCTGTCTCTGGAATTCAAATAGACCCACTAAACATTGTGCTTCTTTCTTGGTGGTGAGAGGGGCCAGGCGCAATAACTTATCTTTCACTTTAGAAAGAATATCTCTGCATGCCCCACACCACTGTACTCCTACGAATTTCAATGAGGTAGATGATTCTTGAATTTTGGTTGGATTTATTTCCCATCCTCTGATATGCATATGTGTTACCAATGAATCCAAAGTGGTGGCTACTTCCTGCTCACGTGGTCCAATAGTATTATGTCATCAATACAGTGCACCAATGTGACATTTTGTGGAAGAGACACACAATCAAGATCCCTTCTAAGTAAGTTATGACACAGAGCAGGAGAGTTAATATATCCTTGAGGCAAAATTGTAAAGGTATACTGCTGGCCTTACCAATTGAAAGCAAATTGCTTCTGGTGGTCCTTATGGACAGGTACTGAGAAGAAGCATTTGCCAGATCAAAAGCTGCATACCAGGTTCCAGGAGATGTGTTAATTTGCTCAAGTAATGAAACTACATCTGGTACAGCAGCTGCAATTGGAGTTACTAGCTGATTTTGTTTCTGATAGTCAACTGTCATTCTCCATGATCCATCTGTCTTCTGCACTGGCCAGATAGGAGAGTTAAAGGGAGATGTGGTGGGAACCATCACCCATGCATCTTTCAAGTCCTTGATAGTGGCAGTAATTTCTGCAGTTCCTCCAGGAATATGATACTCTTTTTGATTCACTCTTTTCTTTGGCAGAGGCAACTCTAAAGGCTTCCATTTTGCCTTTCCAACCATAATAGCCCTCACTCCACAGGTCAGGGAACCAATGTGAGAATTCTTCCAATTTCTGAGTATATCTAACCCAATTATACATTCTGGAACTGGTGAAATGAGCACTGGATGTGTTTGGAGACCTACAGAACCTACTGTGAATCGGACATCAGTCAAAACTCTGTTAATCACCTGTCCTCCATAAGCCCCCACTCTAACTGGAGGGCCACAATGTTTCTTGGGATCTCCTGGGATCAGTGCCAATTCAGAACCAGTATCCAATAGATTCCAGAAAGTCTGATTGTTTCCTTTCCCCCAGTGTACAATTATCCTTTAAAAGGCCATAGGTCCCTCTGGGAAAGAATTGGAGGAAGACTAAGAGCAAAACTTTTAGGTGTCTTATCAAGATCCTTCCTCAGAGGTACTCAAACATAAAGATAGCATCAAGAATGACAGGTGGCAATAATCACTATGCCTTAATCTCTCTTAATATCATTGGTCTCAATTCCCCAATAAAAAGACATAGACTAGCAAACTGGATACATAAACAGGACCCAGCATTTTGCTGCATGCAGGAAATGCACCTCAGTGCCAAAGACAAACACTACCTCAGAGTAAAAGGCTGGAAAACAATTTTACAAGCAAATGGCCAAAAGAAACCAGCCAGAGTAGCCATCCTAATATCAGATAAAATTGAATTTCAACCTAAAGTCATCAAAAAAGACACAGAAGGACACACATACTGATCAAGGGAAAAATCCACCAAGAAGAACTCTCAATTCTGAATATCTATGCTCCAAATGTAAGGGCACCCTTATTCGTAAAAGAAACTTTACTAAAACTCAAAGCACACATCACACCTCACACAATAATAGTGGGTGACTTCAACACCCCGCTCTCTGAAATGGATCATTCAGGAAAGCAGAAACTAAACAGGGACACAGTGAATCTAATTGAAGCCTTGGACCAAATGGAACTAACAGATATATATATAGAACATTTCATCCTAGAGCTAAAGAATAAACCTTCTTCTCAGCACCTCATGGTACCTTCTCCAAAATTGACCATATAATTGGTCCCAAATCAGACTTCAACAGATATAAGAAGATAGAACTAATCCCATGCCTCCTATCAGATCACCATGGAATAAAGGTGATCTTCAATGGCATCAAAAACAACAGAAAACCCATATACACATGGAGGATGAGCAATGCTCTACTCAATGATAACTTGGTCAAAGTGGAAATAAAGAAAGAAATCAAAGACTATTTGAAATTTAATGAAAATGAATGAGGGCACAATACACCCTCATTTATGGGACAAATGAAAGCAGTGTTAAGAAGAAAATTCATAGCCCTGAGTGCCGCCAAATAGAAATGGGAGACAGCATACACTAACATCTTAATGGCATACCTGAAAGTCCTGGAAAAAAAAGAAGCAAAAACATCAAAGAGGAGTAGAAGGCAGGAAATCATCAAACTCAGGGCTGAACTCAATCAAGTAGAAACAAATAAAACCATACAAAGAATCAACAAAACAAGGAGTTGGTTCTTTGAGAAAATCAACAAGATAGATAAGTCCTTAGCCAGACTAACCAGAGGGCACAGAGACAGTATCCAAATTAATAAATCAGAAATGAAAAGGGAGAGATAACAACAGAAACTGAGGAAATTCAAAAAATCATCAGATCCTATTACAAAAAACTATATTGAACACAACTAGAAAATCTCGAGGAAATGGACAATTTCCTTGACAGATCCCAAATACCAAAATTAAATCATGATCAAATAGACAATCTAAACCATCCTATAACCCCTGAAGAAATAGAAGTGGTCATTGGAAGTCTTCTAACCAAAAAAAAAAATCACAGGTCCAGATGGTTTTAGTGCAGAATTCTATCAGACCTTCAAAGAAGACCTAACACCAATACTCTTCAAACTATTCCACAAAATAGAAACAGAAGGAACACTACCCAACTTGTTCTATGAAGCCACAATTACGCTAATACCAAAAGCACACAAAGATCCGACAAAGAAAGAGAATCTCAGGCCAATCTCTCTTATGAATATCGATGCAAAAATACTCAATAAAATTCTTGCCAACTGGATCTAAGAACACATCAAAACGATCATTCACCACGATCAAGTAGGCTTCATCCCAGGGATGCAGGGATGGTTCAATATAAGGAAATCCATCAATGTAATCCACTATATAAACAATCTCAAAGAAAAAAAACCACATGGTCATCTCATTAGATGCTGAGAAAGCATTTGACAAAATTCAGCATCCTTTCATGCTAAAGGTCTTGGAAAGATCAGGAATTCGAGGCCCATATCTAAACATAGAAAAAGCAATTGATAGCAAACCGGTAGCCAGCATCAATCTAAATGGAGAGAAACTTGAAGCAATCCCACTAAAATCAGGGACTAGACAAGGCTGCCCTCTCTCTCCATATCTTTTCAATATAGTACTTGAAGTTCTAGCTAGAGCAGTTAGACAACAAAAGGAGGTCAAAGGGATTCAAATTGAAAAGGAAGAATTCTAATTATCACTATTTGCAAATGATGTTATAGTATAATTAAGCAACAAAAAAATTCGACCAGAGAATTCCTACAGCTGATAAACAACTTAAGCAAAATGGCTGGATATAAAATTAACTCAAACAAATCAGTAGCCTTCCTATACTCAAAGGATAAACAGGCTGAGAAAGAAATTAGGGAAATGACACCCTTCAAAATCATCACAAACAATATAAAAGATGTTGATGTGACTCTAACAAAACAAATTAAAGATCTGAATGACAACAACTTCATGTCTCTGAAGAAAAAATTGAGGAAGACCTCAGGAGATGGAAAAATCTTCCATACTTGTGGATTGGCAGAATTAATATTGTAAAAATAGCCATCTTGTGAAAAGCAATATACAGATTCAATGCAATCCTCATCAAAATCCAAACTCAATTCTCCATAGAGTTTGAAAGACCAATTCTCAAATTCACCTGGAATAACAAAAAACCCAGGATAGCTAAAACTATTCTCCACAGTAAAAGAACTTCTGGGGGAATCAGTATCCTGGGCCTTAAGCAGTACCTCAGAGCAATAGTGTTAAAAACTGCATGATATTGGTACAATGACAGGCAGATAGATCAATGGAATAGAATTAAAGATCCAGAAATGAACACCTACGGTCAATTGATCTTTGACAAATGATCTAAAACCATCCACTGGAACAAAAAGTTAGTCTTTTCTACAAATGGAGCTGGTTCAACTGGTAGTTAATATGCAGAAGAATGCAAATTGATCCATGCTTATCTCCTTGTGCTAAGCTCAAATCCAAGTTGATCAAGGACTTCCACATAAAACCAGACACACTGAAACTAATAGAAAAGAATCTGGGGAAGAGCCTTGAGCACATTGGCACAGGGAAAATTTTCCTGAACAGAATACCAATAGCCTATGTTTAATATCAAGAATTGACAAATGTGACCTCATAAAATTACAGTTTCTGTATGGCAAAGGACACTGTCAATAGGACAAAACAACAATCAACAAATTGGGAAAAAATCATTATCAACCCTACCTCCAACAGAGTGCTAATATCCAATATATACAAAGAACTCAAGAAGTTAGACTCCAGAGAGCCAAATAACCCTATTAACATATTGAGTACAGAACTGTACAAAGAATTTTCATCTGAGGAATATCGAATGACTGAGAAGCATTTAAAGAAATGTTCAACATCGTTATTCATCAGGGAAATGCAAATCAAAACAACCCTGAGATTTCACCTCACACCAGTCAGAATGGCTAAGATCAAAATCTCAGGAGACAGCAGGTGTTGGCTAGGATTTGGAGAAAGAGGGACACTCCCTCACTGGAGGTGGAGTTGCTGGTGTTTTTGCAAGCTGGTACAATCACTCTGGAAAACAGTCTGTTGGTTCCTTAAAAAACTGGGCTTGATACTAACCGAGGACCTTGTTATTACCATTCCTGGGCATATACCTAGAGGATTCCTCAGAAAGTAATAAGGACATATGCTCCACTATGTTTATAGCAGCCCTATTTATAGTAGCCAGAAACTGGAAAGAACCCAGATGTCCCTCAATGCATATATGGATACAAAAAATGTGGTATATTTATACAATGGAATACTCCTCAGCTATTAAAAACAATGAATTCATGAAATTTTTAGGCAAATGTGTGGAACTGGAATATATCATCCTAAGTGAGGTAAGTCAATCACATAAGAACTCATATAGCATGCGCTCATTGATAAGTGGATATTAGCCCAGAAGCTCAGAATACCCAAGACAAAATTCACATATCATATGATGCCCAAGAAGAAGGAAGGAGAAGCCCCTGGTCCTGGAAATTCTCGATGCAGCAATGTAGGTGAATACTAAGACAGGGAAACAGGAGGGAGTTGATTGGGGAACATGGGAAGGGGAGAGGGCTTATGGGACTTTGGGGGAGGGGAAGCAGAAAAGGGAAATTCATTTGAAATTTAAATAAAGAATATATCTAATAAAAAATGAATCCAAAGTAATCAAGAAGTTCATCAATTTGAAATGCTCAAGTGAGGATTCTTCAGTCCTAGTTGGAAGTGAGAAGAAAGCAATCATGGATGGCAAAGTGAGGAAAAAGTATAGGAAGGGGAAGATAGCAAGATTATTAGGTGTTGTGAGGGGGAAGAAGAATGAAGCCCTGAGGGTGAACAGAAAGAATGGAAACACGGTACCTCAAAAGGTAAGAGGTGAGAGAACCCTCTAAAATATACCAGAGTCTTGGGAGGTGACAGACACTCAAAACTCAGAGGGAGAAACTTTAGATGAAAAATGCAACCCTGGGGACAGGGAATTTGTAGATTCCATGTGCAGTAGAAGACAGGGTATCAAGTAGAGGGATGGGATTGCCATGCTATAGTCAAAAAGTCTGCCCCAGAATTTTGCCCATCTAAAAGAATTACAAGGACAAAAATGGAGAAGTGTCTGAGTGAAAAGAGTTCAAGTGAAAGTGAATAGCACAAATTTGGATCCCAATCAAGGAAAACTATAAAATCTGATACTATTACTGATGCTAAAGTGTGCTTACAGATAGGAGACTAGCATGGCACTGCTCCTGAGTTCCAACAAGCAGCAGAAAGACCCAGAAGCAGATACTTAGAGTCAACCAATAGACAGAACACCAGGGTCCCTGTAGTAGAATTAGGAAAAGGCTGGAAGAAGCTGAGGAGGAGGGTGACACCATAAAGAGACCAACAACCTCAACTAATCTTGATCCCTGAAATCTCTTAGACAATGAGCCACCAAACAGGCAGCATGTGCGAGTGGAAATGAGGCCCCCAAAACATGTACAACAGGGAACTCTATGTTTTGACCACACTGAGAGAAGAAGCACCTAATCCTTGAGAGACTTGAAGCCCTGTGAGGGGGTAGTTCTCGTGAGGTGTGCACGGAGTTGAGGAGATTCTCTTGGAGATGGGGGTCTAAGAATCAGATGAGGAACTATCAATGGGTGAACTTGGATGTAGATAAAACTGGAGTGCAAAAAATAAGATTAAGTAATAATAAAAGAATGAATTACAAATGTTTGAATCTTAAATAAAATGAGAACTGTAGGAAAGCACAGACTTCAATTATTACATTTGTAATTTAGATGATGATTCCCTGCAAAAATTACATGAAAGCCTCCTCCCTGGGGACTATGTATCATGGTACTAGAAGGTGTTATGAAAGCCACCAATGAAGAGAACCAAACAAAAAATCTACCCAGCTATTCCACCTGTGAACCACAATGACCAACATGACATAATTACACTCTTAGGTTGAATTATGCCTCATATAACAAGGAGTTAGAGGTCAGCTTTTTATTGGATTTAAGACATGTTGAACAAGAGAGAAATTGTGCCTAGTATTGAAAATCTAGTCAACTACCAGGGCTAGTGTAGCCATGTGTATTTGAGGAAAACTCACAACTATCATATTATTAAACCAGCATATTATCTAAATACATTCTAAGCATTTGTCATCATGCCCACAGAAAAGTGTGTTCATTACCCATCATCAAAACACAGCTCTTGACAACCTATGGAACTCATTCTTGAAAATGAGAAACATTTATAATGCAGAATTGTGGAGATCTATCACAAAGGCTATATCTATCAGACACATCCTATAGGTAAAGCTTTGGGAGCATTGTAAAAGAAGGGATGGCTAGATTGTTAGAGCCATAAGATCAGTGATTTAACTTTGAGGCTGTCTCTCCTAGGGATATGAAGAACATCCATGAAGCCTCAAAACCATTGTTATCTAAATAGGAGATAAACAAATATCGCAGCAACAGACATGTTATCATGAAAGAGGAGTAAAAATTAACCACAAAATACTATAGGCACTATGAGATGTTAAGGACTGAAGAGATAGTCTTCCCCAGGGAATTGATTGTCATTTGATTATCCAAAACCCGTCAGACCTGAAACTATATATTCAAGATCTTTATTATGAGTAGGTTATATTAGTATGTTTAGAAATATAAATGCATATGCATACACACATATGGATGTACAACAGTAAATGAAAAAGGAGCCCTTCAATTTGAAAGAGAATGAAGATTGGTGTATAAGAAGATGTGGTGAGACAAAGGGGAAGGGTAAATAATGTAATAGTTAACCACAAAAGCTAAGAGATAATTTAAAATGGTTTTTGAAATTTTAAGTTTGAAACCTGTATATCTATAAAATAAGTCATACAGAAATACATCCATGAATGAGAAAAATCCAGATTTTTTTCCTGTGAGTAATTGTTTATTTTGGAAAGCTGACTAAGTGCTGACTGTTAAATACTATCAGCATAATTCCAAAATTATTTCAATAATTAAAATATATATTCTACTTTATTGGTTCCGTTTGCCTTTATATCTATTGGCAAGAAAACATCAAAGAAAGACTTTTATGCTACAATGTTGAGCTCGACCACATTTTATGCAGCATTTATAAGATACAACTATACTTTATAGTAGGAAAAAAGGTGGAGGCATCTACTTAGGACCACTATCCAATTCTTTACAGATATTGTCTGGTAGTTTTTTTTTTTTTAAGGTAGGTAGCAGTGTATGTAAAGAATGGCCATTAATCGTCTATTTCTATCAATATATCTGATAAGACAATTTTGATAAATGCATGCAAATCCACAGGAAAACTATTTCTAAGGAAGTGCAAGTTATAAAAGACAAAATGAAATTAAAATCAATATTCTAGTATACTTGTTAAAGTAGCTGGATTAAAATGCAAGGCTATATTTTTAAGGTATTATTTTTTCTCTACAATTGGGAAATGATGTATAATACCTTTAATCTTTTAAAATGAGTTTATTAAGTATACAAAAAAACAAATAATATTTACAACCTATATATTTAGGTATATACATGATGGTATACCTGAAACAAATAAGGAACTCAAAGCATCCAGAAAAATTGACTGTTCCTTACATTTCTATTTTGTGGAAGAGTTTGAAGAGTATTGGTATTAGGTCATCTCTGAAGGTCTGATAGTCTTCTGCACTAAACACATCTGGTCCTCCTCTGTTTTTTTTTTGGGGGGGGGGTGAGGGACTTCTATTTCCATAGGGGTTATGGGACTATTTAGATGGTTTTTCTGATACTGGTTTAATGTTGTTACCTGGTATCTCTGTAGAAAATTGTCCATTTCATCCAGATTTTCCAATTTTGTTGAGTACAGGATTTTGTAGTAGGATCTGATGATTTTTTTGAATTTCCTTGGTTTCTGTTGTGATGTCTCCCTTTTCATTATTAATTTTGTTAATTTGGATACTGTCTCTGTGCCTTCTGGTTAGTCTGGATAAGGGTTTATATATCTTGTTGATTTTCTCAAAGAATAAGCTCCTGGTTTTGTTAATTCTTTGTATAGTTATCTTTGTTTCTCTTTTGTTAATTTCAGCCCTGAATTTGATTATTCCCTGCCCTCTTTTCTGTCCAAGTGGAGTCTCTTGAGTGTACTTGATTCTTTTTTGTTCTAGAGCTTTCAGGTTTCTGACATGCTGCTCACGTATGCACTCTCCAGTTTCTCTTTGGAGGCACTCAGAGCTATGACTTTCCCTCTTAGCAAATTTATGTGTCACATAAATTTGGATATGTTGTACCTTCATTTTCCTTAAATTCTAAAAAGTCTTTAATTTCTTTCTTTATTTCTTCCTCAACCAAGTTATCATTGAATAGAGTGTCGTTCAACTTCCATGTGCATGTGGGCTTTCTGTTATTCTTGTTGTTATTGAAGGCCAGTATTAATCTGTGTTGATTTGATAGGATACATGGAATTATTTCAATCTTCTGGTATCTGTTGAGTCCTGTTTTGTGACCAATAATATGGTCAGTTTTGGAGAAGGTACCATAAGGTGCTGAGAAGAAAGTATAATCTTTTTTAGGAAGAAATGTTTTATAAATATCTTTTAAATCCATTTGGTTCATAACTTTTGTTAGTTTCATTTTGTGTCTGTTTATTTCCTGTTTCCATGATCTGTCCATTAGTAAGAGTAGGATTTTGAAGTCTCCCACTAGTATTGTGTGAGGTGCAATGTGTGCTTTGAGCTTTAGTAACATTTCTTATATTAATGTGGGTACTCTTGCATTTTGAGCATAAAAGATCAGAATTGAGAGGTAATTTTGATAGATTTTTCATTTTATGACTATGAAGTGTTCTTACTTAACTTCTTTTTGATAACATTTGTTTGAAAGTCGATTTTATTTGATATTAGAATGGCTACTCCATGAATCCACAATCACACTTATAACTAAACCACACAAAGACCCAACAAAGAAAGAGAATTTCAGACTAATTTCCCTCATGAGGTATTGATGCAAAATTCCCTGCATGAGTATTGATGCAAAAATATTCAAAAAAGTTCTTATAGAGTCCAAGAACACATAAAAACAATCATCCATCAAGATGATGAAGGCTTCATTACAGGGATGTAGGGATGATTGAATATATGGACAACCATATATAATCCTCTCTATAAACAAACTCAAAGGAAAAAAAATGACATGATCATCTCATTAGATGCTGAGAACGCATTTGAAAAAATTCAACACCCCTTCTTGGTAAATGTCTTGGAAAGATCAGGAATTCAAGGCCCATACATCAACATAGTAAAATTAATATATAGCAAATCAGTAGCCAATTTCAAACTAAATGGAGAGAAACTTGAAGCATTCCCACTAAAATTAAGGACTAGGTAAGGCTGCCCAGTCTCTCCCTACCTATTCAATATTGTATTCATAGTCCTAGCCAGAGAAATTAGACAATGAAAAGAGGTCAAAGGGATCCTAATTGGAAAGGAAGAAGTCAAAATATCACTATTTGTAGATGATATAATAATATAGTATAATTAAGTGACTCCAAATTATATGATAGTATAGTATACTGAAGTGACCCCAGAGAACACCTAAACCTGATAAACAACTTCAGCAAAGTGGCTGGATATAAAATTAGCTCAAAGACATCAATAGTAGCCTTCCTCTACTTAAAGGATAAACAGGCTGAGAAAGAAATTAGGAAAACAACACTCTACAAAATAGTTACAAATAATATAAAATATCTTCTTGTGACTCTACCCAAGAAAGTGAAAGATATGTATCACAAATATCTAAAGAAAAAAGTCAAAGAACATCTCAGAAGATAGAATGAGATCTCCTATGCTCATAGATTAGTAGAATTCTTACCTAAAGCAATCTACAGATTCAATGCAATTCCCATCAAATTTCCTACTCATTTCTTCATAGAGTTAGAAAGAGAAATTTGTTCCATCTGTTTCTGTTTTGTGGAATAGTTTGAAGAGTATTGGTATTAGGTCTTCTTAGAAGGTCTGATAGAATTCTGCAGTGAAGCTATCCGGTCCTGGGCTTTTTTTTTTTTTTTTTGGTTGGAGATTATTAATGACTGCTTCTATTTCTTTAGGGCTTATGGGATTGTTTGGATTGTTTAGATCATTTATCTGATCCTGATTTAACTTTGGTGCCTGGTATCTGTCTAGAAAATTGTCCATTTTCCACTTTTGTTGAGTATAGGCTTTTGTAGTAGGATCTGAGTTTTTGGATTTCCTCAGTATCTACTGTTATGCCTCCCGTTTCCTTTCTGATTTTGCTCATTTGGGTACTGTCTCTGTGCCCTCTGGTTAGTTTGGCTAAAGGTTTATCTATCTTGTTTTTTTTTTTTTTCTTCAAAAAACAGGCTCCTGATTTGGGTGATTTACTTGTTTCTACTTGGTGGATTATAGCCACGAGTTTGATTATTTCCTGCTGTGTACTCCTCTTGCATGTTTTTGCTTCTTTTTGTTGTAGAGTCTTCAGCTGTGCTGTTAAGATGTATGCTCTTTCCTGTTTCTTTATGGAGAAGCTATGAGTTTTCTTCTTAGCAGTGCTTTCATTGTGCCCCATAGGTTTGGGTATGTTGTGCCTTTGTTTTCATTAGATTCTAAAAAGTCTTTTATTTCTTTCCTTATTTCTTCCTTGACCAAGTTATCATTGAGTAGAATGTTGTTCAGTTTCCATGCATATATGAGCTTTCTGTTGTTTTTGTTGTTATTGAAGACCAAAATCCAGGATAGCAAGAACTATTCTCAACAGTAAAAGAAATTCTGGGAGAATCACCATCCCTGACCTCAAGCTGTGTTTCAGAGTAATAGTGACAAAAACTGTATGATATTGGTATAGAGAGAGGCAGGTAGATAGAAGGAAGAGTATTGAAGAATCAGAAATGAACCCACAAACCTATGGTCACTTGATCTTTGAAAAAGTAGCTAAAACCATCCAGTGGGAAATAAGACAGCAGTTTCAACAAATGGTGTTGGTTCAACTGGCAGCCAGCATGTAGAAGAATGCACATCAATCCATTCTTATCTTCTTGTTCAAAGTTCAATTCCAAGTGGATCAAGGACCTCCACATAACACCAGATACACTCAAACTAATAGAAGAGAAAGAGGGGTAGAGCCTGGAACACATGGGAACAGGGGTAATTTTCTTAAAACAAATACTGATGGCTTAAGCTCTAAGATCAGCAATTGACACATGGGACCTCAGAAAATTGGAAAGCTTTTGTAAGGCAAAGGACATTGTGAATAGGACAAAATGGCAACCAACAGATTGGGAAAATATCGTTACCAATCCTACATCACATAGAGGGCTAATTTCCAATATATACAAAGAACTCAAGAAGTTAGACTCCAGAGAACTAAATAACCCTATTAAAATGCGGTGAAGAACTAAACAGTGAATTCTCAACTGAGGAATACCAAATGGCTGAGAAGCACCTAAAGAAATGTTTAATGCCCTTAGTCATCAGTGAAATGCAAATTAAAACCTCACAGCAGTCAAAATGTCTAAGATCAAAACTCAGGTGACAGCAGATGCTGGCAAGGATATGGAAAAAAAGAACACTCCTTCATTGTTGGTGGGATTAAAAGCTGGTACAACCACTCTGGAAATCAGTCTGGAGGTTCCTTAGAAAATTGGACCTAGTGCTACTTTAGGACCCAGCTTTATAACCCCTGGGCATATACACAGAAGATGCTACAACAAATAAGAAGGACACATGCTCCACTATGTTCATCGCAGCCTTATCTATAATCACCAGAAGCTGGAAAGGATGTAGATGCAAAAGAACATAGACAGTTTGCACTCACTGATTTGTGGATATTAACCCCAAACCTCAGAATACCCAAGATACAATTCACAGAACACATGGATTTCAATAAGAAGGAAGACCAAACTGTGCATTGTTCAGTCTTTCTTAGAAACAGAAGCAAAATACTCACAGAAGGAAATATGGAGACAAAGTGTGGGGCAGAGACTGAAGGAAAAACCTTCCAGAGATAGCCTCACCTTGAGATCCATCCCATATACAGACACTAAACACAGATACTATGGCAGATGCAATGAAGTGCTTGCTGATGTCAGCCTGATATAGGTGTCTCCTCAGAAGCTAGGCCAGAGTCTGACAAATACAGAGGTGAATGCTTGCAGCCAACCATGGGACTGAGCAAGGGGTCCCAAATGGAGGAGTTAGAGAATGTACTGAAAGAGCTGAGGTGTTTGGAACCCTATAGGAAGAACAACCATATCAATCCACCAGACAATCCAGAGCTCCCCGGGACTAAGCCATTAACCAAAGTATATACATGGAGCAACCCATGACTGCAGTTTCATATGTAGCAGAGGATGGCCTTGTTAGGCAACAATGGGAGAAGAGTTTATTGGGCCTGTGAAGGCTCGATGCCCCAGTGTAGGGGAATTCCATGGCATGGAGATGGGAGTGGGAGGAGGGGTAAGCGAGCACCCCAGAGAAACAGAGGTAGGGACAGAAGGGATATGGGGTTTCTGGAGGGGAAAACAGCAAAATTTATTTATTTACATTTGAAATGTAAATAAATAAAATATCCAATAAAAATAAAATAAAAAGTAAGAAAGAAACCAATACAAGCAATTAATACACAACAAATTATTATGAAAGCAAATCTCATATTGTATTCTGTAGATAAAACCTTTTATACTTCCCAAGTGAACTATTGCATACAGAACACTTCTGAGAATGTATTATGATAAAGCATATTTTATTAGCATTAAGATTAATTTTACCTTTTAAATTAATACAGATACATATATTAATTGAAATTGATTTGAAATTATGGTAAACAGATTTCTTTATCTAGTTTAATCATTTATATTTTAATCCAATGTAATTATTTTGAAAGGTGATCTCTTTACAGAAAAGGAACATTTGGGGAAATGACAGTTTAGGAAAGCCTGTATAAAATGTTTCTGATTTCTCAATAATTGCAAAGTTGTGCAACAGTTATGTGTTAAATGTTTGCCCTTCTCTAAATTTTTCATTTTTCTGTTCACTTAATTGGTGGAAAGTATTAGGTTTCAAACTAACTAAAGGGCTCAGAGGCAGTATCCAAAGTAACAAAATCAGAAATGAAAAGGGAGACATAACAACAGAAACAGAGGAAATTCAAAAAGTCATCAGATCCTACTATAAAAGCCTATACTCAACAAAACTTAAAAAAAATCTAGAATAAATGGATGGTTTTCTAGACAGATACCACATACCATAGTTAAATCAAGAGCAGGTAAGCTGTCTAATCAGTCCCACATCTCAGAAGGAAATAGAAGTCATTAAAACCTTCCAAACCAAAAAAAGCCCAGGGTCGGATTGATTTAGTGCAGAATTCTACCACACCTTCAAAGAAGACCTCATACCAATTTTCTTCAAATTATTCCATAGAATAGAAAGAGAAGGAACACTAACCAACTCATTATATATAGCAACAATTACTCTGATACCTAAACCACATGAGGATTCAACCAAGAAAGAGAACTTCAGACCAATCTTGCTTATGAATATTGATGTAAAAATACTCAATGAAATTTTGCAAGCCAAATCCAAGAACACATCAAAACCATCATTCACCGTAATTAAGTAGGCTTCATCCCAGGGATGTAAGGTTGGTTTAATATATGAAAATTCATTAACATAATCCACTATATAAACCAACTCAAAAAAATCACATGATCATCTCCTTAGATGCAGAGAAATTATTTGACAAAATATAACAGTTCTTCATGTGAACAGTATTGGAGATATCATGAATTCAAAGCCCATACCTAAATATAATAAAAGCAATTTACTGCAAACCAACAGCCAATATCAAATTAAATGGAGACATACTTCAAGCAATCCCACTGAAATCAGGGACAAGACAAGGCTGCCCCCTCTCCACATATCTATTTAATATAGTACTTGAAGTGCTAGCTAGAACAATATGACAATAAAAAGAGATCAAAGGGATACAAATTGGCAAAGAAGAAATAAAGTTATCACTGTTTGTAGATGATATGATAATATACATAAAAGACACCAAAAATTCTACCAGAGAAATTCTTTAGGTGATAAACAACTTCTGCAAAGTGGCCATATACAAAATTAACTCAAATAAATCAGTAGTCTCGCTATACACAAATGATAAACAGGCTGAGAAAGAAATTAGGGAAACAACTCTCTTTATAATAACCACAAATAATATAAAATCTCTTGGGGTAACTCCAACCAAACACATAAAAAACCTATATGAAGATAACTTCAAGACTCTCATGAAAAAAATAGAAGTTCTCAGAAAATTGAGACATCTACTATGCTCATGGATTTTCAGAATTAACATATTATAAATGGCCATCCTACCAAAGGCAATCTATAAATTCAATTCAATCCCCCTCAAAATCCCAACACAATTTTTCACTCATAGAAAGAGCAATTCTCAAATTCATCTGGAAAGGCAAAAACCCAGAATAGTGAAAACAACTCTAAACTATAAAAGAACTGCTGGGGGAATTACCATCCCTGACCTCAAGATTTACTACAGAGCAATAGTGATAAAAACTGCATGGTACTGGTACAGATACAGACACATTGATCAGTGGAATAGAATTGAAGACCCAGCAATAAAATTGCACACTTATGGATACTTGGTCTTTGACAAAGAATCCAAAAATATATAATGGAGAAAAGAAAGAATCTTCAAAAATGGTGTTGATCTAACTGTCTGTATGTAGAAAAATGAAAATGGACCCATATTTGTCACCTTTCACAAAGCTCAAGTCCAAGTGAATGAAGGACCTCAATATAAAACTGGATACACTGAATCTAATAGAAGAGAAAATGGGAAACAGTCTTGAACTCATTGGTACAGGGTAAATTTCCTAAATAGAACTCCAATGGCTCAGGCTCTAAGATCAAGAATTGATAAATGGGACCTCATGAAACACGAAACATCTGTAAGGCAAAGGACATAGTCAATAAGATAAATTAGAAATCTACAGATTGGGAAAAAAAAACAACTTGACCCTGCATCCAATAGGGGGCTAATATCTAAAATATATAAAGAACTCAAGAAACTAATCACCAAAAAAAACCCAAACAACCCATTCAAAAAATGGAGTATAAAACTAAAACAAGATTTCACAACTAAGGGAGGAATCTTGAATGGCTGAGAAGCTCTTACAAAAGGTTCAAAGTCCTTAGTGAGTAGAGAAATGCAAATAAAAACGACCCTGAGATTCTACCTTACACCAATTAGAATGGCTAAGATCAAAGTGTCAGGTGACAACACATGTTGGAGAAGATGTGGAGAAAGAGGAACACTCCTCTGTTGCTAGTGGAATTGAAAACAGGTACGACTATTCTGGAAATCAATCTGGAGGTTCCTCAGAAAATTGGAAATAGGTCTACCTGAAGACCCAGTTATATCATTCTTGGGAATATACCCAAAAGATGTCCCACCATTTCACAGTGGCATGTTTTCCTCCTTGTTAATAGTGGCCTTATTTGTGATAGCCAGAAGCTGGAAATGAACTAGATGTCCCACGACCGAATAATGGATGCAGAAAATGTGGTTCATTTACGCAATGGAGTACAACTGAGCTTTTATGAATGAGGACATTCTGAGTTTTTCAAGCAAATGGATGAAACTAGAAAATATCCTCCTGAGTGAGTTAACTCAGACCCAAAAATACATGCATGGTATGTACTTACTAATAAGTGGATATTAGCCACAGAACTCAAAAAGTTCAACAAGCTGAAGTGCCCAAGTGAGGACACCTCAGTTCCACTTGGGAAGGAGAAGAGAGCAATCAAAAACGAAGAGGGATGGAGTGACCAGGGAGGGTAAGTTTAAGGGGCAGAGGAGCAGGGGGCAGAGTGGAGAATCTGATCTGGTATTGGGTGAGGGAAATGGACTGAAGGCCTGAAGGCCAGCAGAAAGAAGGAAAACAAGCAAGCTAGGAAGATAAGAGGTTGGGGATACTCTCTAGAATGAACCAGAGGTCTGGGAGGTGAGAGACTCTTAGGACTCAAAAGGAGGGACTTTAGTTGAAATGTCTGACAGTAGGGAGAGTCCATGTCCAGCAGAAAGACAGGGCATTAAATGAGGGAGAGGGGGACCATTCCTTATTCACAACTCTGAACCATAATTGTTCCTGTCTGACAGAACTACAGGGATGGAAATGGAGAGGAGTCTGAGAAAAAGGAGGTCCAGCAACAGGCCCAAAATGGGATCCAGTTCAAGGGGAGGTCCTAAGACCTGACACTATTACTAAGACTGTGGAGAGCTCACATAAAGGGACCTAGCATGACCGCACTCTGGAAGACCCATCGAACAGTGAAAAATCAGATGCAGATATTTGCACCCAACCAACTGAGAGAAGCTGCTAACCCCTGTTCTTGAACTAGGTAAGACTGAATGAAGCTGAGGAGAAGAGTGACCCTGTAGGAAGACTAGTAGTTTCAATTAATCTGGACCTATGAGATCCCTCAAACACTGGACCACCAAACAGGCAGCAGACACCAGAGGATCTGATATGTGGTCCCCAACACACATACAGTAGAGGACTTTCAGGTCTTTTTTCATTCAGAGATGATATACCTAACCTTTAAGAGACTGGAGGCCCCAGGGATTTTAGAGATCAGGTCGGGTAGTGGTGGGGACATCCACGTGGAGAAGGGAGGTAGGGAGGAGGCATGGGATGTGGAACAGCTGGAGGCTGGACAGAGTAGGGGATAAAATATGGAGTGTAAAAATAAGTAATTAATTTTTTTTTAAAAAAAAAAGAATGCATCCTGGCACAGCACACTATAAAGTTAATGTGACAGTTCCTCTGGAGGCAGGAAACAATCTACCTCAAGATCCAGCTATACCAATCTTGGGCATATACCCAAAGGATATTTCATTCTAACACAGAGACAGTTGCTCAATAATATTCAATGATGCTGTACAAAATGTTGTTAGAAAATGATGAAAAATTAAGTTTCATTAAGGTAAAATAAAAATTGACTGTTGAAGACCTACTAAGGCAATCATGTGTAAATGAAGTTTCCCATAGAAAAGAAATATAAAGAGGAAAAATGACTCTTTCGATGAGACTTCCATATATAACAATAAATAGTAACAGATATCATAATCAAATTTGGTGCTAAAGACTTTTGACAAAAATCCTATGTTCAGATAGGGTCCCCAATTGAGTTTTCTCTTCATATATGTGCTTCCTTTGGATTTACTCCCCTACAGTAGTCATTTTTATACCATGATATAAAGACTACAAATTGTATTTGAAATAATTCATGTTTGAATTGTTCTCATGGTCACAATACTTTTACTCTTCACCTCTTCCTTCATTATTTTAATTTTCTCTCACAAATAAAGGGAACCAAGTCATCCACAAACAAGAGACTTTGAGAACATTTTAAGACAAAACTAATTTATGAGATAGCCCTACTCACAAGGAAAATTTATCAACTGAAATTTCATGAAAGATTTTTCTTTTTACTAATACAGTATACATTATTTAATATGTTTCTTATCAGACGGGTGAGATTGTCAGTGTTCAGTTGAAAGTTACAGCTATCTAAAACTCACTGAGTTTCTAATGATGAAAATTTTATAAACAAATAGACTGCATACAATGAGTAGACTTATTTTAAAATAAATAGTGCTTATCAATAACTATTGGAATAAGTGATCCTCAGACTATCTCTGTCTAACTCTTCAACAATCCACCTAATTCTGTTCATCCTGTAAGTACCTTTAATCTATTCTCTAGATATAGTACTTATTTAAGTTCTGTCCACACCTGTCCACATTGCCAGTATTATAGTCTTCTGAAAATTGATCAAATATTATTTATTAAATTAGAAATGTGAGTACAATCTATAAATATGTCTTATAAGAAATAAAGTGTGGTAAAATTTTTGAAATATTTCATGACAAAGCCAGCATGTTGGAAAACAAGGTAAATTATGCTTAGTAATCACTTTATCTATTCTGTTTATAAATGTATAACACCAACATTCTCACTCATTTTTCCTCGCAGTATTTGCACATTCCTCTAATTTCTCAAAAGTTCCTCATTTTTGCCAAAGGACACAGAGATGAACCTAATATATCCAACCAATGAATTTCTGAAAGGCTTTCTTCATGTCTCTATTTCTTAGACTGTAGATAAAGGGGTTCAGCATCTGAGGGACTACAGTATACATCACTGATGCCAGTGCTGAATGTCTTGTAAATTCGGTTTCTGAGGTACTGAAATACACACCAAGACCAGTTCCATAGAACAAGAATACAACAGACATGTGAGATGTGCAGGTGGAAAAGGCTTTTTTCTTTCCTGTTTGGGATGTCATTCTCAAGACTGACAACAAAATGTAAAAATATGAAAGGACAACTCCAAAGAATGCACCACCTGCAAATATGAAAACTGCAAGAAATATAAGCAAGTTATTAATGAAGGTATCAGAACAGGCAAGTTTTAGGATCTGAGCAAGTTCACAGAAGAAATTATGGATTTCCAGGTTTGTGCAGAAAGACAGTTGCAGCACCATCAGACTGTGGATTAGAGCATCTATAATGCTAAACAAAAGGCAGAGCAGAACAAAGAGGGCACAACAACAGGGGTTCATGGTGACTGTGTACACCAGGGGTTTACAAATGGCCACATAACGGTCATAGGCCATTACTGCAAGGAGAAAATTTTCCATGCCACTGAAAACTGAGACAAAGCCGAGTTGAGAGATGCATTGTATATAACTGATTTTGTTATTGTGTGCTTGAATGTTCACCAACATTTTGGGGATAGTGCTTGTGCTTAAACACATGTCATTAATAGACAAAATGGATAAAAAGAAGTACATGGGAGTGTGGAGGTGGGAATATGAGCAGATTGCAAAGAAGATGACTATGTTTCCCAGAATTGTGACAAGATATATGCACAGAAATATACCATATATTAGGGGTTCTATCTTAGGATCATTTGTCATTCCAAGGAGATGAAATTCTAAAAATGCTGTTTGGTTTCTCAGTTCCATCTTGCCAGTAAGAGCACTGAAAAGACAAAGTAAAATACAATTAAAATCAGATCATGTAGTCTTATCACATGAGTCTTCAGTAAAAACATACCCATAGACACAAAATATTTAACTGGTAATCTCCTGAATTTTAAGAAAAAAAAATTCTACTTTTAATACACTCACCATGCATTGCTTAGTCAGGGTACTTGTAGCAATGAATGGACTCTCAATAATGCTTCCAAATATATGTATGAAAACAAAACACACATACACACACACACACACACACACACACACACACAATGCAATATATATATATATATATATATATATATATATATATATATATATATATATAATGTGTATATATATATATATCACGAATCTCATATATACATATGATTTGTACATATGAGGTACATATGCATATGAGATTTGTGTGATTACTAAGGTAAATAACAGCATAATGTGTGAAAAGAATAACAGTCAGGCATGACAGTGCACAAAAAACATGATACTCAACATCTTTTCTGTTTTGCATTCCATGTATTTCTCATTTTATGATAAAAATCAGACACCGTGATTTTCAGAAATCTTAAATCTCACTTAAACTATAAGTAGTGAAGATCTAATTTATAATGAGGAAATATTGATATATGAAGAAAAATTGCCTCTGAAAACATAGGTGGATTATGCTTTCTCGGTAGAACATGCATTTAAATGAATGATAGGTGAGTATCTCTGGGTGCGAAGGAGAAAATCCCATTACTCCATTTATTTGCTTCACTATTATTGAGATACAATATGTATGTTTACTTAATGAACAAAGATGTAGAATGTCTGTTTTCAGAATGACTAATCTCATGACACTGGACCAGATATACAATATTTAACAGCCAAGATTTTTTGAAAATCTAACATTAAAAAGTTACTTCAGTTTTTTAATAAATTTAAATATGCTTTTGGTGGTAAAATCAATCTTTTAAAACAATTTCTCATATTCTTAAATTTGATATCCATACAGCTCTCATGTGTAGAGTATGAAATAAGAGTGTAAAGGAAAATAAATATGAGAAAGTACAAAATTTACTGTATACATTTTATGAATAATTTTTCACGACTTTCAGTTTTGTTTTATACTTTCTGTAGACTAATATAAATTATATTTGTTATCAGTTGTGACTACCAAGATAAAATTAGGAACATAGTATTTAGTTAGAGTTATGACTATTTTTAAAGTTATCACAGAAGAATGAATGTTTTCATTAAAATTCTATTGAAGTAGTGGTTCATAACTTTTTTAAAAGTTCTGGGTCAAATACAAAATTAAGAATGAACAGTGCTATTAAAGTATCCACATTCAATACTTGCAACCTCTACACTTGGCCAGACCCTATATATCCTTCTTCAGATTCTCTGAGGCAAGTCACCTGGCTCTAATCCACCATGTAGATACTTTCTTCATACCATCAAAACTAGTTTAGGTCCCATATCCAGGGCTCCATCCTATTCTGCCACCTTATGCCAGCTAGGCAATCAACTTCTATACTTTTGTCAGAAACTTCTCTGCCTAGCCTCCTAAAACACAGGACCCTTCTATATCATTCACAAGTTTTCCAACAAATTATATCTATGCCAACAACTCAGGCATAACCCAGAACATAAATCCTGAAAAATTAGTTGTATCCTATCTGCTCATCTGAATTCCTTCCACCTCTAAGTCAAAACTACCCACATATCTTCTCTTCAAGAAAAGTACACATGTTAAGATTTTATTGAAAAAAATACAAAGAAAAAGAAATATTAAGCCCATGCTTCTTTTCTAAAATATAATTTTTTTAAAGAAATGTTTGCTAGTGATAGTCACATAAACAAAGCTCAGGACATAGAATTTAAAAGAATAATTGGAAAATTTATCGAAGAGTTCAAGGAGTTTCAAAAAGATAAAAAGAACCAGTTCAATAAAATTATGAAGAAAGAAATAAAATGAATATGTACCTTTATGATGATCAAGAATATACAAACATAAGGCTGATGTATTCAATAGGCAGTCCAAGAGTTGACAGCAGAAGTAAATAAATAGAACTGATGAGAATTTAAACTGATGATAATATTAAAAAACACAATAATACACCATGAAAACACTTTCAAATAGAGTGGATCGGATCAGAAGTACATTAAATCAAAATACAGAATTGTGGAATGTAGTTCTATATTTATAAACCCTGACTTAGAGAACATTGAGAAAGAGGATATGGAAATATTGTTAGACATAAAAAAGTGAAGTATTTCCTGTAAGATTTTTTCTCAAAGCTTCATCACAGTATCACAACTGTGACTGCCTAAATTCAAGCTGAAAGCAGACAATAGGCATGCTAAAGTGAATTGTGAAAATCCTATGGGACCTCAACACAAATAAATGAGTTACAGACAACTAAGAAATTACAGAGAACAGAAGAAGCTGTCCCCTGTAGGGTACAACAAATAATTGGGTATCTTAGACAAAATTGTCAGCTCTACAAAAATAAAATTGATAATATCTTACAGAATGTGTATATTTCATTTATGTCTTTAGGAATATATAAGTGCATATATGTATATGCACATATATGTATGATGTAACAATAACAACAAGAACAATAATAATAATAATAATAATAATAATAATAATAATAATAATAATAAAGAGGCCATTATTTTAAAAAGAAAGTGGTATATATGAGAAGCTTTAGAGTACATTATGAACAGGAGAAATTTTTGAAGTTATACTGTACACTTAAAGAAATATTCATTTAAAAAAATAATAGGAAATAGATGCCTCTGAGCAGTGACTGTTTCCATGAGTAAACCAAGAAAAAAAATGTGTTGATTAGTGCAACACAGGCCAAGAAAGTTCTTAGCCACACTGAATGTTTATTAAATATGATATTACTGAAGAATGTAGAATCAAATGTTCAAACTGAAGTAATAAAAGAGTACATATGACAGAATTGTGACCAATATTGTCCAAAAAGGAGGAAACCAAAGCATTTTTTTTCAAACTAAGAAATAACACTAGGGAAGGCACTGTCACTACCACTAACAGTAAAATCATTGAAATATTATCCAGAGAAATAAGAGTAGGTAAAACAATAACACTGGTTCTTAGAGCAAAACTAAAATTACATCCTTCCCTTGGACATATGGCATGATTACATTACATGATACAATTATGTGTGTGATCATGTATGTGTGTATGTGTGTGGGTGCTTGTGCATTAGGATTTTCAAAATTCCATTTGAATAAAACTAAAATAAGTTCTTTACTTAAATAAAAATTTAATTACTTTTTAAAAATATTCTTTAAATGAAAATAATTCAATTGTTGAATGTCAGAAACAAGAGAAATCATCCAAGTTAATCTTAATAAATAGCTGAATATGTATTATTCCCCTGAATTTATACATTCATTTATTTTGAACGCACAAAGATCTATTAGTGGTCCTTATTATGTTCATGTTTGTATGCTCATCTACCCTGGAATAAAGATTATTCCTGGAGCTAAATTCCAAATTGTAATGTACCCTTCCTTTATATTAAAGTCTCACAATCATTATAAAATGAATCGAAGATTGAGGGGTGAAAGAATTCCCATATGCATGGGACAACAACATAAATGCTACAAAAGTAGCAGTTTCCAAAATTTCAACTTAAAATTGTTTCTAGAAACCTGTGCATACACTTGTGTGTTGTTTGTTTGTGTGTATGTGTGCATGTGCGTGTGTGTGTGTGTGTAGTATATGTGTGCACATACAAGGAAGAGGGAGAATAAGTTTTCCTTTAACAGCATGACCCCTTTCATGTCAAGTACATGACAAAGATGATCAATCTAACTTGTCAAATATTGGGTTCAATAAGAAAACACACACAAAAAAAAAATCTCAAACTCAAATGGGAAGTGGTAGGATTATGGAGAAGGTTCTTATCTGAGGAGTTGAGATAGTGCATAAATATTTTATTAATAATATTTATAAAAAGACAAGGAGTAAAGCATATTCTCACAATTCTTAGTTATCAATGATATATAGATTAAAAATCATTAAAATTTTATGTTACCCTACAGTTTTCATCAGGAATACAAATGATAGCAAATATTGGTTTGGCTGTGTAGAAATAGAAACATATACTGTTGGAGAACAGTAGAAGGTAGTGCAGTCATGTTTACTCTATGTACATACTTTCCTTAAAATATTAGAAATAGAACTATTATATAATTAAGCAATATTACTCCTTGGAATATTCCCATAGTACTTTATACTTTATGATAGAATTGTTTGTCTCACAATTAGCTTTATTGCTCTATTCACAATAGGTCAGAAATGTAATGAACCCATTTGTACACCAAATTATTAATAATGCAATATTTTGCATATGCTTCACGAAGTATTGCTTTTAGTTGTCCACCATTACTAGATGCTAAGTTATTTTTATTTTTATTTTCTTGTATTTTTTATTAAACTAATTAAATTTATTTTAAATATATACAAGTCAGTATTGACATTTTTTAAGTCATCAAAATAAGTTTTAATAGTTAAATGCCTCTTAAATATACATGATAACTTCTGAAGGTAAAAGTACTATGCACTCAACCAGTTTTTAAAAACTATTTGCAACATTAAACATGATAGAAGTAGAAAAAAATCTCTTGTGAAGTACTCTATGAAAGCAAATTATGACAAGTTACTGTTTAGACAGAATCCATTCCATCTCCAAGGGAGAATACATGGAGTATCTGTGACTTAAAAGAATGAATTGCGTAGTGTTACTTTTGTTTCTATTTTGTGGGATAGTTTGAAGTGTATTGGTATTAGGTCTTCATTGAAGGACTGAGAGAATTCTGCACTAAACCCATCTGGTCCTGGGCTTTTTTGGTTAGTAGACTTTTAATGACTGCTTCTATTTCTTAGGGCTTGTGGGATTGTTTAGATGAATTATCTGATCCTATTTTAACTTTGATATTTTGTATCTGTCTAGAAAATAATCCATTTCATCCAAATTTTCCAGTTATGTTGATTTAATGAATTTCCTTATTTACTGTTGTTATATCTCCCTTTTCACTTCTGATTTTACTAATTTGGAAAGTGACGCTGTGCCCTCTGGTTAGTCTGGGAAAGTGTTTATCAATGTTGTTGATTTTTTTCAAAGAATCAACTCTTGTTTTTTTGTTTTGTTTGTTTGTTTTTGTTGATTTGTTGCATAGTTCTTTTTGCTTCTACTTGGTTAATTTCAGCCCTGAGTTTGATTATTTCCTGCCATCTCCTCCTATGGGGTGCATTAACTTTTGGTTTTTCAAGAGCTTACAGGTGTGCTGTTAAACTGGTAGTTTATGCTTTCTCAAGTTTCCTTTTGGAGTTCCTCAAAGCTGAGTTTTCCTCTTAGCACTGCTTTCATTGAGTTCCATAAGTTTGGGCATGATGTGCCTTCATTTTCCTTAAATTCTAAAAAGTCTTTCATTTCTTTATTTTTTTTTTTCATGACCAAGTTATCCTTGAGTAGGGGCATTGTTCAGCTTATATGTGTATGTGGGCTTTCTGTTGTTTTTGTTGGTATTGAAGACCAGTCTTAGTCCATGAGGATCTGATAGGATGCATGGGATTAATTCAATATTCTTGTAACTTGAGGCCTGATTTGTGACCAATTATATGGTCATTTTTGGAGAAGGGACCATGAGATATTGCAAAGAAGGTATATTCTTTTGTTTTAGGCTGAAATTTTCTATAGTTATCCGTAAATCCATTTGGCCCATAACTTCTGCTATTTTCATGAACTCTCTGTTTAGTTTTTGTTTCCATGACCTGTCCATTGATGAGAGTTGGTTGTTTAAATCTTCCATTATTATTGTGCGAGGTGTAAAGCATGCATTGAACTTTAGTAAAGTATCTTTTATGAATGTCAATGCCCTTGCATTTGGATTGCTTAGAATTGAGATTTCTTGGTAGATTTTTACTATAATGAGTATGAAGTGTCCTTCCTTATCCTTTTTGATAACTTTTGATTGAAAGTTGCTTTTATTTGATATTAGAATGGCTACTCTAGCTTTTTTCTTGTGACCATTTGCTTGAAAAATTGTTTTCCAGCCTTTTACTCTGAGGTAGTGTCTGTCTTTGACACTGAGATGTATTTCCTGTATGCTGCAAAACGTTGGATCCTATTTATGTATCCAGTCTTTCATTCTATGTCTTTTACTGTGAAATTGAGTACACTGATGCTAAGACATACTAAGGAGTAATGATTGTTTCTTCCTGTTATTTTTGATGTTATTTTTATGGTTTTTTTGTTATCTTCTTTTGGGTTTATTGAAAGAAGATTTTTTTTTTCAGGAAACCCAGAGAATGCCCCAGCTGAAGATCCATTCCACATAGAGTTACCAAACACAGATAAAATTCTGGATGCCAACAAGTGCTTGCTGAGAGGAGCCTGATATGGCAGTCTTCTGAAAAGTTCTTCCAGTGCCTGACAAATAAATAGGTGGATGCTCTCAGCCAGCCATTGGACAGGCACAGGGTCCACAATGGAGGATCTAGAGAAAGGACCACAGGAGCTGAAAGGTTTTGCTGCCCCAAATGAGGAACAACAATATGAACTTCAGGGACTAAACAACCAACCAAAGAGTACACATGGAGGGACCCATGTCTCCAGCTGCATATATAGCAAAGGAGAGGATAGGCCCTT
This sequence comes from Tokudaia tokunoshimensis, assembly GCA_036184795.1. Taxonomy (NCBI): domain Eukaryota; kingdom Metazoa; phylum Chordata; class Mammalia; order Rodentia; family Muridae; genus Tokudaia; species Tokudaia tokunoshimensis. The sequence goes on from BTHU01000008.1 coordinate 18,673,963, forward strand.
GTTCCTGTGAAAGTTTTATGCCCCAGTATAGGGGAATGCCAGGACAGGGAAGCAGGAGTGGGTGGGTGCAGGGGGAGTGGAGATAGGATAGGGGGTTTTTTGAGGGGAAATGGGAAAAGGGGATAACACTTGAAATGTAAATAAAGAAAATATCTAATAAAAAATGTCACTAAAATCAACATTCTACTTTCTTGCTTTTTCTAGGGTATAGTTTCCCTCCTTGTGTTTGCATTTTTCCATCTATTATCCTTTATAGGGCTGGATTTTTAAAAGATATTGTGTCAATTTGTTTTTGTCATGAAAAAACTAGGTTTCTCTACCTATGGTAATTGGGAGTTTTGCTGGGTTAGTATCCTGGGGTGGCATTTGTATTCTCCTTAGTGTCTATATAACCTCTGCCCAGGATATTCTAACTTTCATAGTCTCTGGTGAGAAATCTTGTATAATTCTGATATGTTTGCCTTTATGTTACTTGACATTTTTCCCTTACTGCTTTTAATATTCTTTGTTTTGTGCATTTGATATTTGAATATTATGTTGTGGGGAGAATTTATTTTCTGGTCCAGTCTTATTGGAGTTCTGTAGGCCTCATGTATGTTTATGGGCATCTCTTTCTTTAGGTTAAGGAAGTTTTCTTCTATAATTTTGTTGAAAATAGTTACTGGCCCTTTAAGTTAGGAATCTTTGTTCTCTTCTATACCAATTATTCTTAGGTTTGGTCTTCTCATGTGTCCTGGATTTTCTGGATGCTTTAGGTTAGGAGATTTTTGCATTTTGCATTTTCTTTGACTATTGTGACAACATTTTCTATGGTATCTTCTGAACCTGAGATTCTCTCTTTCATCTTTTGTATTCTGTTGATGATGCTTGCTTCTATAACTCCTGATATCTTTCCTAGGTTTTCTATCCCTTTGTGATTTCTTTATTGTTTCTATTTCCATTTTTAAATTTTAAATGGTTTTTTCAATTCCTTTACCTGTTTAATTGTGTGTTCCTATATTTCTTTAAGGAATTTTTGTGTTTCCACTTTTAGGGCTTCTATCTGTTCACCAATGTTCTCATGTATTTCTTTAAGGGGGTTATTTATGTTCTTTTTAAAGTCCTCTATCATTATCATGAGATGTGATTTTTAAATCAGAGTCTTGCCTTTCTGGTGTGTTGGGGTGTTTATGGCTTGCTTTGGTGGGACAACAGGGTTTTGATGAAGCCTTGGTTTCTGTTACTTGTGTTCTTGCCCTTGCCTCTTGTCATATGTTTATCTCTGGTTTTAGCTGATCTTCTGTCTCTGACTGAGGTTTTTCCCTATGCAAGCCTGAGTGTAAGAACTCCCAGAAGACTAGTCCTTTTCTGGAGGAATTTGGCTATAAAGAGCTGTGGTACAGGGTCATCTTGTAGGTACAGACAGAAACATGAAGGATCTTGTCACTGGCTGTTCCATTGTATCCCAATGGCTCTGAGCATTCTCCTCTCAGGCTAGGAATTTGTGCAGATGTTGTGGTCTTACCTGTTCTCACAGGTGTGTCAGAACTTCTGGGAGACTATTTCTCTCCCAAAGGTATTTGGGTATGGAGTGCTGTGGCACAGGATCAGCTCCAAGCACTCTAACACATGATCAGCTCCAGGTGCAGAGAGAAACTGGAAAGGTCCTGTCCTAGGCTTCTCCTCAGTTCCTGTGCCATGAGGGCTCTGGGTGTGTCCCTGAGAACAGGATGGTGGTCTTACCTGGGTTCATAGGTGTATTCGCATTCCTGTGAGACTAGCTCTCAACCAATGGTGTTTGGATTTGCAGAGTCATGGCACAAGATCTGATGGTAAGGCTTTTGAAGAAGACACTACACACATTATTTTCTAGATATGCATAAGTCAGTCTTGAACAGACTGGCTGACTTCTGGTTAAATTTCTTATTAGTGAAAGGTGATATGGACTATATCAGTAACATAATTGAATATTAGATATTGAATGTCATAATATGGACTTGATAAGCCAAAGTGCCACTGGTGCAGTAATGGTAAAACTATTTATGATGGTACCAAAAGCCTCTCTTGATTATTTATTCAGGTTGGCACAGGATGGCTTTCATGCTGGATATTGTAGACATGTTTCACACATGGCTAGAAATATCACAGACAGCAGGCAAATACCTACTGTTTTGTTTCAATTCCCCCTGAACTTGAAACCTTTCATCTTGGAGGTAAATTTATTCAGATACATGATTTGAAAAAAGACCTCAAACATAGGTATCATGAAAGCAGAAGTTATTTAAAACAAGAGATCTTTATGGGGAAGACTATTAAAAATACAAAAAAAATAGAAGAAAGAAGGAAGAAAGAAATAGAATAAATGAAAAGAAAAAAGAAACACAGAACAGAAACAACCCAGAATGGTGGAAGACATTTAAATCCCAGCACTCAGGAGGCAGATACAGAAGATCTATGTGAGTTTCAGAGCAGCACAGTCTACATGGTGAGGTCTAGGACAGATAGAGCTATTAAAAAGAGAAATCCTATTTCAAAACAGCACACACACACATACACACACGCACATACACACACAAACACACACACACACATGCAACCAAACAATGAATAGCCAATGAAACAAAGAGTCTTTCTTTGAGAAAATCAATACAATTTACATATCTTTAACCAAATAACCTAGAAGGCAGAGAAAGAATGTCTAAGTGAACAAAATTAAAAATAAAAAGTGGCATATAAAAAGTTAGATACTAAGGAAATTCATTTAATCTGAAAGTCATTAAAATCTTTATTTCAAATTTTAAAATCTAAAAGAAATAGATATTATTGTTATACACCACTTAGCAAATTTTATATAAAAATAAGATATTTAAGCAAACCTATTAATCACTAATGAAATATAAACCATCTGTAGATGTTTCCCAACAAAAAAGACCAGATGTAGATTGTTTTAGCATAGAATTCCACCATACTTTCAAAGAGTTAGTGCCAATACTAATAAAATTATTCCACAAATAGAAACAGAAAGAACAATGCCCAATTCACATAAGACACAACAAAGGGAATTACATACTGAATTTCTAATACAAATATAGATGAAAATTCTTTTTAAAATAAGAAAAGGAAAAAGAAATAGAAAATACCTACAAACTGAATCCAAGAATACATTAAAGCCATCAGCTACCATGATAAAGTAAGCTTCAGCCCAGAGAGGCAGGAGTGATTCAACATATATAGATTAAATAAGTAAATAAATAAATAAATAAATAAATAAATAAATAAATAAATAAATGTAATCAACCACATTAAAAAAACAAACAAAATACAAAATCACATGATCATGTCATTAGATGCAAAAGGGGTTTTAAGAAAATTAAATGACACTTTATGATAAAAGTCCTGGAGAGACTATCTCAGCATAATAAAGACAACCTACACCAATTCCAAAGACATATATGCATACATATTTACCAATTAACCAGATAGCTCTGGTTGAAACAAACATGACTGAGAAACAAATGATCAACATCCTTAGTCATCATAGGAATTCAAATAAAAAAAGAATTTGACATGCTATTTTACTGCAGTCAGAATGGTCAAGATACATAAGACAAATAACATTTCAAGCTGATGAAGGTGTGAAGAGATGGTTCATATTCATTCACTGTGGTTGGGTGTTCACCCTTCTACAGCCGCTCTGGAAATTAACATGGTAATCCCAAAGAAATCTGGAAATTGATCTTCCTCAATTTCCAACTCTACTACTCTTGGATACATACTTAAAGGACACTACACCTTACTACAGAGATACTTATTCTTTTTTTTTTCTACTTACATTTCAAATGCTAAAACATTTCCCAGTTTCCCCTCTCCTCGACAAACCCCAACCTATCCTCCCACCCACTGCCTCCAAGTATATGACCCTCCACCTAATCCACTCAACCCTCTCCCCCACCCCCGGATTTTCCTTTGTTAGGGAATCTATGGAAACTTCACCTGACCAAGGACCACTCCTCCCACTGATGCCCAACAAGACATTCCTCTGCCACATTTTTGTTGGGACCATGTGTACCACTTGGTTGATGGTTTAGTCTCTGGGAGTCCTGGGGGATCTGGATGGTGGACATTTTTGTTCTTCCCAAGGGGCTGTAAACCCCTTCAGCTCCTCTGGACTGCCCTCCAACTCCTCCATTGGCGACCCCACGCCCAGTCCAAAGGTTGGCTGCTAGCATCTGCCACTGCATGTGTAAGGTTCTGGCACCCCCCCACTCCCAAAGATAACAATGACATGATCATTTTGGTGGGCACTTCTTGTTGTCCATAATAGTGTTGGGGTTTGGTGACTGTTTATAGGATGAATTCCCAGGCAGGGCAGTCTCTGTGTGGCCTTTACTTTAGTCTCTGCTTCACACTTTGTCTCCTTTATTGCTCCTGTGAGTATTTTGTTCCCTTTCTCAGAGGAACCAAAGCACCCCCACTTCAGGCCTCCATCTTCTTGAGTTTCCTGTGGTCTATGAATTGTAACTTGTTTATTTTGAGCTTTTGGGCTAACATGCACTTATCAGTGAGTGCATACCATGTGCATTCATTTGTGATTGGGTTACCTCACTCAGGATGACACTTTCTAGTTCCATCTATTTTCCTAAGAATTTCACGAATTAATTCATTGTTTGTAATAGCTGAATAGTACTCCATTGTGTATATACACCACAGTTTCTGCATCCATTCCTCTGTTGAAGGACATTTGGGTTCTTTCCAACTTCTGGCTATTATAAATAAGGCTGCTATGAAAATAGTGGAGCATGCATCCTTATTACATGCTGGTGAATCCTCTGGGTTTATGCTCAGGAGTGGCATAACAGGGTTCTCTGGTAGTATCATTCCCAGTTTTCTGAGGAACTGCCAGACTGATTTTCAGAATGGTTATACCAGCATGAAATACCACAAGCAGTTGGAGTAGTGTTCCTCTTTCTCCACATCTTCGTCAGCACCTGCTGTCTCCTCCCGCTTCCCTGTCCTGTATTCCCCTACACTGCTGCCTCTATATGTAAGGCTCTGACAGGGCCCTTCCAGAGACAAGTATGACATGCTCCTTTTGGTATATGGTTTTCTTTTATTATTTTTATTTTTTATTTTTTATTTTTTTTATTTACATTCCCAATGATTTCCCTTTTCCTGGTTCACCCCTCCCCGAAAATCCCATAAGCCCTCTTCCTTCCCCCTGTTCCTCAGTCAACTCCCTCCCACTTCTCTGTCCTGTTATTCCCCTACACTGCTACATCCACTGGAAATTACCTCATTTGATAAAGGGTCTATGATAGAATCATGTGTCCTAAATTTAAGACAAGCACATACATCATTTCTTGTTCCTAGTAGATTATATATATATATTTGTATTTTTTCCAATAATTTTATATTTATAAATAATATTACAATAATTTTAATAATTTTCCTCACAAAAGTTGACATTTTGTTGAAATTTTAATATGTCATTTTAGTAGATGTGTTATACTCCATATTTAAAGCACATTAGCATATAAGTCATAAAACATTTTTGTGTACTAATAAATATATAGGCACAGTGAGAATTCAAACCACCTGATGTTGAAATATGAATGGGTCTTGACACATTCAGGACTTTTGGTCAGATTCCAATCATCATTTCATGAGTAGAAACATGCTCCCATTTCTTTCCAATTATAATATTTAAAACCTTTAGTATTCTTTTGTATTTGTAAATGCAGATGTCGCCATAATGATTTCTTTGCCATTTTATATTATGTATAAGTACAGGCTGCTTAAAATTTCATTCAAATGTAAATTTTGCTTTTTATCACTATGATTAACTAAATTCAGTTTTTAAAAGAATATGCATTAAATATATAAGAAAACACATATATAAACATAAATTATTCTTCCAAAATTCACCAAATGCCTTTACTATGTCTACATAAAATATCTGGAGCTTCTATTAAAATGATAAGAAGAAAAGCTACTAAAACAAAAAAACATAAAAACAAAAGCATGTTTTACAAAGATATGAATTGATATGGAAATTAAAGAATCTCTAATCCCTGGAACTTTGCAATCAAAGCAATATACAGATTCAGTGTAATCCCCTTCAAAATCCCAACTCAATTCTTCATAGAATTAGAAAGAGCAATTCAAAAATTCATCTGGAATAACAGAAAACTCAGGTTAGCTAAAACTATTCTCAAGAGTAAAAGAACTTCTGGGGGAATCAATATCCCGGACCTCAAGCTGCACTACAGAGCAATAGTGTTAATAACTGCATGGTATTGGTACAGTGACAGGCATGTAGATCAATGGAACAGAATTGAAGACCCAGAAATGAATTCACACTCCTATGGTCACTTGATCTTTGACAAAGGAGCTAAAACCATCCAGTGGAAAAAAGATAGCCTTTTTAACAAATGGTGTTGGTTCAACTGGAGGTCAACATGCAGAAGAATGCAAATTGACCTATTCTTATCTCCTTGCACTAAGCTCAATTCCAAATGGATCAAGGACCTCCACATAAAACCAGACACACTGAAACTAATAGAAAGAAAACTAGGGAAGAACCTTGAACATATGGGCACAGGGGAGAATTTCCTGAACAGAACTCCAATAGCTTATGCTCCAAGATCAAGAATTGACAAATGGGACCTCATAAAATCACAAAGTTTCTATAAGGCAAAAGACACTGTCAAAAAGACAAAAGTGGCAACCAACTAACTGGGAAATGATCTTTACCAACCCTACATCCAACAGAGGGTTAATATCCAATATATACAAAGGACTCAAGAAGTTAGACTCCAGAGAGCCAAGTAACCCTATTAAAAAATGGGGTACAGAGCTAAACAAAGAGTTCTCACCTGAAAAATATCTAATGGCTGAGAAGCACCTAAAGAGATGTTCATCATCCTTAGTCATTAGGGAAATGCAAATCAAAACAACCCTGAGATTCCATCTCACACCAATCAGAATGGCTAAGATTAACAACACAGGAGACAGCCGTTGTTGGCGAGAATGTGGAGAAAGAGGAACACTCCTTCACTGCTGGTGGGATTGCAAGCTGATACAACCACTCTGGAAAGCAGTCTGGCGGTTCCTCAGAAAACTGGGCATGACACTCCCGGAGGATCTGGCTATACCATTCCTGGGCATATACCCAGAGGTTTTACCTGCATGCAATAAGGACACATGCTCCACTATGTTCTTAGCAGCCTTATTTATAATAGCCAGAAGCTGGAAAGAACCCAGATGTCCCTCAACGGAGGAATGGATTCAGAAGATGTGGTATATTTACACAATGGAATACTACTCTGCAATTAAAAACAATGAACTCATGAAATTCCTAGGCAAATGGTCAGAACTGGAAAATATCATCCTTAGTGAGGTAACCCAATCACAAAAGAACACACATGGTATGCAGTCCCTGATAAGGGGATATTAACCTAGAATCTCAGAATACCCTAGACACAATTCACATATCAGTAGATTTCCAAGAAGATGGAAGGAGAGACCCCTGGTTCTGGAAAGACTGGATGTAGGGGAATGCCAGGACAGAGAAGCAAGAAGGGGTTAAATGGGGAAAAGAGGGAAGGTAGGGGGCTTATGGGACTTTTGGGGAGGGAGGAAACGGGAAAGGGAAATCATTTGGAATGTTAATAAAAAACTTAGAATATAAATAATAATAATAATAATAATAGTAATAAACCTAATCAAGGTCTGTGTTTGTATGGCTTTATAAATATTGCTTTCCTTATTGATCATTAATTGCAAAATATGAAATTTCTGATACCATGGCTCATAGTCTCCCTATGGGTTATAACCAAAGTATACATAAGTACGTGTTCCAATTTTTACATGTACATGTTATTTACATAATTCTCTTATCTAGACATATGCCATCAACAGTTACTTTTCAGAAACACATTGATAAAATATTATTAAGAAAACAAATCTGTCAGCTGCATTTGTCCCAGAAGAACCTTAAAAATAAAACATGAATGTATTAAGGAACATCATCAAATCCCTGGAAAGAAAAAAATACAGAAGAGGAAGGGAGAGAGAGAGAGAGAGAGAGAGAGAGAGAGAGAGAGAGAGAGAGAGAGAGAGAGAGAGAGAGAGAGGGAGGAAGAAGGAGGAGGAGGAAGAGGAGGAGGAGGAGGAGGAGGAAGGAAGGAAAGAAGGAAGGAAGGAAGGAAAGAAGGAAAGAAGGAAGGAAGGAAGGAAGGAAGGAAGGAAGGAAGGAAGGAAGGAAGGAAGGGACCGAAAATACACAGTAAATCTTATGTATCACAGAAATATGTTTAGACAATTTAAAGGATTCCTTTGGTTCACCAATGTTTCTGTCATTCTGTTTCTGTAAATTCAGTTTATGCAGATGATAAGACCACAGAAAAGAGAAGGTGTTTCATGGCTTGCTTCATTTCTCTGTTCCTCAAACTATATATGAAAGGATTCAGCATTTGAGGGACCACAATATACATCATAGAAAAGACTATGTTCTTAACAGAAGAGTTAGAAACTGCAGAACTCATATACACACCAAAAGCTGTCCCATAGAATAAAGATACAACAGAGAGATGAGATCCACAAGTGGAAAAGGCTTTATTCCGTCCCTGGATTGATGATATCTTAAGAATGGAGGACACAATTTGAATATAAGAGAAAATAATCCCAGCAAGAGGAACTCCAGCAAATACACTAGTCACTGTGTAAATAAGAAAGGTATTGATGAAAGTGTCAGAGCAGGCATGTTTGATTACTTGAACAAGTTCACAGAAGAAATGAAGGATATTCTGGTCTTTGCAGAAAGACAGTTTTAGCAACATCAGACTATGCAGTAGTGCATTCATGGTACTGATAAACAGTGAGAGTAAAACCAACAGCACACAGAGACAAGGGTTCATGATAACTGTATACCTCAGAGGATGAACTATTGCCAAGTAACGGTCATAGGCCATCACAGCAAGTAGACAACTTTCTAAGCCACCAAATATCAATACAAAACATACCTGGGACAAGCATCCTGTATAGGTAATGCTGTGATTCTGTGTTTCTATGTTCAACAGCATCTTTGGGATTATTGTTGTGCTTATACACATGTCAGTAAAGGACAGATTGGCAATAAAAAAGTACATGGGTGTATGGAGGTGATAGTCCAAGCTTACAGCCAAGATAATGAGAATGTTTCCAAAGATGGTGATAAAATATATAGACAGGAACAAGCTGAAGATAAATGACTCAATCTCTGGAGCATATATCAGTCCAATGAGAAAAAATTCAGAAATAACTGATTGGTTTGAAATTTCCATGTTGCTACTGCATATTACCAAGACGAATAGGTAAAAATGACCTGAATTTTGTTGGGAAATGATAGTTTCATTAATGTACTGTGAGTGTGAAAATTGTTGTAACATCTTATTCTTAGTTTTCACAAATTAATTGGGATCACATTATTAATGCACTTTGTAAATAATGTCACTCAATTTGATATATTTGAAACTTGAAAACTAGTCCTTTATGTTTTTAGGATGTCTTATTTATAGTGTAATTGACATTAGCAATCAACTTTTTCATACACTTATCCCCCAGTCCTCATGTCCCTTATACTTTAAATTTCAGTTCTCTTCAATGAATATTGAAGCATTTGAAAATATAGTGGCAAATGGTACTATTACAACGTATAACGCATGCTATTTCTCTAAGAAGTTATCCAAATTAAAGAGAGAGAGAGAGAGAGAGAGAGAGAGAGAGAGAGAGAGAGAGAGAGAGAGAGAGAGAGAGAGAGAGATAAAGGAAAAATAAAGAAATCACAAAGAGCAGAGTAAACCTATTTCTCTAAAGCAAGGGGCACCATTATTGGCATGGCCCAGAATTTTCTGAACTACTCATCAAATTCCAGAATCCATTCTTGCAGTCAATTCTGTTTACTCATGCATTAATTTCATGAACATAAATTAAGTAGATAGAAAATATAATGAGTCTAAATCTCCCACACTCTGTTTTAAATCTATGATGTCTTCACTCCCTCCTGGCTCCTTGGCTCCAAAAATGTAACAAATGACAAGTAGCTCATTTGATTTATTTTTCTGTGGCTATAATAAAACAAATAAAACAAAGCAACTTGTGGAAGAAAGTTTTTAATTTGAGTGTAAGTTTACAGAGAAAGAAAAATTCATCATAGTTAGTGATGGAGAGAAAGCATGACAGTAAACATCAGGAATGGTAGCAGGAACATTTAGGTGATCACATCACATATGCAAGCATAACCATGAAGCAGAGAGAACCGACTAGAAGCAGAAAATAGGGGGAGGTTATTTTTTAGGGGAGACCTATAATCATTCTATGACACCATCTCTGGGAATCTTCTCTATGTAGGTAAAGAAGTCAGCATTAACTATTCACTCCAATATTTAACTAGTCTGCATATATCAAAGCATGTATAAATATAAAAGTTAATTAAATACTATATTAAACATATTGTAAACATAGATCTTAAATTCTTCAACCACAAATTATATTCTATAAAAAATCTACACAGTAAGAAATTTTAAATAATTTTTAACATGTACAGGCTAATGTTTTTCATAATTATTACTTCATAATATAAATTGCAAAGTTGACTTCATGAAAATCGATACCAAAAGATTTCCATATTCCAATTTTCTTATTTTAAGTTGTTTTTATCTGTGGAAATAACATAGTTATGATTGAGTTCCACTTGTTATCTACTTGGAGAAACCTGAATTTTACTCCTTACTCAGGGAAAATCATGATAGTGCCATTTTATTAGTCATTTTATACAAACTTATTATTCTTATTTTCATTCTTCCTAAATAATTCTGAAATCTATTGCCTTTTAAGCATTTTATATAACCAGAATCCTGTTAAATCTGAGGAGACACCTAACATATTGCCATTGTTATTATGAGTTACACTCTCAATAATGCTCCTGTTCAAAGAGTTTGATATGTTTAAAAGTGAAATAGAAAGACTGAATCAGGTGAGGGAAATGAGAAAGAGGAAATCATTTGGAATGTAAATAAAAAAACTTAGAAAATAAAAAAAATAAAAAATAAAGAAAGACTGAATCAGAAAGATAAGACTTTCTGAACAACTCCATCCCCCCAGAATATCCGAAGTATCTCTAAATGGTATTCTAAACATTTTTGAAAAATTTTATTTAAGAACCAAAAAGAACAAGAGAAGTTACTCACAGTCATGAATTGATGTTCTTTTTAGAATCCATATGGTCAGTTGATAGCCTTCTAATACTCAAAATCTTATTTTACTTAGAAAAAGTTTCTGGGGAAAGAAATTAAGTAAGAATGTGGCTTTACATGTGGTGAAGAACTGATTTCCTTGTAATCAGAAAGCAATAAAAGTGACAGAGACAACAGAGAGAGAGAGAGAGAGACATGTTAGACCATACATCTAAATATCAATAGAAATAAACTATACCATCTGATCTTCTAACTACTTATAACTTGAACATGTAACTAGAACAGAAAGGAATGAAATATTCCCTTCTTCAGACATAGAGGCTATATAAATATCTTTATGGAAAACCTAGTAAATAAATGTGAACATTAAAAGTTTTTTATTGACACAATAACTTGTTTTGAAAAATATACATCTAAATCATTTTAAAGCATTATAAAAATTGAAGAAGGGTAGATTTCTGCCCAGCAGAAATATGTCCTGATATGGTGGACAGTAGTCAGCCTATATTAATGAAAGCTAGGTGAGTGTCATCACAAACTTATTTTGAGACTGTTTTAAGAGATTGTCAATTAATCAGAAAAGTAAAAGCTCCCTAACTTGTAATTTTATGTATGTTCTTTCTTCACTGGTTTTTGAATGAAAACACACACACTATCATCTACAAATAACTGACAAATAGTGATTTCCCTGGCTCTCTTCCCTAACAGTAAAGTTCAGAATCATACTTGGATGCTGCTCAGTGTTTGTTCTCAGCCAATAGATCAATCAGTTGATTCAAAAGCCTCCTGAGGGAAAAAGAAAGCCACTTTCACTCAACATAAGCTCTCTTATAGCAACAAAAGTTCGTTAATGAAATGGTCATAGTCTGACTCAGAAAGTTTATGTATCCCATGGGAACAACATCTAAAGTTTCCCATTAGGCTTAGTTTACTGCTAATACTCTAACCTCAAGAGGGCAAGGATACATTAAACATGCAATCAGAAATGAGAATGTGAAATCACTGATTATCAGAACTCTAATGGTAAAAATACCATACTCTCTTTTCTTTAGTATATCTTAATAGTTTTATTGTTCAAATTTGGTATGTATACTTTTAGAGTTCACTCAATAGTCATTTTTGAATTTTAAAGTTTTGAAAGACTACATGTTTTATATTGAGTTTCAAATACAAACAAGACCATAACTACATGATTAAAATATAATAGCCATTACCTAATTTCATCACTCTCAACTTTTTGATATTTTTTTATTCTTGAAGGCAATAATATTTTATATTGGATAAAAAAATAACTATTTGAAAACCCAATTCAGTCTCAAGAATGTTTAAAAGAGATGCAATAAAGAAATCTCTCTCTCTCTCTCTCAATATATATATACATACATATATATATATATATATGTATATATATAACCATTTCAAATGTTGTCCCCTTTACCTGTTTCCCCTCCAGAATCCCCTAGCCCATCCTCCCTCCCCCTGCTTCTATGGGGGAGAGTACTCCCCCACCTCCCCACCCATTCACTGGTGCTTCCCCAACCTGGCATTCCTTGAATCTGTGGCATTGAGACTTCACAGGAACAAGGGCCTCTCCTCCCATTGATGCCTGTGAAGGTTATCCTCGGCTACATACAGGACTGGAGCCATGGGTCAATGAATGTGTATACTTTGATTGGTAGTTTAGTCCCTGGGAGGTCGTGGGGGTCTGGTTGGTTGATATTGTTGTTCTTCCTGTGATGTTGCAAATCCCTTTAGCTCTTTCAGTCCTTACTCTAACTCCTCCATTGGGAGACCCTTGGTCATTCTCTATGTAGAGATTATTGTCTATACTGGACTTAATAGTGAAACTTTTAGTGTTCAGGAACTTTGGTATTTTTTTTTATTTTTATTTTCTAAGTGTTTTTTTATTTACATTCAAAATCATTTCCCCTTTCCCATTTACTCTCTCCCCGAAAGTCCCATAAGCCCCCTTCCCTCCCTCTTTTCCCCATTCAACCGCCTCTCCCTTCTCTGTCTTGGCATTCCTCTTCATCAGTCTTTCCAGAACCAGGGGTCTCTCCTTCCATCTTCTTAGAAATCTATTAATATGCGAATTGTGTCTAGGGTATTCCGAGATTCTGGGTTAATATCCCCTTATCAGTGACTGCATACCATGTGTGTTCTTTCGTGATTGGGTTACCTCACTAAGGATGATATTTTCCAGTTCTGACCATTTGCCTAGGAATTTCGTGAATTCACTGTTTTTAATTGCAGAGTAGTATTCCATTGTGTATACCACATCTTCTGAATCCATTCCTCCGTTGAGGGATATCTGGGTTCTTTCCAGCTTCTGGCTATTATAAATAAGGCTGCTAAGAACATAGTGGAGCATGTGTCCTTATTGCATGCAGGGAAAGCCTCTGGATATATGCCCAGGAGTGGTACAGCCGGATCTTCCGGGAGTGTCATGCCCAGTTTTCTGAGGAACCGCCAGACTGCTTTCCAGAGTGGTTGTATCAACTTGCAATCCCACCAGCAGTGGAGGAGTGTTCTTCTTTCTCCACATCCTCGCCAACAACTTCTGTCTCCTGTGTTTTTGATCTTAGCCATTCTGACTGGTGTGAGATGGAATCTCAGGGTTGTTTTGATTTGCATTTCCATAATGACTAAGGATGATTAACATCTCTTTAGGTGCTTCTCAGCCATTAGATATTCTTCAGGTGAGAACTCTTTGTTTAGCTCTGTACCCCATTTTTAATAGGGTTACTTGCCTCTCTGGAGTTTAACTTCTTGAGTTCTTTGCATATATTGTATATTAGCCCTCTGTTGGATGTAGGGTTGGTAAAGATCATTTCCCAGTTAGTTGGTTGCCGCTTTGTCTTTTTGACTGTGTCTTTTGCCTTGCAAAAACTTTGTAATTTAATGAGGTCCCATTTGTCAATTCCTGATCTTAGAGAATAAGCTAATGGTGTTCTAGTCAGGAAATTCTCCCCTGTGCCCATATGTTCAAGGTTCTTCCCTAGTTTCCTTTCTATTAGTTTCAGTGTGTCTGGTTTTATGTGGAGGTCCTTGATCCACTTGGAATTGAGTTTAGTGCAAGGAGATAAGAATGGGTCAATTTGCATTCTTCTGCATGTTGACCTCCAATTGAGCCAACACCATTTGTTGAAAAGGCTATCTTTTTTCCACTGGATGGTTTTAGCTCCTTTGTCAAAGATCAAGTGACCATAGGAGTGTGGATTCATTTCTGGGTCTTCAATTCTGTTCCATTGTTCTACATGCCTGTCACTGTACTTTGTTATTTTTAAATGATACTCAAAATACAATATGAATTGATGAATATATCAGTATTTTTCTTGTTCCGTAATTTCAAAATGAAAATACATATAATTAAGCACTATAAAAGAAGATATAAATTAATGATGACATGTGATAATATGCACTAGGAATCAGATAAAGGTTAAGAGGTATGTATTATATTTTTCTTACTATCCTTTTATTAAATTTTATTTAATCTTTTTTTTTTCACACTACAGATTTTGTTCCCTCTCTGGTCTACCTTCTGACCATTCCCCATCACATACCTGATCCCCACACCACTGTCTCCAGGAGGATGTCCCCACCCCCATACCACCCACCCAAACAGATTTCTCCACTCCCTAGGGCCTCCATTCTCTTGAGGGTTAAGTGTATCTTCTCTGACTGAACCCATACCAGGGAGTCCTCTGAGGTTTGTGTGTTGTGAGCCTCATTTCAACTGGTGTTGGCTGCCTGGCTGGTGTTCCTGTTTTTGAGAGATCTCAGGGATACAGGCTAATTGAGACTGCTGGTCCTCCTATAGAAGAGCCCTCCTCCTCAGCATCTTCCAGCTTTTGCCTAATTCAATCACAAGGGTCTGCAACTTCTGTCCATTGGTGGGGTGGAAATAACTGCATCTGACTTTTTCAGCTGCTTTTTGGGTCTTTTGGAGGGCAGATATGATAGATCCCTTTTTATGAGAACTCTATAGCCTCAGTAATAGTGTCAGGCCTTGGGACCTCCCCTTAAGCTGGATCACAATTTGGGCCTGTCACTGAACCTTCTTTCCTTCAGGCTCTTCTCCCTTTCCATCCCTGCAGTTATTTCAGACAGGAACAATTGTGGGTCTGAGTTTTGACTGTGGGATGGCAGCCCCATCCCTCACTTGATTCCCTGTCTTTCTGCTGGGGTGGATGCTACAAATTCTCTCCCCTGACTGTAGGGCATTCCATCTAAGGTCCCTCCCTTGAAGTCCTAAGAGTCTCTTATCTCACAGGTCTCTGTTACTTTCTGGAGGGTGTCCCTACCTCCTACATTTTGAGGTTGCCTGTTACAATTCTTTCTGCTGGCCCTCAGGGCTTCAGTCCTCCCCCCAAATACCTGATAATTTTTCCCTCTTCCCCTCTCTGCCTCCATTACAACACAGATATCTCCCTCTCTCCCCATTGTTGTTGCTATCTTCTCCCTCCCAGGTGGCATTGAGGTGTCCTCACTTGGGGCCATTAATTTGTTAAACTTTTCTGAGTTCTGTGGACTGAATCTTGACTATTCTGTTCTTATTTTGGCTAATATCCACGTATTAGTGAGTACATACCATGAATGTCATTTTGGGACTGAGTTACCTCATTCAGGATGATATTTTCTAGTTCCATTTGTTTACCTGCAAAACTCAGGATGTCCTCATTATAGATAGCTAAGTAGTATTCCATTGTGTAAATGAACCACATTTTCTGTATCCATTCTTCTGTCATGGGACATTTCAGTTGTTTCCAGCTTCTGACTATCACAAACAAGGCCACTATGAACATAATGAAACACATGCTCCTGTAGCATGGTACGACATCTTTTAGGAACATGCCCAAGAAAGATACAGCTGGGTCTTCAGGTAGACTTATTTAAAATTTTCTGAGAAACTTGCAGATTGATTTATAGAGGGTAGTACCAGTTTGCAATCTTACCAGCAATAGAGGAGACTTCCTTTTTCTCCACTTCCTCACTAACATGTTCTGTCAAATGAGCTTTTGATTTTAGTCATTATGATTGGTATAACAATCTCATGGTTGTTTTTATTTGCATTTCACTGATTACTAGGACTTTGAACATTTCTTTAGGTGCTTCTCAGCCATTCCAGATTCCTCTGTTGTGAATTCTCTGTTTAGTTCTATACCCCATTTTTTGATTGGGTTGTTTGTTTTTTTCGTGGTTAGCTTCTTGATTTCCTTATATATTTTGAATATTAGCCCTCTATTAGATGTGGTGTTAATGAAGATTTTTTTTTTCGCAATAGGTTACTGATTTGTCCTATTTACTATGGCCTTTGCCTTACCGATGTTGAGGAAGGACACTTCATATTCATCAAAGGGAAAACCCACTAAGAGAAATTCTCAATTCTGAACATCTATGCTTCAAGTACAACAGCACCTACATTCATAAAGGAAACATTATTAAAGCTCAAAATGCGCATTGAACCCCGTATAATAATAGTAGAAAACTTCAACACTCCACTTTCAGTAATGGACAGGTCTTTGAAACAGAAGTTAAACAGAGACACTGTAAAACTAATAGAGGTTATGAACCAAATGGATTTAACTGATATCTATAGAACATTTCACCCTAAAACAAAATAATATGCCTTCTTCTCACTACATCATGGTTCCTTCTCCAAAATTGACCATGTAATGGGTCACAAACCAAGCCTCACCTGAACCAAGAAGATGCAAATAATCCCATGCATCCTATCAGATCACCATGGACTAAGGCTTGTCTTCAATAACAGAAAAATAACAACCTCCCCATATACACAGAAACTGAATAACTTTCTACTCAATGATAACTTGGTCAAGGAAGAAATAAAGAAAGGAATTGAAGACTTCCTAGAATTCACCCAAATTTATGGAACACAATGAAAGAAGTACTAAGAGGAAAATTTGTAGCACTAAGCACCCTGGTAAATAAACTGGAGAATCATACCCTAGCTACTTAACAGCACACCTGAGCTCTCCAGAACAAAAAGAAGCATACATATCCAGTAGGAGTAGACAGCAGAAAATATTCAAATTCAAGGCATTAATAAACTAAATAGAAACAAAGAGAAAGATACAAAGAATCAATAAAATCAAAAGCTGGTTCTTTGAGATAATCAACAAGATAGAAAGACCCCTAACCAAACTAACTAAAGGAACCAGAGGCAGTATCCAAACTAACAAAATAAGAAATGAAAAGGGAGACATAATAACAGAAACAAAAGAAATTTTAAAAAATCATCAAATCCAACTACAAATCCTAAAAAATCTAGACAAATATAACATTCCGAAGTTAAATCAAGAACTGGTAAACTATCAGAATAAGTCCATATCCTCTAAGGAAATAGAAAATGTCATTAAAAACTCCTAACCAATAAAAGCAGAGGGACAGATGACTTTAGTGCAGAATTCCCTTAGACCTTCAAAGAAGACCTAATATCAATATCCCTCAAACTGTTCCATAAAATAGATACAGAAAGAACACTACCTAATTTATTCTATGAAGCCAAAATTACTCTGATACATAAACCAAAAAAAGGACACAACACAAAAAGAGTACTTCAGATTATCTTGACATATGAATATTAATACAAATATACTCAATATAATTTTTGCAAACTAAATCAAAGAACTCATCAAAACCACCATTCACCACGATCAAGTAGGCTTCATAGCAGGGATGCAAGGTTGGTTCTATATACAAAAATCCATTAGTGTAATCCACTATATAAAGAAACTCAAAGAAAAAAATCAAATATTCATCTCATTAAATGCTGAAAAAGCATTTGACAAAATACAACACCCTTTCATGCCAAAAGTATTGGAGAGATCAGCAATTCAATCCCTACACCTAAACATAATAAAAAGCAATTTACTAGAAACCAACAACCAATAACAAATTAAATGGGAGACACTTGAAACAATCCCATGAAAATCCTGTACAAGACAAGGATGCCAACTCCCCACCCCATCCCCCATCTATTTAACATAGTACTGGAAATTCTCTCATGTTCATGGATTGGTAGAATTAACATAGTAAAAGTGGCCAACCTACCGAAGGCAATCTACAGACTCAATGCAATCCCATCAAAATCCCAACACAATTCTTCAAAGATATGTAAAGAACAATTCTCAAATTCATCTGGAATGAGAAAAAACCCAGAATAGCGAAAACAATTCTTGGTTTTTTTTTTTTTGGGCTTTTTTTATGATAAAGTTAAAAATTTATATGGAAAATACTTCTGACAAAATTGAAGAAGCATATAGAAAAACACATTAAGATTGACAATTTTCATGGAAAACTAATGAGTAAATTGGTAGATATAAAACATTACTAAATTAATTGAAAAAGAAAGTAGAAACATTTTATGATAGAACTGAAAAATTGCATGGGAAATATTTCTAATAAAATTGTAGAAAAATATAAAATAATATTAAAATTGAAGATTATCGTGGAAAATTACAGATAAAATGGTAGGCATAAAAATATTTCTATGTTGATTGAAAGTGGAATTATAAACATTTTCTGATAAAATTGAAAATCTACAAGGAAAATATTTCTGATAAAATTCAAGAAATATATAGGAAAACACATTAAAATTGACTATTTCATGGGAAATTATACAGATAAATTGGTAGGAATAAAAATATTTCTAAGTTGATTGAAAGTAGAATTATAAACATTTTCTGATAAAATTGAAGATTTACATGGAAAATATTTCTGATAAAATTGAAAAAATATATGGAAAAATATTAAAATTGAAGATTATCATGGAAAATTATACAGAAAAAATGGAAAACAATTCTTAACAATAAAAGAACTGTAGGAAGAATCACCACCCTTAACCTCAAACTATACTACCAAGGAATAATGATAATAACTGCATAGTATTGGTACAGAGACAGACATATTGATCAGTGGAATATAATGGAAGATCCAGAAATAAAACCACACACTTACAGACACTTGATCAAAGAAGCAAAAAAATATACAATGTGAAAAAAAGCATCTTCAATAAATGGCAATGGTCTAACTAGGTGTCTGTGAAAAATGAAAATAGACCAACATTTGTCACCTTGCACAAAGCTCAAGTCCAAGTGGATCAAGGACCTCAATATAAAACCAGATACACTGAATGTAATAGAAGACAAAGTAGGAAAGAGGTTTGAACTCATTGACCCAGGGGGAAATTTTCTAAACAGAACTCCAATAGTTCACCTTCTAAGATCAATAATTGTTATATATCATTAAGATAAATATGACTAAACAAAAATTTGCAACAATAAATGCAAATGAAAATATAATGAAAAATGATCAATTACAATTTATTTCAGATTCTCAATGTTTAGCATCATATACTAACCAACAAACATAATATTTCATATTATTAAGGAAAGAAATTATCTCATCCCAACTGATAGAGATATGATACTTGATGAAGTTAAAAATTCTTCAAGATATAATATCTGAAGTAATAAGAAATAGAACATTTCTCAAAGTGACAAAGATATATACAATGCAATAGCATACCAAAGGGTAATAAAAGGATTTCTTCTATATTAGATATGATACGCCCTTGGCGACCTCTGCTTCGGGGATTGACTATGCTGAGCCTTTGGGTGTGCACAGATTCCCCAATATAACATCGCCTGGGACACAGCCTGTTGGGCTTCCATCTATGCCCAAGAGCGGTGCAGCTCCGTGGTCCTCTGGGTGCCAGATCTGCTGTGGGCCATCTGCCCTGCAGAGTGATTTGCGTGGAGAGCGTACATAGTGCACTCTGCCATCTTTATTCCAGCAACAGAGCAGTTGGGACCTCCAGGCGCAGGGATAACCAAGCATAACATCGCTTGGGACTCAGCCACCTTGTGTGCTCCCTGCTCCCAAGAGCTAGGCAGTTTTGTGGTCACCTATGCGCCAGCTCTACAGTGGGATATCAGCCATGCAGAGGGACTGGCACTGGGAGAGAGCACACCCACACAGGGAGTGAGCGCACCAGCCTCCCCTTGGTGAACTCTGCTCTGGGGATTGACTACTCTGAGTCTCCAGGTATGCAGGGATTCCCCCAAGTATAACATCCCTTGGGGCAAGGCACATCAGGGCTCCAAAGTCACTCAGGAGCAGGGCAGTTCCTCAGCAATCAGTGCCAGGGGAATCCTGGGCATCGGGGGGTGGGGGGAAGAAATAATCTTGCAGGCTCACAGGAGGTCCAACCAACAGCCAGTGACAGCAGGACCAACTAACACAAGAGGTAACCAGATTGCAAAAGGCAAACATAGGAACATTACTAACAGAAATCAAGGCAATATGGCACCATCCAAACCCAACTTGCTGACAGCAGCAAGTCCTGGATACCCCAAAATCTGGATTTGAAATCACTTCTCATGATGCTATTAGAGGATTTCAGGAAGAATGTAAATAAATCTCATAAAGAAATACAGGAGAACATGGTTCAACGGGTAGTAGCCCTTACAAAGGAAACATAAATTTCACTTAAAGAAATGCAGGAGAATATGGGTCAACTGATGGAGGCTCATAAGGAGGCAACACAAAAATCGCATAAAGAAATGAATCAACGGGTAGATGCCCTTACAAAGGAGACACAAAAACCGCTTCAAGAAATGCAGGAGAATATGGGCCAACAGATGGAGGCCCATAAGGAGGCAACACAAAAATGGGTGGTCCCAAGGCCTGGCGCTGTTACTGAGGCTATGGAGCACTCACAAAAAGGGACCTAGCATGACTGCACTCCCAAAGATCCAACACAGAGCTGAAAGAGTCAGATGCAGATATTTACATCCAAGTAATGGACAGAAGCAGCTGGCCCCTGTTGTTGAATTAGGAAAGGCTAAAAGAAACTGAGGAGAAGGGTGACTATGTAGGAGGACCAGCAGTCTCAGTTAATCTGAACCCCCAAGATCTCTGAAACACTGTACTGCCAAACAGGCAGCATACACCAGATGATATGAGGCCCCAAACAAACATACAGTAGAGGACTTCTCAGTCTGTGTTCAAAGAGATGATGCACCTAACCCTCAAGAGATTGGAGGCCCCAACGATTTCAGAGGTCATGTAGAGTGGGGTTGAGAATACTCACATGAAGAGAGAGAGGGATGGGGAAGAGATATAGGATGTGGAAGAGTTGGAGAGTGGAGGGGGATAAAATATGGTGTGTGTGTGTGTGTGTGTGTATTAAATAAATAAATGTAAAAAAAGAAATACAGCAAAACACAGACAAATAGGTCAAAGCCTGTAAAGACGAAACACATAAATCCCTTAAAGAAATACAGGAAAATACAATCAAATAGGCAAAGGAATTGAACGTAATGGTACAAGATGCAAAAATGGATATAAAACAATAGAAAACTCACAAATGGAGGCAAATCTGGATATGAAAAACCAGAAAAAGAGAAGAGGAACTACAGATGTCAACATCATTAACAGAATATAAGTGATGGAAGAGAGAATCTCAGATGTAGAACATACCATAGAAGATATCCACACATTCTTCAAGGCAAACACACAGTGATAAAAGTTTCTAACCCAAAACATCCAGGAAATTTGAGTAATAATGAGGAAACCAAATCTAAAAATAATAGAAATAGAAGAAGGTGAAGAATCCCAGTTCATAGGGCTAGAAAATATATTCAAAGAATAATAGAAAAAAAACTTTGCTAACCTAAAGAGAGAGAAATGGCCATAAATGTAGAAGAAGCCTCCAGAACACCAAATAGATTGGACCAGAAAGGGAAATCCTCCTACTATATAATATTCAAAACACTAAATGTATAGAACAAAGAAAGAATATTAAAACCTGTAAGGGCAAAGTGTCAAGTAACATATAAAGACAAAACTATCAGAATTATACTAAATTTCTCAAAAGAGATGCTAAAAACCAAAAGATTCTGGACAGTTGTCATGCATTCCCTAAGCAAGCACAGATGCTATTGCGGGCTACTGTGCCCAGCAAAACTGTCAATCACCATAAATGGAGAAATGAGGGGTAGATTTTTCAATATCTACTTTTAATAAAGGTCCTTAGATTCATTAACTTCCCTTCTAGCCTACCTCCTTCCAGAGTTAGTGGAAAGTAAAGGTTAATAGAGCAAAGGAGGATGTGGATCTGTTAAGAAATATGTCTCTGAAGCAAATGCAATCAGTGTTGTCAGGATATAAGCAGTTCAGTTCACATTATTCTGCAGTAGCCTCTTTACACATTCACAAACACTATTCACAATTCAGAAATGGCAAGCTGATAAAGCAGAAGCTGCAAAACTCTACCAATAGGTCCAAGTCCATGGAATTAGAAAGAAGCCACTTGAACATCACCAGAAAATTATTAGTGTGTTTCTCTCTATGATGTCATGACAAAGCATGATCAATAAAGAATGGTAAGGCATAGCAATTTCACCCAGTCTAATCAGTGAAGACCAGCTTCAGCAAAGCTCAGTGATGACCAGTAAAGAATGGCAAGACATACCAATAATATCCCCCATCATCTTGTGTCATGTCTGTTGGGCTATATTATTATACTTTGCAAACTTTAACTCTTTTTTTTCCTGCAGCAAAACATCACATGGCCCATTTACAGACTGCCTCCAGAAAAACAACATGTGTCTTTTCTTAGGAAAACACCTCCCATGTTTCTGCTTTGGCAGAAACATCCTCTCATAAGACAGTTTCCAGCAAATTATCACAGGACACAACTGAGTCTCCAAAGACACCAGAAATTTTCCTTTCAGAGGAATCAAGTTATTCCACGACAAAACTAAATTTCAAGTATACTTTTGTATTAATCCAGTCCTACTGAAGATACTGGAAGAAAAATTCCAACACAAGGAAAACAAATAAAACTCAAGAAAACTCAAGAAATTGAATATCTTGCAACTAACACAAAAGAAGAGACTCACACACACCCATAATACCACCTCCCACAACAAAAATAACCAGAACTAACAATCATTAGTTTTCAATATCTCTCAACATGAATGGACTCAAATCCCCAATAAAAAGACACGGGCTGCTAACAGAAAAGATACCTAAACAGGATCCATAATTTTGCTGCATACAGGAAGCACAATTCAGTGACAAAGACAAACACTTCATCAGAGAAAAGAGCAGGAAAAAGTGTTTTCCAAGCAAACAATCCCAAGAAACAATAGTATAACCATTCTAATATTCAGTAATGTACACTTTCAAACAAAAGTGTTCCAAAGACATTCAAAAGAACAATGCATACTCACTTATCAAAGGAAAAAAATCCACCAAGATGAAATTGCAAGTCTGATCATCTATTCCTCAAATGCAAGGGTACCCACATCTATAAAAGAAACTTTACAAAATTTCAAAGAAAACATGGATTCTCACAGTATAACAATGATGGATCTCAGTACCCGTCTCTCACCAAATGACAGGTCTTAGAAACAGAGACTAGACAGTGACACATTGAAACTAAGTGAAATTATGAACCAAATAGATTTACATGGTATCACCGGAACATATCTCCTCAAAATAAAACAATATTCCATCTCAGAGCCTCATAGAAACTTCTCCAAAAATGTCCATATAATCAGACAAGAAAACAAGCCTTCAACAGTTACAAAAAGATTGAAATAATCCCATGGTTTCTATAAGATCAGCATGGATTAAGGCTGGACTTCAACTACAACAAAAATAAGAGAAATTCCTTATACTCATAGAAGCTGATCAACTCTCTACTAAGTGATAACTTGGAAGAAAGAAAGAAATTACAGCCATTCTAGAATTCAGTGAAAATGAAGACACAGCATATCTAAATTTATTGGACACAATGAAAGCATTGTTAAGAGAAAAATACATATGAAAAAGTAATTTCATATAAAAATAGAAGTCCTATACTATCAACTTAACTACACACCTGAAAGTTCTAAAACAAAAAGAAGAAAAAGCAACCTAAAAGAGTAGATTTCAGGAAATAGTAACTCAGGACTGAAATCAACCATTCAGAAACAAAGAGAACAATACAAGATTCACCAAAACCAAGTTCTGGTTCTTTGAGAAAATCAAGAAGACAGGTAAACACTTAAGCAAATTCATTAAAAGATGAAGACACAATATACAGATCATGAAAATCAGAAATGAAAAGGGAGACAGAAACAGGTACTGATGAAATTAAAAAATAATCAGATCTTACTATAAAAGCTTATACTTGAAAAACTGGAAAATCTGCAAGAAATGGATGATTTTCTAGACAGATACCCCATACCAATGTTAAGTCAAGATCAGGTAAACTACATAGACAATAAC
The DNA here is from genome assembly GCA_036184795.1 of Tokudaia tokunoshimensis. NCBI lineage: Eukaryota > Metazoa > Chordata > Mammalia > Rodentia > Muridae > Tokudaia > Tokudaia tokunoshimensis. The sequence continues at coordinate 18,698,481 of BTHU01000008.1, forward strand.
ATAGACATTAAGTAAATAAAGTTGTAATTAAAAATCTCCCAACAATAATCAAAACAAAACAAAATGAAACAAAACAAAAAATAAAATAAAAGCCCAGGGACAGATGGTTTAGTACAGAAAGAAGTCTACCAGACCTTCAAAGAAGAGTTAAAAAATATGCAGAGTATTCCACAAAATAGAAACAGACAGAACGCTACCTAATTCATTCTATAAATCCAAAATTACTCTGTTACTTAAACCACACAAAGACTCTACAAAAGGGAACTTCAGACCAATTTTGCTTATGAACATAAATGAAAAATATTTAATAAATTCTCTAAAACTGAATCCAAGAATACATCAAAAACATCATTCGCCATGATCATGTAGGCCTCCTCCCAGAGATGCAGGAATGGTTCAATATATGAAAATCTATCAAAATAATCCACTATGTAAATAAACACAAAGAAAAATATCACATGTTCATCTCATTAAACACTGAAAAAGCCATTGACAAAATCCATTGCCAGCTCATGTTAAAAGTCTTGTAGAGATCATGAATTCATGGCACATACTTAACATGATGAATGCAATATACAGCAAACCAATAACCAACATCAAATTAAATGGAAAGAAACTTGAAACTTCAGGGACAAGATAAGACTGCACAATCTCTCCCTAGCTGTTCAATACAGTACTCAAAATTTTAGCTCCATCAATTAGAAAAGAAAAGGAGATCAAGGGGATACAAAATGGAAGGAAAGCATTAAGGTATTACTATTTGCCAATGAAATGATGGATGCATAAGTGACCCCCAATGTGCTACCAGAGAAATCCTACTGCTGATAAACAACTTCAATAATGTTGATACATATAAAATTAACTGAAATAAATCAGTACCCTTCCTTTGCCCAAATGATAAAGGGGCTGGGAAAGAAATAATGGAAACCATACACTTCACAATAGCCACAAACAATCGAAAATATCTTCTTGTAACTCAAACCAAGTAAGTGGAAGACCTATACAACAAGAACTTCATGTCCCTGAAGAAAGAACTTGAAGCAGACTTCAGAAGATGCAAAGATCTGCCTTGCTCATGGATCAGTAGGTTGGTGAAAATGGCTATTTTATCAAAAGCAATTTACAGATTCAATACAGTCCCCATCAAAATTCCAAAACAATTCTTCAATGTTATGGAAAGAACAATTCTCAAATTCACGTGGAATATAACATAGGACAGTCAAAACAATTTTCAAAATAAAATACTTTCTGGAGGATTCACCATCCCTAACCTCAAGCTGTATTATACAGAGGAATAGTGAAAAGAACACATTGTATTGGTACAGAAAAAGAATGGTTGTTCAGTGGAATAGAAACAAAGCCCCAAAACCCACACTCCTATGGGCACTTGATCTTAGAAAAAGAAGCCAAAACCATACAGTGGAAAAAGAAAAACATCAATAACAAATGGTGCTGGCCTAACTTGAAGTCTACATGTAGAAGAATGCAAAATGGTCCACATTTATCATCTTGCACAAAGCCCACGTCCAAGTGGATCAAGGACCTCAACATAAAATCAGACACAGTGAATATAATAGAAGAGAAATTGGTAAAAATAGCCTCAAATGCATTGATATAGTAAAAAAAGAATCCTGAACAGAACAACAATGGCTCAGGCTCTAAGAACAACAATGGATAAATGAGAAATCATGAAACTGAAAACCTCCTGTAAGACAAAAGAAACTATCAGTAGGATAAATGGCATTTGACAAACTGTGAAAAGATCTTCAGTGACCCTTCATCTAATAGAGGGCTAATACCAAAAATATATAATGTACTCAAGAAATTATACTCCAGAAAACCAAATAACCCAAGTAAAAATGGGTAGAGAACTAAACAGAGAATTCTGAAAAGAGGAGTCTTGAATAACCAAGAAGCACTTAAATATATGTTCAAAGTCCTTAGTCATCAGGGATATACAAGCCAAAATGATCCTGAAATTCCATATTATACCTATCAGAATATCTAAGATCAAAAACTCAAGTTACAGCACATACTGGAAAGATGTGGAGTAAGAGGAACACTGAAATTCTTTTACCTGAGGACCCATCTATACCATTCCTGACCATATACCCAAAAGGTGGTCCACCATACCACAAGAAACATGTTCATAGCAGCCTTACATTTTTTAAGTTTACATTTATCTCTCTTTAGTTGAACTTGATGAAATAAAAACAATAAAGAACATACATCTGTTACTAGCCATTGGTCACTCTATAAAATTGTTGTTTGATAAGCAATAGTACATTTCTTGTTTTTTTTTCTGTTTTTAAATTTTTTATCTGTTATTTTATGTACTTATATTTGAAATGTTATTTCCCCATTCCCAATCTCTAAACATTTTCAAATAATAGTGATGTTAGATTACTAGTTACCCCATATTTGATTATTTAAATCTTAATTTAATGGTGAATATAATTTAAAGATTTGTTTTTTATGTGTATATATAAGTTCCCACATGTATGTATGTGTACTACATGTATACCTGGGGACGATTTAGGCCAGAGTAGTGCATTGGATCACTAGAAACTGTTTACAAATGGTTGTTAGTCATTATGTTGCTTAAAGGGACCAAACCCAGGTCCTCTGCAAGAACAACAAATACCCTTAACTGCTCAACCTTTCTACCTATAGATGATTAGCTATATGCTAACATTTGTAAATATGTTTTATTTATTATTGAGAAGTACTGGCAGGTAGTTTAATAAGATAATGCAATTTAGTCATTAGTGATAACTAATTAATTTTAATTCTAAAAGAAAGCTAAAAGCTTCCCACCACCATTGGGACCAGGGAGCCGGGCAACTCCAGAGCCTTCTGTGAACAGCCTTCCAGGAGAGAGTGATCTCCCAGCAGAGCTTTCAAGTCTGAGCATGCAGGTGAGATCTCCATCTTCTCTCTGGAAGGGAATAGCTAGGAGCACACAGGGCATAAGATCATTGGAGCAGCTGGGACAGAAGTCTTCCTGCCGCCATTTGGACCAGTGACCCAGGCAACTCCAGAGCCTTCTGTGCATGGTTTGCCAGGAGAGAGTGATCTGCCAGCAGCAGCACTTTCACTTCTGAGAGTGCAGGTGAGATCTCCACCTCCTCTCTGGAGTGAAACAGCTAGAAGCACACAGGGCATAAGATCAGTGGAGCAGCTGGGACAGAGATCTTCAGGCTGCCATTTGCACCAGGGAACCAGGCAGTGCACAGACCCTGACAGATGAGAGTTGGTCTCCCAGTAGTAAGGACACAGGCATACAGGCCCACAAGAGGAACAAGCTCCAGCCAGAGACAACAAGACCAACTAGCAAAAGAGATAACCAGATGGTGAAAGGCAAGCACAAGAACCCTACCAACAGAAACGAAGGCCACTTGGCAACATCAAAACCCAGTTCTCCCACAACAGCAAGTTCTGGATGCTCCAACACACCGGAAAAGAAAAAGTTGGATTTAAAATTGTATCTCATGATGCTGATAGAGGGCTTTAAGAAAGACCTAAATAACTCTCTTAAAGAAATACAGGAGAACATCTGTCAGTAGGTAAAAGCCCTTAAAAAGGAAACACAAAAATTCCTTAAAGAAATACAGGAGATCATGGGTCAACAGCCAGAAGCCCTTAAAGAGGAAACAAAAAAAATCCATTAAAGAATTACAGGAAAACACAAACAATCAAGTGAAGGAACTGAATAAAACCATCCAGAATCTAAAAGTGGAAGTAGAACCAATAAAGAAATCACAAAGTGAGACATCTCTGGAGAAAGAAAACCTTGGAAAGAGTTCAGGAGTCATAGATGCAAGCATCAACAACAGAATACAAGAGATAGAAGAAAGAATCTCAGGTGCTGAAGATACCATAGAAAACATTGACACAATAATCAAAGAAAATGCAAGATGCATAAAGCTTGTAACCCAAAACATCCAGGAACTCCAGGACACAATGAGAAGACCAAACCTAAGGATTATAGGTATAGAAGAGAGCAAAGATTTACATCTAAAAGGCTAGTTAAGAGCTTCAACCAAAATTATAGAAGAAAATTTCCCTAACCTGGATAAAGAGATGCCCATGAACATACAAGAAGCCATCAGAACTCCAAACAGACTGGACCAGACCAGAAAGTCCTCCCAGCATGTAATAATCAAAACACCAAATGTAGTAAGCAAAGAAAGAATATTAAAAGCAGTAAGGGAAAAAGGGTAAATAACTTTTAAAGGCAGACATATCAGAATTACACCAGACTTCTCACTAGAGACGATGAAAGCTAGAAGATCCTGGGCAGATCTCATATATACCCTAAGAGAATATAAATGCCAGCCCAGGCTACTATACCCAGCAAAACTCTCAATCACCATAGATGGAGAAACCAAGACATTCCATGATAAAACCAAATCCACTCCTACCAAGGATAATAGATGGAAAATACCAACACAAGGAGAAAAACTACACTCTAGAAAAAGCAAGAAAGTACTCTTCTTCCAACAAACCCAAAAGTAGATACCCACACAAACATAAAACTAACATCAAAAATAAAAGGAAGCAACAATCACTATTCCTTAATATCTCAACATCAATGGACTCAATTCTCCAGTAAAAAGACATAAACTAACAAATATTTTTCATGTAAATCATCAATTTTATCAGAAAATGTTTGTAATTCCTCTTTCAATTAATTTAGCAATTTTTTGTCTACCATTTTATCTGCATTTTTTCATAATAATCTTTAATTTTAATGTTTGTCTATATATTTCTTCTATTTTATTAGAAAAGTTTTCAATGTAAATCTCTGATTTTATCACAAAATATTTTTCATTCCATCTTCAATTAATTAAGAAAGGTTTTTTATATCTACCATTTTATCTGTATAATTTTCCACAAAATAGTCAATTTTAATGTGTTTGTCTATATATTTTTTAATTTTATCAGAAATATTTTCCATGTAAATCTCCAATTTTACCTGAAAATGTTTATAACTCTACATTCAATCAATTTTCAATTATTTTTATGCCTATCATTTTATCTGTATAATTTCCATGATAATCTTCAATTTTAACATGTTTTTCTATATATTTTTTGAATTTTATCAGAAATATTCTCCATGTAAATTTTCAAGTTTATCAGACAATGTTTATAATTCCACTTTCAATCAATTTAGAATTATTTTATGCCTAACATTTTATCTGTATAATTGCCATAATAATCTTCAATTTTAACATATTTTCTATATATTTCTTCAATTTTATCAGAAATATTTTCCATGTAAATCTTCAAGTTTATCAGAAAATGTTTATAATTGTACTTTCAATCAATTTAGGAATACTTTTATGCCTACCATTATTATATCTATATAAAATTTTCCATGACATATATTTTCTATATATTTCTTCTATTTTATCAGAAATATTTTCCGTGTAAATCTTCAATTTTATCATAAAATGTTTTTACTTCCTTTTACTTCCTTTTTCAATAAAAAATTAAAAAAGAAAAAAGCTAAAAGCAAAAATTGTAATATACAGGAAGGACATTTTGAGCTAGAAAGCAATCATTCTGAGTGAGGTATCCAAGAACCAGAAAGACAAATAAGGTATGTATTTACTTATATATAAATATTAATGTGTAAGTCAACAATAACCAAGATACAATCAGTACAACTATAGAGGTTAGGTATAGAGTAAGGGACTTGAGCAAGGGTTAGGGTGACCCAGGTGAGGAGCAGAAGCAGACTCATTTATTGTTATAGTGCAGAGTGCATTTATACCTATAGGGCAATGGGCAGTAAGAGGAAACCTGGTAAGGTTGAACTAAGGTTAGAAACCTTGAAGATCCTGAAGAGAAGGTAGGACCTTTGTCATTGTGTGAGAGAGGGAGGGGCAGGAGGAGCAGATGGTTTATTTATAGATTCCTCTGAGAGGTAAGGAGGCAGGGATGGTAGATGGATTTTATTTCTCTTATTAGTTGGGTAATGTCTGTGAGATCTGAAATAGGGTGGTTTTTAGAACCTTGATCTTTGGGCAAATTTGACCAAGGGGGCTCAGTAACTGTGTTGCTATCAGCCTGTCCTATTTTAGATGGCCCTATGCATTGTTTATTTGTAGCAAATATCTGAAAAAAAATAACAAGAACGGGTATTCTTGGGTATCTCTGTTTTTGATGAGAGAAGCTATTCCGATCCATGAGTCCAGACTATATGATCATTGGCCGTGCATCATGCTATTAAAAAGACATCCTCCCAAAATAAGGAGTCTTGTTTTTTTGCTATTTTAATTTCATGGGATTTCAGTAGGGCACATAACTCTCTGGCCTGGGGGATTTTTTTATGTGATGATCAGTTGCCCATGACAGAAAAGAGGAGAAATGTTTTGTCCAATAGGAACTTTCCCTTGACCTTGTGGGATTCCACAGAGTTCCAAAATGCTAATCCTTCCCATGGATTTAAAAACTGATAGCTTCCCTTTGGCTTTTAAGTAGCTATTGATTTCCTAGGTTTTGTTTTTATCTTAAGGAGAAATTAGATAGAAAGTTTTTGCCAATGCCTGTTGGGGGCTGTCAGGATTCAAACAGGGGCCAGAGGGACCTTCAGCAAAATCCAGATAGTAGTTCTGGCCAGGAGGCTTCAGTTTCCACTTCATCTTGTCAAAATCCAAGTGATGGCACTGACAGCCCAGCGGAAAAGAACAAGTTGTTTGTCTCCAGAGTTGGGGGTGGTGGTGTGTGGCTCACCTTCCCACAGTATCTGTTCCTGCAGTTGTGGTGCGGTTTCTGCTCCTATTTGTGGGCCTGTGTACTGGAGGCTTTCCATGGATATCTCTGGCCGAGACAGGTGAGAGAGTTCAAGAAGAAAGAAGGAAAGCAGGGTGGGGAAATGCCTCTACCCTGCCACATCCACTGCTGTGGCTGCCTCCATCTCTTCCACTGCTGCTGCTGTTACTGCTGATGCTTTAAGATGCCACACCTGGGGATCCATCCCATATGCAGTCACCAAACCTAGACACTATAGTGGATGCCAGAAAGTGCTTTCTGAATGGAGATTGAGACGGCTGTCTCCAGAGAGGTTCTGCCAGAGCATGACAAATACAAAAGCAGATGCTTGCAACCAAAAATTGGACTGAGTGTAGGGTCCCAGATGGAGGAGTTAGAGAAGGGACTGAAGGAACTGAGGGGGTTGCAGCCCCGTGGGGCGAGCAATGCTGTCAACTGGTCAGACCCCCAGGAGCACCGTGGGACTGGACCACCAACGAGAGTACAAGTTGAGGGACCCATGGGTTGGGCTGCATATGTGGCAGAGGATGGCCTTGTAGGACATCAGTGGGAGGAGAGGCCTTTGAACCTGAGAATGTTTGATGCTCCAGTGTATGGGAATGCCAAGGCCAGAAGTCAGGAGTGTGTGGATGGTCTGTGGTGGGGCACCCTCATAGAGGCAGAAGGAGAGGGATGGGATAAGGGTTTCTGAAGGGAAGACCTGGAAAGGGGAAAACATTTGAAATGTAAATAAATTTTCCAAGAAAAAAAAAAGATGTCACACCAGCTGCTCTGCACTGAGTCAGGCTGAGTTGAGCCAGCAGGAGGCTAACTAGTCAGTAAGGGGTACTTAGTGGGGGGAGGGAGGCTTCTGGTGGAGTTTCAAGGGAGCAGGTCTCTTCCCTGGTTGTAGTGTTACAGCTCTTAGGATAGAAGTTCTCAGACAATGGTGTAATTCTAACACACCTTTATTCTTTCTGGATAGGATCTTTATAGACAGGTTTGGGGTAAGTGGGGGTCTGAGAGTAGATGCTTCCTATTAGCTTGGTCTGAGAGGGTAAGGATACCTCATTTACATGTGGGAGGGCTTGGAGTGCTGCCCCACAAACCTCGCTAAGGGGGGAAGAGGGTGCTGTGGAGTCTGTGGTTGTGTGACAGGGGCCTGGTCTGGGAGCAAGTAAAGCTCCTATTGTCCCTTCAGGGTCTCTGGGGCATTAGCTCAGCCTTACCAGGTTTCCTCTCATGGCCCGTGACCTCACAACTCCCCCCTCTCTTTTTATAAGGGAAAGGTGTCATCAGAATAACTGTCTCCTATGTTGGGAACAGTTTGATAGTGAACCAAGACCTGATTAGTAGTGAACTTTGCAATGCTACTCATCTGTTGCTTTAGAAACTAATGAGGCAAGGTACCAAAACAAGCAAGGATACAATGACTAATATGTGAATAAGAAGGGGAAGAATCCATACTACCAAGGGGTAATAGCCAGAAGCTGGAAAGAACCCAGATGTCCCTCAATGTAGGAATGGATTCAGAAGATGTGGTATATCTACACAATGGAATACTACTCTGCAATTAAAAACAATGAATTCACGAAATTCCTAGGCAAATGGTCAGAACTTGAAAATATCATCCTTAGTGAGGTAACCCAATCACAAAAGAACACACATGGTATGCAGTCACTGATAAGGGGATATTAACCCAGAATTTCAGAATACCCTAGACACAATTCGCATATCAATAGATTTCTAAGAAGATGGAAGGAGAGACCCCTGGTCCTGGAAAGACTGGATGTAGGGGAACGCCAGGACAGAGAAACGAGAGGGGGTTGAATGGAGAAAAGAGGGAGGGAAGGGGGCTTATGGGACTTTCGGGGAGGGAGGAAATGGGAAAGGGGAAATGATTTGGAATGTAAATAAAAAAAACTTAGAAAATAAAAGAAAAAAAGAATTACCATATGGCTAAAAATTATAATGAGCATTAAATCAGAAATACAGGATTCAGAGCAATAGTGAGAAACATAGCTACAAAGCATAATAAAGCTTTCTTAAAACTTTAAAAAAAAAAGAAGATCAAAGGGGTAGGAATGTTGGGAGTACAGTGTGCCCAGAGGCTCCCACAGAGTACTTCAGGCATTTGTATATCTTGTTCACCAGTACAGATTATTTGACATAGAAACAGCATTCATCCCCCAGCAAAATTCAAGTCCCTACAAGTTCAGCAGTCAGTAAGTCCAGGACTCTCTGGTTTTGGAGAGCAACTCCTGCTAAGGAGGTTATCTAATGTTGGAGAGACTCAAAGTGATCTGTAGTAGAAACCATTGCCTGGTCAAGTTTGTCTTGGAAGAAGCTAGCCAGATTTTGTGTTTGGACAAGGGCTGCTCCAGTGGTTCCTGTTCACCCAGTGAGACAGCAATACCTAGCCCAATGAGCAGAGGGATAAAGATATCTCTCTTCTTTTGGCTTCCAACAAACTGCAAGGTGAGTTCTTCTGGTTTGTAGAGATAAACCTAGGGAACAATTGCCACAGAGATGCAGGAACCTTGGAAAGGGGTGATAATACAGTCACCTGTAGTTCCTTCACACCATAGGAGGGCAGGAGGGTTGACACATACTGAATTGGTGATGCTGTCATAGGCACCTATACAATGGGGTTTTGAGGAGAGCCCTACAAGACAAAGACAGGAGATAGGTCAAAGAGAGGAATAGCCTGTGCTTTCCTTGTGGGTGAGGATTCACGGAGGTTGTGAAGGGAAATGTGGTTCTGGCTGCTAATAATGGTCAGTAGAGAGAACCACAGAAATAGCATTGGGAGGAGTTAGGTTGTGTGTTTAAAGGAAGGAAGTCAGCTACATATTGAATATACTGTAGCTCGGAAAGTGTAAATTCAAGTTCCTTTTGAGACTGATCTTCCTGTTGGAGAATATGTTTAGCATGGGTAAAGACTGATTTCGAGGCTAGAACAAGCTCACTGGAGACATGCATGTCAGCTATAAGGTATTTGGCATAGCCATTAGGGTAAAGTTTGTTGTCTAGTACACCAATATTCATTCCATGGATCACTGATGGAAGGCTCAAATGAGTTTTAAGGTTGGCAAGCATGGTGCCACCACAACTAGTATATTCCATTCTGCAGCTCCAATATCTTCAACCTCTATATGAGGAGACCTCCTAGAGACATTTACCTGTGTTTCAGTAAGAAAAGCAAAGGAAAGGGCTGGGGATAGTGGAGATAATGCCATTATGAAGGGCTTGTTTTGGCAATCACATTGAGGCAATTGATAGGGGCAGCATTCTAGTAATGTTTAGAATACAACATCAAGCAGGAGGCATTCTGGATCTTTGAATCTGCCCATCTTTCAGTCCCCTCTTCTGCAATGTTCCATGAACCTTAGATATAGGGGCTTCCGTTGTACTCATAGAAATAGATACACCAGAATCAGTTATTCTCTGCATTTTGACCAGTTGTGGGTATCTGCCATAGCTTTCATTTGTTACAAAAGGAAACTTCTTTGATGAGAGATAAAGGTTAAGGTTATGTAGATAAATATTTATAAAGCAGTTTAAAATTATACTGGTTTAGGGAAAATAACAGTTGCAGGCTCTCCTTTATTGTCTATGGTAGTAGGCTATGTTTACATAGCAAGCAAGATTTGAGCAGTTCTTAAGCCCAACTTGATAGCAGTGGGTTATGTTTTGTTTGTTGCTGTTGTTGTTTTGTTCTTATTTTTTTTTACTTATTCATTTCATATCACTCTCGCTTTTACCCTCTCTGTCACCTCATCCCACAATTATTTTCTCCATGCCCCTGGCCCCTTCTACTCTAAGGGGACCCAAACACAAATACTGGCTGGATTTCCCCCAACTCTAGCATTCAAGTCCCAGATACACTAGGCACTTACTCTACAGCTGAGTCCAGACAAGGCATCTCAGGTAGAAAAACATGTCCCAAGTACAGGCAACAGCTTTTGGAATAGCCCCTGCTCCTGTTGTTCAGGGCCCACATGAAGATCAAGCTGCATGTCTGCTAAATATATGCCAGTATGCCTAAGTACAGTAGGTGTAAGTCTTTGGTTCATGGTTCAATATCTGAGATCACCAAGGATACAGGTTTGTTGATACTCTTCTTCTTCCTGCAGAGTTCCAATCCCTTTCAGGGCCTGCAATCTATCCTTCTATTCTTCCAAAAGAGTCAGCAAGTTCCACCCACGTAGCCGCCTGCAGCTACATGCGAACCTGTGACCTGAAAAAGTTACTTAGGGATGGGTGGGGAGGACGGCGAAAAAGAACATGGGACCAAGACAACATAGCTGTTCAAAGTCCAACTTTACTCAGGAGAAACAGGGGATATAAGCTTTGGGGGCGTGACCCTCCCTCCCAAAGCTGCGAGTCTTCTCAGCAGGTCTCCGGCAGGCTGAATGATGCTGCCAAAACAGATCTCAGGAAGGTGATACTTTCACAGGGTCTGCAACGCTGCAGGAGATGGCGACTTTTGCAGGAAACTGTAGCTCTTTTGAAATGCCAGAGAAGCTCTGACATCCCTGTCAGGTGGGAGGAGGTGTGGCTGGAATTTCTCAGCTCCGTGTAGGTGAAATTCAGGCAGCTGAATTATTTTGCCTAGAGGCATTACAGTGGCTCACTACACATCCACTCTTTGTCTGTGGGAGTCTGTATTTGTAAGTCAGATGCTGGATGGAACCTCTCAAAGGAGGCTGTCTGCAAGAATAATCAAGTATTTCTAACAGTGTTAGGGATTGGTGCTTGCATATGGGATGGATCTCAAGTTGGGCCAGTCATTAGTTAAACAATCCCCCAGATTCTGTTCCATTGACTGTGCCTACATTTCATGTAGATAGGACAAATTTGGGGTTGAAAGTTTTGTGTGTGTGAGTATCTCTACCACTGCATTAGGCTTTCTGCCTGACTACAGGAGGTAACCTCTTCAGGTTCCATATCTTGAGTATAGTGAATCACAGCTAATGCCACCCCCATCGATTCTTGCGTGACTACCTTATCCCAGGTCTCAGTCTCATGCTATAAATGCCTCCAAACCTCCTCACTGCCATGAGTTCCAGATTTCCATTCATTTTCATGGCTAATTACCCATCTCTCCTGTACATCCCCACACTGGATCCTGAATATCTATTCCTTTTCCCATGCCCCTGCCTCCCAGTTCCCTTCCTCCATTTACCTCTTATGACTGTTTCATTCTATGTGACATTTAAGCTTCCTCACTTGGGCCTTCCTTCTTGTTTAACTTTTGTGGTTCTGAAGTGTGCAGCTTAGTACCTGTGTTTTATGGCTAAAATCCGCATATAAGTAAGCACATGCCATGAATGTTCTTTTGGGATTGGGTTACCACATTCAGGACAATATTCTCAAGTTACATCCATTTGCATGTAAAATTCCTGACGTCTTTGTTTTTAATAGCTAAATAGTACACCATTATGTAGAACATTTTGTACCATATTTTCTTTAAGCATTCTTCAGTTGAAGGACATCTAAGTACTTTCCAGTTACTGGCTAGTACAATAAATCAGCTATGAACAGTGTTGAGGAAATGTCTTTTGGGATGTTGGAACATCTTTTCAGAATATACTCAAGAGTGGGTCTTGAGGCAGAACTATTCCTATATTTCTGAGAAACTACCAAAATGATTTCCCAAGTGGTTTACAAGGTTACACTTCCACAGAAATGAAGAAGTGTTCCTCTTGCTTCCCATCTTTGCCTCATGTGTTATCTCTTAGGTTTTTGGGTTTTTTTATTTTTTTGTTTTGTTTTGTTTTGTTTTTTTATCTTAGCTATCCTGATAGGTATAAGAAGGAACCTCAGAGTTGTTTTGATTTGCATTTTCCTGATGACTAAGGACTTTGAACATTTCTTTATCAGCTTCTCTAACATGCAAGATTTCTTTGTTGATAATTCTCTGTTTAGTTCTGTACCTTGTTTTTAAATTGGGTTATATGGATTGTTGTCTAATTTCTTGGGGTTTTTTTTGTCTGTTTGTTTGTACAATTTGGACATTAACCCTCTGCCAGACATAGGGTTGGTGAAGATCCTTTCCCAACTGTATAATACAAATTTGTTCCTTTGCCTTACAGAAGTGTTTCAGTTTCAAGAGGTCCCATTTATCAATTGTTGATCTTGGAGCCCGAACCATTGGTGTTCTGTTCAGGAAATTGTCTCCTGTACCAATGTACTTAAAGGTATTTCCCATTTTCTCTATGAGATTTAGTCTACTCAGTTTTATGTTAAGGACCTTGATCTACTTGGACTTGAGTGTTGTGCAGGGTGATTAATAGTGATCTATTTTCATTCTTCTCCATGTAGACATCCAATTAGTCCAGCACCATTTGTTGAAGATGCTTTCATTTTTCCCTTGTATGGATTTGGTTTCTTTATCAAATATCTAGAGTATGTAGCTGTGTAGGTATATTTCTGGGTCTTCAATTCAATTTCATTGATAAAAGGTGTCTAGTTCTGTACCAATACAATAGAGTTTTTATCACTATTGCTCTATAGTACATACCGCTTGAGGTTGGAGATGATGATACTTTCCAAAGTTCTTTTATTGTTTAATGTTGTTTTGATTGTTCAGGGTTCTTGGTTTTCTATATAAAATTAACAATTGTTTTTTCTATGTCTGTGAAAAATTGTGTTGTAATTTTGATAGGTATTTCACTGAATCTCTAGATTTCTTTTGATAAGATGGGCTTAAAACTCTGTTAATCCTACAATTTCTTGACCATGGAAGATCTTTCTATCTTTTGAGGTCTTCTTTCATTTATTTCTTCAGGAACTTGAAAGTTCTTATCACATAGATCTTTCAATTGCTTGGTTGGAGTTAAACCAAGATATTTTATATTATTTGTTGGCTTTTGAAGAGTGTTGTTACCCTAATTTCTTTCTCAGCCTGTTTATCATTTGTATAAAGGAAGGCCAATCATTTGTTTGTGTCAATTTTATATCGAGCCACATTGCTGACATTGTATATCAGCTATAAGATTTCTTTGGTATATTTTTTGGTTGCTTATGTATACTATCATATCTTCTACAAATAGTGATACCTTGACTTCTTCCTTTACAATTCATATCCATTTCATCTCCTTCAATTAATTGTCTTATTGCTGAAGCTAGACTTCTATGACTGTGTTTAATAGAGAGGGAGTGAACAGTATTGTGTTGTCCCTGATTTTGGAATTGCTTTAAGTTTCTCTTCTTTAAGTTTGGTGTTGGCTATTGGTTTTCTGTATATTACTTCAATTATATTTATGTTTGTACTCTGTATACCTGATTTTCCTGATAGCTTTAAGATGAATGGGTATTAGATTTAATCAAAGAATTTTTCAAAAACTATTGACATAATCATATGATATTTTTCTTTCAATTTTTATAAGGTGTATAAATTTGATAGATTTTCATATATTAAACCATCCCTGCATCACTGAGATGAACCCTATTACATCTTGATTGTCTTTGATTTGTTCCTGGATTTGGTGTAGTAATAGTCAATGAGTATTTTTGCATCAATGTTCATAATTGAAATTGTTCTGAAGCTCTCTTTTCTTGTTGAGTCTTTGCATGGTCTAGCTATCAAGGTGACTATGTTCTCCTAGCATGAGTTTGGCAGTGTCCATTCTGTTTCATTACGTGAAACAGTTTGAGGAATATTGTATTAGCACTGCGTTGAAATTCTGTTAGAATTCTGCCCTAAAATCATCTGGTCCTGGACACTTGTTCTTGTTTTTGTTGTTGTTTGTTTGTTTGTTTGAAGACTTTTAATGATTGCTTCTATTTCTTTAGAGTTATAGAACTGCTTAAATAGTTTACCTGATCTGGGTTTAACTTTGGTAAATAATATAGGTCTAGAATATATTTCATTAAGAGTTCCCAATTTGGGAAAATATGGGCTTTTAAAGTAAGACTTACTGATTCATTGAATTTCCTCACTATCCGTTGATGTCTCCCTTTTAATTTCTGATTTCGTTTATTTGGATATACTGTACTTCTGTCTTTGGGTTAGTTTGGCTATGGGTTTTCCCATCTTGTTGGATTTCTCAAAAAATAAAAAATAAAAAACAAATCTTGGTATCATTAATTCTTTATATTGTTTCCTTTGTTCCTAACTTATTGATTTCAGCCCTGATTTTCATTATTTCCTATCTTCTACTCTTATTTATTTCCTGACAATTTTTTTCCCATGGATGTAGTTAATCTCCTTGAGTTGGAGTTTTCCTTTTAGTGTCTTCTATAAGGCTTGGTGTGAGGAGAGACTGTTTATCATTGGTTTTCTCATAGCATGTTTCGTCTTCCCTATGAATGGTATCAGAGAGTTTTGCTGGATATAATAGTGTGGGCTGATATTTGTGGACTCTTACAATTTGTGCGGCATTTTTTCCTGGCTCTTCTGGCCTTTAGAAACTCTGTTGAGAGGTCAAGCATAATTCTAATAGGTATGCCTATACAAGTTACTTGAAGATTTTCCCTTTCACATTTTTCTATGATGTGCACATTTACTGTTTTGATTATTGTATGGTAGGAGGACTTTCTTTTCTGGTCCAATTTACTTGGTATTCTGTAAGTTACATATACTTTTAAGGCTTCTCACTTTTTATGTTAAGATATTTTTATTGGTTATTTTATTTATTTACATTTAAAATATTATCTTCCTTCCTGGTTTTCCCTCCACAATCCCCTGCTTCTAATAGGGAACTCCCCACTTGCCCAACTACTCCAGCCTCACTGGCCTAGCATACCCCTATGCATGAGCCTCCACAGGACCAAGGGCTTCCATTGATGCCAGAAAAGGCAATCCAATGCTACATTTGCAGTTGGATCCATGGGACACTCCATGTGTACTCTTTGGTTGATGGTTTAGTTCCTGAGAGATCTGTGGGTTCTGGCTGGTTGATAATGGTGTTCTTCCTTTGGGGTTGCAAACCCCTTTAGCACCTTCAGTCTTTCCCCTCACTCCTGCATTGTGGTCCCTGTACTCAGTCCAAAGGATGACTGCAAGCATCTATGTCTGTATTTCCCAGGCTTAGGCAGAGCCTCTTAGGAGACAGCCATACCAGGTTCCTGTCAGCAAGTGCTTCTTGGCATCAGCAATAGTGTCTGGGTATGGGGTATGCAGATGAGCTGGATCCCTAGGTGGGGCCATCTCTGAATGGCCTTTCCTTCAGTTTCTGCTCTACTCTTTTTTGCTGCATTTACTTTAGACAGAAACAATTCTGTGTTAATATTTTTGAGATGGATTGGTGGCACTATCTCTCAACCAGGGGCCATGCCTACCCTCTGGGTGTGATCTCTACAAGATCTCTCTCCCCTTTGTTGGACATTTCAGATAATGTCATCCATGTTAGTCCCTGGGAGCCTCTTGCTTTCCTGGCATCTGGGGCTTTCTAGGGACTACAAAGAGTTCCCCCATCCTCAACTGCTAAACACATCTATTCAATTTCTTGATCCTCTGGACTTTTCTCCCACTTACTGCAAAACCTGAACCTGCCCCCCTTTTCCCTCCCCTTACTCTCTCCTTCCCAGATACCTCACCCCTTCTAACTTCTGTGATTATTTTATTCTTCCTTCTAAGTAGAACTGAAGCATCAACACTTTGGTCTCATTTCTTCTTGAGCTTCATTTATTTGTGAGTTGTATTGTGGGTATTCTGAGCTTTTTCCTAATATCCACTTCTCAGTGAGTGCATACCATGTGTGTTCTTTTATGACAGCTCATTCCGTGTGATAATTTCATGCAGTCATTGCATTTAATTGCTGAGTGGTATTCCATTGTATAAATATACCGCATTTTCTGTATCCCTTCCTCGGTTGAGCGACATCTGGGTTACTTCCATCTTCTGGCGATGATAAATAAGGCAGTTATAGATATAGTGGAACATGTGTCCTTGTAATATGTTGGAGCATCATTTGAGTATATGCCAAGTAGTAGTATAGCTTGATCATCAGGGAGTACTATGTCCAATTTTAGAGAAATTGCCAGACTGATTTACAGAGTGGTCATACCAGTATGAAATCCCACCAGCCATGAAGGAATATTTGTCTTTCTTCACATCCATGCCAGCATCTGCTATCACCTGAGGTTTTGACCTTAGTCACTCTGACTAGTAGGAGGTAGAATCTCAGGGTCTTTTGATTGGCATTTCCCTGATGACCAAGGATGTTGATCATTTCTTTAGGTGTCTCCTGGGCACTTGAGATTCCTCAGCTGAAATTTTTTTTCTTCACACTGTATCCAGTTTTAATAGAGTTATTGGGTTCTCTGTAGTCTAAGTTCTTGAGTTCTTTGTACATTTTGGATATTAGTCCTGTATCAGGTTTAGAGTTGGTAAAGATTTTTCCCAATCTGTAAGTTATTTTGTCCTTTGCCTAACAGAAGGTCTTCAATTTTATGAGATCTCATTTATCTGTTGTTGATCTCAGAGCCTGACCCATTGGTGTGCTGTTCAGGAAAATTTTTAAAAAGGAATTTACAATTTCTTTTTAAAAATCTGAATGCAGTTAATTATATTTATAAAAGACAAAAATACATTTTTAAAGAAAATAAACAGCTTGTTTTTGGCAACTTATGTGGAATGAATCAGCACAGAGAACTATGCATTGGTTAATACACAAACATTTTAAAAGATTCTTACATATTGGATCTTTTAAATGGAAAGAAATAGGAATGCATCTCCACCCATAAAATAATGATTGAAATCTGAGCAAATGTCATATGTTAAATACCTTTCATATTGCATTTTCTGGTGGTTTTATTCCTGAAAATTGTTAATGACAGTGCAAAAAAGAATGATTTATGACATATATGTTCATGTATTTCAAATATTGAAGAAAAACTTCAAAGTGTAAGTTTTTATGAATAAAATTATCAAAACAATTGGAATGCTATTTACGTATAAGTAATGACTTATATGTGCATAAGCACATACTTTTGTGTATAGACTTTCCTGCTAGTCTGCATTGATCAAATATCTTGAAAAATAAAAACATATGTAAAAATTCTCTAAAAATCAGTGATATATGTGTTTTGTAGTAATTATAATATATCATTATGCAGGACATAACACCAGGATGAAATAGACCTCAATATTCTAGAAATCATGAAATAGAAAAGTTGCAATTTAAAGCAGCAAGAAAACTCTACAAATCATGAGGCAATCATGTGTGTATGGAAAACACACACACACACACATACACACACACACACACACACACACACACACACTAGCCACTAATGGGGTTAAAATTCAGAACATATGCTTATATCAGAAGACCTTTCATCCATTGTGATTATTTTTTAGTTCTATAACCCGTTTTTGATTGGGTTTTTTAGATTTTTAGAGGTTAGCTTCTTGAGTCTTTATACATTTTAGATAGTCCTGTATTTGATGTGGAGTTAGTGAAGATACTTTTTTCAATATATACATTGTGGATTTGTACAATTAACCACATCCTTTGCCTTACAGAAGCTTTTCATTTTCATGAGGTCCCATTTATCAAATTTGGATCTGAGAGCCTGAGCCATTGGAATTCTGTTTAGGCAAATGTTCCCCTAGTACAATGAGTTCCAGACTCTTTCTTGTAGGGGTAATTATTTAATAAAGAGTTCCGCCCAGTCAGGCCTCTGCTCCAAGTGTCTGGTAAAGCATGATTCTTAAACTTGAATAGTTAGTCAAATATATTTATGTGTATGAAACTCCCAATTACATAATGCCAATTTACAATGAAAAAGTTTTATTCCAACATTTCTAACCTCTCAGAACACCAGAAACACATTTAAAGTCATCTGGATATCTTTATCTCCTTCTCTCCACTCGTGCCTGCCCAGACCTCTCTCTTGCTCTCCCACCCCTCACTTCTCTTAGCTCCTCCTCCTCTCTCCTCCAATCACTGGCCTTTCACTGTCTCAATGTGAATGGATAAGAAATATCTTGCATCATTTCACCCTTTCTGTTTAATTAAAAAACAAAACAAAACCTTTCTCTCCAAATATAAATTGAGCACAACTATTACAATTTTAGGTAAATTATAAAGTATAAGATATACCTAACACCCAGTCCATCATCTCTGTCAATCAAACAGAATCTCTGTCATCTATTCTATCATAAAAGGCTATAATAATTAACACTTGACTCATGTCTTGCCTATAAATTATTTGTCATCTGAAAACTTTCTATTTAAATCTATATCAACTTTCTCAAGGTTAAACAACTTGGACTAGCTATGAGACTACTAGTCTTCAACCCTGTCAGAAATCCAAGAATGACTAATATTACCTGAAAGTGTCAGAAGCACAAAATACAGCTTCTAAAACTTAGCCAATTTTTGAGACTGCTGATCACCTGGACAGTTCTTATACTTCAAAACATTGGAGCATCAGTCTTCAGTCTTCTGGTCTAGAACCATCTGACAGACCTTGGTAATGCAGAATTTTGAAGGGCTGATTACTCTGTCTTGGCAGACATTATCAGTCTACTATTCCGCATAGTGTGCCCTTTTTTGGACAGTATTTGTCTGTAGATGAAATGAGGTAATTCTTGCCCGGTGACTGTCTCGCCACAACTGAAGCAACCCCATTGATGCTCAATTTATTCTTTGAATCCAAGACATGGAAGCTGTTAGGAGCAGACTAGTCTCATCAACAAGTGTATGAATGACATTAAACATCACATTTGGTGGATTTCTGACTTTTTGAAAACCAACTATCTATGTAAAGTAATATGGACTGTTGTCTGTTAGCTATCCTCAGCTGTTTCTGATTAAAATCTTGAAAACACTCTAACAGTAAACTCAGAGCCTTATATTTCTATTTGACCCTAAACTCACAGGCTTAAATATCTCAGATCCATTATATTAACAGCAAAGAAGGACTGGGTCTAAGCCTTGTACTTTTAAATATTTAGTATCAACAGAAGAAATTTATACCAATTAAAACCTTGATTATGAATCAAAATGAATTCTGTACCAAATAAGAACTAATGACTTGAACTTAGTAACAATTAAAAGGATTTTTATCAAATGAAATTATGTCTATATAGTCAATTCCCTCTCCTTCCTGTTTCAAATTTGACCATTTCTACATTCCCTAGAGACAACTTAATAATAATAAAAATGTTCTCCAGTCCCAAATCCCAGGGAACTGGGTCAACAACTCTTTATAACTTCTTCAAGCTGAGTATGGGCATTGAGATATTAATATGGGGGTAGGGAAAATGGGCCAGTTGGTTAGTCTCTGATTTCTGTACCTTGACTGGATCTAGCTGATGTTCAGAACTTCAGGAGTTCAACCAGATCAGTTCAGTGTGTTTGACGAGGAGACTCAACCTGGCTGTATTTTCTGTAATATATAAATCTCAAAACAAAATTTTGGCATCACAAAGATAGATGTTCTGTTTGATATTCTGGAATTTAGTCCTCTGGAGGTCTCCCTCTATCATTTCTGATCCAAATAGCTCTGTAAGATGTCCAGAGCCTAATCACCCTTTCTAAAAACACAAAGACAAAACCTTTTCCCCAAATTAGCATATCCTTGAGCCAGTAACCAGAAAAACCTACATTTTGACCTCACTCCCAGAGGAAGAATATAGCCACAAAACTCAACATCATACCCATTATGAAAATCAAGACAATCTAAAACAGATGAAATAAGTCAAGATACTGTATGAGTCTCTACCTAGGCATTTACTACATTGCCAATCAGAAAAAGACACCCAAAATTGCATGTGTGGACCATGATAAAAGGAGTATGAGCTTCCTGTGCCTGGTAAACAAGCTATATCAAACAAAAATACTGTATGAGCCTCTGCTTAGGCTATTGTTATCTAACCAAGGAGGAAAAGCCAATCAAAATTCCACATGTGGGCCACTTTAAAAGGAATATGAGCTTCCTCTGGCTAGGTAAACAAGCTATATCATCTTTTGTTTGGCTCTCTACCCGGAGAAGCCATTCTGCTATATCTTTATACCATTTATCTGTTGAGCTCTCTACAAACTTTTAATAATTAATACCTGTGCTAAGCAGGCAATTGTTGTCATTTCACTATTTACTCTAGAGTCAGTGACTACTTCCCTATCCTAGTTTAATTTAAAAACAATCTAAAACCAGTGAAATAAACTATTTTTTTCTAACTTAACACAATTGATTCAACCTTCCATCTATACCCACTTATAAGTAGTTAATAAAAGCAGAATTAAACCCAGAATTTCTGTAGTGTCCATGTTAGATAGAATTTGAGTATCCTGTTAAGACCTATTTTCCCCACTAGGGTTTCTCAGTCTTTCCTTTGTTTCAACTTGGCGGACTTGAGTCACGTGACCTGATTTTGGCGCTCTAGTTACTTAATAAGAACAAACAAACAAACAAAAAGACCCCACAAAACTCTTAACCTTTAGACTAATAATCTCAGGTTTCTTTTTTTTTCCACAGTAAAACATTCACAAATAGTTTATTATATTTAGAAATATTTAATATAAAAATTTCAGTGTCAGCTTACTTCCTAGCCAGCATTTAGTAATAACTGTTACACTAAAAGAATTAACAAATCATAACAAAATCACAATCTGCTGGTTCAAATATTTTGCTCAGTTTCAGAGAAAAAGTGTATCATTATAGTCATATCAAGAATTATCGAAATCACATAAATATTTGTTTCTATTTGCTTGATTTATGCCTTGAATTTGACAATTTCCTTCTGTCCACTCATATTTGGTGCATTTGCTTCTTTTTGTTTTAGGGATTTCAGGTGTGCTGTTAAGTTACTAGTATAGGATATCTCCAATTTCTTTAAGAGGGCACTTATCGCTATGAATATTTTTCTTGGCACTGCTTTCATTCTGTTCCATAAATTTAGGTATGCTCTATCATAATTTCCATTGAATTCCAGGAAGTCTTTAGTTTCTTTCATTATTTTTTTCTTGACCAAGTTTATCATTGAGTAAATAGCTGTTCAGTTTCTATAGGTATATTGGTTTCACTTGCTTTTGTTGTTATTGAAGTCTAGCATTAGTTCATAGTGATCTGATAGGATATATGGGATTATTTTAATTTTATTGTATTTGTTGAGGCTTATTTTGTGACAAAATATATCTTTTTCTTATTTTAGGGTGAAATATTTTAATATATATATATATATATATATATATATGTAACATTTGGTTCATAACCTTTATTAGTTTCACTGAGTTTCTGTTTAGTTTCTGTTTCAATGAACTGTCTTTACTGTCTTCTTTATGTTTATTACTAGATCTATTTTTAATTTAGTCTATTGTGAATGGGAGTTTGTCCATGATCTATTGTTTGTTGTTGGTGTTTAGAAATGCTATTGACATGTGAATTTATACTGTCTTCCACAATGTTGCTGAATTTGTTTATCATTCCTAGAAGTTTTCTGGTGGATTTCTTTATCATTCCTAGAAGTTTTCTGGTGGATTTCTTGGTGTTTTAATGTATTTTACCTTACTGTTTACTGAAAGGTATAGTATGACTTCATTTCCCTATTTGAATCTCTATAAATATCTCATCTTGCCTTATTGCTTCGAATATTATTTCAAAACTTCATTGTAAAGGATAGTGGACATCCCTGTATCACTCCTGACTTCAGTTAGATTTATGCAAGCTTTTCTACATTTCAGATGATATTAGCTATAAGTTAATCATAGAGATCTTTTGGTATATCTGTGAATGTTAACTATAGTTCTACATTCTGTAATACCTGAAGAGATACTGGATTTTGTTCAATGATCTTCTGCATATATTGAGAAAATCAACATATGCTTTAAGTCCATTTATTTAGCTTATTACATATATTAACTTTCATAACTTGAATCACCTTTGCATTTCAGGGATAAAGACAAATTAGTATTGTGGATACTCTTTTTTATGTAGGTCTGAGTTTTGTTTGCAAATCTTTTGTTTAATATTTGTGAGTCTGTGTTCCTCATGGATATTAGCTTGTAGCCTTCTCCTCTTCATCACCACTATTTCCTGGTTTGAGTATTACAGTGGTGTTGACTTCATAGAATGAGGTTGAGAGTGCTAAATCTGATTGCATACTTTTAAATAATTTGAGAGGTACTATTCCTGTAGCTTTGTTAAAAGATGGCAGAATTCTGCCAGTTTAAAAATATTCCATTATGATATTCTATATTTCTTTGATGTCTTTGATCTGTGAGGTTATCAGACTGGACACTTGAGGAGTGAAGTTGGAGAATAGAGTTAATGCATTAAAGACAGAGGAGAAAGGAAATTTGGATGTTTTATAATAGACCTGTTTCTTGCAGGGAGGAATGATCTTTGCCAGAAGGCTAGATCCTGTCAGAAGCTTAGAGCTTTCTACAGCTCAAGCAGAAAGTTTTATACTATACCATGTCACTAGACATAACCTCTGTGATAAATTTAATTGTACATATAATTAATGACTCCAGCTTCCTCAAAATTATTATCTTATATGATTCTTAATTTAAATGATTAAGCATTGCCCTGGCCAGAAGGGTCCTCAGTGTGAACCTGAGGAAAGAACCGATGAATGGGGGACAAGAGACACAAAGAATGAGAGCAAGACAGGTGATCTGATCAAGATCCAAGGAAACTTTATTTTTTACCAGCTTATAAGAAGTAAGCAAGGAAGAAACTCATAATTGTTCAGGGGTGGGAAGTTCCCATGGTGAAATGGAGCATTCTGCCAAGCACGATGTACTATTAGAGCAACCATGTATTTTTCAAGCTAACTGCCTAACTACAAAAAGGTGGGCTGATTGCTAAAAAACAATTCAATCAGTAAGAAATAGAAGCTTGACCTTGGGAGTGAATCAAACATGGAGTCAAATATGCTAAGATATACATGTTGGCTCCTGGAAAAGCATCATTAATCTGAGAAGAGGACTTGAAGTAGTGGCACATGTCTTTAATTCTAGCACTGTGGAAGCAGATCCAGAAAGATTTCTGTGAATCTGAGGCCAGCCTGCTTTACAAAGCAAGTTTCTGAACAGCCAGGAATATTACCAAGAGAACTCAGTCTTAAAACCAAATTGAAACAAAACAACAAATGAGATGAGGAATTCATCTTAGTTAATTTCTTTTGATTTCAAATTCATCCACTCATTTCATTATAAACTTATAAAACATTAAAGTCAGCAAAAATGTTCAGATACATTTTTTTCTTTTTTATTAGATATTTTCTTTACTTACATTTCAAATGTTATCCCCTTCCTTGGTTTCCTCGCCAAAAACACCCTATCCCATCTCCCCTTTCCCTACTTACCAATCAACCCCCTCAATCTACCCAGTCCTGGCATTGCCCTATACTGGGGCATCCAGCCTTCTGAGGACCAAGGACATCTCCATTTGATGACCAACAAGGCCATCCTATGCTTGAGCTTCATTTTGTCTGTCAATTGTATCTTGGGTATTCTGAGCTTCTGGGCTAATATCCACTTATTAGTGAGTACATACGATGTGTGTTTTTGTGACTGGGTTATATCACTCAAGATGAGATTTTTCTAGTTCTATTCATTTGCCTAAGACTTTCATGAATACATTGTTTTTAATAGATGAGTAATATTACATTGTGGAAATATACCACATTTTCTGTATCCATTCCTCTGTTGAGGGACATCTGGGTTCTTCCCAGCTTCTGGCTATTATAAATAAGGCTCCTATGAAATAGTGGAATGTGTAACTTTATTACATGTTGGAGAATCTTCTGAGTATATGCCTATAAGCGGAAAAGCTGGGTCCTCTAGTAGTATAATGTCCAGTATTCTGAGGAACCTCCAAACTAATTTTGACCTCCAAACCACTAGAGTGGTTGTACCAGCTTACCATTCCACCAGCAGTGGAAGAGTGTTCTTCTTCCTCCGCATCCTTGTCAACACCTACTATTGCCTGAGTTCTTTATCTTAGCCATTCTGACTGATGTGAGGTGGAATTTCAGGATTGTTTTGATTTGCATTTCCCTGATGACTAGGATATTGAACATTTCTTTAGATGCTTCTCAGTCATTTGGTATTCCTCATTTGAGAATTCTTTGTTTAGTTCTGTACTCCATATTTTAAATAGGGTTATTTGGTTCTCTGAAGTCTAAATTCTTGAGATCTTTATATATATATATATATATATTGAATATTAGCCCCCTGTTGAATGGAGGGTTTGTAAAGATCTTTTCCCAATTTGTTGGTTGTCATTTTGTCCTATTGACAGTATCATTTGTCTTACAGAAACGTAATTTTATGAGGTCCCATTTGTCAATTATTGATATTAGAGCATAAACTATTGGTTTTCTGTTCATGATATTTCCCTTATACCTATGTGCTCAAGGTTCTTTCCCACTTTCTTTTCTATTAGTTTCAGTGTGTCTTATTTTATGTTGAGGTCCTTGATCCACTTGGACTTGAGCTTTGTATGAGGAGATAAGAATGGATTGATTTACATTCTTCTGCATGCTAACCACCAGTTGAACCAACTTCCCCCTCCCCCACTGGATAGTTTTAGCTCCTTTGTCAAAGATCAAGTGACCATAGGTATATGGGTTCATTTCTGGATCTATTCCATTAATCTACCAGCCAGTCACTGTATGAATACCATGCAGTTTTTATCACTACTGCTCTACAGTGCAGCTTGAGTTCCAGGATGTTGATTCCATAAGTTCTTTTTTTTTTTTATTTTCTAAATTTTTTTTTATTTAAATTCCAAATAATTTCCCCTTTCCCATTTCCTCCCTCCCCGAAAGTCCCATAAGCCCCCTTCCCTCCCTCTTTTCCCCATTCAACCCCCTCTCGTTTCTCTGTCCTGGCGTTCCCCTACATCCAGTCTTTCCAGGACCAGGGGTCTCTCCTTCCATCTTCTTAGAAATCTATTGATATGCGAATTGTGTCTTGGGTATTCCGAGATTCTGGGTTAATATCCCTTATCATTGACTGCATACCATGTGTGTTCTTTGTGATTGGGTTACCTCACTAAGGATGATATTTTCAAGTTCTGACCATTTGCCTAGGAATTTCGTGAATTCATTGTTTTTAATTGCAGAGTAGTATTCCATTGTGTAAATATATCACATCTTCTGAATCCATTCCTCCGTTGAGGGACATCTGGGTTCTTTCCAGCTTCTGGCTATTGTAAATAAGGCTCCAATGAACATAGTGGAGCATGTGTTCCTATTGTATTCAGGGAAAGCCTCTGGGTATATGCCCAGGAGTGGTATAGCCGCATACTCCAAGAGTGTCATGCCCAGTTTTCTGAGGAACCGCCAGACTGCTTTCCAGAGTGGTTGTACCAGCTTGCAATTCCACCAGCAGTGGAGGAGTGTTCCTCTTTCTCCACATCCTCGCCAACAACTGCTGTCTCCTGTGTTTTTGATCTTAGCCATCCTGACTGGTGTGAGATGGAATCTCAGGGTTGTTTTGATTTGCATTTCCCTAAGGACTAAGGATGATGAACATCTCTTTAGGTGCTTCTCAGCCATTAGATATTCTTCAGGTGAGAACTCTTTGTGTAGCTCTGTACCCCATTTTTTAATAGGGTTACTTGCCTCTCTGGAGTTTAACTTCTTGAGTTCTTTGTATATCTTGGATATTAGCCCTCTGTCAGATGTAGGGTTGGTAAAGATCATTTCCCAGTTAGTTGGTTGCCGCTTTGTTTTTTTGACAGTGTCTTTTGCCTTGCAAAAACTTTGTAATTTAATGAGGTCCCATTTGTCTATTCTTGATCTTAGAGCATAAGCTATTGGAGTTCCGTTCAGGAAATTCTCCCCTGTGCCCATATGTTCAAGGTTCTTCCCTAGTTTCCTTTCTATTAGTTTCAGTGTGTCTGGTTTTATGTGGAGGTCCTTGATCCACTTGGAATTGAGCTTAGTGCAAGGAGATAAGAATGGGTCAAATTGCATTCTTCTGCATGTTGACCTCCAGTTGAGCCAGCACCATTTGTTGAAAAGGCTATCTTTTTTCCACTGGATGGTTTTAGCTCCTTTGTCAAAGATCAAGTGACCATAGGAGTGTGGATTCATTTCTGGGTCTTCAATTCTGTTCCATTGATCTACATGCCTGTCACTGTACCAATACCATGCGGTTTTTAACACTATTGCTCTGTAGTACAGCTTGAGGTCCGGGATACTGATTCCCCCAGAGGTTCTTTTACTCTTGAGAATAGTTTTAGCTATTCTGGGTTTTCTGTTATTCCAGATGAATTTTTGAATTGCTCTTTCTAACTCTATGAAGAATTGAGTTGGGATTTTGATGGGGATTTCATTGAATCTGTATATTACTTTTGGTAAGATGGTCATTTTTACTATATTGGGTTTTTGTGTGGTTTTGGAATCAACATAATTATGGCTTCATAGAATGAGTTGAGTAGTGTTCCTTCCATTTCTATTTTGTGGAATAATTTGAAGAGTATTGATAGTAGTTCTTCTTTGAAGGTCTGGAAGAATTCTCCACAAAAACCATCTGGTCCCGTGCTGTTTTCAGTTGGGATATTTTCATTGATTGCTTCTGTTTCTTTAGGAATTATGGGACTATTGAGATCATTTATCTGATCCTGATTCAGCTTTGGTATTTGGTATCTGTCTAGAAAATTGGCCCTTTCATCCAGATTTTCCAAATTTTTTGAGAATAGGCTTTTGTAGTAGGATATGATTATATTTTCAATTTCCTTAGTTTCTGTTGTTATATATCCCTTTTCATTTCAGATTTTGTTAATTTGGATACTATCTCTGTGCATGCTGGTTAGCCTGGATAAGAGATTACATATTTTATTGATTTTCTCAAAGAACCAGCTCCTGGTTTTGTTGATTCTTTAGAGTATATTTGTTTTTGTTTCTACTTGGTTGATTTCAGCCCAGAATTTGATTATTTCCTGCTGTCTGTCTACTCCTCTAGGGTGTGTTAACTTCTTTTTCTTCTAGAACTTTCAGATATGCTGTTAAGCTGCTAGTGTACGCACTCTCTAGTTTGTTTTTGTTGACACTAAGTGCTATGAATTTTCCTCTTAGCACTGCTTTCTTTGTGTTCCATAAGTTTGGGTAGGTTGCGCCTTCATTTTCATTAAATTCTAAAAAGTATTTGATTTCTTTCCTTATTTTTTCCTTTGACAAAACCATCATTGAGTGGAGCATTGTTCAGCACCAATTTGTATGTGGGCTTTCTGTTGTTTTTGTTGGTTTTGACAACTAGCCTTAATCTGCAATGATCTGAGAGGATGCATGAGATTATTTCAATTTTCTTATATCTGTTGAGGTCTGTTTTGTGACTGATTATATGGTCAGTTTTGGAGAAGGTACCATGAGATGCTGAGAAGAAGGTATATTCTTTTGATTTAGGATGAAATGTTCTATACATATCTGTTAAGTCCATTTGGTCCTTAACTTCTGTTAGTTTCTCTGTGTCTCTGTTCAGTTTATGTTTCACTGATCTGTTCATGGATAAGAATAGGATGTTAAAGTTCCCCACAATTACTGTGTGAGATGCAATGTGTGATTTGAGCTTTAATAAATTTTCTTTTATGAAGGTGGGTGCCCTTGAATTTGTAGCATAGATGTTCAGAGTTGAGAGTTCTTTTTGGTAGATTTTTTTCTTTAATGAGTATGAAGAGTCCTTCCATGTCATTTTTGATGACTTTTGTTTGGAAGTCAACTTTATAAGATTAATTAGATTGCTCACTCTAGTTTGTTTCCTGGGACCATTTGTTTGGATAATTGTTTTCCAACCCTTTACTCTGAAGTAGTGTTTGTCTTTGACACTGAGGTGTGTTTCCTGAATTCAGCTAAATGCTGGGTCTTGTTTATATAACCAGTCTGTTAGTTTATGTCTTTTCATTGGGGAATTGAATACATTGATGTTAAGAGATAATAAGGAATAGTAATTGTTGCTTCCTATTATTTTTGATGTTATTTTTATGTTTGGTGGTTATCTTCTTTTGGGTTTGTTGACAGAAGATTACTTTCTTGCATTTTCTAGGATATAATTTCCCTCGTTGTGTTGGTGTTTTCCACCTATTATCTTTTATAGTGCTGGATTTGTGTGAAGATATTGTGTAAATTTGGTTGTGTCATGGAATATCTTGTTTTTCATTCTATAGTCCTTGAGAGCTTTGCTGGGTATAGTGGTCTGAGCTAGAATTTTTGTTCTCTTAGGGTCTCTATAACAACTGCCCAGGATCTTCTAGCTTTCATACTCTGGTGAGAAGTCTGGTGTAATTCTGATTGGTCTGCTTTTATATGCTACTTGACCTTTTTCCCATACTGCTTTTAATATTCCTTTTTGTTTAATGCATTTGCTGTTTTGATTATTATGCAACAGGAGGAATTTTTTTCTGGTCCAAACTATTTAGACTTCTGTAGGCGTCTTGTATGTTCATGGGCATCCCTTTCTTTAGTTTAGTGATGTTTTCTTCTATAATATTGTTGAAGATATTACTGCCCCTTTAAACTGGAAAACTTAGCTCTCTTCTATACCTAAAATCCTTAGGCTTAGTCTTCTCATTTTGTTCTCAATTTCCTGGATGTTTTTTGTTAGAAGCATTTTGCATTTGACTGTTGTGTCAATGTTTTCTATGGTATCTTTTGCACCTGAGATTCCTTCCTTTATCTCTTGTATTCTGTTGTTGATGCTTGCATCTATGATTCCTGATTTCTTCCCTAGGTTTTCTATGTCCAGAATTGTCTCCCTTTGTGATTTCTTTATTGTTTCTACTTCCATTTTTAGATCCTGAATGGTTTTGTTCAGTTACTTCAGTTTTTTGTTTGTGTTTTCCTGTAACTCTTTAAGATATTATTGTCTTTCCTCTTTAAGGGCTTCTGCCTGTTTCCTGGTGTTCTCCTGTATTTATTTAAGGGAGTTATTTATGTCATTCTTGAAGTTCTCTATCAATATCATGAGATGTGGTTTTAAATACAAATCTTGCTTTTCTGGTGTTTTGGGGTATCTAGGACTTGCTGCTGTGGGAGAACTTGGTTCAGATGGTGCCATGTTGCCTTGGTTTCTGTTGGTAATGTTTTTATGTTTGCATTTAACCATCTGTTTATCTCTGATGTTAGCTGGTCTTGCTGTCTCTGACTGTGGCTTGTCCATCCTGCAAGCGTATGTATGAGTACTCCTGTGAGACCTGTTGTCTCTGTGTACACAGGTGGGTAGGCACTTCTGGGAGACCAGCTCCCTCACTTGTGGCAATATTTGTGTATGTAGCTCTGTGGCTCAGGGTCAGCTATGGGAGCAGATAGAAATCAGAAGATTCTTGTCCCCTTCTGCCCCTGAGTTCTTTTGTCCTGAGGGTTTCAGGATGGTTCTTCTGAGCATCAGGGGTGCTCCTACCTGCACTCTCAGGTCTGTCCATACTCCTAGAAGGCTAGCTATACCCCTGCCCCACCTGGGTATGCAGGCCTGTGCCTGAGGATGGTCTCCAGCAGCTGTTCAGATACATTTAATCATAAAGTTTAATTTTGTGTTAGCAAAGTCAATTAATGCATTTGTCTGTGGAATCTGATCATTGTGTTCCACATAAATCTCACTATTTAGAAATAATTTTGTACATTTCATACACAGAAATATGCTTAGACAACAAATAATGAAATAAATAAATGTACATTTTGAAGACTCTTTAAATTCATCAATAATGAATGAATGTTGTGTGTATCCATTATTCTTACCACTCCACTGTACATAAGATTCTGTCATATTTGTTTATTATTTATACAACTATTTCTAAAGTTCTGTTTGAAAACTTATATAATTAATCTAAAATATTGAATGTTTTCATTCAATTAGATGGTGATATATTAGTATTAAATTATATTAGTATTAAATGTTTTGGTACATAAAGAGGGATTTTAAATGGTGTATGATTACTGGCAAGACTAGAACTTACTATATTTTGTTATTGTCAAATTGTTTCTCTATTCAGAAAAAATAATATTTTAAATATTATTGAATATTAATATTTATTACTTTAATATTAAATATTTTAAAAAAAATTTCATTTGCATTATTTACCTCCATACTATCTTTCTTTATTTCAATAATGGTACAGCTGTAAAATGTGCTTAATAAATTCATAGATATCATACGTGTGTTTGTTTTTGTATGTCTGTATTCCTCAGTAAGAAAGTGTAATCTGATCAGTTTGTATAAGGCTTTTCTGATGTATATATTTAAATATTGTATAAGTTATAAAACGTTCTTGAAGCTCACTTCAAAATAATAACAGTGCCTAATTTAATATAGAAAATTCATCAAGAAAGACAAAATCAGCAAGCCAATTTTAGGATTAATATCAGTCAAATAGACAACATTAATTTCTAAATAGTTACCTCAAAAGCCTATATAATGTTCAGGTTTTGAGAAATCCATAACATCGTATACTAAACAGTAGATATATTATGATTTAATGTAAATATAAGACTTAAAGTACATAATTGTGTTTTGCCATATATCATGTACCAAGACTAAAGAACAAAAAACAAACTATAGGAACCTCATAAACAAATTAACATTCAACAGAATACGCTGCTTTATCAATGATTCATTGAAGAAATAAGACTGGAAACTAAAATAACTACAGAATTACTGGAAATATAAAACAGTTTAGTAGAACCTCTTTGATTAAACAAATCCTATTCAAAGATGAAGTTCGTAACATAAATATCTACATCTATGAATAAAAAAGATTTGTATTATAAACTCAAGATGCACCTCAAGAAATTGGAGAAGGAATGAGAAAGTTTCAATGTCAATGAAGGAAGTAAGAGATAAAATTGATGAAACGTATATATATATATATATACATTGATATACATCAATGTAAAAATGAACTGATTCTTTGAAAATGATCCAAAAATATTTTCCCCCTTTTAATATATAAACAATTCCAAAAGGAAAATTTACTAATTTTTATGTGTTTGCAAAACATGTAAAAATTGCTATTTTGTAGTACTTAATACTCTTTTATGTGATCATATTTTTTCTACTTATTCAAAATAATCTTGATGATGTCCATGGAACAGCAAAACCATCTGGAATCATTGTGTCCTTCTCATATGCCAATTTTCCTTCAGCATACATAGTTTCTTCTTATGATAACCACTTTGTTTTTGACTTCCCTTGATAAAAAAGTGAAGGTTTAATTGTTTATAATCCCCAGCGGGTCTGACACTTGGACAAGATTGAATTAGTTGATAACAACAGTGAAAGTTCTGATAAGGAGATTCACATGCCATATCCACAGGAATCTAAAATCTATATACTGCATAGAAACCAGTCTACAAATGGGCTCTTCCATCTCTAGACTGTGCCCTGTTTTATCCCATAAAACCTTTAGACTTTTATGTCCAGTGTGCATAGTGTTGGCTCCTGTTTAAATACTGTGTCCCATCTAATGTTCCAATTGAAAGAACAGTTTTGCTCCTCTATGTCTGTTTAAATAATTTGCAGATTCCTTTATTCAATCCTGATCAAATATATGATGTCCAAACCTGAAAAGCACCCATGACACTGACCTCCCACTCTCTCTCTTACCTGTGTGACCTTATATATTTGCTGGTAACCATGTTCCTCTTTCTTCTTAAGAGGGATTTTGAAAACCACTGAGCATAGTTGTTGAATGAGATTAATAGCGCTTAGCAGCAAATTATCTTGCATACCTCATTGTATCTTGGTCCTATCAGTAAGTCAATGTTTATTGTGATACTATATCAAGATAAGAAGTTTGGATAGATGAAAGGGAAGGTGATGCAATTATAATCTCAACATGGAGAGTCGAAAAATGGAAGTTTCTGGAGAGATATATTGTAGACTCTAACAGATTAGAAATACTAACCTAGACAACTATACCAAACAATATGTTCAGTTACAACAGATGGATAAACAGATGATAAAACCAAATTGAAGATATGCTTATCTACAAATCCAGCCTTAAAAAGGATGCTAGAAATAAGACTGCAAACTAAATAGGTCAACTAAATTGAAGAAAATGAAAATTAATAATCTCAGACAAGCAAAAGAAGGAAAGCAAATATCCCCACTGTATATACAAACAGATAGACAACAATAGAGTACACAGTACATACAAGCAGATAAACAAAAATAATGTTCCAATTATCAAAAATCATTGATCATTGCTATCTTGCAGCATCAGTGGCCTCAATTCCCTAATAAAAAGATACAGAATAACAGAATGTTGAAAAACGTGATGCACATTTCTGCTACATATAAAAGTCGCAATTTAAGATCAAGAATTCATATCACCTCAGGATAAATAGAAGTAAAAAAAGTTTCAAGAAAATGGATACCAGAAACAAGCTAGTGTTGCAGTTTTAATATGTAACAAATGAGATATCAAGCAAAAATAATCAGAAGAGTTAAGGAAAGACTGCACATACTTATCAAAAGAAAAGTTGTTTTAATCAATAGCACCTTTGTTACCAGTACAAGAGTACCCAAGATTATACAAGCAAAACTATAGTGTTAATCATAAATTGACCACACACAGTGAGAATGGAACAGATTAGTATCTTACTTTTGCCAATAGGTGGGTCATTCAAACAAAGTCTAAGTATAAATAGTCTGGAGTCCAGTGGAGTTATAATTCAAATAGATATAGGATTTATTTATGGAACATTCTCACAAACACAAATGAATAGCAACACCTCATGAAATTTTCCCCAGAACTGAGCAAATATTCAAACACAAAATTATAACTGATGCAAAAAAAATAAATAAATAAAACTCCACTGCCACCTATGTGGCACCACTGATTAAAGCCAGATATCCATAACAAAGGACACAACAAAAATATTACAAGATGATGGAAATAAAAGACCCCTGGTGGAAAAAAGGAAGCATTTTCAGCAAATGGTGCTGGTTAAGCTGGTGGTTAGCTAGTAGAAGAATGCAAATCGATCCATTCTTATCCCCTTGTACAAAGGTCAAGTCTGAGTGGATCAAGGACCTCCACATAAAACCAGATACACTGAAAATAATTGAAAAGAAAGTGGGGAGGACCTGTGAGCACATGGGAAGAGGAGAAAAGTTCCTGAACACAACAAAAATAGCTTATGCTCTAAGATGAAGAATTGACAAATAGGACTTCATAAAATTGCAATGCTTCTGTAAGGCAAAAGGCACTGTCAGTAGGACAAAACAGTAACCAAAAGATTGGAAAAAGATCTTCACCAATGCTACATCTGATAGAGGACTAAATCCAATATACACAAAGAATTCAGAAAGTTAGACTCCAGAACCAAATAATCCTTTTAAAAATGGGGTACAGAGCTAAACAAATTATTCTCAACTGAGGAATACCAAATGGGTGAGTAACACCTAAAGAAATGTTCAAAATCCTTAGTCATCAGGGAAATAAAAATCAAAACAACCATGAGATTCCACTTCACACCAGTCAGAATGGCTAACATCAAAATTCAGGTGAAAGCAATTGTTGGCAAGGATGTGGAGAAAGACAAACACTCCTCCATTGTTGGTGAGATTGCAAGCTGGTAAAATCACTCTGGAAATCAGTTTGGCTGTACATCAGAAAATTGGACATAGTAGTCCCTGAGGATCCAGCTATACCACTCCTAGTCATATACCCAGAATATGCTCTGACATGTAATAAGGGCACCTGTACCACTATGTTCATACCAGTCTTATTTATAATAGTCAGAATTTGGGAAGAGCCCAGAACTCCCACCAAGGAATGAATACAGAAAATGTGGTATATTTATACAATGGACTACTACTCAACAATTAAAAACAATTATTTCATGAAATTGTTAGGCAAATGGATGGAACTAGAAAATATCATCCTAAGTGAGGTAACCCTCTAAGTAGATATTAGCCCGGAAGCTTGGAATACCCAAGATATAATTTACATACCATATGAAGCTTAAGAATGACAATCATAGTATGGATGCTTTGGTCCTTCTTAGACAGGGTACAAAATACCCAAGGGAGGAAATACAGAGAAAAAGTGTGGAGCAGAGACTGAAGGAAAGACCATCTAGAAACTGCTCCACTTGGAGATCCCTCCCATATACAATACCTAACCCAGACATTATTGTGGATGCCAACACGTGCTTCTTGACAGGAGCCTGATATATCTGCTTCCAGAGAGGCCCTGCCAGTGCCTGACAAATGCAAAGGGGGATGCTCTCAGCCAACCATTAACCTAAGCAAAGGGTCCCCAATGGAGGAACTAGAGAAAGGTCCCAAATAGCTGAATGGATTTACAGACCCATAGCAGTACCAACAATATGAACCTACCAGTAACCCCAGATCTCCCAGAGACTTAACCACAAACCACAGAGTACACATGGCGGGACCCATGGCTGCAGCCACATGAGAAGCAGAGAATGGCCTTGTCTGACATCAATGAAAGGAGAGGCTCTTAGACCTGTGAATGGTCATTGCCCCTGGGCAGAGGAATGCCAGATCAGGGAAGCAGGAGTGTTACTGAGCAGAAGGATGGGGGATGGGATAGGGCATTTTCTGAGGTGAAACATGGAAAAGGGATAGCACTTGAAGTGTAAATAAATAAAATATCTAATAAAAATGTAAAAAAAAAAACCAACAACAACAACAAAAAACCATTAGCCCCATTTGTCTAAAAGAAGGGTCAAAATGGACAAAGAGATTAATGAATTCTTACAATTGAATGTAATGTAAAGGATACAAATCACGTCCAAACATAGGGGACACAAAAAAGGCTGTTTTAACAGGAAAACTCACAATACTGAGTGAATACTTTAAAACAATGTTGAAAACACTTATTTTTTTAAAAAAATCTATTCTTCATTAATGATCCAAAACAGCAGCAATATAACACCTGAAAAGTAACTGTAGTGAGGAAGCAATTCATAACACAAAAGTCAGAGAAAGAGACATTAAAATATCACTGGCAGCATACAAAAGACGCAGCATACAAAAAGAATGCAATCACAATACGAATTTGTTGCAGTTTACAGTTGGATTCACCTGATGTTCTTCCACAGTGATATCATTTTTCCTACACAATATGAACATGCAAAGAGAAACTGGACCTCACCAACAGTCTCCTTAGACTCAAAGCTAAGCTGGAGAGCACATAGGGAAATTCAGAAAAAAGATATACAATAAAAATTCATGAGTAAATCGTGTTTATTTCTCCCAGGTGGCTATAGATTCATAAAAGTTATCAGTTTGAGAAAGAAAACATGCTGTTATAGGACTCAAGCTACTTTGAAATCTTTCAAGGAGATGTCATATACTTTGACAAATGTATATCATTTGTGAAAAACACAGGAGCATGTAAATAAATTTTTATTTTTTTTATTGTTTCTTAGATATATTCTTTATTTACATTTCAAATGATTTCCCCTTTCCTGGATCCCCCCTCCCTGAAAGTCCCATAAGTCCTTTCCACTCCCCTTATTCCCCAATCAAACCCCTACCGCTTCCCTGTCCTGGTATTACCCTACACTGCTGCATCTAGGCTTTCCAGGACCAGAAGACCTCTCCTTTCTACTTCTCATGCATCATTTGATATGTGAATTGTGTCTTGGGTATTCTGAGCTTCTGGGCTAATATCCACTTATCAGTGACTGCATATCATGTATGTCCTTTTGAGATTGGGTTACCTCACATAGGATAATATTTTCCAGTTCCACCTATTTGCTGAAGAATTTCATGAATTCATGGCTTTAAAAGCTGAGTAGTATTCCATTGTGTAAATATACCACATTTTCTGTATCCATTCCTCCGTTGAGGGACATCTGGATTCTTTCCAGCTTCTGGCTATTATAAATAGGGCTGGTATGAGCATAGTGGAGCATGTGTTCTTATTACATGTTGGGAATCCTCTGAGAATATGCCCAGGTATAACGGGGTCCTCCAGTAGTATCATGTCCAGTTTTCTGAGGAACTGCCAAATTGATTTCCAGAGTGGTTGTACCAGCTTGCAATCCCACCAGCAGTGGAAGAGTGTTCCTCTTTTTTCACAACCTTGCCAACATCTGCGGTCACCTGATTTTTTTATTTTAGCCATTCTGACTGGTGTGAGGTGAAATCTCAGGATTGTTTTGATTTGCATTTCCCTGACGACTAATGATGTTGAACATTTCTTTAGGTGTTTCTCAGCCATTTGATATTCCTCAAGTGAAAACTCTTTGTTTAGCTCTGTATCCCATTTTTAAATAGGGTTATTTGACTCTCTGGAGTCTAACTTGTTGAGTTCTTTGTATATATTGGATATTAGCCTTCTGTGGGATGTAGGGTTGGTAAAGATGTTTTCTCAATTTGTTGGTTGTCGTTTTGTCCTATTGCCAGTGCCCTTTTCCTTACAAAACCTTTGCAATTTTATGAGGTCCCATTTGTCAATTCTTGATCTTAGAGCATAAGCTATTGGTGTTCTATTCAGGAAATTCTCCCATGTGCTCTAGACTTTTCCCTGATTTCTTTTCTATTAGTTTCAGTGTGTCTGGTTTTACGTGGAGGTCCTTGATCCACTTGGACTTGAGCTTAGAACAAGGAGATAAGAATTGATCAATTTGCATTCTTTTGCATGCTAGCTGCAAGTTGAACTAGCACCATTTGTTGAAAGGCTATCATTTTTTCACTGGATGGTTTTAGCTCCTTTGTCAAAGATCAAGTGATCATAGGTGTGTGGGTTCATTTCTGGGTCTTCAATTTTATTCCATTGGTTTACCTGCCTATCAGTGTACCAATACCATGCAGTTTTTAACACTATTGCTCTGGAGTACTGCTTAAGGTCTGGGATACTGATTTCCCCCAAAAGTTCTTTTACTGTTGAGAATAGTTTTAGCTATCCTGGGTTTTTTGTTATTACATATGAATTTGAGAATTGCTATTTCTAACTCTATGAAGAATTGAGTTGGGATTTTGATGGGGATTGCATTGAATCTGTATATTGCTTTTGGCAAGATGACTATTTTTACTATATTAATCCTGCCAATCCACAAGCTTGGAAGATTTTTTCCATGTTCTGAGGTCTTCTTCAATTTCTTTCTTCAAAGACTTGAAGTTCTTGTCATACAAATCTTTCACTTGTTTTGTTAATCACACCAAGATACTTTGTATTGTTTGTGGGTATTGTGAAGGGTGTTGTTTCCCTAACTTCTTTCTCTGCCTCTTTATCCTTTGAGTATAGGAAGGCTACTGATTTGCTTGAGTTAATTTTATATCCAACTAATTTTCTGAAGTTGTTTATCAGCTGTAGGAGTTCTCTCGTAGAGTATTTTGGGTCGCTTATGTATACTATCATATCATCTGCAAATAGCAATAATTTGACTTCTTCCTTTCCAATTTGTATCCCTTTGACCTCCTTTTGTTGTCTAATTGCTCGATCTAGAACTTCCAGTACTATGCTTAATAAATAAGTAGAGAGAGGGCAGCCTTGTCTAGTCCCTGAAGTTAGTGGGATTGCTTCAAGATTCTCTCCATTTAGTTTGATGTTGGCTACTGGTTTGCTGTATATGTTTAGGTACGGGCCTTGAATTCCTATTCCTTCCACAGCTTTTAACATGAAAGGATGCTGAATTTTGTCAAATGCTTTTTCAGGATCTAATGAAATGACCATATTTTTTTGAGTTCATTTATGTAGCGGATTACGTTGATAATTTCTGAATATTGAACCATACCTGCATCCCTGGGATGAAGCTTACTTGATCATGATGAATGATCATTTTGATGTGTTCTTGGATTCAGTTGGCAAGAATTTTATTATTTTTGCATCGTTATTCATAAGGTAAGTTGGTCTGAAGTTCTCTGTCTTTGTTGGATCTTTGTGTGGTTTTGGTATCAGCGAAATTGTGGCTTCATAGAACAAGTAGAGTAGTGTTCCTTGAGTTTCTATTTTGTGGAATAGTTTAGAGTATTGGTGTTAGGTCTTCTTTGAATGTCTGATAGAATTCTGCTCTAAAACCAACTGGTCCTGTGCTTTTTTGTTAGTAGACTGTCACTGAACACTCCTATTTCTTTAGGTGTTATGGGATCATTTAGATGAACTCTCTGGTCCTGATTTAACTTTGGGATTTGGAATCTGTCTAGGAAATAGTCCAGGTTTTCCAGTAGTGGAGAGTATAGGCGTTTGTAGTAGGATCTGATGATTTTTTGAATTTCCTCAGTTTCTGTTGTTTTATCTCCCTTTTCATTTCTGATTTCGTTAATTTGGATACTATTTCTGTGCCCAATTGGTATTCTTGCTAAAGGTTTATCTATCTTGTTGATTTCCTCAAAGAACAAGCTCCTGGTTTTTCGGTTCTTTATATAGTTCTTTTTGTTTCTACTTGGTTGATTTCAGCTCTGATTTTTATGTTTTCCTGACTTCCCCTCTTCATGGGTGTATTAGCTTCTTTCTGTTCTAAAGCTTTCAGGTGTGCTGTTATGCTGCTCATGTATGCTCTCTTCAGCTTCCTTGTGGAGATACTCAGAGCTATGAGTTTTCCTCTTAGCGCTGCTTTCATTGTGTTCCATAAATTTGGGTATGTTGGGCCTTCATTGTCTTTAAATTCTAAAAAAACTTTGATTTCTTTCCTTATTTCATCCTTGACCAAGGTATCATTGAGTAGAACATTGTTCAACTTCCATGTGTATGTGGGCTTTCTGTTGTTTTTGTTGCTATTGAAGACCACCCTTACTCCATAGTGATCTGATAGGAGGCATGGAATTATTTCGATCTTCTTATATCTGTTGAGGTTTGATTTGTGACCAATTATATGGTCAATTTTGAGGAAGGTTCCATGAGATGCTGAGAAGAAGGTATATTCTTTTGATTTACAATAAAATGTTCTATAAATATCTATTAAAACCATTTGCTCCAAAACTTGTTAGTTTCAGTATACCTGTTAGGTATGTATTTCCCTGATCTGTCCATTGAGGAGTGTAGGGTGTTGAAGTCACACACAATTATTGTGTTAGGTGCAATGTGTTTTTTATGCTTCAGTAAACTTTCTTTTATGAATGAGGATGCCCTTTTATTTGGAGCATAGATTTTCAGAATTGACAGTTCTTCTTGGTATATTTTTCCTTTGATGAGTATATAGTGTTCTTCCGTGTCTTTTTTGATGACTTTTCATTGAAAGTCAATTTTAGTTGATATTAGAATGCCTACTCCAGCTTGTTTCTTGGGACCATTTGTTTGGAAAATTGCTTTCCAGTCTTTTACACTGAGGTAGTGTTTGTCTTTGACACTGAGTTGCCTTTCCTGTATGCAGCAAAATGTTGGATCCTGTTTACATATCCAGGCTGTTAGTCTATGTCTTTTTATTGGAGAATTGAGTCAATTGATGTTAAGAGATATTAAGGAATAGTGATTGTTGCTTCCTGCTATCTTTGATGCAATTTTTATGTTTGTGTGGTTATCTTCTTTTGGGTTTGTTGAAGGAAGATTAATTTCTTGCTTCTTCTAGTGTGTACCTTCCCTCCTTTGTTGGTGTTTTCCATTCATTATCCTTTGTAGAGCTGGAATTGTGAAAAGATGCTGTGTAAATTTGTTTTTGTCATGGAGACAAAAACATTACCATAGATGGTTTCTCCATCTATGGTAATTCAGAGATTTGCTGGATATAGCAGTCTGGGTTGGCCTTTGTGTTCCCTTAGGGACTGTATGACATCTACCCAGGCTCTTCTGGCTTTCATAGTCTCTGGTGAGAAGTCTCGTATAATTCTGATAGGTCTTCCTTTATATGTTACTTGAACCTTTTCCCTTAATGCTTTTAATATTCTTTCTTTGTTTAGTACATTTGATATTTTAATTATTATGTGATTGGAGGAATTTCTTTTCTGGTCAAATCTATTAGGAGTTCCATAGGCTTCTTGTATGTTCATGGGCATATCTTTCTTTAGGTTAGGCAAGTTTTCTTCTATAATTTTGTCAAAGACATTTACTGGTCCTTTAAGTTGGAAATCTTCACTCTCTTCTATATCTATAATCCTTAGGTTTGTTCTTCTCATTTTTTCCTGGATTTCCTGGATATTTTGGGTCAAGAGCTTTTTGCATTTTGCATTTTCTTTGACTGTTGTGTCAATACTTTCTATGGTATCTTCTGCATCTGAGATTCTCTCTTCTATCACTTGTATTCTGTTGCTGATGCTTGAATCCATTACTCCTGACTTCTTTCCTAGTTTTTCAATGTCCAGAGTTGTTTCCCTTTGTGATTTCTTAGTTGTTTCTATCTCCATTTTTATATCCTGGATGGTTTTGTTCAATTCCTTCACCTGTTTTGTTTTGTTTTCCTGTAGTTCTTTTAAGTGCTTCTCCCTGTTTACTTTTGTTCTCCTGTATTTCTTTTAATTTTTTTTAATTTTTTAATTTCTTTTTATTTTTTAACTTTAATCTTTATAAATAATGTTATTCTGATTCTTCTGTGAAATTCTTTTTTCTTTTTTTTTTTTTGGGAGTAAAACTCAGCCTATTTTATTTTTTTTTTTAATTTAATTTTATTTTATTTTTTTAATTTACATTCCAAATCACTTCCCCTTTCCCGTTTCCTCCCACCCCGAAAGTCCCATAAGCCCCCTTCCCTCCCTCTTTTCTCCGTTCAACCCCCTCTCATTACTCTGTCCTGGCGTTCCCCTACATCCAGTCTTTCCAGGACCAGGGGTCTCTCCTTCCATCTTTTTAGAAATCTATTGATATGCTGATTGTGTCTAGGGTATTCTAAGATTCTGGGTCAATATCCCCTTATCAGTGACTTCATACCATGTGTGATCTTTTGTGATTGGGTTACCTCACTAAGGATGATATTTTCAAGTTCTGACCATTTGCCTAGGAATTTCGTGAATTCATTGTTTTTAATTGCAGAGTAGTATTCCATTGTGTAAATATACCACATCTTCTGAATCCATTCCTCCGTTGAGGGACATCTGGGTTCTTTCCAGCTTCTGGCTATTATAAATAAGGCTGCTATGAATATAGTGGAGCATGTGTCCTTATTGCATGCAGGTAAAGTCTCTGGGTATATGCCCAGGAGTGGTATAGCCGGATCCTCCGGAAGTGTCATGCCCAGTTTTCTGAGGAGCCGCCAGACTGCTTTCCAGAGTGGTTGTACCAGCCTGCAATTCCACCAGCAGTGGAGGAGTGTTCCTCTTTCTCCACATCCACGCCAACAACTGCTGTGTCCTGTGTTTTTGATCTTAGCCATCCTGACTGGTGTGAGATGGAATCTCAGGGTTGTTTTGATTTGCATTTCCCTAATGACTAAGGATGATGAACATCTCTTTAGGTGCTTCTCAGCCATTAGATATTCTTCAGGTGAGAACTCTTTGTGTAGCTCTGTACCCCATTTTTTAATAGGGTTACTTGCCTCTCTGGAGTTTAACTTCTTGAGTTCTTTGTATATCTTGGATATTAGCCCTCTGTCGGATGTAAGGTTGGTAAAGATCATTTCCCAGTTAGTTGGTTGCCGCTTTGTCTTTTTGACGGTGTCTTTTGCCTTGCAAAAACTTTGTAATTTAATGAGGTCCCATTTGTCTATTCTTGATCTTAGAGTATAAGCTATTGGAGTTCTGTTCAGGAAATTCTCCCCTGTGCCCATATGTTCAAGGTTCTTCCCTAGTTTCCCTTCTATTAGTTTCAGTGTGTCTGGTTTTATGTGGAGATCTTTGATCCACTTAGAATTGAGCTTAGTGCAAGGAGATAAGGATGGGTCAATTTGCATTCTTCTGCATGTTGACCTCCAGCTGAGCCAGGACCATTTGTTGAAAAGGCTATCTTTTTTCCACTGGATGGTTTTAGCTCCTTTGTCAAAGATCAAGTGACCATAGGAGTGTGGATTCATTTCTGGGTCTTCAATTCTGTTCCATTGATCTACATGTCTGTTACTGTACCAATACCATGCAGTTTTTAACACTATTGCTCTGTAGTACAGCTTGAGGTCCGGGATACTGATTCCCCCAGAGGTTCTTTTACTCTTGAGAATAGTTTTAGCTATTCTGGGTTTTCTGTTATTCCAGATGAATTTTTGAATTGCTCTTTCTAACTCTATGAAGAATTGAGTTGGGATTTTGATGGGGATTGCATTGAATCTGTGTATTACTTTTGGTAAGATGCTCATTTTTACTATATTAATCCTGCCAATCCATGAGCATGGCAGATTTTTCCATCTTCTGAGGTCTTCTTCAATTTCTTTCTTCAGAGACTTGAAGTTCTTGTCATACAGATCTTTCACTTGTTTGGTTAGCGTCACGCCAAGATACTTAATATGGTTTGTGGCTATCGTAAAGGGTATTATTTCTCTTACTTCTTTCTCAGCCTGCTTATCCTTTGAGTATAGGAAGGCTTCTGACTTGCTTGAGTTGATTTTATATCCGGCCACTTTGCTGAAGTCGTTTATCAGCTGTAGGAGTTCTCTGGTGGAGTTCTTTGGGTCGCTTATGTATACTATCATATCGTCTGCAAATAGTGATAGTTTGACTTCTTCCTTTCCAATTTGTATCCCTTTGACCTCTTTTTCTTGTCTAATTGCTCTAGCTAGAACTTCAAGTACTATATTGAAAAGATATGGAGAGAGAGGGCAGCCTTGTCTAGTCCCTGATTTTAGTGGGATTGCTTCAAGTTTCTCTCCGTTTAGATTGATGCTGGCTACTGGTTTGCTGTAAATTGCTTTTACTATGTTTAGATATGGGCCTTGAATTCCTGATCTTTCCAAGACCTTTAGCATGAAAGGATGCTGAATTTTGTCAAATGCTTTCTCAGCATCTAATGAGATGACCATGTGGTTTTTTTCTTTGAGATTGTTTATGTAGTGGATTACATTGATGGATTTCCTTATATTGAACCATCCCTGCATCCCTGGGATGAAGCCTACTTGATCGTGGTGAATGATCGTTTTGATGTGTTCTTGGATTCGGTTGGCAAGAATTTTATTGAGTATTTTTGCATCGATATTCATAAGAGAGATTGGCCTGAGATTCTCTTTCTTTGTCGGATCTTTGTGTGCTTTTGGTATTAGTGTAATTGTGGCTTCATAGAACGAGTTGGGTAGTGTTCCTTCTGTTTCTATTTTGTGGAACAGTTTGAAGAGTATTGGTGTTAGGTCTTCTTTGAAGGTCTGATAGAATTCTGCACTAAAACCATCTGGACCTGTGCTTTTTTTGGTTGGAAGACTTCCAATGACAACTTCTATTTCTTCAGGGGTTATAGGACGGTTTAGATGGTCTATTTGATCCTGATTTAATTTTGGTACTTGGTATCTGTCAAGGAAATTGTCCATTTCCTCAAGATTTTCTAGTTGTGTTGAATACAGGTTTTTGTAGTAGGATCTGATGATTTTTTGAATTTCCTCAGTTTCTGTTGTTATCTCTCCCTTTTCGTTTCTGATTTTATTAATTTGGATACTATCTCTGTGCCCTCTGGTTAGTCTGGCTAAGGGCTTATCTATCTTGTTGATTTTCTCAAAGAACCAACTCCTCGTTTTGTTGATTCTTTGTATGGTTTTATTTGTTTCTACTTGATTGATTTCAGCCCTGAGTTTGATGATTTCCTGCCTTCTACTCCTCTTTGGTGTATTTGCTTCTTTTTGTTCCAGGGCTTTCAGGTGTGCCATTAAGCTGTTAGTGTATGCTGTCTCCCGTTTCTTTTTGGCGGCACTCAGGGCTATGAATTTTCCTCTTAGCACTGCTTTCATTGTGTCCCATAAGTTAGGGTATGT
This sequence comes from Tokudaia tokunoshimensis, assembly GCA_036184795.1. Lineage (NCBI taxonomy): Eukaryota > Metazoa > Chordata > Mammalia > Rodentia > Muridae > Tokudaia > Tokudaia tokunoshimensis. Next base: position 18,742,873 of record BTHU01000008.1, read on the forward strand.
TGTGCCTTCATTTTCATTAACTTTCAAAAAGTCTTTGATTTCTTTCTTTATTTCCACCTTGACCAAGTTATCATTGAGTAGAGCATTGTTCAGCCTCCATGTGTACGTGGGTTTTCTTTTGTTTTTGTTGCCATTGAAGACCACCCTTATTCCATAGTGATCTGATAGGAGGCATGGGATTATTTCTATCTTCTTGTATCTGTTGAGGTCTGATTTGTGACCAATTATATGGTCAATTTTGGAGAAGGTACCATGAGGAGCTGAGAAGAAGGTGTATTCTTTAGCTCTAGGATGAAATGTTCTATATATATCAGTTAGTTCCATTTGGTCCAAGGCTTCAATTAGATTCACTGTGTCCCTGTTTAGTTTCTGCTTTCCTGAACAATCCATTTCAGAGAGCGGGGTGTTGAAGTCACCCACTATTATTGTGTGCGGTGCGATGTGTGCTTTGAGTTTTAGTAAAGTTTCTTTTACGAATGAGGGTGCCCTTGCATTTGGAGCATAGATATTCAGGATTGAGAGTTCTTGATGGTGGATTTTTCCCTTGATCAGTATGTAGTGTCCTTCTGTGTCTTTTTTGATGACTTTAGGTTGAAAATCAATTTTATCCGATATTAGGATGGCTACTCCACCTCGTTTCTTGGGGCCATTTGCTTGTAAAATTGTTTTCCAGCCTTTTACTCTGAGGTAGTGTTTGTCTTTGACACTGAGGTGCGTTTCCTGCATGCAGCAAAATGCTGGGTCCTGTTTACGTATCCAGTCTGCTAGACTATGTCTTTTAATTGGGGAATTGAGACCGTTGATATTAAGAGAGATTAAGGCATAGTGATTATTGCCATCTGCCATTCTTGACGCTATCTTTATGTTTGAGTGGTTATCTACTTTTGGGTTTGATTCAAGAAGGTTATTATCTCATTTTTTCCAGGGTGTTGTTTCTCTCCCTGTATTGGAGGTTTCCACCTATTATCCGTTGCAGGGCTGGATTTGTGGAAAGATATTGTGAAAATTTGGTTTTATCATGGAATATCTTGGTCTCTCCATCTATGGTGATTGAGAGTTTTGCTGGGTATAGTAGTCTAGGCTGGCATTTGTGCTGTCTTAGTGTCTGCATGAGATCTGCCCAGGATCTTCTGGCTTTCATAGTCTCTGGTGAGAAGTCTGATGTGATTCGGATAGGTCTTCCTTTGTATGTTACTTGGCCCTTTTCTCTTACTGCATTTAGTATTCTTTCTTTGTTTAGAACATTCGGTGTTTTGATTATTATGTGACGGGAGGTATTTCTGTTCTGGTCCAGTCTGTTTGGAGTTCTGTAGGCTTCTTGTACGTTCATCGGCATCTCTCTCTTTAAGTTAGGGACGTTTTCCTCCATAATTTTGTTGAAGATGTTTACTGGCCCTTTAAGTTGCAAATCTTCACTCTCATCTATACCTATAATCCTTAGGTTTGGTCTTCTCATTGTGTCCTGGATTTCCTGGATGTTTTGGGTTACGCGTTTTTTGCATTTTGCATTTTTTTTGACTGTTGAGTCGATGCTTTCTATGGAATCTTCAGCACCTGAGATTCTTTCTTCCATCTCTTGTATTCTATTGTTGATGTTTGCATCTATGACTCCTGATTTCTTCCCAAGGTTTTCTATCTCCAAAGTTGTCTTCTTTTTTTAATTGAATATAATCTTCATTTACATTTCAAATGGTAAAAACTTACCTGGTTCCCCCCCTCCCTGAAAACCCCATCCCTCCTCCCACCCCCTGCCTCCAAGTATATGACCCTCCACCCAAACAACTCTCACCTCTTCCCCCTCCCGATTTCCCTTTGTTGGGGCATCTATTGAACCTTCGCTGAATAAAGGACCACTCCTCCCACTGATGCCCAACAAGGCATTCCTCTGCCACATTTTTGGCTGGAACCATGTGTATCACTTGGTTGATGATTTAGACACTGGGAGTCCTTGGTCATCTGGGTCGTCAACTTCTTCCCATGGGGCTGTAAATCCCTTCAATTCCTCTGGACCACCCTCCAACTCCTCCATTGGGGACTCCATGCCTAGTCCAATGGTTGGCTGTTATCATCTGCCTCTGTATTTGTACTCTCTGACAGGTCCCCTCCAGAGACAACTATGACATGCTCCTTTTGTTATGTGCTTCTTGTCATCCATAATAGTGTTGGGGTTTGGTGACTGTTTATGGGATGAAACCCCAGGTAGGGCAGTCCCTGCGTGGCCTTTCTTCAGTCTCTGCTCTACACTTTATCTTCTTTATTGCTCCTGTGAGTATTTTGTTCCCTTTCTCTGATGAACCAAAGTACCCCCACTTCAGTCCTCTTTCTTCTTGAGCTTCATGTGGTCTGTTAATTGTAATTTATTTATTTTGAGCTTTTGGGCTCACATCCACTTATCAGTGAGTGCATACCATGTGAGTTCTTTTGTGATTGTGTTTCCTCACTCAGGATGACACTTTCTCCTGTATTTCTTTAAGGGAGTGATTTATGTCCTTCTTGAAGTCTTCTATCAGCATCATGAGCTGTGATTTTAAATCCAAGTCTTGCTCTCTGGTGTGCATAAGAGGCAGTGAACACCAAGGTCTCAGGTGAGGAGGAAGTAAAATTTTCACATTATGAAACGATGGGATTTTTCAGTCTTCCAATAAAGGCCCTCATGCAAATTTGTATTTGATATATTGAATATTTTAATAATTTTGAGCACTCTTTCCAAGTAATCAATATGTACTCTTAAGATGCTTGACCTTTCAATGGTGTAATTGAGTGAAGTTTAGAATGTATTCGAGGAGATACTGGTGTAGTACTATGGCTTTGATATATGATTGAGAATGAGAATATATAAGAAAACATTTCATTTTAGCAATTCAGTAACACAACTGAAACTCTTAGTTAAAAAAAAATCAAAGCCATAGAAGTAGATGATAAGAATCAATTAAACACTTGGGTGAAAACATTAAAATTGAGAAAAGCAGACAGAGACATACAGTGAATCTATGAACAAATATTTGATTCTGTAAGAAAATCAATAGTATAGTCAAACCTTTATCCAAAGTAACTGAAAGTTGAGTAAAGTATATGCAAACTAAAAAATTCAAAAACAAAAAAGGCAAACATAACAAAAGAAAGCAAAGAAGTCCAAAGAATCATAAGAGGCATGCTCTAAAATCTTCAACAAATCAGAAAACCTAAAATAAATGGAAAATTTTCTCAATTCATTCCCATTACCTAAGTTTGGTTAAGATCTCACACTAGCAATTTAAAGAGGCATATATCCTCTAACCACTAGTGAAGTAGAAGCAGTCATTCCATAAGATTCCTAACCAAAGCAAACAATCAATAAAACAAAAAAACAAGCAAACAACAACAAAAGGCTAAGGGGGACAGATATCTTTAGTACAGCATTCTACCAGAATTGGATAGGTCATTCATATCCCTCCACTCATATTTATCAATCCTCAAGCATGAGGAGATGGAAAAACAGTGAGTGCAAAAGACTAAAAACATTAGTTTAGGTCCTCTAAAGTAGGATGAGCAAGGCTTATATGAACTCAGAATTGACAGCATACACAGGGTTTGCACAGGATTTCACCATGTCCTCTGAATATATATTTTGGCTCCTAGTTTAATATCTTTAAGATAATATTGAGTGAGCAAATGAGTGGGTCTCTGACACTTGTGTGCCTTCTCTTGGGTTCCTTTGCTTCCATTGGTATTTCTTTTCAAACTTCAATGTGATACTTTTATCCTATATAATATATCTATCCCTATCTCTATCTCCATATCTATCTATATTATCTATATCTCTCTCCCTGTTTATACATATACATATAAATATACACATGTGAGAGAGAGAGAAAGAGAGAGAGAGAGAGAGAGAGAGAGAGAGAGAGAGAGAGAGAGAAAGAGAGAGTGTTTGTGTGTGCATGTATAAATGTACAAGCATTTCTAGGCATAATTGATTTCCCAAATAATGAAATAGAGGCTTATATTTATTACTTAGTGCCTAGGACATAAGTCAGGTTTGTTCCCAACTAACTAGTAGCTCATATATATTGTTTACATTAGTCAAAGTTCTGCCACATGACAGTTATCTCCCTCATATTCATATGTATAATTTTGGCTGAATATCAGTCCATGGAAGAATATGCTTTTTAAAGGATCAATAGAAGCCATAGCCTCAGGTCAAGGATATATGTTACCTCCACCATCTTTGAATTAAAAACTTCTTTACTTGTTAGTGTATTTGTGTTATTATGTCATTATCTTATATTTAAAATGCATTCATATGTGTTTTGAAAACAATGAGTCTCATTAAATTTAAAAACATTGTATATCAATTTCATAGGTTATTACCTAACAAAGATAATATTTATTAGAAGTATTTCTCAGAATTTACAATATTTGGCAAGGTTTAATAATAGAACTACTAATATGATCTAATTCTATTGGGAGTAATCATGTATTAAGATAGAAAGGTGACTACAGCTTTGTTTAACTATAGTGTTACAGAATCCCACCACATAGTTTTCTTAAGGCTTCTTTCATGTCTTTGTTCTTGAGTCTATACACAAATGAGTTCAGCATCTGAGGGACCACAGTGTACAATAATGAAGCCATGGCAATCTTTCTAGTTGAGTGACTCACTGCAAACCTAATATAGGCTCCAATAACTGAGCCATAAAACAGAGAAACAACTGACAAATGAAACCCACAAGTAGATAGAGCCTTGCAACTCCATCTTATCAAAAGCTTTTTCAAAACTGAATAGACAATTTGAACGTAAGATAAAATAATTCCCCAAAATGCAAGTCCACCAAATATGAAAGTTGCCAAGTATATCACTGTTATTGATGAGAGTGTCGGAACATGACAGATTGATTATATTAGCAAGTTCACAAAAGAAGTGGGGGAATCTTCAAATATGTGCAGAAGGATAGTCACAACACCAAAAGGCTGTGTAACAGGGCATCTATTGTACTACTGAGCATGGAAAACAAAGTTAGCAGAATACAGATGCTTGAATTCATCATGACTGTGTATCTAAGTGGATGGCAGATTGCCACATAGCTATCATAAGCCATTGCTGAAAGAAGAAAGTTTCCCATTCCACTAAGGATAACAAAAATGTACCTCTGTGTAAGGCAATCTGAGTAACTGATGGCATTGTTCTGTCTTTGGATGTTCACCAGCATCTTGGGGACTGTCCTGGTGATGAAGCAGATGTCAGTGAGGGATAGGTTAGAGAGAAAGAGATGGGAGGCAAGGCTGACAGGAAAGAAAATGATTAGATTTTCTAGCACTGTGACCAGGTACATGAAGAGGAAGATTGCAAAGAGGCTGAGCTGCAGTTCTGGATCATCTGTCAATCCTAGAAGAAAGAATTCTGAAGTAAATGTTTGATTTCTATACTCTGTATTCCTGATGAATATGAGTAGAAGTAGTGAAAGCAATGGTAGTAACATCATTTAATACTGTATTATATATATTATACAAAAACCTTTAGAGATGGGGGTACACAATGTACCTACTTCAAGGCTTGTAAAATGTTGCTATTATAGTTACTATATTGAAATATTTAGTTTTTGTATATTGTGAAATGAAGTGAATAAGGAAGTCTGTTTCTGATTATCCAATATTATTATTTCTACTTTAAATAAACAATAAAATATACTCATTTTCTCAATCATTTCTACTTTTATTGTACTACTACCTTTACTATTATTCCTTAATACAAATGTTCATCAACACATTTTAATATCAATTTTCACATTAAGTTTTCCAAATTCTAAGAATGAAATACAAAAGAACACGATATATTTTGAAATTGAAGCATATGAGAAAGAGTTTTGTACTTTGGTGAGGAGATAATAGGGATAGGAGTCAGACAAGAACCTATGAGAGTTAAAGTATATTAATAAGTTATAAAAATCTACAGCATTGTAAAAAGAACAAATTTAATCAATATAAAATCAGGAATATGGTCAGAAATTATGAAATCAAAATCAATTATAGTAACATGATTTTCAGAAATTTTTTATGTTTTGCATTTATATTTGCTTATTTTTATGAAAAACTAAAAACTAAAATGAAGAGAAAACTTAAGCATCATAAGAGAAAATGCACAATAGAATATTATGAATTGTTGACACAGAAAACATATAAATATATAACATGAACGAACCACTAGATATTCTCAGTTAGATTTGCTTCATTATTGAGAGAATAGAGTTACCACTCAGGAAATATCATTTATGATTCAAAAAGTATTCACTGAGTCATACTCAAAACCACTATGCATGTTTTATTTGAAAATTGTAAACAAAATGAGACCTTATAGGTTTCATTAGATTTGAATCAAGGAAGATAAATACAAACCACTTTTGGAAAAATACAATATTATTCAGCATAAGGAAAACTTTGTAACATTTTTCTATTGGGTGAATAACATGCAATACTAAAACAGATTTGTATCTCTAGTTTCCAAGATAAAAGATGCAAAAAGTATGGAATTTTAGGGGCAGTTTATATCATGACTTATATTAGTATGAGAACACTGGACATGAGGAGTGTAATATGTGGAAATGTCAGTGTTATATGCAATATGTAAAATAAATTAATAGTAAAATTATATATATATATATATATAAATTTGTGTGTGTATATTTATATATACTATATGTTATAGTCAGTGTGGTGTAGAGAATAGTCAAATTATTCGGTATTTAGTGGTCACAGTACATATATTGTTAGGAAGGGGAGCTCCTCTCTGTGAGACCTTGAGTTTATTGCCAAGCACATTAGCACTTAGAGCATATTTAAAGTATGTTTTATGAGTGAGGGAAGCCTCTTGAGTCAGGATGTAAGATCAGAGGATTTATAAACAGTGTCTATGTCCCTAGAAACTGAATATACAAACCATCTCATTATAAATACTTTGATACTATGTTGTTAATCACAAAAAAATGCATAAATTCGTGGAGACCTATACTCTAAAAGGTGTATCAATCCCAGCTGCTATTTTTTTTTCTGGAATTCGAGGTTAATCATATCATTTATGCTTCCTGTTTCTCTGTAACCAGAATCTAACCCAGGTTGTAGACACACATATGCAGCTATTCACTGGCTGAATCCCACTCTTTTGTCTTTGTTTTGAGGAATGGCATCTTTACCCCTCAGATCTTGTTTTGGATTTAGAGGTATAGGCATATTTTAACTTTGTTTTCTTAAATGTTTTTCTTTTTTTTCTTTTAAAGTTGCATATATTCTTCATTTACATTTCAAATGTTATACGCCTTCCAAGTTTCCCCCCTCCCAGAAAACCCCCAACCTATCCTCACTCCAAGAATATGAACCTCCACCCAACCCACTCCTATGACCCCCACTCGATTTCCCCACACTGGGGCCTCTATTGAGCCTTCCGAGGATCAAAGACCTCTCCTCCCACTGATGCCTGACAAGGCATTCCTCTGCCAATCTTTTGGCTGGAATCACATGTACCCCTTGGTTGATGGCCTAGTTCCTGGGAGCCCTAGGGCGTCTGGTTGGCCAACATTGGAAGAATCCCATGGGGCTGCAACCCCCACCCCTCCAGCTCCTCCAGCATTCCCTCCAACTCCTCTATAGTGATCTCCACGCTCAGACTGATGGTTGGCTGCTAGTATTCACCTCTGTATCTGTAAGGCTCTGGCAGGGCCCCTCCAAAAGAAAACCATAAATGGCTCCTTTTGGTACACAATTCTTGTCATCCATAGTAGTTTTGGGGTTTGGTGACTGTTTATAGGATGCATCCCCAGGTAGCACAATCTCTGGGTGACCTTTCCTTCAGTCTCTGCTCCATTCTTTGTCTCCATAGTTGTTCCTGTGATTATTTTGTTCCCTTGCTCAGAGGAACCAAACTGCCCCAACTTTGGTCTAACTTCTTCGTGATCTTCCTGTGGTCTATGATGTTTATTTTGAGCTTTTGGGCTAATATCCACTTATCAGTGAGTGCAAACCATGTGTGATCTTTTGTGATTGGGTTACTTCACTCGGGATGATACTTTCTGGTTCCATCCATTTACCTAAGAATTTCATTATTTTTAATAGCTGAATAGTACTCCATTGTGTATATATGACACAATTTCTGTATCCATTCCTCAGTTGAAGGACATCTGGGTTCTTTCTGGCTTCTGGCTATCATAAATAAGGCTGCTATGAACATAGTGGAGCATATGTCCTTATTGCATGTTGGAGCATCTTCTGGGTATATGCCCAGGAGTGGTATAGCTTGATCCTCAGGTAGTACTATGTCCAATTTTCTGAGGAACTGCCATACTGATTTCCAGAGCAATTTTACTAGCTTGCAATACCACCAGCAATGGAGAAATTTTCTTCGTTCTCCACATCCTCTCCAGCATCTGCTGTCTCCTGAGCTTTTCAGCCATTCAGATCAGTATGAGGTGGAATCTCAGGGTTTTTTCGATTTGCATTTCCCTAATGACTAAGGATGCTGAACATTTCTTTAGGTGCTTCAGAACCATTCATGTTTCCTCAGTTGAGAATTTCCTGTTTAGTTCTGTACCCCATTTTTTAATAGTGTTATTTGACACTGTGGAGTCTAATTTCTTGAGTTCTTTGTATTCATTAGATATTAGCCCTCTATTGGATGTAGGATTGGTAAAAATCTTTCCCCAATCTGTTGGTTGCCATTTTGTCCTCTTGACAGTGTCCTTTGCCTTACAGAAGCTTTGAAGTTTTATGAGGTCCCATTTGTCAATTCTTGCTCTTAGAGTATAAGCTATTGGTGTTCTATTCAGGAAATTTTCCCCTGTGCCGATGTGTTCAAGGTTCTTCCTCACTTTCTCCTCTATAATCATCAGTGTATTTGGTTTGTGTGGAGGTCTTTGATCCACTTGTACTTTAGCTTTGTTCAAGGAGATAAGAATGGGTTGATTTGCAATTTTCTGCATGCTGACGTCCAGGTTATCCATCACCATTTGTTAAAAAAGCTGTCATTTTTTTCACTGGATGTGTTTAGCTCCTTTGTCAAATATCAAGTGATCGTAGGTGTGTGGGTTCTTTTCTGGGTCTTCAGTTCTGTTCCATTGATCTTCCTGCCTGTCTCCGTATCAATACCATACAGTTTTTATCACTATTGCTCTGTAGTAGAGCTTGAGGTCTGCGATGGTGATTCCCCCAGTAGATCTTTTGTCTTGGAGAATAGTTTTTGCTATCCTGGGTTTTTTGTTATTCCAAATGTATTTGCAGATTGCTCTTTCTAGCTCTATAAAGAAGTGATTTGGCATTTTGATGGGGATTACACTTAATCTTTAATGGGTGGAAAATACCAACACAAATCGGGAAGCTACACCCTAGAAAAAGCAATAAAGTAATCTTTTTTCAAAAAACCCAAAAGAAGATAGCCACACAAACATAATTCCACCTTTAACGATGAGAATAACAAGAAGCAACAATCGCTGTTCCTTAATATCTCTTAACATCAATGGACTCAATTCCCCAATAAAAAGACAAGGACTAACAGACTGGATACGTAAATGGGACCCAACATTTTGCTGCATATAAGAAACCTACCTCAGTGACAAAGACACTCATTATCTCAGAGTCAAAGGTTAGAAAACTATTTTCCAAGCAAAGCAAATGGTCCCAAGAAACAAGCAGGGGTGTCCATACTTATATCGAATAAAATCAAATTTCAATCAAAAGTCATCAAAAAAGATATGATGGGACACTTCATACTTATCAAAGGAAAAATCTACAAGATAAACTCTCAATTCTTAACATCTATGCTCCAAATGCAAGGGCACCCACATTCATAAAGGAAACCTTACTAAAACTCAAAACACACATTATACCCCAACAATAATAGTGGGAGAGTTTAACACCCCACTCACAATGGAAAAATCATAGAAACAGAAACTAAGCAGAGACACAGAGAAACTAACTAAGGTTATGGACCAAATGGAGCTAACAGATGTTTATAGAATATTCTATCCTCAATCAAAAGAGAATACACCTTCTTCTCAGCATCTCATGGTACCTTCTCCAAAACTGACCATATAATTGGTCATAAAACAGGCCTCAACATATACAGGAAAATTGAAATAATTCCGTGTATCCTATCAGATCACCATGGCCTAAGACTGGTCTTGAGTTCAAACAAAAACAATGAAAAACACACATGCACATGGACTTTGAACAATGTTCTTCTCAATGACAGCTTGGTCAAGGAAGAAATAAAGAAATTAAAGACTTTGTAGAATTTAATGAAAATGAGGACACATCATACCAAAACTTATGGGACACATTGAAAACAGTGCCAAGAGGAAAACTCATAGCTCTAAGTGCCTCCAAAAAGAAATTGGAGAGAGCTTACACTAGCAGCTTGACAACACCCCTGAAAGCTCTAGAACAAAAAGAAGTAAATGCAACTAAGAGGAGTAGACAGCAAGAAATAATTACTCTCAGGGATGAAATCAACAAAATAGAAACAAAAAGAACCATACAAAGTATCAACAAAACCAGAGGCTGGTTCTTTGAGAAAAATCAACAAGATAGATAAACCCTTAGCCAGACTAACCAGAAGGCACAGAGGCCAAATTAATAAAGTCAGAAAAGAAAAGGGAGAGATAAGAACAGAAACTGTGGGAATTCAAATAATAATCAGATCCTACTACAAGAGCTTATACTCAACAAAATTAGAAAATCTGAATGAAATGGACAATTTTCTAGATACATAGCAGGTGCCTATGTTAAAACAGGATCAGATAAACCATCTAAATAGTCCCATAAGTCTTATAAAATTACAAAGTTTCTGTAAGGCAAAGGACACTGTCAAAAGGACAAAGCGGCAACCAACAAACAGGGAAAAGATCTTTACCAACCCTACATCTGACAGAGGGCTAATATCCAATATATACAAAGAACTCAAGAAGTTAGACTCCAGAGAGCCAAAAAACCCTATTAAAAATGGGGTACAAAACGAAACAAAGAGTTCTTACCTGAAGAATATCTACTGGCTGAGAAGTACCTAAAGAAATGTTCAACATCCTTAGTCATTAGGGAAATACAAATCAAACCAATCCTGAGATTCCACCTCACACCAGTCAGAATGGCTAAGATCAAAAACACCGGAGACAGCCGTTGTTGGCAAGGATGTGGAGAATGAGGAACACTCCTCCACTGCTGGTGGGATTGTAAGCTGGTACAACCACTCTGGAAAGCAGTCCTGAGGTTCCTCAGAAAACTGGGCATGCCACTCCCGGAGGATCTGGCTATACCACTCCTGGGCATATACACAGAAGTTTCCCCTTTATGTAATAAGGACACATGCTCCACTATGTTCATAGCAGCCTTATTTATAATAGCCAGAAGCTGGAAAGAAACCACCTGTCCCTCAACAGAGGAATGGATTCAGAAGATGCGGTATATTTACACAATGGAATACTACTCTGAAATTAAAAGCAATGAATTCACGAAATTCTTAGGCAAATGGTCCAAACTATCATCCTTAGTGAGGTAACCCAATCACAAAAGAACCCATATGGTATGCAGTCACTGATAAGGGGATATTAACCCAGAATCTCGGAATACCCAAGACACAATTCACATATCAATAGATTTCCAAGAAGATGGAAGGAGAGACCCCTGGTCCTGGAAAGGCTGGATGTAGGGGAATACCAGAACAGAGAAGCGAGAGTGGTTTGAATGGGGGAACAGAGGGAGGGAAGGGGGCTTATGGGACTTTCGGGGAGGGAGGAAACGGGAAAGGGGAAATCATTTGGAATGTAAATAAAAAAATATAGAAAATTATAATAATTAAAAAAAAAGGCCCAGAACCAGATGGATTTAGTGGGGAATTCTATGAGATCTTCAAATAAGAGCTAATACCAATACTCTTCAAAATATTTCACAAAATAAAAATTCAAGGAACACTACCCAATCCAATCTATGAAGTCACAATATCTAAACCGAATGGCCATCTGAATTCAAGAATGCATCAAAACAATAATTCACCACAAGCAAGTAGGCTTAATCCCAGGGATGCAGGGATGGTTCAATATACGGAAATTCATCAGTATAATCGACTACATTAACAAACTCAAAGAAAAAAAACCACATGGTCATTTCATTAGATGTTGAAAAAGCTTTTGACAAAATTCAGCATCCCTTCATGATAAAAGTATAGGAGAGATCAAGAATTCAGGGCCTGTACCTAAACATAGTGAAAGCAATATACTGTAAACCAGTAGCTAACATCAAACTAAATGGAGAGAAACTTGAAGCAATCCCACTAAATTCAGGGACCAGACAAGGCTGCCCACTCTCTCCCTATCTATTCAATATAGTACTCAAGTCCTAGCCAGAGCAATTAGACAACAAATGGAGGTCAAAGGTATACAAATTGGAAGGGAAGAAGTCAAAGTATCTTTATTTGCAGATAATATGATCATATATTTAAGAAACCCCAAAAATTCCACCAGAGAACTCCTAAAACTGACAAACAACTTCAGCAAAGTGGCTGGATATAAAATTAACTCAAACAAATCAGTAGCCTTCCTCTACTCAGAGGATAAACAAATTGAGAAAGAAATTAGGGAAATGACACCCTTTACAATAGTCAGAAATAATATTACATGCCTTGGTGTGACTCTAACGAAGCAAGTGAAAGATCTGTATGACAAGAACTTCAAGCATCTGAAGAAAGAAATCATAGAAGGTCTCAGAAGATGGAAGGATCTCTCATGCTCATGGATTGAAAGAGTTAATATAGTAAAAATGGCCATCTTGCCAAAAGCAATCTACAGATTCAGTGCAATCCCCATCAAAATTCTAAGTAACTTCTTTTTTTTTTTTCACTTATGGGAACTATATACAGGAGTACTTTAAATAAAACATCCAACCCCTCCAAATTCTAATATGTGAACACAGTGACTCTCAAATTTATGAACTCTTATTTTTTAAGTATGTGGTTTATATGAAATATATTATAAATTTAAATATTGAAGAATTTTAATGTGATTAAGAAACTCTATTACATAATCATAATTATACTCCCAAAAGTTGTTGCATGTTTTATCCTCCATCATCAATCTACATATTTTATTAATTAGATCATCAACAGTACTGTATAGTCAGTTTTGAATATGACTCCTCAGTATGACTCAAAATAAAAATATAAAGAAATGTTATGAAATCATTTAGTTTGTAAATTAATATATACATAGTGTTTCAGTACAACTTTAAGTTTCATAATCACTTTTTCACTCACTTTTCAATGATTTTGCCCTAGAATTTCACTACTCTATTTTCTTACCCTTTCTCCATTGAATGGTTGCTCTTGATATTTGGTTGAACTTTTCAGAAACTATAATGGCACATTTTAAACACTTAATGTAGATTGTAGCATCAAAAGAAGATTTTCAGAAATTTCAGTCGATGGGCAACTGATTGAATTTCATTTTGACAATAGTAATTAGAACAGCATTGTAGAGAACTAGGATACAGGTCAACTAGAAGGAGTTAAACACACACAATGTCTATACAAGGAAAACCTTTTTAAGCAGAATGGGGCAAGTAAACATTTAAGAGTATGTGCTCATTTTGCAAAAGAATTTTCAGTTATTTGAGTTATTAAAACACCTATCTTGAGTCTGACAACCACCTGACAAGGCTTGATGCCCCAGTATAGGGGAATGCCAGGGCAAGAAAGCATAAGTGAGTGGAATGGTGATTAGAGGGAGGGGGTATGTGATGGGGGGCTTGGGGGAGAAACCAGGAACGGGGTTAATATTTGAAATGTAAATAAGGAAAACATCTAATAAAAAACAAAAAAAGAAAAGGACAAAAACCCAGGGCTTAGAAAGGACTTAGATGGTTCTGCCCCCCCCCCCCCCCGGTTTTTCTGAGTTTACCACACTCTATATCTTGAGCTGATTTCACTTCCTACTTGCAAGTCTTCTTGACATATGTCTCTGGGCTCTAAAACTTCAACATCTTTGGTTATCCACTGAAATCTAGGCTGAATTTTGATGTCCTTGAACAATGGACTTTCAATACTTCTTTGCATAAACTCTCCTGTCATATGACTGCCCTCCTCAGATCTCTCATTAACTGGAGAGAAAGGTTCCGTAGTCCCTTTCATTTCATTTTTGATTCTAAAATCAGAACCTCTAGTCAAGAGTTTTGCTGCCTTGCCTCATTGTTTCTAGAATAATGACTCTGTACCTTAATTATTTATGAATAACTACTTAATTCACAAGGTTTGGCTCATTCCCCAACTAGATAGCAATTTATATAGCTCATTTATTCTAACTTTGAGTTCAGTTTCATGGCTGGTTGTCTCCCATCAATTTTCTATGTCTGACTCCTCCAAGTCCAAGGTGAAATCTCCCACCTCCAACTCTTTCTCAGAATTCTATCTATCACTATTGAATTTCCCAACTTCTGTTTCAATAGACCACCATTGTGATAATGATAAGTGATGATTCCAGAAAGTGAATAAGAGATTCTCTCTACATTGTACCCTTTTAATACAATAACAAGCTCTTTCTCTATTATCAATAAAACATAGAAAATAAGAACAATTAGGAAAACAATCAGGTATGAATTATATTCACTGTTGTACACAGCCCACATTATGCTTGAGATGCCAGGGATCCCTGATGAGAAGGAAAAAACCTACCGGGGGCACTATGTTTTAGAGTGTGAGGCAATGGCCTCTTGTGGGCCCCAGTATGAGTACTGAGAGGCCCCAAGGCCTGCTTCTTTGGCACAAGTAACTCAGGATATCATTTTTCAAATATTCTTAGTACTTATCATTCTTTTTATATATTTACTATTCCTTTTCTTTCTTCCTTTTTTGATTAAAGTGGTACTTGGTGATCTGGCAAGACCTACTAGGAGCCTGCTTGATATCTAGAAATTAGGTGTTACCAGTAACATTAAAGCAAAGCTCTTCATGACTTCAATAGGAATGTATGTTACAGTCCCTCACTCTAGGTGGAAATGAAAGTAACCTAGAGTCACAGGCAGAGGTGAGTAATTCTGAAGTTGTTCCCCCAGTATTTTCTTTTTCTTGGTTTCTTGGTTTTTTCTGGTTTCTCAATATAAATGGACTCAACTCACCTATCAAAAGTCACAAGCTAACACACTGGAAAAGCAAAGAGGATCCAGCATTTTGCTACATACAAGAAACAAAACTCAGTAACAAAGACATATACTACCTCAGAATAAAAGACTGGAAAAATGGCTTCCAAGCAAATGGTCCCAAGAAACAAGCTGGAGTTGCCATCCTAATATCCAATAAAATAAACATTCAACCAAAAGTTATCAAGCAATTAGAGAAAGGACACTTCATATTCACCAAGGGAAAAAATTATCAGGAGAAAGTCTTAATTCTGAACATCTGTGTTCCAAATGCAAGGACACCCACAATCATAATAGAAATTTTTCTAAAGATTAAAGCACACATTGAACCCCCACAGTCTCCATAGTGGGAGACTTCAATAACCCACTCTTATTAATGGGCAGGTCTTGGAAA
Source organism: Tokudaia tokunoshimensis (assembly GCA_036184795.1). Classification (NCBI taxonomy): domain Eukaryota; kingdom Metazoa; phylum Chordata; class Mammalia; order Rodentia; family Muridae; genus Tokudaia; species Tokudaia tokunoshimensis. Next base: position 18,758,408 of record BTHU01000008.1, read on the forward strand.
CAGAAACTAAACACACACACACACACACACACACACACACACACACACAAACATAATAGAGGTTAAGAACCAAATTGATTTAACAGATATCTACAGAATATTTACCCTAAGCAAAGAATAGACCTTCGTCTCAGCACTTCATTGTACCTTCTCCAAAACTGTTCATATAATCAGTCACAACAAAGCCTTAACCAATACAAGAAGACTGAAATAATCCCATGCATCCTATCAGATCACCATGGCATAAGGCTGGCCTTCAATAACAACATAAACAACAGAAAACCCACATACCTGTGAAATTTGACCAACTCACTACTCAATGATAACTTTGACAGGGAAGAAATAAAGGAAAAAAATTAAAGACTTCCTGGAATTCAATGAAAATGATGATACAACATACTCAAACTTATGTGACACAATGAATGCAGAGATAAGAGGAAAATTCATAATACTTAGTGCCCTGGAAAAGAAATTGGAGAGATCCTACACTAGCAACTTAACAGCACACCTGAGTGCTCTACAACAAAAAGAAACAAACACACCCAAAAGGAATAGACCCCAGGAAATAGTCAAACTCAATGCAGATATCAACCAAATAGAAACAAAGAGATTGATACAAAGAATCAACAAAACCAAAAGCTGTTTCTTTGAGAGAATCAACAAGATGGATAAACCCCTATCCAATGTAACTAAAGGACCCAAAGTCAGTATCCAAATGAACAAAATCAGAAATGAAAAGGGAGACATAACAGAAATTGAGGACACTCAAAAAATCATCAGATCCTACAACAAAAGCCCATACTCAACAAAACTGGAAAATCTACATGAAATGGATGGTTTTCTAGATAGATACCACATACCAAAAGTTAAATCGAGTGCAGAAAAAACTATCTAAACAGGTCAGTAGTCCATAATGAATTAGAAGTCATTAAAAGCCTCCCAATTAAAAGAAACCCAGGGCCACATGGCTTTAGTGTAAAAATCTATCTGATCTTCAAAGAAGACTTGATACTAATATTCCTCAAATTATTCCATAGAACAGAAACAGAAGGAACACTACCTAAAACATTCTATGAAGCCACAATTACTATGACACCTAAACCACACAAGGGTGCAACAAAAAAGGAAACCTCAGACCAATTTTGCTTATGAATATCAGTACCAAAATAATAAAATTCTTGCAAACTGAATCTAAGAATAAATCCATACCATCATTTAGCATGATCAAGAATACTTCGTTGCAGAGGTACAAAGTTGGTTCAATATATGAAATCCACTAAAGTATCCACTATATAAAGAAACTCAAAGAATAAAACCAGATGATGATCTCCTTAGATGCGGAAAAATCATTTGACAAAATACAACACCTGTTCATATTAAAATTTTTGGAGAGATGAGGAATTCAAGGCTCATATCTAAACATAATAAAAGCAATTTACTGCAAACAAACAACCAATGTCAAATTAAATGCACAGATACTTGAAGCAATCACACCAAAATCAAGGACAAGACAAGGATGACGATTCTGTCCATATCTATTTAGTATGGTGCTCAAAGTTCTAGGTAGAGAAATAACACAACAAAAAGATATCAAAAGGATACAAATTGGCAAAGAAGAAGTAAAGGTATCACTATTTGCAGATGATCTGATAGTATACATAAACTATCCCATAAATTCTACCAGAGAATTTCTGCAGCTAATAAACCACTTCAGCAAAGTGGCTGAATATAAAATTAACACAAATAAATCAGTAGTCTTCCTTTATACAAATGATAAACAGTCTGAGAAACAAGTTAGAGAAACAACACCCTTCACAACAGTTACAAATAATATAAGATATCTTGAGGTAACTCTAACTAAACAAGTGAAAGATCTGTATAACAATAAGTTCAAATCTCTCAAAAAAGAAATTGAAGCTCTCAAAATATAGAGAGAATTACCATGCTCATGGATTGGCAGAATTAACATAGTAAAAGTGGTCATCATACCAAAAGCAATATACATATTCAATGCAATATCCATCAAAATCCTAACACGAATCTTCGAAGACATGGAAGAAGCAATTCTTAAATTCATCTGGAAAGTCCCAGGTGAAAGGCACATACATTTACTACACAGGGAAAAAATACTTGTGTATTTCAGAAGTGCTTCTTGATCAAACTACAGCACCCTTGACAGCTTTTCTCTCCTGGGACTGCTGAAAGAGCTTGGCTCTCACAGAAGGGCAAAGGGCAACCCATACTTCATAGACCAGGCATAGCATAGTGGTTTTTGCTCCTGCTCCCAGCAGTGATTTTTTTTCCAAACATTGCACTGTTCTGGAGAAGGACCAGAACAGTTGCTAGTCTTGGTACATGTGTTTCTGTGGATATGAAGTGATGCCTGCCCTGGGTACAACTCCACTCTCAACCTGCCCCTGCAGAGGCTGCATTTCTACCTACAACTGGGACAAGTTTCATAGCCATGAACTAACTCAGCTGGTACGTTCCAGAGCTTCACAGCAATATTCTTCAGTCTTTCTCTGAGCTGCCATTACTTACCCTTAGGAATTGCTGGTACCTATCTGGGAGAGTCTGGCTTCCAATGACACACAACTCCCAGTTAAACTTCATGGGTATAAGGCAGAAACTGCTTTCTCCCTGTAACTAAAAATGCTCGGGTGGGGCAAATGACTGCAATATACTAAGCTAAACAGCAGAGAGTTAAAAAAAAAATAACAAAGATAAACAGAAGGTGTCTGAAGCTGCCAAATTTCTGACTATGTAAGAAATGTTTAAAAATTTGCTTTTATGCCGGGCGGTGGTGGCGCACGCCTTTAATCCCAGCACTTGGGAGGCAGAGGCAGGTGGATTTCTGAGTTCGAGGCCAGCCTGGTCTACAAAGTGAGTTCCAGGATAGCCAGGGCTACGCAGAGAAACCCTGTCTTGAAAAACCAAAAAAAAAAAAAAAAATTTGCTTTTATATAGAAAAGGGAAAGGATATTACATGAGAATACATAAATATAAATTAAAATTAATAAATTTAAAGAAATAAGACATGTAACGATGAAAGGCACAGTAAAGCACATTGTATAGACTCTATATTATCCCATTTTGAATATTGTAAGGACTGAAACAAATGAGAGAAATTATCTACAGTGGTAATCCTTATTTTAATATAGATAGCTAAGATGACTTCTCAAAAATGGGGGTGAGCTTTAGAGATACAAAGAAAAATGAGAGAAATGAAAAATGAAGACAAACCTTAAAGGATAAATGGGAAAGGTTTAAAATAAAATGAGGAATATACTAAGATAAAAGAGATGGATGAAAGAAAGAAATTATAAAAAACGAACACAAGGCTTAGAAGCCAAATTAGGAAAAATTATACATAAACATACAGAAGATACTAAAATGATAGAGATAAAAGGAGAAAAATAAAATTTGGAGAAAAGTCTTAGAATAGAACATAGATAAAATATAATAAAATTTAAATTCTGTAAAGGGTTGATAGAAAACCAACCTTAGCATATCCAGTTAGTGTACAACAGGTGCCAGCAGACACTGAAAAATCCCAGGATTTGAAGACTTTGGGTGACAGCCTATTCACATACTTGGTTTGAAAATATTTTTAAAAAGTATCACTTCTTACATATGTGTTTACCATATGTGAAACATAATTTTACATTTGGGATAATTCAAAATAGAGGACGGGATAAGGGGTTTTCAGAGGGGAAATGTGAAAAGGGCGTAGCATTTGAATTGTAAATAAAGAAAATATCTAATAAAAATGTAAAATTACAAAAATGAATTTTGAAAGAAACCAGGCTAGTTCCAAAAGAAGGTCCAACCATACTGGAATATGTAGAAAATAGGCAAATGCTGGCACTGGACTAGTGAATGTAGATCAACAAAGGGCAAGCAGGGTAAGCCCTTGTTGGGAAAAACCCAGTGGGATATCTCATGTTCCCAAATATTAAATTCAGATAAGCCATGTCTGGTTAGCAACAGAGACACAAATCAACAGAATAATTAGATAATGTTGATCTGGATATAAACATTAATAACTCAGATCTTAAGGTCAGTATAGTTTCAATAGATAATACAGAAAACTCAAGTGACCAAGAAAAGAGTATTTTAGCAAAATTCTATAAGAGATCAGAGGCCAAATGAAAAGGTCTTTATAAATAATATTGAAATTGAAGACATTGTGGACACTGGATCAGATATAACAATATTCTCATCAAAGTCTTGGTTTCCTAATTGGCCTCTTCAAAAGGTAAATGTACAATTTCTACAGGATGGAAATTTATTTTACATAAAACACAGTATAAAGTGTTTGAGAGCTTGAAAGTCAAGTAGGAAAATTAAGATCATATGTTATCCATTAACTTAAGGGAACAGATTTTTTATATTTATATTATAATATTTATTATAATCACATTAAAGTTTCCTATAATTCCCTTAATAATACTCAGTCAGCACTATTTAAAGTTATATTTCTTCAGATTTTTTTTTTCCAAAGCAGCTTTTTTCCATTCTTTTCTCTTTATCACATCCCTTCCCCTTCTCCTACCAGGCCCTTTTCACACCTCTCCTCTCCCCCAGATCTACTCCTTCTCAGTTTCCCTTCAGAAAAGGGCAAGCCACTCAGGGATTATCAGTCAACCATGCCAAATCAAGTTGCCATAAGACTAGGCACATCCCCTCATATTAAAGGGAACAGATATTTTTATAACAGAGGCAAATATGGATTACTAGTCTTCCAAATTCAGGGACATGCTATAAAATAAGCCATGGTACTGATAAATTATTGAAAAATATTTTCAAGGACTGAGCATGTTGTCTATATGCAAGACATAGCCGAGGTTACTTCTCCAGCCTTATATGGGGGGAAACTGCTAAAAAAAAGTCCAATGGCCCTTCCACTAAAGTTGTTGACTGACAAACCTATTTGTATAGAACAGTGGTTTTAGACAAAAGAAAAAATGCAAACTACTTCAAGAGCAGCTGTAGACTCTACACATTGAAGTGTCTATCAGGCCTTGGAATTCTCCTCTGTTTTTCACTATAAAGAAATGTGGCAAATACAAGATATTTGAAATAAGTTACTACAAGCATTCAGCCAATGGGTTCTTTGCAGCCTGAATTCCCATTGCTTTCACTGTTACTAAGGCATGTCCAATTACAGTGATTGCTTTAAAAGATTGCTTCTTCATCATCCCTTTACAAGAACAAGATGTAGAAAGGTTTGCTTTCTCACTGTTAATTGTAAGAATTGTTGCCAAATAAAAGTCTACCAGGCCCTCTAGCACAAGGCACTGATGAAATTGATCAGATCTTAGTAGGAAATGTGCTAGAAGAATTAGAATAAAAAATTTTAACAAGCCACCATGTTAACAGCAAAGGTTTAAAAGGGATTTTTCTATCACTTGACAATAAGCCAAGGAAATCATTTTTAAAAAGGCATGCTTCTTTGTATAATAAAATTCCATTAATTGCAGAGAGTAACTAAAAGGGTTAGCAAAGAAATGAAATTTGGCAAGTGGATATTTTTTTTCAGAGTTTGGAAAATTAAGATATGTGCACAATACTAGAGTCAAATACTCAAGGATTTCATGGGCAACAGTGTTAGGTGTGAAAAGCATGATTCTGTAATTACATATTTATTAGAAGTTGTGGAAATTATGAGAATACATGTAAAAATTAAGAATTATAATACTCCAGCATATGTCACTGATAAAATGAAACAATTCTTACATATTAAAATATAAAACATTCTGTATAATACAACCCTACAGGGTAAGCAAGCAGTTGTAGAGAGATCTATTCATACTTTAGTGGAAATAATTAACAAGCACAATTGGGTAACAAAGGCCTCCATAGATAGATAATCTAATACCTTATAACTTTAGAATTTTTGAATGCTAATGAGCCAAAACAGCTGCTGAGAGACCTTGAATTATGGGAAAAAAATGGACAAATTTAATCAATCTGTTATATTTAGGTTTTTATGACTTCTAAATTAGGAGAAAGAAATCTAAGTTGAGGGAGAGATTTTGGTTTGTTTAAGGAGAAGAAAAACTTTGGATTCCTTTCAAAATTATAAACACCAGATTGACTAGAAGAGATTCCCTGATGATCATGGCTAGACATAGAAAGACAGTGAACGGCTGATCTGCAGTAACCAGCGCGCCAGTTCCGCGGCGGGACCTTCTGCCTGGTGGAGGGACCCCGCGCAGGGAGGGAGCCTGCCAGCTTCCCTTCCGCGACCTCTGTTCCCGCGGACTGCGCTGGAGAGACCGGTACCCAGGCTCTCCCCCCGATATAACATCACTTGGGACACGGCCGGTTGGGGCTTCCGTCTGTGCCCGAGGGCGGGTCGGCGCTGTGGTCGTCTGGGTGCCAGATCGGCGGGCCATCGTGACCACAGGGTGTGCGGCGCCACGGAGACTGCCCTCCGCCATCTTTGCTCCAGTGACCAGGTAGTTGGGACCGCCAGGCTCAGAGACAGACAGGCATAATATCGCTTCGGTTTCAGGCAGCTTGTGTGTAACCTGCTCCCAGGTGCTGGGCTGATCTGCAGTAACCAGCGCGCCAGTGCCGCGGTGGGACCTTCTGCCTGGTGGAGGGACCCCGCGCAGGGAGGGAGCCTGCCAGCTTCCCTTCCGCGACCTCTGTTCCCGCGGACTGCGCTGGAGAGACCGGTACCCAGGCTCTCCCCCCCCGATATAACATCACTTGGGACACGGCCTGTTGGGGCTTCCTTCTGTGCCCGAGGGCGGGTTGGCGCTGTGGTCGTCTGGGTGCCAGATCGGCGGGCCATCGTGACCACAGGGTGAGCAGCGCCACGGAGAGTGCCCTCCGCCATCTTTGCTCCAGTGACCAGGTAGTTGGGACCACCAGGCTCAGAGACAGACAGGCATAATATCGCTTCGGGTTCAGGCAGCTTGTGTGTAACCTGCTCCCAGGTGCTGGGCTGATCTGCAGTGACCAGCGCGCCAGATCTGCTGTGGGACTTCTGCCTGGCAGAGGGACGCCCCCTCCCCCCCCCAGGAGAGATCACACACCCCTGCACAGGGCAGGAGCCTGCCAGCCTCCCTTTGGCGACCTCTGCTCCAGGAATCCACTAGGCTGAGCCTTTAGATGTGCAAGGCCTCCCCAATATAAGATCACTTGGGGCAAAGCACATTAGGGCTCCAAAGTCACTCAGGAGCAGGCAGGCCCCAGAAATCGGTGCCAGGGGAATCCTGGTAATCCAGGGGGGGGGCAGAAATAGCTTTGCAGGCTCACAGGAGGTCCAACCAACAGCCAGTGGCAGCAGGACCAACTAACACCAGAGGTATCCAGATGGCAAAAGGCAAACGTAGGAATGTTACTAACAGTAATCAAAGTAATGTGGGACCATCCGAACCCAACTCTCCAACAGCAGCAAGTCCTGGATACCCCACCACACCCGAAAGACAAGATCTGGATTTAAAATCACTTCTCATGATGCTATTAGAGGATCACAAGAAGGACACAAATAAATCTCATAAAGAGTTACAGGAGACCATGAATCAACGGTTAGAAGCCCTTACAAAGGAAACACAAAAATCGCTTAGAGAAATGCGGGAGAACATGGATCAAAAGATGGAGGCGCACAAGGAGACAACACAAAAATCGCTTAACGAGATGAATCAACGGGTAGATGCACTCACAAAGGAATCACAAAATTTGCATAAAGAAATGCAGAAGAATATGGGTCAACAGACGGATGCCCATAAGGAGGCAACACAAAAATTGCTTAAAGAAATGAATCAACGGTTAGATGCCCTTACAAAGGAAACACGAGAACTGCTTAAAGAAATGCAGGAGACGATGGATCAACAGATGGAATCCCATGAGGAGGAAACACAAAAATCGCTCAGAGAAATGCAGGAGAACGTGGGTCATCAGGAAGAAATCCTGAAAGAGGTAATGCAAAAATACCTTAAAGAAACACAGGAAAATACAAACAAACAAGTGAAGGATCTCAGCAAATCCATCCAGGAACTAAAAAAGGAAGTAGAAACAACTAAGAAATCACAAAGGGAGACAACTTTGGAGATAGAAAACCTTGGGAAGAAATCAGGAGTCATAGATGCAAACATCAACAATAGAATACAAGAGATGGAAGAAAGAATCTCAGGTGCTGAAGATACCATAGAAAGCATCGACTCAACAGTCAAAGAAAATGCAAAATGCAAAAAACGCGTAACCCAAAACATCCAGGAAATCCAGGACACAATGAGAAGACCAAACCTAAGGATTATAGGTATAGATGAGAGTGAAGATTTGCAACTTAAAGGGCCAGTAAACATCTTCAACAAAATTATGGAGGAAAACTTCCCTAACTTAAAGAGAGAGATGCCGATGAACATACAAGAAGCCTACAGAACTCCAAACAGACTCGACCAGAACAGAAATACCTCCCGTCACATAATAATCAAAACACCGAATGTTCTAAACAAAGAAAGAATACTAAATGCAGTAAGAGAAAAGGGCCAAGTAACATACAAAGGAAGACCTATCCGAATCACATCAGACTTCTCACCAGAGACTATGAAAGCCAGAAGATCCTGGGCAGATCTCATGCAGACACTAAGACAGCACAAATGCCAGCCTAGACTACTATACCCAGCAAAACTCTCAATCACCATAGATGGAGAGACCAAGATATTCCATGATAAAACCAAATTTTCACAATATCTTTCCACAAATCCAGCCCTGCAACGGATAATAGGTGGAAACCTCCAATACAGGGAGAGAAACAACACCCTGGAAAAAATGAGATAATAACCTTCTTGAATCAAACCCAAAAGTAGATAACCACTCAAACATAAAGATAGCGTCAAGAATGGCAGATGGCAATAATCACTATGCCTTAATCTCTCTTAATATCAATGGTCTCAATTCCCCAATTAAAAGACATAGACTAGCAGACTGGATACGTAAACAGGACCCAGCATTTTGCTGCATGCAGGAAACGCACCTCAGTGTCAAAGACAAACACTACCTCAGAGTAAAAGGCTGGAAAACAATTTTACAAGCAAATGGCCCCAAGAAACGAGGTGGAGTAGCCATCCTAATATCGGATAAAATTGATTTTCAACCCAAAGTCATCAAAAAAGACACAGAAGGACACTACATACTGATCAAGGGAAAAATCCACCATCAAGAACTCTCAATCCTGAATATCTATGCTCCAAATGCAAGGGCACCCTCATTCGTAAAAGAAACTTTACTAAAACTCAAAGCACACATCGCACCTCACACAATAATAGTGGGTGACTTCAACACCCCGCTCTCTGAAATGGATCGTTCAGGAAAGCAGAAACTAAACAGGGACACAGTGAATCTAATTGAAGCCTTGGACCAAATGGAACTAACTGATATATATAGAACATTTCATCCTAGAGCTAAAGAATACACCTTCTTCTCAGCTCCTCATGGTACCTTCTCCAAAATTGACCATATAATTGGTCACAAATCAGACCTCAACAGATACAAGAAGATAGAAATAATCCCATGCCTCTTATCAGATCACTATGGAATAAGGGTGGTCTTCAATGGCAACAAAAACAAAAGAAAACCCACGTACACATGGAGGCTGAACAATGCTCTACTCAATGATAACTTGGTCAAGGTGGAAATAAAGAAAGAAATCAAAGACTTTTTGAAAGTTAATGAAAATGAAGGCACAACATACCCTAACTTATGGGACACAATGAAAGCAGTGCTAAGAGGAAAATTCATAGCCCTGAGTGCCGCCAAAAAGAAACGGGAGACAGCATACACTAACAGCTTAATGGCACACCTGAAAGCCCTGGAACAAAAAGAAGCAAATACACCAAAGAGGAGTAGAAGGCAGGAAATCATCAAACTCAGGGCTGAAATCAATCAAGTAGAAACAAATAAAACCATACAAAGAATCAACAAAACGAGGAGTTGGTTCTTTGAGAAAATCAACAAGATAGATAAGCCCTTAGCCAGACTAACCAGAGGGCACAGAGATAGTATCCAAATTAATAAAATCAGAAACGAAAAGGGAGAGATAACAACAGAAACTGAGGAAATTCAAAAAATCATCAGATCCTACTACAAAAACCTGTATTCAACACAACTAGAAAATCTTGAGGAAATGGACAATTTCCTTGACAGATACCAAGTACCAAAATTAAATCAGGATCAAATAGACCATCTAAACCGTCCTATAACCCCTGAAGAAATAGAAGTTGTCATTGGAAGTCTTCCAACCAAAAAAAGCACAGGTCCAGATGGTTTTAGTGCAGAATTCTATCAGACCTTCAAAGAAGACCTAACACCAATACTCTTCAAACTGTTCCACAAAATAGAAACAGAAGGAACACTACCCAACTCGTTCTATGAAGCCACAATTACACTAATACCAAAAGCACACAAAGATCCGACAAAGAAAGAGAATCTCAGGCCAATCTCTCTTATGAATATCGATGCAAAAATACTCAATAAAATTCTTGCCAACCGAATCCAAGAACACATCAAAACGATCATTCACCACGATCAAGTAGGCTTCATCCCAGGGATGCAGGGATGGTTCAATATAAGGAAATCCATCAATGTAATCCACTACATAAACAATCTCAAAGAAAAAAACCACATGGTCATCTCATTAGATGCTGAGAAAGCATTTGACAAAATTCAGCATCCTTTCATGCTAAAGGTCTTGGAAAGATCAGGAATTCAAGGCCCATATCTAAACATAGTAAAAGCAATTTACAGCAAACCAGTAGCCAGCATCAATCTAAACGGAGAGAAACTTGAAGCAATCCCACTAAAATCAGGGACTAGACAAGGCTGCCCTCTCTCTCCATATCTTTTCAATATAGTACTTGAAGTTCTAGCTAGAGCAATTAGACAAGAAAAAGAGGTCAAAGGGATACAAATTGGAAAGGAAGAAGTCAAACTATCACTATTTGCAGACGATATGATAGTATACATAAGCGACCCAAAGAACTCCACCAGAGAACTCCTACAGCTGATAAACGACTTCAGCAAAGTGGCCGGATATAAAATCAACTCAAGCAAGTCAGAAGCCTTCCTATACTCAAAGGATAAGCAGGCTGAGAAAGAAGTAAGAGAAATAATACCCTTTACGATAGCCACAAACCATATTAAGTATCTTGGCGTGACGCTAACCAAACAAGTGAAAGATCTGTATGACAAGAACTTCAAGTCTCTGAAGAAAGAAATTGAAGAAGACCTCGGAAGATGGAAAAATCTGCCATGCTCATGGATTGGCAGGATTAATATAGTAAAAATGAGCATCTTACCAAAAGTAATACACAGATTCAATGCAATCCCCATCAAAATCCCAACTCAATTCTTCATAGAGTTAGAAAGAGCAATTCAAAAATTCATCTGGAATAACAGAAAACCCAGAATAGCTAAAACTATTCTCAAGAGTAAAAGAACCTCTGGGGGAATCAGTATCCCGGACCTCAAGCTGTACTACAGAGCAATAGTGTTAAAAACTGCATGGTATTGGTACAGTAACAGACATGTAGATCAATGGAACAGAATTGAAGACCCAGAAATGAATCCACACTCCTATGGTCACTTGATCTTTGACAAAGGAGCTAAAACCATCCAGTGGAAAAAAGATAGCCTTTTCAACAAATGGTGCTGGCTCAGCTGGAGGTCAACATGCAGAAGAATGCAAATTGACCCATCCTTATCTCCTTGCACTAAGCTCAATTCTAAGTGGATCAAAGATCTCCACATAAAACCAGACACACTGAAACTAATAGAAGGGAAACTAGGGAAGAACCTTGAACATATGGGCACAGGGGAGAATTTCCTGAACAGAACTCCAATAGCTTATGCTCTAAGATCAAGAATAGACAAATGGGACCTCATTAAATTACAAAGTTTTTGCAAGGCAAAAGACACTGTCAAAAAGACAAAGCGGCAACCAACTAACTGGGAACTGATCTTTACCAACCTTACATCCGACAGAGGGCTAATATCCAAGATATACAAAGAACTCAAGAAGTTAAACTCCAGAGAGGCAAGTAACCCTATTAAAAAATGGGGTACAGAGCTACACAAAGAGTTCTCACCTGAAGAATATCTAATGGCTGAGAAGCACCTAAAGAGATGTTCATCATCCTTAGTCATTAGGGAAATGCAAATCAAAACAACCCTGAGATTCCATCTCACACCAGTCAGGATGGCTAAGATCAAAAACACAGGAGACAGCAGTTGTTGGCGAGGATGTGGAGAAAGAGGAACACTCCTCCACTGCTGGTGGAATTGCAGGCTGGTACAACCACTCTGGAAAGCAGTCTGGCGGCTCCTCAGAAAACTGGGCATGACACTTCCGGAGGATCCGGCTATACCACTCCTGGGCATATACCCAGAGACTTTACCTGCATGCAATAAGGACACATGCTCCACTATATTCATAGCAGCCTTATTTATAATAGCCAGAAGCTGGAAAGAACCCAGATGTCCCTCAACGGAGGAATGGATTCAGAAGATGTGGTATATTTACACAATGGAATACTACTCTGCAATTAAAAACAATGAATTCACGAAATTCCTAGGCAAATGGTCAGAACTTGAAAATATCATCCTTAGTGAGGTAACCCAATCACAAAAGATCACACATGGTATGAAGTCACTGATAAGGGGATATTGACCCAGAATCTCAGAATACCCTAGACACAATCAGCATATCAATAGATTTCTAAAAAGATGGAAGGAGAGACCCCTGGTCCTGGAAAGACTGGATGTAGGGGAACGCCAGGACAGAGTAATGAGAGGGGGTTGAACGGAGAAAAGAGGGAGGGAAGGGGGCTTATGGGACTTTCGGGGAGGGAGGAAACGGGAAAGGGGAAGTGATTTGGAATGTAAATTAAAAAAATAAAATAAAATTAAATTAAAAAAAAAAAAAAAAAAAAAAAGAAAGACAGTGAACAAGAGGACTAATAATAGATAATGCATATTGCTGATCGCTCTACAAGGGAGGACCTCTTTAACTTCCAAAAATGAGAAATTGTCTCCAGCTAGGACTTCAACTATACATAGCCAATAAGTTTTAGTGGGTACTAAATCCTCAGAATTTGTCATTGTGTGTGTGTGTGTGTGTGTGTGTGTGTGTAAGTGAGTATATGTATATGTATATGGTTTAGATAAAAATATATTGCAGTTCAACTGTACAATCCTAAATAAAAAAGAATAAAAGACACTTTACCTGCTTGAACAGACAGCAGAGAACCATCTGTAGATTATTGTATACATGGCACATTCCGTAAATATCTTAATCCAAAAAATGTATAATTTTTGTGAAAGTTTATACATTTATAGACACAAATTAAGTTAAAGCAGCTCTGAAAATACTCCAAAATTATGTTGCTCCAAAAAGCAGGAAGAAATTTTAGAGAATGGTTCCCCACTCCCAAGAGATGCAGTGGGTCCTTTTGGTCATTTTTTGTATAAAGTATGTTTGTCATCATTAAAAATTTAGCATATATATTTTAACTCTTATGTAAGGTATTTATGCAATGCTCAAAAATGAAATGTTCTTTTTGAAAGCTGCTTAACAAAAGGGTTTGTATAATTTAGAAATGCAAGTTGGTAGTTAATAAAAATTATGATCTCATTATTTACTAATTTATTTAATTACAAATGTATGCTTCTAAGTTGAACAGACAATAAATACCTAGAAACAAACAATCCACATATACTACAGATAATACTATAATCTTCAAAGACCTCGGATATCTACATTATATGGCATTTAAAGATGTCTTATTAATAAAAGACATTTTGTGACAATGAGACAAGTCTCCTCCTGACAGTACACTCATTCTACTTCAAAGAAGATTGTCAGCATCAAAGAACCGCTTTAGGGAATTTTCTTCAAAAGCAGAAAACTTAGACACAGGCCAAGAAGACTGAAAGTGGTTCTCTAACAACATAGAAAAAATTTTTAAAACTATCCAGTAAGCCAACTATCTCTGTCATGTCTATAGTATTTTTTATTAGATATTTTCTTTATTTAATTTTAAATGTTATCCCCTTTCCTGTTTTCCCCTCCAAAAAACCCCCAATCCCATCTACCTCCAACTGCTTGCCAACCCACCTACTCCCCATTCCTTGTCCTGTCATTCAGCTATACTGGGGCATCAAGACACCTCAGGACAAAGGTCCTCTTTTCCCTTTGATGTCCTACAAGGCCATCCTCTACTACATATGCAGCTTGAGTCAAAGATCCCTCCATGTGTTCTCTTAGGTCATTGGTTTAGTGTCAGGGAACTCTGGGAGTACTGGTCGCTTCATATTGTTGCTCTTGCTATGAGGTTGCAAACTCTTCCAGCTCCTCCATTGAGAAACCTGTGCTCAGTCCAATTGCTGGCTGAAATCATCCACCTCTGCATTTGTCAGGAACTGGCAGAGTCTCTCAGGAGTCAGCTATAATCAGGGTCCTATCAGCAAGCATTTGTTGGCATCCACAATAGTGTCTGGATTTGATGACTATATTGGATGGATCCCCAGGTGGAGCAGTCTCTGCTTGGTCTTTCCTTTGGATTCTGCTCCACACTTTGTCTCTGTATCTCCTCCCATGGGTATTTTTGTTCCTGCTTCTAAGAAGGGCCAAAGTATTCATATTTTGGTGTTCCTTCTTATTGAGCTTCATTTGGTCTGTGAATTGTATCTTGGGTATTCCAAGCTTCTGGGCTTCTTTCAACTTAACAGCGATTGCATATCATGTGTGTTCTTTTGTGATTGGGTGACCACACTCAGGAAAATATTTACTAGTTCCATCCATTTGCCTAAGAATTTTATGAAGTCATTGTTTTTAATAGCTTTGTAGTATTACATTGTGTAAATGTACCACATTTTCTGTATCCATTTGTCTGTTGAGGGACATCTGGGTACCTTCCAGCTTCTGGCTATTATAGATAAGGCTGCTATGAACACAGTGGAGCCTGAGTCCTTATTACATGCTGGAGAATCTTCTGTGTGTATTCCCAGGAGTGGTATAGCTGGGTTCTTCGGTAGTACTATGCCCAATTTTCTGATGCACAACCAAACTTATTTCCATAGTGGCTGTACCAGCTTGCAATCCTACCAGCAATGGAGGAGTGTTTCTCTTTCTCCATAACCTCACCAGCACCTGCTGTCACCCCAGTTTTTGGTCTTAGCCGTTATGACTTGTATGAGGTGAAATCTCAGGGATGTTTTGATTTGCATTTCCCTGATGACTGAGGATGTTGAATATTTCTTTAGGTGCTTATCAACCATTTGGTATTCCTCAGTTGAGAATTCTTTGTTTAGTTCTGTCTCCCATTTTTAATAAGGTTATTTGGTTCTCTGGAGTCTAACTTCATGAGGTCTTCATATATATTTGATATTAGCCCTCTCTCAGATTTAAGGTTGATAAAGATTTATTCCCAATTTTTTGGTGCCATTTTGTCCAACTGACAGTGTCCCTTGCCTTACAGAAGCTTCTTAGAGAATAAAGTATTGCTGTTCTTTGCAGAGAATATTTCCCTGTACCCATGTGTTCAAGGCCCTTCCCCACTTTCTTTTCTATTACTTTCAGAATATTTGGTTTGATGTGGACATCCTTGATCCACTTGGAATTGAGCTTTGGAATTGAGGAGATAAGAATAGATAGATTTGGATTCTTCTGCATGCAAACTACCAGTTGAATCACCACCATTTTTTGATAAGGGTATCTTTTTTCCACTGGATGGTTTTAGCTACTTTGTCAAAGATCAGGTGACTGTAGGTGTGTAGGTTTATTTCTGCGTCTTAAGCTCCTTTCCTACACATCCTGAATACTGTGGTAGTATTTATCCTTCTCTTTGTCTAATCATGTTGAAGAATAAATAATTATATTTTCACAATTAACCTTAAATTCTTTAGGATTTAAGAAAATGTTTTAAAGCATAAGAATATGTTTTATGTTGGTAATGCAAGTTATCATTAAAAATGTTTTATACAGAGAACTCTAACTCACTAAGATGAAATAGATAGTAGAGTACTTTCTCCAAACTTGCCAAATGCATATGATCTGGACATTGTGAATGTAAATCTTACTTGATTATTTTCACAATTCATCTTATTTTCTATGGTTTATCAATGATAGAAAAAGAGCTTGTTATTGTACTAAAAGAGGACAATATAGCAATATCTTTTATTCTATGTGGCAGCAACATCTATCAATATTATGTTAGTGGCCTATTTGTTGATGCAGGAAATAGAATTTGGGACATTCAGCAGAGAGAGATAGAATTCTGATAAAGAGAGTTGGAAGATTTCACCTTGACCTTGGAGGAGTCAGACACATCAAATTGAGAAGAGGCAACCATCCATGCTGCTGAAATCAAGGTTAGAATAAATGGATTATGTAAGTTGCTATCTAGTTGGGGAATGGAAGAAAGCTTGTGACTAAGGCAATTATTCATAAATTATTAAGTCTCAGAGTCATTACTCTGGAAACAATGGGGTAGGGTAGAAAAGCTCCGGGCGTCATGAATGAAATGCAAGGGACTGTGGAGTCTTTCTCTCCAGTTAATGAAAAGTCTGAGAAGGACAGGCATGTGACAGGAGAGCATATGCAAAGAAGTCTTGAAAATCCATTGTTTAATGACATCAAAATTAAGCATAGGTTTTATTGGAGGACCGAAGTTGTTGAAGTTTCCAGAGCCTTGAAACACATGTTAAGAAGATTTGCAAGCAGGAAGTGAAATCAGCTCAAGAGAGAGATGTGGTACACTCAGAATCTGTGACTATAGCTGCATATGCTCAGAGGATTACCTTATCTGGCATCTATTGTAGGGGAGCTCCTTGGTCCTGTGGAGGCTCTATGACAAAGCTTAAGGGAATGCTATGGTACTGAGACAGGAAGGGAATATGTGGGTAGGGGAGCTCCCTCATAGAAGCATGGGGTACAGGGGAGGGGATGGGGGTTTAACATGGAAAGAAGTAACATTTGAAATGTAAATAAATATAATAACCAGTAAAATAAAATAAAAAAGACTCATGGCTAAAACAAAACAAACAAAACAAAAAGAGCCAGGAGAGCATAGCCATCTAAGATCTTTGAATTCGGATACAGAGATGCAAGATTATTGGATGTCTTACTGGGTTTTGATCTTTTTCTGTCCAATGTTTCCTAGCAATTCCTCTACTTCGCCCCTTTGGACTGAAATGCATATTCTTTGATATTATATGTAGAAAAATGTTTGATTTTTTTTTATTTTATAGAGAGCTACAATTATAAGATTTTGTTGATTCTCACCAAAAACTGCAATTTTAAACTGTGTTGAAAGTGAAATACAATAATCTATGGAAAATGATTAAATGTATTTTAAATTATGAAATTAGCCCTAAGTCTATAGATGAAAGAGAGTGGAATGTGGTGGGCTGAATGAGAATGGTCCCTGTAGCCACATATGCTTAAATAATTGGTCCAAACTGGAAAGTTTAGAGAAAAGCAAAAGATATGGAGTATTTTAGGAGGTTTAAATTTTTTGTTAAAATTTAGTAGATGTTGAGTAAAATATCAGAGATGTTGCCTTATTGTGGTGTAGTGTGAACCAGGTAAGGACTTCCTCACAAATTTCATATTTGAAGCATGCCCATTGTGATCTCCTTACCTCCATCTTGTAAATCAAGATGCATGATCTCATCTGATCTTCCCATAAAATCTTTGGGTATCATCATGGATTATTACTCTGAAACTATAACCTCCAAGTTAAATGATTTCTATATGTTCACTTGGTAATAATGTCTTATTACAATAATATAAAATTAATCAAGAATTTTAATACAAAGGAGATCATGAATGAGTTAATTGTTTGACTTGTGAAGATTTTAATGAGAAAATTTTTATTAGATTTTGAAATTTATTTATGTTTGAGTCTTGGTAGGGGTATCTATATATGACTACATATGACTATTGAAGGAAGAGGCCTTATACTTAATGGATTTCAGTTACAGATGGGTGGTTGTGAGGCTCAAGATATGTGTCTTTTTTTATTATTATTATATTCTAAGTTTTTTTATTTACATTCCAAATAATTTCCACTTTCCCATTTCCTCCCTCCCCGAAAGGACAATAAGCCCCCTTCCCACTCCCTGTTCCAATTCAACCCCCTCTCACTTCTCTGTCCTGGTATTTCCCTACATCCAGTCTTTCCAGGACCAGGGGTTTCTCCTTCCATCTTCTTGGAAATCTATTGATATGTGAATTGTGTCTTGGGTATGCTGAGATTCTGGGTTAATATCCCCTTATCAGTGACTGCATACCATGTATGTTCTTTTTTGACTGGGTTACTTCACTAAGGATGATATTTTCAAGTTCTGACCATTTGCCTAGGAATTTCGTGAATTCATTGTTTTTAATTGCAGGGTAGTATTCCATTGTGTAAATATACCACATCTTCTGATCCATTCCTCCACTGAGGGACATCTGGGTTCTTTCCAGCTTCTGGCTATTATAAATAAGGCTGCTATGAACATAGTGGAGCATGTGTCCTTATTGCATGCAGGGAAAGCCTCTGGGTATATGCCCAGGAGTGGTATAGCAGGATCCTCCGGGAGTGTCATGCCCAATTTTCTGAGGAACCGCCAGACTGCTTTCCAGAGTGGTTGTACCAGCTTGCAATCCCACTAGCAGTGGAGGAGTGTTCCTCTTTCTCCACATTCTCGCCAACAACGGCTGTCTCCTGTGTTTTTGATCTTAGCCATTCTGACTGGTGTGAGATGGAATCTCAGGGTTGTATTGATTTGCATTTCCCTAATGACTAAGGATGATGAACATCACTTTAGGTGCTTCTCAGCCATTAGATATTCTTCAGGTGGGAACTCTTTGTTTAGCTCTGTACCCCATTTTTAATAGTGTTATTTGGCTCTCTGAAGTCTAACTTTTTGAGTTCTTTGTATATATTGGATATAGGGTTGGTAAAGATCATTTACCAGTTTGTTAGTTTCCGCTTTGTCCTTTTGACAGTGTCCTTTGCCTTACAGAAATTTTGTAATATTATGAGGTCCCATTGGTCAATTCTTAATCTTAGAGCATAAGCTACTGGAGTTCTGTTCAGGAAATTCTCCCATGTGCCCATATGTTAAAGGTTCTTCCCTAGTTTCCTTTCTACTAATTTCAGTGTGTCTGGTTTTATGTGGAGGTCCTTGATCAACTTGGAATTGAGTTTAGTGCAAGGAAATAAGAATGGATCAATTTGCATTCATCTGCATGTTGACCTCCAGGTGAACCAGCACCATTTGTTGAAAAGGCTATCTTTTTTCCACTGAATGGTTTTAGCTCCTTTGTCAAAGATCAATTGACTATAAGAGTGTGGATTCATTTCTGGGTCTTCAATTTTGTTCCATTGATCTACATGTCTGTAACTAAAACAATACCATGCAGTATTTAACACTAATGCTCTGTAGTACAGCTTGAGGTCCCAGATACTGATTCCCCTAGAAGTTCTTTTACTCTTGAGAATAGTTTTAGCTATCTTGAGTTTTCTGTTATTCCAAATGAATTTTTGAATTGCTCTTTCTAACTCTATGAAGAATTGAGTGGGGATTTTGAAGGGGATTGCATTGAATATGTATATTGCTTTTGGCAAGTTCATTTTTACTATATTAATCCTGCCAATCCATGAGCATGGCAGATTTTTCCATCTTCTGATGTCTTCTTCAATTTCTTTCTTCAGAGACTTGAAGTTCTTGTCATACGGATCTTTCACTTATTTGGTTAGAGTCACACCAAGATACTTTATATTGTTTGTGGCTATTTTGAAGGGTATCATTTCCCTTATTTCTTTCTCAGACTGCTTATCCTTTGGGTATATGAAGACTACTGACTTGCATGACTTGATTTTATATCCGGCCACTTTGCTGAAGTTGTTTATCAGCTGTAGGAGTTCTCTGGTGGAGTTCTTTGGGTCACTTAAGTATACTATCATATCGTCCTCAAATAGTGATAGTTTGACTTCTTCCTTTCCAATTTGTATTTGACTTCTTCCTTTCCAATTTGATTCTCTTTCTTTGTCGGATTTTTGTGTGATTTTGGTATCAGCATTATTGTGGCTTCATAGAATGAGGTGGGCAGTGTTCCTTCTGTTTCAATTTTGTGGAATAGTTTGCAGAGTATTGGTGTGAGGTCTTCTTTGAAGGTCTGATAGAATTCTGCAATAAAACTCTCTGGACCTGTGCTTTTTTTGGTTGGAAGACTTCCAATGACCACTTCTATTTCTTCAGGTGTTATAGGACGGTTTAGATGGTCTATTTGATCCTGATTTAATTTTGGTATTTGGTATCTGTCTAGGATATTGACCATTTCCTCCAGATTTTCTAGTTGTGTTGAATACAGGCTTTTGTAGTAGGATCTGATGATTTTTTGAATTTCCTTAGTTTCTGTTGTTATCTCTCCCTTTTCCTTTCTGATTTTGTTAATTTGGATACTGTCTCTGTGCCCTCTGGCTAGTCTGGCTAAAGGCTTGTCTATATTGTTGGTTTTCTCAAAGAACCAACTTCTAGTTTTGTTGATTCTTTGTATGGTTTTATTTGTTTCTACTTGATTGATTTCAGCCCTGAGTTTGATGATTTCCTGTCTTCTACTCCTCTTGGGTGTATTTGCTTCTTTTTGTTCCAGGGTTTTCAGGTGTGCCGTTAAGCTGCTAGTGTATGCTCTCTCCTGTTTCTTTTTGGAGGCACTCAGGGCTATGAAATTTCCTCTTAGCACCGCTTTCATTGTGTCCCATAAATTAGGGTACGTTGTGCCTTCATTTTCATTAAATTTTAAAAAGTCTTTGATTTCTTTCTTTATTTCCTCCTTGACCAATTTATCATTGAGTAGAGCATTGTTCAGCTTCCATGTGATGTGGGCTTTCTGTGGTTTTTGTTGTTATTGAAGAACACACTTATTCCGTAGTGATCTAATAGGAGGCATGCGAATAGTTCAATCTTCTTAAATTTGTGACAGAGTATATGGTCGATTTTGGAGAAGGTACCATGAGGTGCAGAGAAGAAGGTATGTTCTTTTGCTTTAGGATGAAAGGTTTTATATATATATATATATATCTATATATATATATATATATATATATATAGATATATATATATATATATATCAGTTAGTTCCATTTGGTCCAAGGCTTCAATAAGTTTCCCTATGTCCCTGTTTAGTTTCTGCTTTCCTGAAAGATCCATTTCAGAGAGCGGGGTGTTGAAGTCACCCACTATTATTGTGTGAGGTACAATGTGTGCATTGAGCATTAGTAAAGTTTCTTTTACGATTGAGGGTGCCCTTGCATTTGGAGCAGAGATGTTCAGAATTGAGAGTTCTTCTTGGTGGATTTTTCCTTTGACCAGTATGTAGATTCCTTCTGTGTCATTTTTGATGACTTTAGGTTGAATGTCAATTTTATCTGATATTAGAATGGCTACTCCAGCTCGTTTCCTGGTACCATTTGCTTGTAAGGTTGTTTTCCTTATACTCTGAGGTAGTTTTTGTCTTTGACACTGAGGTTCATTTTCTGCACGCAGAAAAATGCTGGGTCCTGTTTACTTATCCAGTCTGTTAGTTTATGTCTTTTTATTGGGGAATTGAGACCATTGATATTAAGAGAGAATAAGGAATAGTGTTTATTGCCACCTGCTATTCTTGATGCTATCTTTATGTTTGAGTGGTTATCTACTTTTGGGTTTGATGAAAGAAGGTTACTATCTCGTTTTTTCCAGGGTGTAGTTTCTCTCCTTGTATTGGCGGTTTCGACCTATTATCCTTTGCAGGGCTAGGTCTGTGGAAAGATATTGAGAAAATTTGGTTTTATCATGGAATATCTTGGTCTCTCCATATATGGTGATTGAGAGTATTTCTGGGTATTGTAGTCTAGGCTGGCATTTGTGTTCTCTTAGAGTCTGCATGAGATCTGCCCAGGATCTTTTGACTTTCATAGTCTCTAGTGAGAAGTTTGATGTGATTCGGATAGGTCTTCCTTTATATGTTACTTGGCCTTTTTCTCTTACTGCTTTTAATATTCTTTCTTTGTTTAGTACATTTGGTGTTTTGATTCTTATGTGATGGGAGGTATTTCTGTTCTGGTCCAGTCTATTTGGAGTTCTGTAGGCTTCTTGTACGTTCATCATAGGTTAGGTAAGTTTTCCTCCACAATTTTGTTGAAGATATTTACTGGCCCTTTAAGTTGCAAATCTTCACTCTCATCTATACCTATAATCCTTAGGTTTGGTCTTCTCATTGTGTCCTGGATTACCTGGATATTTTGGATTACATGTTTTTTGCATTTTGCCTTTTCTTTGACTGTTGATTTGATGCTTTCTGTGGTATCTTCAGCACCTGAGATTTTTTTCTTCCATCTCTTGTATTCTATTGTTGATGTTTGCATCTATAACTCCTGATTTCTTCCCAAGGTTTTCTATCTCCAAAGTTGTCTCCCTTTGTGATTTCTTAGTTGTTTCTACTTCCTTTTTTAGATCATGGATGGATTTGTTCAGATCCTTCACTTGTTTGTTTGTATTTTCCTGTATATCTTTAAGATATTTTTTCATTTCCTCTTTCAGGATTTCTGCCTCTTGATCCAAGTTCTTTTGTATTTCTCTAAGCGATTTTTGTGTTTCCTCCTCATGGGCCTCCATCTTTTGACCCATATTCTCCTGCATTTCTTTAAGCGATTTTTTTGTTTCCTTTGTAAGGGCAAATACACGTTGATTCATTTCTTTAAGTGATTTTTGTGTTTCCTCCTTATGGGCCTCCATCTGTTTTCCCATATTCTCCTGCATTTCTCTAAGCGATTTTTGTGTTTCCTTTGTAAGGGCTTAAACCCGTTGATCCATGTTCTCCTGTATTTCTTTATGAGATTTATTTGTGTCCTTCTTGGAATCCTCTAATAGCATCATGCTAAGTGATTTTAAATCCAGATCTTGCCTTTCGGGTGTGATTGGGTATCCAGGACTTGCTACTGTTGGAGCGTTTGGTTCGGATGGTGCCTTATTGCCTTGATTTCTGTTAGTAACGTTCCTATGTTTGCCTTTTGCCATCTGGTTACCTCTGATGTTAGTTGGTCCTGCTTTTACTGGCTGTTGGTTGGACCTCCTTTGAGCCTGCAAGGCTATTTCTGCCCCCCCTCCCCTGGATTACCGGGATTCCCCTGGCATCGATTGCTGGGGGGCTGCCCTGCTCCTGAATGACTTTGGAACCCTGATGTGCCTTGCCCCAAGGGATGTTATAATGGGGAATCCCTGCACATCTGAAGGCTCAGTGTAGTCAATCCCCAGAGCAGAGATCACCAAGGGGAGGCTGGTAGGCTCCCTCCCTGTGTTGGTATGCTCTCTCCCAGTGCGGGTCCCTCTGCAGGGCAGATGTCCCACAGTAGAACTGGCACGTAGGTGACCACAGAACTTCCCAGCTCTTGGGAGCAGGGAGCACACAAGCTGGCTGAATCCCAAGCGATATTATGCTTCATTGTCCCTGCGCCTGGAGGTCCCAATTCCCTGTTCCCAGAGCAAAGATAGAGGAGTGCCATGTGCACCCTTTCGGAGCAGATCACTCTGCAGGGCAGATGTCCCATAGCAGAGCTGGCGCCCAGACAACCACAGAGCTGCCCTGCTCTTGGGCGCAGATGGAAACCCAATAGGCTGTGTCCCAAGCGATTTTATATTGGGGAGTTTCTGCATACCTGGATGCTCAGCACAGTTGATCCTCAGAGCAGAGGTCACCAAAGGGAGGCTGGTGTGCTCCCTCCCTGTGCGGGTGTGCTCTCTCCCAGTGCATGTCCCTCTGCAGGGCAGATGTCCCACAGCAGAGGTGGCACGTAGGTGACCAGAGAACTGCCCAGATCTTGGGAGCAGGGAACACACAAGCTGGCTGAATTCCAAGCGATATTATGCTTGATTGTCCCTGTGCCTGGAGGCCTCAATTGCCCTGTTCCCGGAGCAAAGATGGCGGAGTGCCAAGATGTGTTCTAATAACTCAAATTCATTTTCTTCTGCAAAATCATCACATACTCATTAATGCTTACCTGCCTCTAATGCTTAAATGTCCTTTTATTATACAGATACCTTGTTAATTTAACTGCTTCTAGTTGATATATAACTTTGTTCTCTACCATGTTGTTCTAATTCCTACTGCCAAAATACAAATCAATCTGTTGCCTACAGACTAAAACTTCTGAATCCACAAGAGGAAAAAGATGTGTTTTTGATGCCAGAATCAATATTTAGTTTTTACCAGCTACCATTGTAATTTCTGAAATGTTTATCAATGTATCAAGAGTAGTCATTCAATATATGATGGACAAATAGTAAGAAAATATAATAGTTACTTTTTGGCTAATATCCATGTATCAGTGAGTATATACCAGATGTGTTCTTTTGCAACTGGGTTAGCTTACTCAGGATGATATTTTCAAGTTCCATTCATTTGCTGTGAATTTCATGAAGTCGTTTTTAATAGCTGAGTAGTACTTCATTGTGCAAATGAACCTCATTTTCTGTATTCATTGCACTGTTGAAATACATCTGGATTATTTCCAGCTTCTGGTTATTATAATTAAGGCTGCTATGAACAGGGTGGAGATTGTGTTCTTGTTATTTGTTGGATCATCTTTTGGGTATATGCCCAATAGTAGTATACCTGGATCTTTAGGTAGAACTATTTCCAATTTTCTTAGGAACTGTCAAATCGATTTCCAGAATGGTTGTTCCAGCTTGCAATCCCACCAGCAGTGGAGGATTGTTCCTCTGTCTCCACATTCTTGCCAGCATCTTCTGTCACCTGAATTTTTTATCTTAGCCATTCTGACTGGTGTAAGGTGGAATGTTAGGGTCGTTTTGATTTTTATTTCCCTGATGACTAACTATTCTGAGCATCTCTTTAAGTGCTTCTCCGTCATTTGTGATTCCTCAGTTGAGAATTCTCTCTTATGTACCCCATCTTTGAGAGAGCTATTTGGATCTCTGGAGTCTAACTTCTTGAAATCTTTATATATTTTGGATGTTAGCTCTCTATTGGATGTAGGGTTGGTAAAGATCTTTTCCCTATCTGTGGGTTGCCATTTAGTCCTAATGACAATATCTTTGGCCTTACAGAAGCTTTTCAACTTTATGAGGTATTATTTGTCAGTTGTTTATATTAGAGCATAAGCCACTAGTGTCTTGTTCAGGAAATTTTCCCCTGTGCCAATGTGCTCAAGGTTCTGTCCCACTTTCTCTTCTATTCGATTCAGCATATCTGGTTTTATGTAGAGGTTCTTGATCCACTTCAACTTGAGCTTTATAGATGGAGAGTAGAATGGGTTAATTTGTATTCTTCTACCTGCTGACCACCAGTTGAACCAGCATCATTTGTTAAAAAATGTTGTCTACTTTAAACTGGAGGGTTTTAGCTCCTTTGTCAAAGATCAAAATTGTGTGGGTTCATCTCTGGTTCTTGAGTTCTACTCCATTGACCTTCCTGCCTGTCTCTGTACCAGTACCATGCAGTTTTTATCACTATTGCTCTGTAATATAGCTTGAGGTCCAGGATGGTGATTCCCCCAGAAGTTCTCATACTGTTTAGAATAGTTTTCGCTACCCTGTGTTTTTTGTTGCTGTAAGTGAATTTGAGTATTGTTCTTTCTAACTCTGTGAAGAAATGAGTTGGAATTTTGATGCAGATTGCATTGAGTATGTAGACTGCTTTCAGCAAGATGATCATTTTTATTTTACTAATCCTGCCAATCTATGAGCCTGGAAGATCTTTCCATCTTCTGTGATCTTCTTCAATTTATTCCTTCAGAGACTTGAAGTTCTTATCATACAGATTTTCACTTGCTTGATTAATGTGACACCAAGATACTTTATATTATTTGTGACTATTGTAAAGGGTGTCATTTCCCCATTCTTTGTCAGTCCATTTATCCTTTGAGTAAAGGGAAGCTACTGATTTGTTTGAATTAATTCTAATAACCACAGTACAACTCACAGACCATATGAAACCCAAGAAGAATGAAGACTAAAGAGTGGATGCTATAGTCCTACTCAGAAATGGGAAGAAATTAATCTTGAGAAGTAAAGGAAGAGAAGGATCTGGGAGGAAGAGAGGATGGGGAGGGGGAAAAGGGGGTCCACTTCCAATACAGGAAGAGATGGAGGAGAAGTACAGAGTTTCAGGATTTGAAAGTAGGTATGTAGCTGTGAGGGAGAGGGAACTGGGATAGCTACTAGAAAGCCCCAAATAATGACAGGGAATCAAGTGTTTCTCATAACCATTCAGGGAGCACATTAGAAATAATATCCAACAAAGGGGAGATAGAACCTGTAGAGACCATATCCAGTGGATAGAGACAGCGCCTGATTGAATGATGAGGCAAGCCACCCACTTAAAAGATGTTAATCCAGAATTCTTCCTGTCAAAAAGAAATGCATGGACAAAGAGTGGAGCAGAGACTAAAGGAAAAGTCATCCAGATGCTGCCCTATCTAGAGATCCATCCCAATTCCAGACACCGAACTCAGCCACTATTGTTGATGTCAAGAAGAGCTACTGACAGGAGCCTCATGTTGCTGTCCCCTGAGAGGCTCTCCCAGAGCCTGACCAATATAGGTGTAGATGCACACAGTCAAACATCGAACTTAGAGCAAGCACCCCAATGGAAGGTTAGAGCAAGGACTGAAGGAGCTGAAGGGGTTTACAACCCCATAGGAAGAACAACAATATCAACCAACCAAACCCACCAAATTTCCCAAGGATTAAACCACCAACCCATGATTACACACTGGGAGACCCATGTCTCTAGCTGGATATGTAGCAGAGGATTGCCTATTGGGCATCACTAGGATGGGAGTCCTTTGGTCCTGCTAAAGTTCGATGACAAGTGTAGGGTAATGCTAGGGCGCTGAGGCAGGAGTGAATGGGTAGATGGGAGAGCACCCTCGAAGAGACAGGGAGTAGTAGGAGGGGATAGGGCATTTGTGGAGTGGACACTGGGAATGGGAGTAACATCTGAAATATAAAGAAATAAAATAACCAATAAAAATGAAAATATATTAGTGATATTATAAGACAAAAACACTTAAAAGTGACTGAAATTGATTATGATACTCAAAGTTGTTAAACTCTATATTTATATTAATTTACAAACTAATAGATTTCATAGCATTTCTTTACATAAAGATCAGTCATATTTAAAATTGACTATATAGAACTGTTAATGATATAATTAATAAAATATGTACATTAAGCATGGAGGCTTAGATACTCAATATCTTTTGGGGATGTAATTATAATTGTTCACATAATAGAGATTCCTTATTACATTAAAATATTTCTTATTTAAATTTAAAATATATTTCATGTAAATCATGCATTAAAAATTAGAGAAAGTCATAAATTTGAGAAAAATTGGGTTTGTATATTAAAATTTGGAGGGGTGGAATGTTTTAAAATACTCAGTTATAAAATTCCCATAAGCAACAATTAAAGAAAACAAAGTTAAAATATGGTTATACCACTAAATCTCAAACAAGACCTGGGTGGTGCCATTGCTCAAAACAAAGATATAAGAATGGGATTCAGTCAGTGAGTAGTGGCATATATGTGTTGACAACCTGGGTCAGATGCAGGTTACTGAGCAACACATGCTTAAATAGGATGATTAACATTAAATTCCAGGAAAAACAGAGCAGCTGGGATTGCTACACCTTGTAGAGTATAGGGCTCCATGAATTTATGCATTTCTATGATTAACAACATAATACCAAAGTATATTTAATGAGATGGTTTGTATATTCAGTCTCTAGGGACATAGGATCTGTAAATCCTCTGATCTTACAACCTGATTCAAGAGGCTTGCCTCACTCATAAACCATATTTTGAATATGTTCTAATTGCTTATGTGTTTGCCAATAAACTCAAGGTCTCATACAGAGGTGCTCCTCTTCCTAACCATAGATGTTCTCTGACCACTAAATACCAGATGACTTGACTCTTCTCCACTTCATAATGACCATAGCAAGGTAATTCTATCTACTGATGATTTCAAGTTTCTTATATCTGAATCTTTGTGAAAAATGCATGTAGAAGAAGTTGAACAAAATGAAACTTCACATAGGGACTTTGCAAACTATCACAATTGTCTCATGTCTTTTTCTATCTTCATTAAATTACAAAATACTTCCTTTGTACTAAACTTAAGCATCAATAGTACAATTTTTAGGGGCTAATGCAATAAAATTATCTGTACTTATTTGCCTAATTTTGGGAATTTAAGGAGAAAGATAATTTTTCAGCTTTGTATACTATTTTCCTCAGATCAATATATATCTGCAGTCTGAAAATAATGTCAAATATATCTAGAATCTGTGAGACCACTGGGAATTTTGATGCAGCCACACACAAAGAAACCTACAGATCTAATATAAGTTCCTTAACACAAAATTTCAAACACATTAAATTATAATAAGCACCTAAATGTTAAAATAATTAAAAATTGTCATTGAGCTCATCTTTAAAGAGTTTCCAGGCTATTTTAGAAAAAACATTTCCTTATATATATGAAAGCCAGCTTAAATAGTTTACAAAACTGCTGCTGTTCTCCCTCCTGGTGACAAAAGATGTTTCTCCTCTTTGCTTTACAATTATATATTTCCTTATTTATGGCCTCACAGTCTATATTTGCTCACATACATGAAGAATATACTTAAAAGGTGAAGAATATGAACTTTAATATCAATATAAAAGAAACTAGAAATTTGTATTACCAAAATTTTAGTTGTGCACTTTCTACATTTAAAATTAATAAAGGAGAATTGAAGATGTCATTTTAAGTGAAATTGTACAGTAAATAGAAAATCAAGTTATTTTACTATAAATGTTTTACTTCTTCCACACAACACTGACATTTCCAAATTTTACTCATTTCCAGTATTCTCATATTAAATATAAACTCATGATGTAAACTGCTCTTAAAACTTAACAGCTATCAAAATTCCATACATTTTCATCTTTAATCCTGGAAACTAGAGATAACAAGTTGTTTTAGGATGGCAGGGAATATATCCAATAGAAAAATGTGATTAAGTTTTCCTTACGTTGAATAATATTCTATTTTTCCCAGGGTGATTTATATGTGTTTATCTTCCATGATTCAAATCTAATAACATATAAGGTTTCATTTTTGACAATTTTCAAATAAAACACGCACAGTGGTTGTGAGTCAGACAGAGTGAATATTTTTGAATCAAAAAGAATGCTTGCTGAATGGTAACTTTATTCTTTCCATAATGAAGGGAATCCAATTTAGTATAAGTAATGGTTCTTTTATGGTAGGTTTATATGCATTGTGTATAAACAGTTCATAATATTCTGCTGGGCATTTTCTCTTATGACACTTAAGTTTTCTTCTATTTTTTCTATTTTATTCAATAAGCAAATATAAATGTAAAATATAAAAATGTGTTCTAAAAAGAATGCTATTCTAAATGTTTCTGATGTCCTGGTTTCTAATTA
Organism: Tokudaia tokunoshimensis; assembly: GCA_036184795.1. Taxonomy (NCBI): domain Eukaryota; kingdom Metazoa; phylum Chordata; class Mammalia; order Rodentia; family Muridae; genus Tokudaia; species Tokudaia tokunoshimensis. The sequence goes on from BTHU01000008.1 coordinate 18,787,919, forward strand.
TGTTTCTGATTTTTATATTGATTACATTTGTTCTCTTTCAATGATGTAGATTTCTATAACTCACCAATGTACTTGAACTATCACACTTTCTTGTCTGACTTCTGCCTTTATTATTTTCTCACCTCCCACAAAAATCTTTCTCATATGCTGCCATTTCAAAATATATGTTTCTTTGGGATTTTGTTCTCAGAATTCTGAGAAATTAATCAAAATATTTATATTAAGATGTGCTGATGAACATTTGTGTTAAAGAATGTACAAACGTAGCAGTACATGTGACTGAAAAAAAGTAGAGATGATTGAGAAATGAGTATATTTTATTGTTTGTGTAAAGTAGAAATAATAATGGTGGATAATCAAAAACATGGACTTCATTATTCAATTGGGATCACAATATACTAAATAAATATTTCTATATCAGTTACTATAAGAGCAACCTTTTAGAAATCTTGTTGAAGTAGGTGAATTAGGTACCCTCATATCTAAAGGTGTTTGTATAGTATGAAAAACACTGTATTATGTGATGTGACTATTGTTTTCACTACCTCTACTCATGTTCTTCAGGAATACAGAGTATAGAAATCAAACATTTGCTTCAGAATTTATTCTTCTGGGATTGACAGATGATCCAGAATTGCAGCTCATCCTATTTGGAATCTTCCTCTTCATGTACCTTGTTACAGTGCTAGGAAACCTCATCATTATCTTCGCTATCATTCTTGATTCCCACCTCCACACCCCAATGTACTTCTTTCTCTCTAACCTATCCCTCACGGACATCTGCTTCATCACCAGCACAGTCCCCAAGATGCTGGTGAACATCCAAAGACAGAACAATGGAATCAGTTACACAGATTGCCTTACACAGATGTACTTTGTTGTTTTTCTTGGTGGAATGGAAAACTTTCTTCTTTCAGCCATGGCTTATGATCGTTATGTGGCAATCTGCCATCCACTTAGATACACGGTAATGATGAATCCATGCATCTGTATTCTGCTAACTTTGTTTTCCGTGCTCAGTAGCATGATAGATGCCCTGCTACACAGTCTGTTGGTGTTGCGACTATCCTTCTGCACATATTTGAAAATACCCCACTTCTTCTGTGAACTTGCTCATGTAGTCAAGCTATCATGTTCTGATACTCTCATCAATAACATAGTGATATACCTGGCAACTTTCATATTTGGTGGACTTCCATTTGGGGGTATTATTTTATCATATGTACAAATTGTCTATTCAGTTTTGAATAAGCCCTCAATAAGAGGTAGTTACAAGGCCCTTTCCACCTGTGGGTCTCACTTGACAGTTGTTTCCCTGTTTTATGGCTCAGTGATAGGAGTCTATATCAGCTTTGCAGTGACTGACTCATCTAGAAAGACTGCAGTAGCTTCAGTATTGTATACTGTCATCCCTCAGATGCTGAATCCCTTTGTTTATAGTCTCAGAAACAAAGACATGAAAGAAGCCTTGAGGAAATTGTGTGGTGGGATTCTATAACACTATAGTTAAACAAAGACGTAGTCTACATTGAATACTAGCTCCTATCTTAACACATGATTAGTCCCAATAGAATTATATCATATTAATAGTTCTACTCTTAGGTTAAACATTGCCAAATGTTGTAAATTCTGAGAAATGTTACTAATAAATATTATCTTTATTTGATAATAAACTATAAAATTGATATACTTAGATAATATTTGTAAATTTAATGAGATACATTGTTTTCAAAACACATATATGATTTTATCTTCAATTGTAAGATAATGAATTTATAACAATAATATACTAACAAGCAAAGAAGCTTTTTTATTTCAAACATGTTGGAGGAAGGATATATCCTGTATAAGAGGATATGGCTTCAATTGTTCCTTTAAAAAGTGGATTCTTCCATGGACTGAGATTCAGAGAAAGTGAGACATGTAACTGAGGGAGTTAACTTGACATGTGGCAGAACTTAAACTAATGCAAACAGGATATTTGAGTTATTAGCTATTTGGAACTAGCCTAACTTAAGTTGCAGTCACTTGTAAATAAATATATGTCTCTATTACTTTATTTGATAAATGGGTCTGGCTTATAAAAGTTCATACAGTTACAGACATACACAACACACACACACACATTCATACACACATATTATATATATTTATATATAATATGTGTAGGTGTATGTGTGTATAATATAAACATGAATATACAAAATAATGTGTTTATGTGACATAAATAAGGAATATGTGAATCTGAGAGGTTGATAACATGGATGGAGTTCTAGGGGTGGATACATAAGTATAGTAATCATGAATAAAGTTATTTAAAATTTAAAATTGAAATTGAAAGAGTGATATTATGAATAAATTGGCTTATATGAAAATATGTTTTAGTATTCTTTTGAGGAGAGTTACAGAATGAAATGTGAGGCAAGGAACATAACTCAAATATTGACCATCTAAGATTGATGAGAGTATGAGTTGTCTGTAGGTCTCTTTATAGCACATTGATAGGACCTTAGAATTATATTTTCAAGTTTGTTGTCAAAGTCTTTTCTTTAATCTACACAACTTACATTATTCCTGATAACTCCCCTGATATTTTAAAATATTAATGTATTAGATATATCATTTAATTTTGACTGCATGGATGTATGCCTACTGAATTTTAGAAGAGTATTTAGAGAATCCACTTGTATTTATCAGTCTATTAGAGAAAACCAACTTTCCTCTACCAGCATGTATTAGTGACCATTCTTTGGCCATCTTTTATCCTAGTAGTTAGGTATCCACATTCATTCATATTGATAAAGATAGATAGATAGATAGATAGATAGATAGATAGATAGATAGATAGATAGATAGATGATAGAGAAATAGATGATAGAGAGATATATAGAGTTAGAGAGATAGATAGAGATAGAGATGAAGATAAATATCATATATGATAAAGTTATCACATTGAAGTTGGACAAGAAAAAAACAATGGAAGAACAGGAGCTCAAGAAAAGTCACATGAGTGGGAGGCCCACTCATTTGCTCACTCAATAATATCATAAAGTCATTAAACTAGGAGCCATGATATATATGCAGAGGGAATGGTGGAAACCCTGTGTATACTCTGTCAGTTCTGTGAGTTCATATGAGCCTTCCTCATCACAGTTTGGAGGACCTAATTTTATTAGTCTTCTGTACCCACTGCGATACTTGTTTTTCCATCTCTTCATGCTTGGGGATCCACAAATCTGAGTGGAAGAATTTGAATGACCCATCCAAGTTTAGTAGAATGCTGCACTTAAGTTATCTGCCCCTGTCCTATTGTTGTTGCTGTTGTTTGCTTGCTTGTTTGTTTGTTCGATTGTTTGTTTTGGTTAGGAAACTTATACAATGACTGCTTCTATTTCACTAGTGGTTACAGGATATATGCCTCTTCAAATTGCTAGTATGATCTTAACCTAACTTAGGTAATTGGAATTTATTGAGAAACATTTCCATATCTTTTAGGTTTTCTGATTTGTTGAAGTTTTTAGAGTATTCCCCCTCTGATTCTTTGTACTTCCTTGTTTTCTTTTGTTATGTCTCCCACTTTTGTTTCAGAGTGTTTTAGGTTACATATTCTTTACTCAATTTTTAGTTACTTTGGATAAGGGCTTGTCTATCCTATTGATTTCCTTACAGAATCAAATATTTGTTCATAGATTCATTGTTTGTCTTTGGAAGCAGAGTATTTTTTCTTGCAATAGTTGAAATTTCCGTTGTGTTAGAATATGTGCTCAGTTTGGGGAAAATTTTATGAGGTGCTGCTATTCTATTGTGTTTGTGAAAATATTCCATAAGTAAATGTTATACCTATTTGATTTATAACTTCACTTGGCTCTAGCTTCTTTCTACTTAGGTTTTGTTCAAATGACCTATCAATTGGCAAGAGTAGGATACTAAAGTCTCACTGTGGGAGAGTCAGTTTGTGATTTAAACTATAGAAATTTTGTTTTTATAAACTTAGGCATCCTTGTGCTTTGACATAGATGTTACTGTTTAAAACAGCTTTTCTTTTGACAAGTATGCAGTGTCTTTCCTTATCTCTTCTGATTATTTCTTGCTTGCTGTCTGTTTTATTACATATTAAAGCTTCAACACCTGCTTGCTTCGTGTATCCATTTCTGAAATATAATTTTACTTACCTTTATCATGAGGTGATATAATGTCTTGATGCTAAATTTTTTTCTTGTATGTAGCAGAAATGTGCATCCTATTTTTCAACATTCTGTTAGTTGGTATCTTTTTATTAGGGAATTGAGATCACTGATGTTGTAGGATTCCAACTATAAATGATTATTGATAAGTGGAACTCTGCTGTTGTTTGTTTATCTGCTTAAATGTACTGTGGACTTTATTGTTGCTTGTTTATCTGTTCTTATGTACAGTGTGGATGATTGCTTTCCTTCTTTTGCTTGTCTGGTATTATGAATTTTCTGTTTACTTCAGTGTAGTTGACCTCTTTAGTTTGGAGTTTTCTTTCTAGCATTTTTTTAGTGCTGGATACTTAGATGAGCATGGCTTCAACTTGTTTTATTTTTCCATTGTGTATTTTTTAGATATGTTCTTTATTTCCATTTCAAATGTTGTCCACTTTCCTGGTTCTCCCACCACCACCACAAAAATTTTCTAACCCATTACCCATTCCACTGTTCACCAAACCAACCACTCCTACTTCCCTGTCCTGTCATTCCCCTATACTGGGGCATCTAGCCTTTTCAGGATCAAGGACTCTCCTCATGAGTTCATATGAGCCTTCCTCATCATATTTTGGAGGACCTAATTTTATTAGTCTTCTGTACCCACTGTGATACTTATTTTTCCATCTCCTCATGCTTGGGGATCCATGAATCTGAGTGGAAGAATTTGAATGACCCATCCAAGTTAAGTAGAATGCTGCTCTTAAGCAGCATTGATGTCCAAGAAGGCCATCCTCTGCTGCATATGCATCTGGAGCCATGAGTCCCTCCATGTGAACTTTTTGGTTGATGGTTTTGTCCCTGGGAGCTCTGGGGATACTAGGTGGTTCAAATTGCTGTTCCTGCTATGACACGGTAAACCCATCTGCTCCTTGGGTTCTTTATCTCCTACATTGGGGACCCTGTGCTCAGTTCAGTGGTTGACTCAGAGTGTCCCCCTCTGTATTTGTCATGCACTGGCAGAGTCTCCCAGGTGAGAGTTATATCAGGCTCCTGTCAGCAAGCACTTGTTGACATCCATAATAGTGTCGGGTTGTTGTAACTGTATATGGGGTGGATCTGTAGAAGCAGCAGTCCCTGGATGATCTTTCTCTCAGTCTCTGCTCCACACTTTGTTTCTGTATCTCCTCCTGGGAATATTTTGTTCCCTCTTCTAAGAAGGTCCAAAGAATCCATACTTTGTTATACCACCTTATTGAGCTTCATTTGGTCTGTGAATTGTATCTTGGGTATTCTGAGCTTCTGGGCTAATAACCACTTATCATTGAGTGCATACCATGTGTGTTCTTTTGTGATTGGGTTACCTCACTCAGGATGATATTTTCTAGTTCCATCAATTTGCTTAAGAATTTCATGAATTCATTGTTTAGAAAAGTTGAGTAGTATTCCTTTGTGTAAATGTACCACATTTTCTGTATCCATTCATCTGGTGAGGGACATCTGACTTCTTTCCAGGTTCTGGCTATTAAAAATAAGGCTGCTATGAACATAGTGGAGCATGTTCCTTATTACATGTTGGAGAATCCTCTGGGTATATGACCAGGAATGATATAGCAATGTCCTCTTGTAGTATTATGGTAAATTTTCTGAGGAAGCACCAAAGTGATTTCCACAGTGGTTGCAACAGCTTGCAATTCCACCAGCAGTGGAGGAGTATTTCTCTTTCTCCACATCCTCTCCAATACCTGCTGTCTCCTGAGTTTTTTACCTTAGTCAATCTAATTGGTATGAAGTGAAATCTCATGGTTGTTTTGATTTGCATTTCCCTGATGACTAAGGATGTTGAATATTTCCTTTGGTGCTTGTCAGCCATATGATATTCCTCAGTTGAAAATTCTTTATTTAGCTCTGTACTCCGTTTTTAATAGGGTTATTTGGTTCTCTGGAGTCTAACTTCTTGAGTTTTTTGTATATGTTGGATATTAGCCCTCTGTCAGATGTAGGATTGGTAAAGATCTTTTTGCAATTTGTTGATTTCTTTTTGTCCTGTTGATAGTGTTCTTTGCCTTTCAGAAACTTTGTAATTTTATGAGGTCCCACTTGTCAATTCTTGATCTTAGAGCATAAACTATTAGTGTTCTCTTCAGGAAGTTTTTCCCTGTGCCCATGTGCTCAAGGCAGGTTTTATCATCTGTTTATCCATCTGTTGTAACTGAAATTTTTGCTTGGAAAAGTAGTCTATGCTAGCATTTCTAGTCACCTAGACTCTATAATGTATCTTTCCACTTACTTCTACCTTTTTGATTTCCCATTTTGAGATTATAATTGCATCATTTTCCCTTTCATTTACCCAAACTTCCAATATTTACGTAGTATTATAATAAACTTTTGCCTTATTAATAGGACCAATATACACAGAGGTATGCAAGATACTGTGTTAAAAAGTTCTACTAGCCTCAGTAGCTATGTAACCTACATATTGAGTAACCTCAATAGCTACGTCCTCAGTGAATCTCAAAATCCTTCTTAGAAAAAAGTGAAACATGGGTATCAGTATATACATAAGATCACATAGGGGAGAGAGAGAGAGAGAGAGAGAGAGAGAGAGAGAGAGAGAGAGAGAGTGAGTTAACAGCCAAAGACTACTTTTGGATTTTGACATGCAATATTAGATCATGATTGATGGAGATAATGTATGGAATAAGAGTAAACAGAGATAGAAGAGTGAAATTGTTGATTTAATTGGAACATTTGTGGGGACACAGTCTTTAAACTCTATGGGACACTATTCACACTGGGCATAAGTGTCTGAGTTTTAGCGGAGAAAACAGGGCATACTCTAAAGATGGAAGAGTCCAATTTTAGGCTAGTTCTTATGCAGTCTGTACATTGCAGATACCACTGGATGTGGTATGTGAATCTCCTTATCAAGCGTTTCACTGATGTTATCAGTCAAGTCAAGCTTTTCCAAGCTTCAGACCCTCTGGAGATTTTAGGCAGAGATTTTTCTCTTAATTACTGAAGAAATTCAAAAACAAAGTGGTCTACATAAACATAAACTATGAATTCTGAAGGAAAATTGGCATATGGGAAAGACTCGGTGATTCCAAATGATTATGTTGCTGCCACGGACATCATCAGAATATTTTGCAAAATTCATTGTGGTAGGGAAGACATGATTGCTTAAAAGAGTATTAAAGAATTTCAAAAACATCTAAGTTTATGTGTATTTACAAAAACATTATATCTAATAAATTTCCATTTGGGATTTTTTTACACATAAAAAAAGGGGAAATTATTTTTAGATCATTTCAAAGAACAGCTCATTTTTACATTGATCTCTCTCTCTCTCTCTCTCTCTCTCTCTCTCTCTCTGTGTGTGTGTGTGTGTGTGTGTGTGTGTGCGCGTGTGTGTGTGTAATATTTCTGTTTCATCAAATTTGTTATTTAATTCCTCTGTTAGTATTGAAACGTTCTTATTATTTTACCAAGATCTTGATGTGCAACTTGAGTTTATATTACAAATCTTCTCTACTCATTTATGTTGCAAACTTCATTTTAGCACAAGATTCGTTTAATTAAAGATTTTCTGCTATTCTGTGTTCTCATTTCCTTTAATTCTACAGTTATTTTAGTTTCCTGTCTTATTTCTACAGTGAATCCTGATAAACAAAAAGTATTATGCTGAATTTAAATTTGTTTATGTGTTTCCTGAACTTTTTTCTTTAGTTTTTTTACATGATCTATGACAAAACACAATTATGTACATTAAGTCTTATATTTCATTATATCATAAAATATCAACTATTTAGTAGACAATGTTATGGATTTCTCAAAAAATGAACATCATATATGCTTTTCAGATAATCTTTTATAATTTTTTTTCTATTTAATCAATATTAACTCTAAAAATTCTAGATTTTTTTGTGTCTTGTTGAATTATTCATATTAAATTAGACACTTATTATTTTGAAGTGAGCTTCAAGAACTTTTTATAGCTTATAAAATACTAAACATATACAAACTAAAAGTTTATACCAATAGATGACATTGAATTTCCTTACTGAGGAATAGACACATACACACACAAACTTACACATATGATAAGATATTTATGAATTTATTAGGCACTGTTTCACAACTGTAATATTGAAATAAAAGAAAAATATTAAGGAGATAAATAAAACAAAGCAAATTTTATGTAAAATGTATGTTTTATTTTCTGATTAGGAAAATAATTAGAAAAATATCTAAATGTACTATTTATTAGTCTTGCCAGTAATCATACACCATTTAAAATTTTCTCTTTATATTGTGTTATGCTCCAAAAAATTTGTAATACTAGTATACCATCAACAGGAGAAACATTCAATATTTTAAATTGGAAATATATGAATTTTCACACGGAACTTTAGTAATAAATGTATAAATGATAAGCAAACATGACAGAATCATATGTACAGTAGAGTGGTAAGAATAATGGAAACATAACATTTTTCATTATAGATGAATTTAAGAAGTTTGAAAAAAGGTACATTTATTTATTTCACTGTTCATTGACCAGGCGTTTAGTGAGATTTATATGACACATAATGATCAGATTCAATAGACAAATGCATCAAATATAATTGCATTAACGCAAAATACAACTTACAATTAAAATGTGGTTTTGGTGTCTTCTATGCTGTATAAATTTACTGTGAAATGAGTGGGTGTATTTGAAATCAAAAGAAATAAACTGAGTTTCTCATCTCATTTGTTGTTTTATTTTGTTTTGTTTAATTTTCTTTTAAAACAGGGTTTCTCTGGGTAACATTGCTAGTTGTCCAGGAACTTGCTTTATAGATCATGCTGGCCTCAGACTCACAGAGATTCTTCTGGCTCTGCTTTCCCAGTGCTGGGAATAAAGGCATCAGCCACTACACCTGGACCTATTCTCACACTAATTATACTCAATCACTTAAATTTAGTATCATATAAAATAATCACCACTTTTGAGGAAGGTAGGGTCATTAATTTTATGTAGGTTACAATTAAATTTATCACAGAAGTTATGTCTAGTGATATGTCTTGCCCATGCATAGTATAGCTAAACCTGCCTGAGCTGGAACAAGCTTTAAGGTTCTGGCAAGGTCTATTCTTCTTGAAATGATCACCCTTGCCTGTAAGAACCAGGCTAACTAGAAAAAAATCCACAAGTCTATTTTCTAAACTGGTACAATTCTACAATCTTTTAACAATGTCACAGTGACAGTACCTCTTAAATTATTTTTCTAAAAAATATAAACAGAATTATTACTTTCAACTTCTATGAAATCAGCATCACTGTAATACACAAGCCAGGGAACAATGGAGGGGTGTGAAATGCCACAAGATAATATGCATGAGGAACACAAACTCAAAAATATTCAATAAAATACCTGAAAACAAAACACAGACCTACATAAAAAGATTATCGACCATTCTCATGTGACTTTATCACTGAAATGCAAGGTTGATTCAATATATGAAAGTCAATAAATATAATAAGCCTCACAAATGGACTTAAAACATATATTGATTCTCTCACTATATGCAGAAAAAATCTTTTGAGAAAATCCAATATCCTTTAAGGTACTACAGAATTTAGAACTACTGTAAATATTCACAAGTACAGCAAAAGCTATATATGATTTATGTATAGTCAATATCATACTAAATGTAGAAAACCATGCAGAAATTGGATTGAAGTTGGGAGTGAGGTAAGGATGTCCACTATTCTTTCCAATATAGATATTGAGATAACATATGAAGCAATTAGTCAAGAAGTGAAATTTATAGGGATACAAACAGGAAAAAAGAAGTCATACTATCCCTTTATATAGATAGTATGACATTATACATTAAAACACCAAGAAATCCATCAGGAACCTTCTAGGAATAATAAACAAACTCACAAATACTACAGAAAACCGTATCAATTCACACAAATCAATAGCCTTTCTAAATACCAACAAAAAAACCTATAGATGATGAACAAACTCTCATTCACAGTAAACTAAACTAAAATATATCTATTAATAAACCTAAGGAAGATAATGAAGATAGATCATTGAAACTAAACAGATACACAGTGAAACTACTAGAAACAAATGGATTGAACAGATAAAAACAAAACATTACATCCAGAAACAAATGAATATACTTTTTTTCTCAGCAACTCATGGTACCTTCTCCAAAACTGACCATATAATCTCTCACAAAAACAAACCTCAATGGATAAAAGAATGTTGAAATAATCCCATGCATTCTATCTGATCACCATGGACTAATGCTAGACTTCAATAACAAAAAAAAAAATTGTGGATTCATAGAACGAGTTGAGTAGTGCTCCTTCTATTTCCATTTTGTGGAATAGTTTGAAGAGTATTGGTGTTAGGTCTTCTTTGAAGGTCTGATAGAATTCTGAACTAAAACCATCTGGTCCTGTGCTTTTTTTGGTTGGTAGACTGTCAATGACCACTGCTATTTCTTTAGGGGTTATGGGACTGTATATATGGTCTATCTGGTCCTGATTTAACTTTGGTATTTGTTATCTGTCTAGAAAATTGCCCATTTCATCCATATTTTTCAGTTGTGTTGAGTATAGACTTTTGATATAGGGGCTGAAGATTTTTTGAATTTCCTCAATTTCTGTTGTTATATCTCCCTCTTCATTTCTGATTTTGTTAATTTGGATACTGTCTATGTGCCCTCTGGTTAGTCTGGCTAAAGATTTATCTGTCTTGTTGATTTTCTCAAGAACCAACTCCTAGTTTTGTTGATTCTTTGTATGGTTCTTATTGTTTCTACTTCATTGATTTCAGCCCTGAATATGATGATTTCCTGTCTTCTACTCATCTTGGGTATATTAGCTTCTTTCTTTTCTAAAGCTTGTAGGTGTGCTGCTTCTTTTTTGGAGGTACTCAGAGCTATGAGTTTTCCTCTTAGCACTGCTTTCATTGTGTCCTATATATTTGGGTATGTTGTACCTTCATTTTCATCAAATTCTAAAAAGTCTTTGATTTCTTTCCTTATTTCTTCCTTGACCAAGGTATCTTTGAGTAGAGCATTTTTCAGCTTCCATGTGTATGTGGGCTTTCTGTTGTTTTTTGTTGCTATTGAAGACCACCCTTTCTCCATAGTGATCTGATAGGAGGCATGGGATTAGTTTCATCTTCTTACATCTTTTGAGGTCTGTTTTGTAACCAATTATATGGTCAATTTTGGAGAAGGTTCCATAACGTACTGAGAAGAAGGTATATTCTTTTGATTTAGGATGAAATGTTCTATAGATATCTATTAAATCCATTTGACCCAAAACTTCTGTTAGTATCACCATGTCTCTGCTAAGTTTGTGTTTTCCTGATCTGTCCATTGAGGACAGTGGGGTGTTGAACCCACACACCTATGGTCAATTAATCTTTGACAAGGGAGCTAAAACCATCCAGTGGAAAAAAGATAGCCTTTTCAACAGATGGTGCTGGTTCAACTGGAGGCCAGCATGCAGAAGAATGCAAATCAATCCATTCTTATACCCTTGTACTTAGCTCAAGTTCAAGTGGATCAAGTACCTCCACATAAAACCAGATACATTGACACTAGCAGAAAAGAAACTGGGGAAGAGCCTCAAGCACATGGGCACAGGGGAAAATTTCCTGAACAGAACACCAATAGCTTATGCTCTAAAATCAAGAATTGATAAATGGGACTTCATAAAATTACAAAGATTCTGTAAGGCAAATGACACTGTCAATAGGACAAAACAGAAACCAACAAATTGGGAAAAGTATAAAATTAGACTCACACCTATAGTGTTAAAAAACTAATTTCTGCCAAATCAAGTAATTTACCACCAAAAATGACACTTATAGAAAGTAACAGGCAGTACCATATATAGTATAACCTAGGAAAAAGATTCAGCAATAAGAATCCATTCTCCTAGAATTAATGTGAATAATTGACAAGCCAGAGTTGAATAAACTGAAAAGTTACACATAGCTAGAGTAACAATAAACTAGCTATAGAGGAAGCCTACAGAATGAGAGATAATGAACAACAATGCAGAAGGGAATGCAAACAAAAGGCAGCCCTGTAGTTTTTGTGGGAACTACATGAAGAGACAAACTGCACTTCTGATGCCATATGTGTGTGTTGAGGGAGGAGTGTTGGTCCGGATGAGTTGGGTGAGGAGTGTGTGATTTTTGGTTGGTGGTTAAGCCTCTGAAAGCCCCCAAGGTCCATGGTGTGGTTTTGCATTTTAGTGTTTAGTGTAATGCTAAGTACTGCACTCCAATATTTGAAGTCAGCAAGTAGCCTTGGGCCCCAGCCCCCAGTTAATTCTGATTGCTAAATAAAGATGCAAGGACACAATAGCTGAGGAAAAGAGACATAATACAGGTTTAGGTTTACCAGGCTTGTAACCACAAGAATGAGAGAAAGGAGAGAGGGGTTTTGGGATAAAGAAGCACAAAGTATCATCATGGTTTCTGGGCCAAGAGAATGTGGCCCCGAGGGCTGCTCAATTGGGTTAAGAGTAGCCAAGATGTCCAGAAGACTAAGAAAAATTACAGAGTGAAATTGTCCGAGTTATTGACTGTGGAAGGAAGGTGAGTCTTGCTGAACGAGACTCCATGTGTTACACAAATGCTGTTATCGATGAGGTATAAAGGTTGGGCAACATCATCCCCTTGAATGGTTGACACCAAGTTTCCTGTATTTCACCTGTCACAGGTAACTATGCATTTTCAGCTTCAGATACTCCAGTCAATTTGGACATCAAGTTCACAACCTAACTTTTAAAGATGATGGGTGTTCACACCCTAAGAAATCATTTCAGTGTGGGGGGAGAGAGAATTCTGATAAAACCCTCCATGTATTTAAATGGATAGTCATACATGCTCTTTGGAATGATGTTGGAAGGTGTTTTGAACAAACATATTTATGAAAAACCTAGCTTTATTTTCTTGGAAAATTTTATCATTTTCTTTTATTAAAGGGAAAAACCTAGCTGGCAGCAGTTCACTATCAGACATTGTCCCTTAAATAAGTTTTATAGTTAAGGATGTACCATGCTGACTGTAAGAAATCCTTCACAGTCTTTAAAAGATAGAATTTTAAGAACGCATTTGAGGGACATTGTCACACATCGTAGTGAGACTAGTGTTTCTAACAGTATCCCCTTGGCCAAATTTCCAGTTTTTACTTACAGCCCCGAAAAACTGAAAACAAAGCCAGTCCAAATGTCTTAACTATAAGAGATGATAAGAATGGAGCTACCAGTAGCCAACCATTGGTCTGGGAGTGGGGTCCCCAGTGGAGGAGTTGGAGGGCAGTCTGGAGGAGCTGAAGGGGTTTACAGCCCCACGAGAAGAACAACGATGTTGACCACCCAGATGCCCCAGGACTCCCAGGGACTAAATCAGCAACCAAGTGGTACACATGGTTCCAGCCAAAAATGTGGCAGAGAAATGCCTTGTCGGGCATCAGTTGTGATCCTTGGTCAGGTGAAGGCTACATAGATGCCCCAACAAGGGGAAATTGAGGGGGGGATGCAGGAGTGGGTTGGGTGGAGGGGCATATACTTGGAGGCAGGGAGTGGGAAGAGGGGTTGGGAGATTTTGGGGAGGGGGGAAACTGGGAAAAGTTTTACCACTTGAAATGTAAATGATTATATTTAATTAAAAAAAAAGATGTGAAAGACAAAAGAAAAAAGAAAAAAAAAGAGTAGCCAAGATGTAACATAGTAAATATTAAGTGATAATTCAGGTTTATCAGTAGGAAAGTAGATTTTATCAGCATGGAAAGTCAGCAGTTTCCCAGCTATTGTGCTGCTTAAGGCATATTAAAATATAAAGGAGGTGTGTGGCTTTATATTTTATGTGAATGTATTTATTATTATTACTACTACATGTCTAGGTCAGTTAATTCTGTTGGTCTTCCTATTGAGGTCTTATCCCCTTGGAAGACTCAAAATCTCCCCCACCTCTCACATAAGAATTCCCTAGATTGATATAATGTTTGTCTGTGGGTCTCTGCATCTCTTTAAGTCAGCTATTCGGTGAAGCCTCTCAGAGCTTCTCAGAATAGAGTCATGTTAGGTTCCCATCTGCAATCATAACAGAGCATCATTAATAGTATACAGGATCGGAGACTGTCCCTAAATCCGTTGTGTGGCTAAGGAATTGACTCCCTTGCTGTGGCTGCCTTGTGTGTCTTCAGGGGGAGAGGATGTGCCTAGAACTGTAGAGACTTGAATTGTTAAGGTTGAGATGTTGTAGTAGTAAGGAGTCAGGTTTCACCCTCTCAGAGGAGAAGGTGATCATGAATGAGAGGAGGGACTGTGTGAGGGGTGATTGGGAAGGAGAGGCTGGGATCATGATGCAAAGTGAACAAATAAATAAATAAATGGAATATATTCACCAAAGGGCAGGTCATCTGGACAAAAACTAAATAGAAATTATGAACCAGATGAACCTGTAAATATCTACAGAATATTTAACCCAAATACAAGGGAATGTATCTTCTCTGTACCTCATAAAATGTTCTCCAAAATTGACCATTTACTCAGACAGAAACCAAGACTCTTCCAGAAATAGTAGAAAGTTGACATGAATCCCTGCATCTTGTCAGACCACCATGGTTTAAAACTGGGCATCAACAAAAACAGAATCTACAGAAAGCTTACAAACTAATGTAAACTAAACAACTCTATACTAAATGAAAATAAGACAACACAGATATAAGGAAATTAAAGAAATTCTAAAATTCAATAAAAATGAACAGAGAGCATACCCAAAAATTATGTGACACAATGAAATTACATCTAAGTGGAAAGTTCATTGCACTAAATGCCTATTCTAATATTAAAAAAAAAGTAAAAATACCTCATAAATGCTAGCTATCAGTATAACTGAAAACTCTAGGACAAAAAGAAGTAATTTTACCCTAGAGGAATTACTAAGTTCCTCTAAGGAGCTATGTAATTTAGAGATGAAATCAATATGATAGAAACAAAGAGAAAAACAAAAGAAAATATTCAAGCCAAGAGGTTGTCCTTCGAGAAAACCAATAATGTACACAAATGGCTATGGAATTAACTAAAAATTAGGGAAGGAATATCCAAGTTAACAAAATTAGCAATGAAATTCAGAACACAACAGCATACACAAAGGAAATCCTGAGAATCATAAGGACATATTATAAAATTCTGACTTCACCAATTTAGAGAATAGAAAAGGAAGGGGTGGTTTTCTTCATACATGCTACTTTCCAAATTTAAACTAAGATCAGATAAGCAATTCAAATAGACTTTAATGCCTTGTGAAATAGAAACACTCATAAAATTTTTCCAACTGAAAATGAGTACATAGATAAATAATACTAAAATAAATGCATACTAATAAATAAATGAACAAACAAATAAAGAATAGCCCAGGACCAGATGCTTTTAGCAGAGTATTCTCCCAGGTTTTCAAAGATGTGCTAAATACTCCAGTTAGTCTATAAACAGAAACAGAAGGATCATTATCCAGTCCATTTCATGAGACCATAGTTAACCTGAAACCCAAACTACATAAAGGCTCAATCAAAATAAAATTTTACTGAACCATTTCCTTTGTGAGTAAAGATGCAAAGAAGGCCATAAAACAAATAAACACAAACAAGCTGCACATGCATTTCCAAAGATGGGTAAGAGAAAGAATCTAGAATTCTGACCTAAAACAGGTGGGGCTGCCAGCCACCATAATTGCCAGACAGGACTATGAAGCATAAGTAAATCTTTTGCCCCAGTCCAGTCAATTCTTATTAAATCAAAAGACTGAGTTGTGACCTGCCCCACCCCTGCAACCTTCTGAATGGGAATTCCAGACCTCAGTGTGAGTCACATTCTCCCCCACCTAGGTTGGAGCACTCAAACCAAGCTGAAGTCCATTGTCCTTCCAGATCTACAACTTCCTGAATTAAGCAGGTGACCCACTGAACAGTGGACCCAACACCAGCTGAGCAGACCCCCAAATATTGGGGGAAGGGTTTTGCACCCAACCTTAAATTCTGAGTCACCTATTAAAATTTGGGGCCTTAATCAGCAATCCATTGGTCTCATTCTTTTCTTGCCACCTTCTCATTCATCCCCAGCTTCCCTTCCAAGTAATCTGTTCGATGTAACTGTGGGCAGTTACAGATTGGCGCCCAACAATATCCAAAATCCTCAACCCTCAAATCAATATTTACAATCCTCAAATAAGATAAATTATTTGGGGTAAATCTAACCAAACAACTGAGGGCTTCTATGTTACAAACTTCAAGTCTTTGTAAAACAAAAATACAATAAGGTATCAGAAGACAGAACATTCCCTTAAGTTCATAGAGCTACATGATTAATGTAGACTTAGCCACCCTAACAAAAGTGATCTAAAGGTTCAAAGAAGTCCTCATCAAACCCCTAACAAAATTCTTCATGAACCTTGAAAGGACAATTCTCAATTTATTATGGAATTATAAAATGTGTGAGGATAGCTAAAATACTCCCATATGAAATTTTTAAAATAAAAAAAATTAAAAACACAACAAACCAACAAACAAAAAACTGCTGTAGATCATGCTTCTCCCAATTTCAAGTTGTACTAAAGAATGATAGTAATAAAAACTGTTGGGATCAGGACCTCCAAAACCCATGACATCACACCCATGACATCAACTCTCAGGTGCTATAACATGCCCAGGATCTCAGGAGAGGAGGCCACAAAATCTGACCCAACATGAGGAGTAACTGTGGCCCCTGTGATAAAGGGAAGCAAAAATCCCCTCCAAGCCAGGGAATAAGCAGTGGTTTGTTCCAGTCTGAGCCAATGCCATGAATAGACCTTGGGTTCTAGCTTGGGAGCTTGGTCACACCAGAACTTCAGGAACCCAGAGGCAGCTTGAATCCTAGGAGCTCTGACATACCCAGGAGATCTCAGAATCACAGGATCACAGAGACAGCTGGACTATGTCTACCCAGCAACAATCAGGGTCATAGGAGGGACAGGAAACCACAAGAGGCAGCAATGGTAGGTAGCACTAGAGATAACCAAATGGCAAGTGGCAAGCAAAAGAACATAAGCAACAGAAATCAAGGCACAAAACAAAGAGGGAATATTAAGAGCAGCAAGGGAAAAAGGTCAAGTAACATAAAGGCAGATCTATAACACCAGACTTCCCACCAGAGACTATAAAAGCCATATTATCTTAGACAGATATCATATAGACCCTAAGAGAACACAAATGCTAGCCCAGGCTACAATATCCAGCAAAATACTCAATTAACATAGATGGAGAAACCAAGACATTCCATGACAAAAACAAATTTATGCAATATCATTCCACAAATTCACTTCGAGAAACAGTCAGGTGGTAATATTATCCACCTAAACTCAGAAGAAGTAGGACATATGAAACTGAGGATAGATAACTAGCAATGTGACATGTATAGTATGGTATAAAAGCAAAAGTTAATGTAAGTTACAAGCTTGTTAGAGAATGATGCTAGCTTATGGCCTAAACATTTTTAATACATAATAAGCCCCCAAGTTGTGAGGTGGCATGGGGTGTGGCTTCTGTAACTCACTGTTACAAATAGCATTCAATGTACTGGCTCTTAGAATCTAGGCTTAGAGCCTGAGAACTCCAGGTGGAAGAAAGTTTCCTAGCCAAAGGCAGGAGAATGATCAGGAATCTCCACAGAGGAATTGTCAATGATGGCTCTTTTAAAAAAGCCCCTGCTAAGTAGAAATTTGACTCTTCTACCAGAAACTTGGGGAACAATAGATGTGGCTTCTCCTAATCACAACACAGTTCCTAAAAAGGGTTGAGAGTAACCTAGAAAGCACTGGGCATCCCATGGTAAAACCACAGCTCAATTAGCTCTGTGCTAGAAAAGCTTGCAACTGTCCAAGCCAGGCAGAGAGACGGAGTGACCCTAGTTTGTCTGGGTCAGCAGTCTGTAGGATATGCTAGCTGTACAACAGAAAGACTTAGCATATACCAAGGACAGACATGTGCAAATGGCAGAAAAACTGCAAGTCAACAGTTTTGTTAAGATACTTGTGAAGAACTTAAGCAGAGAGTTAAAGAGATTAAAAAGAAAAGTGCTTTCTGTGTTCAAAAATATAAAACACAATTACACAATCCATCTAGACTCTTCATGATTTTGTATCACTTATCAGCACACAAATAATTATTTTTCAATTATAACTCCAAATTTATATATCCTTTTAGGAAGAGAGCAGAAGAAAGGAGTCTTAGATAAGAAAAGGTTTGAAAAATAATCTGCTAAGTTACAAACAATAGAATAATATTTAGACAATCATTTAAATCATGTAAAAAATTCACATGAGACTAATCTAAAGCTTATAGCAGCACCTTGCAATAAGAGTGCAAAATGGCAGTCTTTATTTGTTTAAAAAACTAAAATTATTTTTCCATCTATGACAATGAAATTAGATGGAGATTAGAGAAATCCGCAGGACTATTAAGAATTTGGGTGTCACCCTATAAAGGCACAAACCTTAACAAAATTTAAGGAAACACTAACAGCCTATCACTTACATTCACTATATGTAAAACAGATTCTTAATTACTGGGCCTCACAAACTTGTATAATTCCAAACAACTGAAGATATTTGATGACACTGATTTTAGAGCCTGACCATCACCAATAGGTGTTAACAGGATGGAAAATTGAGTCTTCAATTATGAAGCAATAAAATAGGACTAGAGGTCTTTATTTGTAAAAGACAAATTGCTATGTAAAGATCTATATTCTGAATTAAGAATACAGGTTAGCGATCTTGTGGGAAGAGCTGAAGCAGGAACTTTTGGCTCAGTGCACTCAACAGCAATTCGTGGAGGAATGCGCCGCTGAGCCACCATCGCCACCATCATGCCTGGGCACCTACAGGAAGGCTTTGGCTGCGTGGTCACCAACCGATTCGACCAACTATTTGACGACAAATCGGACCCTTTTGAGGTACTGAAGGCAGCAGGGAACAAGAAAAAAGAAGCCAGCGGGGGCGGCATTGGGGGCCCGGGCCAAGAGCGCCACTCAGGCCACAGCCCAGACCAACTCCAATGCGGCAGGCAAACAGTTGCATAGAGTCCCAGAAAGACCACAAGAATCCTCTGCCTCCCAGCGTCGGCATGGCTGACAAAAAGGAGGAGACACAGCCACCGGTGACGCTTAAGAAAGAAGGAATATAACCATTTTCTGATAGAATTGAAGATTTACATGGAAAATATTTCTGATAAAATTGAAAAAAATATATGGAAAAACATTAAAATTGAAGATTATCATGGAAATTTATACAGATAAAATGGTAGGCATAAAAATATTTCTAAGTTGATTGAAAGTGAAATTATAAACATTTTCTGATAAGATTGAAGATTTACCTGGAAAATACCTCTAATAAAATTGAAGAAATATATAAAAAATGCCTTAAGATTATTTCATGGAAAAATTATACAGATAAAATGGTAGGCATAAAGATATTCCTATGGTTTTTGAAAGTGGAAATATAAACAGTTTCTGATAAAATTGAAGATCTTCAAGGAGAATATTCCTGTAAAAATTCAAGAAATATATATAGAAACGTGTTAAAACTGACTATTACATGGAAAATTATACAGATTAAATGGAAGGTATAAAAATGTTCCTAAGTTGATTGAAAGTAAAATTATAGACATTGTGTGATAAAACTGAAGATCCACATGGAAAATATTTCTACTTTCAATCAACATAGGAATATTTTAATTCCTAGCAAATTATCTGTATAATTTTCTTCAATTTTATCAGAGATATTTTCCATATAAATCTTCAATTTTATCAGAAAATGTTTTTACCTCTACTTTCAATCAATTTAGGAATATTTTTATGCCTATGTATAATTTTTCATGAAATAGTTTTAACATGTTTTTCTATATATTTCATGCATTTGATCAGAAATATTTTCCTTGTAGATTTTCTATTTTATCAGAAAATGTTTATAACTCCAATTTCAATCAACTTAGGAATATTTTTATGCCTACCAATTTATGTGTATATTTTTTTCCATGAAATAGTTAATCTTAACGTGTTTTTCTATATATTTCTTCAATTTTATCAGAGATATTTTCCATGTATATTTGCACAATGGAATACTACTCAGCAAATAAAAACAATGAATCCATAAAATTCTTAGGCAAATGGGGAGCAGGGGGAGGGAAGAGGGCTTATGGGACTTTGGGGGATGAGGGAACTGGGAAAGGGGAAATCATTTGGAATGTAAATAAAGAATATACAAAATAAAATAAAAAAATTAAAAAAAAAGAAGGAAGGAATATATTGGATATTAGAACTCTGTCGGATGTAGGGTTGGTAAAGATCATTTCCCAGTTAGTTGGTTGCTGCTTTGTCCTTTTGACAGTGTCCTTTGCCTTACAGAAACTTTGTAATTTTATGATGTCACATTTGTCAATTCTTGATCTTAGAGCATAAGCTATTGGTGGTGTTCTGTTCAGGAAATTTTCCCCTGTGCCCATATGTTCAAGGTTCTTCCCAGGTTTCCTTATTATTAGTTTCAGTGTGTCTGGTTTTATGTGGAGGACCTTGTTGCACTTGGAATTGAGCTTAGTGCAAGGAGATAAGAATGGATCAATTTGCATTCTTCTGCATGTTGCTCTCCATTTGAACCAGCACTATTTGTTGAAAAGGCTATCTTTTTTCCACTGGATGGTTTTAGCTCCTTTGTCAAAGATCAAGTGAGCACAGGAGTGTGGATTCATTTCTGGGTCTTCAATTGTGTTCCATTGAACTACATGCCTGTCACTGTAGCAATACCATGCAGTTTTTAACACTATTGCTCTGTAGTTAGTACAGCTTGAGGTCAGGGATACTGATTCCCCTAGAAGTTCTTTTACTCTTGAGAATAACTTAGCTATCCTGGATTTTCTTTTATTCCAGATGAATTTTTGAATTGCACTTTCTAACTCTATGAAGAATTGAGTTGGGATTTTGATGGGGATTGCATTGAATCTGTATATTGCTTTTGGCAAGATGGTCATTTTTACTATATTAATCCTGCCAATCCATGAGCATGGCAGATTTTTCCATCTTCTGAGGTCTTCTTCAATTTCTTTCTTCAGAGACTTGAAGTTCTTGTCATACAGATCTTTCACTTGTTTGGTTAGTCACACCAAGATAGTTTATATTGTTTGTGACTATCGTGAAGGGTATCATTTCTCTTATTTCTTTCTCAGCCTGCTTATCCTTTGAGTATAGGAAGGCTACTGATTTGCTTGAGTTGATTTTATATCTGGCCACTTTGCTGAAGTTGTTTATCAGTTGTAGGATTCTCTGGTGGAGTTCTTTGGGTCACTTAAGTATACTATCATATCGTCTGCAAATAGTGATAATTTGACTTCTTCCTCTCCAGTTTGAATCCCTTTGACCTCCTTTTGTTGTCTAATTGCTCTAGCTAGAATTTCAAGTACTATATTGAAAAGATATGGAGAGAGAGTGCAGCCTTGTCTAGTCCCTGATCTTAGTGGGATTGCTTCCAATTTCTCTACATTTAGATTGATATTGGCTACCGGTTTGCTGTAAATTGCTTTTACTATGTTTAGATATGGGCCTCAAATTCCTGATCTTTCCAAGACCTTTAACATGATAGGATGCTGAATTTTGTCAAATGCTTTTTCAGCATCTATATATACAATGAACTCAAGAAGTTAGACTCCAGAGAGACAAATAACCCTATTAAAAAATGGGGTACAGAGCTAAACAAAGAGTTCTCACCTGAAGAATATCTAATGGCTGAGAAGCACCTAAATGTTGAACATTTCTTTAGGTGCTTCTCAGCCATTAGATATTCTATAGTAATTAGGGAAATGCAAATCAAAACAACCCTGAGATTCCACCTCACACTAGTCAGAATGGCTAAGATCAAAAACACAGGCAACAGCAGTTGTTGGCAAGGATGTGGAGAAAGAAGAACACTCCTCCACTGCTGGTGGGATTGCAAGCTGGTACATCCACTTTGGAAAGCAGTCTGGCGGTTCCTCAGAAAACTGGGCATGACACTCCGAGAAGATCCTGTTATATCATTGCCGGGCATATACCCAGAGGCTTCCCCTGTATGCAATAAGGACACATGCTCCACTATGATCACAGCTGCCTTATTTATAATAGCCAGAAGCTAGAAAGATCCCAGATGTCCCTCAACGGAACAATGGATTCAGAAGATGTAGCATATTTACACAGTGGAATACTACTCTGCAATTAAAAACAATGAATTCACGAAATTCTTAGGCAAATGATCAGAACTGTAAAATATCATCTTTAGTGAGGTAACCCAATCACAAAAGAACACACATGGTATGCAGTCACTGATAAGGGGATATTAACCCAGAATCTTGGAATGCCCAAGACACAATTCACATATCAATAGATTTCCAAGAAGATGGAAGGAAAGACCTCTGGTCCTGGAAAGACTGGATGTAGGGGAATACCAAGACCAAGAAGCGAGAGTGGGTTGAATGAGGACCAGGAGGAGGGAAGGGGGCTTATGGCACTTTTGGGGAGGGAGGAAATGGGAAAGGGGAAATCATTTGGAATGCAAATAAAAAATATAGAAAATAAAAAAAGAAAAAGAAATAAAAGGGGGGAACACAAATCTAGTTTAGAGTCTTCTAATCCTTTAGGTGTTTGAATTAAGATTTTTCTCTTGCTTACCTGGGCATAGTGGTGCAAATTTTTATTCTGAGTTCTTGATCAACTTATGCAGGAAGACTGCTGCAAGTTCAAGACCAACCTGTGCTAATCAGTGAGGCCTTAGGAGGCAGGGAGGAGATATTCCTAATTTGTGAAGTGGAAATGAAATGATGACTCCAAAGGCATTCCAAGAATTACAGGACATGTGACAGCTCTCAATAAAATATATAAAAGGTGAAAAATCAAAAAAGAAAAAAAGGAAAGAAAGAATAAGTAGCCTGAAGCATTAGGACAAACGCAGAGGTAGCGGATCTCACAACTGGGGAACTGTCAAAGAAGAATTAACTGATTTGGATCAATCAAATGTGACTGAGGAAACACCCGAAGGTGAAGAGCACCCAGTGACAGACACTGAAAATAAGGAGAACAAAGTTGAAGAGGTTAAGGCAGAGGGTCCAAAAGAGATGACTTTGGATGAGTGGAAAGCTATTCAAAATGAAGACTGAGCAAAAGTAGAATTTAATATCCGAAAACCAAATGAAGGCGCTGATGGACAATGGAAAAAGGGATTTGTTCTGCATAAATCAAAAAGTGAAGAGGCTCATGCTGAAGATTCAGTTATGGACCATCATTTCTCGAAGCCAACAAATGGTATAATGTCTCAACTGGAGATCAATTTCGGAGACCTAGGCCGCCCAGGACGTGGTGGCAGAGGAGTATGTGGTGGATGTGTGCGTGGTGTTCGTCCAAACCGTGGCAGCAGGACTGATAAGTCAAGTACTTCTGCGCCTGATGTAAATGACCCAGAGGCATTCCCAGCTCTGGCCTAACTGGATGCCATAATACAACACTGGTTCCTTTGTGGACCCTGCTGTTCAAAGCTTTGGCATGCTTAAGGATCCCAAACAACTAAGAATTAAAAAAAAAAAGACTGTCATTCATACCATTCACAGCTAAAGACTGAATTTTATCTGTTTTGAAAACGAACTTCTCTAGCTACACAGAAATAACAAATATGTTAGTTTTGTATTTAGAAATGTATTGGCAGCAGGGATGTTTTCATAATTTTCACAGATTATGCATTCTTCATGAATACTTTTGTATTGCTGCTTGCAAATATGCATTTCCAAACTTGAAATATAGGTGTGAACAGTGTGTACCAGTTTAAATCTTTCACTTCATTTGTGTTTTTTAATTAAGGATTTAGATGTTCTTCAATTACAAGCTGGTTTTAAATATTGGACATAATACTGGTTTTAATACCTGCTTTGCATTTTCACACATGGTCAGCTGGGACACGTAAACTTCTGACTTAAAAGATCTTATGTTGTGTGGAATACTAACCACTATGTATTTTAACTATATTTTCATTTCAAAGATGAAAATTTTCTTTTCACATCTTATGAGAGCAGATATATACTAAATCTTTAAACAGAAATGTCAGTACTTGAACAAATTCAAAACATTGGTTTATTAACGTTTGGCTCATGCGTGGTTTATTAGGTTTAGATTATACCTGATTCACCTATATTTACTTTTAAAATATATGGCTTCCTCATTTTAAAAGCAAAACTAAACACTGCTTTTGGAACTTGTAAGCTACTTACTGTTGATAGATACAGGCTGTGCTCAGTGAAATAGTTTTGTGGGTGTGGTTTTTACCTTTCCTTGAACAAGGTGGGCAGAGTTAGTTAATGCCTAATAGTTAAACTTGTATAAAATAAGAGGCTATTCATTTGGTATTTGTATATGAAATCCTCCAAAATCAATCTTTATTTGGTTTTATAAAAATGAAATGGCACTCATTGGTAAGTGTACTGAGATGGAAAAGTATCTTAACTTTTAGTATTTCAAAGCCAGTTTTATTTGGAACAGCAACACCATACATAAAATTCAAAATAAGTTTTCTTGTTTATGAACTTCCTATATGTTATGATATGGTCTTGAGTTAATAGTGTTACATATCAGTTTTCATTTCCTCTATTAGAAAATTACATAATTGATGGATTCTTTGAACAGAAGCATCACTGCTTGTTAAAAAGTTAGATATGTAGAATGGTTAAATAAATCCAGGTTTCTAGGGTATTTTTATTCACATTTATTGATTAAATAGGGAAGTAATTTTATTCAAAGCGTTAAAGACTTAGTTGCCATTTTTTTTAAACCTGTTGTAATTATAAAAATACTGGAGATCTTTTTTGCTAGTTAGATAATTGGTTTCATGTACACACCTAAAAGCTATATAGTACATTTATTCAATGCATTTGTTAATCTTGTTGCCAACAAGTCTGACAACTTGGAAACAAGGGTTTCTTGTTTTGTTTTTTAATAGACCTGAGCTGGTGACTTACATGTTCTGTACTAGTGTTGCTTGAAGCTTCACATGTTCGGACCCCTGCTTTTCAGAGGCAAGGATTAGTCCATGTAAACTTGTTGGCTTCTTTGAGATTGTAGCATATGTCCCCTTAAGTCAGTATGCTTAACTTTAAAGTATCTTAATTCTTGTTTTAATAGTAACAAATTACAGATTTTCAGCAACATGTTGTAGAAAACACCTGCTCTTAGAAGAACAAGTTTTACTCACTGGGTCACTGTAACCAGAAAACATAGCAGCATTTGTTTTATTGCAGACTTTCAGAGTAGGCTAAATATGAAGATGTTGGTTAATTCTGTCTGATGTATGTGAAATTTCCTTTCAGGATCACTTTATGTCAAGAGCCAAATGTAAACTTTCTGTTTTTTGAAATTAACAATTTATTTTCATGTTCATTTCCTAAAAGATAAAAGGAATCAAATGGGAACCCATTTATATGTTTCTTGGTTTCCTTTTTTCATTGTCGTAAAATAATGCTACTTTAAGATTTTTGAATGTTTACATATCATGTGATATTTTTATTTGATAAATCTGCTGAGTCCTATATTTGCTAGGAATATCTATCTTAAAGACAAAGTTGGGGAAGTTAGTACGGTGATTTCAGGAGTGGATATATAATGATTTGAGTGCTATTAAAGGTAAATGGTATCAGTTGAAATTTTTGGGACATTTCCAGCTTGGATTAAAGGAAGGGTATAGTTAAATACTATTTGGGGTTGCTGAGAGATCTTAAATTTAACAGCAAGTTCTATAGCTCATTTTATTTGCTTCAAGATACGTCATTTGTAGAGTTGTGAATGTATTTGGTTTATTTTTGGTATGGGTTTGCAGAGAGAGGATTGCACATTCCTTTTGATTGTGATTTTTATAATTACTAGAGATGACTGAAATAGAAAAAAATGTTATACTGAGTTTGAAGTGAAGTGTAAGTATTTTGTGTTGAAATTTTTAAAAAATGTCCTAAGAGCATTAGCAGGTGGAAGAAACCAGGTATTAAAAATTAAAAATGTGAAGCCACACAATCCTTACTGATGTTGACTTTAAAGATAAGACATTATAGGCATATCTGCGGACAAGCTGCCAGACATTGAGCTATTGGTATATATAGTATACCTATGATACATGCAGTTTTGCTCCCCCCACCCTACTAACTTGGTACTGAGTATCCATCCAGAGCCTTGCTCATTCTTTACCACAGTAAAGGAAAAGTCCAGAAAATATATTCTACCCCTAACCCTTATAATATATTATGCATATATTAAACAAAAGTCATATCCCATGTTTACTAAAAGACCAGAAACCAGACTGTCAAATATTACCTTACTGAAGAGCCTTAGTAATTTATCTGCAGTGACAAAACCAGTCGTCAGGTGATTTGTGGGATATTGTTTGTTTTTATTAGGTTGATTTGAAGTGCTAGGGATTTGTGTGTCCTGGACACATGTTCTTCCATCAAACATTCTTCAACTTGAGTTGTTGGGTTTTCTTGGGATAAGTGACTACTGAAGTGTAAGTAGGTTTTGCTAGCTATGTCCTGATTTTCTCCAGGCCCGAATGTAAAAGCTCCTTTAAAATAAAGATTTATTCACCTCTAAAAAAAAAAAAGAATACAGATTAGTATTTACATTTTACAAATATTAACTACATCTATAAATAGAGTAATATCAGATTCAACTCATAGAGAAATTTTAATTAAATATTTAGGTTTTGAAAATGCTAATGCTAAAAGCTAAAAGTCTACTATATCTTTATCACTAAGATCTAAAACTCTTTATGAATGGATTAAAACTACTGCAAGCATAGAATATAATGCTCCCAATTCAGTTGTAGTTTCACAGACAATTACAGAAGATATTGAAACAGAAAATGCCCATTGTTGTGACTATGAAAAATAAGCTCATTCCCAGAAGGACTGTACACAAACAGTTCCTAAGTATATAGTACCCTATAATAATAATAATGATGATGATGATAATAATAATAATAATAATTCAAGAAGAGTTTCCTGTGAAGTGTAGAAGATATGGAAGGACCAGCCATAACGTTCATGAATGTAGATCATCCAAAGATATTTGAGGTGATTCCTTAATGTTGGAAAACTAACTGAAGATATTTGCTCAGGGACCACAAAAAGGAAAGCCTGAGCAATTTGTTTCTTGACCCCTGAGTAAAGTCTGTTCTGGAAAACCATTAGAAAAATCAAAGTTTAACAGGAAAAACAGGGTTGCTCAAAACATAAAGATGTCATCTAACAGAGATAGTACAGCTACTATAGATAAAACAAGAGATTCTAAAGATATCAAGAAACAGATATTTTGGCAAACTACTATAAACGGTAGGAAATCAAAGTTAAAATTACTATTAGGACTTTATAGCCCACATCTCTGCCAGTTCTTCTGGGAGGCCTGGTCCCACTGTAAACATCCAGGTGAGACACCCAAGCCCCAAGACCCTGCTTGCTGGGACTTCAGTAAGCCCAGTAGCTGTGAGTACTTTCCTGTCTTTTTGGACTTCCATATTCCTCCCAGTACACACCTCTATATACAAAAGAGGATCTTCAATCCACACCCCAGCCTACAGCTCTTCCTACAGTTTGGGAAACACACTGGTATCCAGGACAACAATTCCAAGAGGTCTGATACTCCCAGGGACTACCAGACCAGCCAACACCAGAAATAACCCGATGGCTGAAGGCAAGCACAAAAACATAATCAACAAGCCAGTACAAACTGGCATTATCAAAATCCAGCTCTCCTACTACAGAAATCCCTGAATATTCTAACACACCAGAATGGCAAGACTATGCTCTTATGCCTGATCATATGAAAACAACAGAGACCTTAAAAGAGGGGAAAAAAAGCCCCTTAAAATACAGAAAAATATTAAAGAAATGGCTGAAAAAAATAAATAAAACAGTCTAAGACCTAAAAATGGAGATAGAAGAAGTAAGGAAAACACAAATAGAGGCAATCCTGGAGATGGAAAACCTAGTAAAGAGAACAGGAAGTACAGAAATGAGTAACAACATTAGAATATGAGAAGGAAGAGGGAATCTCAGGAGTAGAAGATATGACAGAACAAATTAGTACATTGGTCAAAGGAAATGTTTGG
This sequence comes from Tokudaia tokunoshimensis, assembly GCA_036184795.1. Classification (NCBI taxonomy): domain Eukaryota; kingdom Metazoa; phylum Chordata; class Mammalia; order Rodentia; family Muridae; genus Tokudaia; species Tokudaia tokunoshimensis. Next base: position 18,816,315 of record BTHU01000008.1, read on the forward strand.
TACTAAATGCACCAAACTTCTGAGAAATTTAGAACACTATGAAAAGGTCAAATGTAAGTAAAATATGAATAGAAGAGAGAAAGATTCCCAGCTCAAAGACCCAGAAAATATCTTCAACAAAATCACAGAAGAAAATGTCTCTAATCTAAGACAGATAGCTACAAGCATACAAGAAGTTAATATAGCATCAAACAGAGTGAACCAGAAAAGAAAATTGTCACACCATACAATAACTAAAGCACTCAATGTACATAACAAAGAAAGAACATTAAAAGCTGTAAGGGACAAAGACCAAGCAACCTATAAAGGCAGACCTATCAGCATTACAACTGAATACTCAATAGAAACATGAAAAGCCAGAAAATCATGGACAGTGTTTGTTTGTTTGTTTGTTTGTTTCAGAATCTAAGAGACTTCAGATGTCAGCAAAGACAACTATACCTAGCAAATCTGTCAATCACCATAGATGGAGAAACAAAGATATTCTGTAAAAAAAATTTTTTTTTAGTTATTGATTTCTTTTTGTTCTAGATTTTATTCCTCCCTGACAGCCCAGTCTACCCTCCCATTTTTCTACATCCCATACCTCCTCCCCAACCCCTGTCTCCACAACCATCCACTACCCACCACCCACCACCAACGACCCTCCACCCACCACCCACCAAACCAGACCTCTAAACTCCCTGGGGCCCCTAGTCTCTTGAGGGTTGGGTGCATTTTCTGTGGCTGAATTCAGACCCAGAAGTCCTCTGTTGTATATGGGTTGGGGGCCTCACATTAGCTTGTGTATGTTGCATGGTTGGTGGTCCAGTGTTTGTGAGATCTCAGAGGTCCAGGTTAATTGAGACTGCTGTTCATCCTACAGGGTCTCCTTCCTCCTCAGTTTCTTCCAGCCTTTCCCAAATTCAACCACAGAGGTCAGAAGCTTGTGTCTATTGGTTAGGTGCAAGTACCTGTGTTTGACTCTTTCAGTTGTTTGCTGGATCTTCTGGACTGGAGTCATGATAGGTCTCTTTTTGTGAGTGCTTCATAGACTCAGTAACAGTGTCAGGCCTAAGGACCTCCCCTTGAACTGGATCCCACTTCCGGCCTTTCACTGGATCTTTTCCTCAGGCTTCTCTCCAGAGGATTCATCCTGGGTCAGAGTTTTGACTGTGGGATGTCAAGCTCCTCCCTCTTTTAATGCCCTGTCTTCCTGTTAGAGGTGGGCTCAATAAATTTCTTCTCCCTACTGTCAGTCATTTCATTGAAGGTCCTTCCCTATGAGTCCTGAGAGTCTCTTACCTCCCAGGTCTCTGGAGAATTCTGGAGCATCCCCCCCAACCTCCTAATTCCTGAGTTTGCCTATTTCATTTCTTTCTGCTGGCCCTCAGGGCTTTAGTCCTTGTCCCTCACCCAATACCAGATCAGGTTCCCCTCTCCCTCCCCACATCCCCATTCACTTTCCCTCCCAGGTCCCTCCCTCCCTCACCATTTGTGATTGCTTTCTTCTCCCTCCAAAATGGGACTGAGGATCTCTCACTTCCACCCTCAGCTTGATGACTTTTATGAGTTCTGTAGACTATATCTTGGGTATTCTGCACATTTTTTGGCTATCCTCCACTTATTAGTGAGTACATACCATGGCATGCATATGTTTTTGGGTCTGAGTTATCTCACTCAGGATGATATTTTCTAGTTCCATCCATTTTCCTGCATGACTCAGGATGTCCTCTATCTGAATAGCTGAGTTGTATTCCATTAGGTCACTGAACCACATTTTCTGTAGTCATTCTTTTGTTGTGGGATACCTGGGTTCCAGCTTCTGGCTATCATAAATAAGGCCACTATGAACATAGTGGAACACATGCCCCTGTGGCAGGATGGGACATCTTTTGGGTATATTCTCAATTGCTGAATCTTCAGGTAGATCTATTTCTAATTTTCTGAGGAACCTCCAGATTGATTTCCAGAGTGGTTGTACCAGTTAGCAATCAAACCATAAATGCAGGAGTGATAATCTTTCTCCACATCCTTGCCAACATGTGCTGTCACCTGAGGTTTTGATCTTAACTATTCTGATTGGTGTAAGGTAGAATCTCAGGGTCATTTTGATTTGTATTTCTCTGATCACCAAGTACATTGACCATTTCAATGGGAGCTTCTCAGTCATTGGAGATTCCACTGTTATGAATTCTCGGTTTAGTTTTATACCCCATATTTTGATTGGGTTGTTTGGTTTTATGGTGGTTAATTATTGAATTCTTTATATATTTTGAATTTTAACCCTCCATTGGATGTGAGATTAGTGAAGATTTATTCCCAATCTGTAGGTTGATGATTTTTCTTATTGACCATGTCCTTTGTCTTACAGAAGCTTTCCAATTTTATGAAGTCCCATTTATCAATTCAGAATCTTAGTGCATGAGGCATTAGAGTTCTGATTAGGATATCCCCCCCCCCCGTGGCAATGAGTTCAAGGCTCTTTCCCACTTTCTCTTCTATTAGATTCAGGGTACCTGGTTTTATGTTGAGGTCCTTGATACACTTGGATTTGAGCTTTGAGCAAGGTGACAAATATGGTTCTATTTTCATTTTTCTACATACAGACTGCCAGTTACACCAGCACCATTTATTGAAAATGTTTTCTTTCTTCCATCATATGTTTTTGACACCTTTGTCAAAGATCAGGTGTCTATAGGTGTATGGTTTTATTTCTGGGACTTCTATTTCATTCAATAACATGTCTGTCTCTGTATCAATACCATGTAGTTTTTATCACTATTGCTCTGTAGTAAAGCTTGAGCTCCTTTCACAATAGCCACAAATAATACAAAATATCTTGGAGTAATTCTAATCAAACAAGTGGCAGACCTGTATGACAATAAATTCAAGTCTCTTAAGAGAATCAAGATCTCAGAAAATGGATAGATCTTCCATGATCTTAGATTTACAGAATTAAAATACTAAAAATGACAATTCTATCAATGCCAATCTAGAGATTCAATGTAGTCCACATCAAAATCCCAATACAATTCTTCAAAGCATAAAGACATGGAAAAGAAGAAATTTTAACTATACATTTCTACTAATACAGCCCTGCACAGAACATTAGAAGAAAAACTCCAACACAAGGACAGTAATCATTTACACACAGACACACACATAAACTCTCTCTCTCTCTCTCTCTCTCTCTCTCTCTCTCTCTCTCTCTCTCTCTCACACACACACACACACACACACACACACACACATACACACAAACACACACACACAAAGAAATTATTGTCTCACAGCAAAACTGAAGAATAGAATTATACAAAGTGTACCACCATACCAACACCAACATCAAAATAACAGGAACTAACAATCATTAGTCATTAATATCTCTCAACATCAATGGACTCAATAATAAAAAGATACATACTGACAAACTAGATATGTAAACAATGTCCATAATTCCACTACATACATGAAAAACATCTCAACAACAAAGATAAATGCTACCTCAGGGTAAAAAGATGAGAAAGGGTTTCAAAGCAAATGGACTCTAGAAACATGCTGCAGTGGCCTTTCTAATATCTAGTAAAATAGACTTTCAACCAAAAGTAACCAAAAGAGACAGGAAAGGATATTTCTGGTCATCTAATGGAAAATTCACCTAGATGATATCTCAATTCTGAACATTTATGCCCCAAATGCAAGGGTACTTGCATTATTAAAAGAAACATTACTAATTCTCAAACCACATTGAACCCCACATAAAAATATTGGTGCCATTCAATGCCCCACTCTCACCAATGAGGTCATTAAAAAAAAGAAACTAAACAGAGGAACAATAAATTAATGGGGTCATTAAAAGAGAAACTAAATAGAGGATCAAAAAATTAATGGGGTCATTAAAAGAGAAACTAAATAGAGGAACAATAAATCTATCATGCCATCAACAAAATGCATCTAACAGACATATATAGAATCATATACTCAGCCTGGAGGTGGTGGCGCACGCCTTTAATCCCAGCACTTGGGAGGCAGAGGCAGGTGGATTTCTGAGTTCAAGGCCAACCTGGTCTACAGAGTGAGTTCCAGGACAGCCAAGGCTACACAGAGAAACCCTGTCTCGAAAAACCAAAAAAAAAAAAAAAAAAAAAAAAAAAAAGCATACACTACAAAAAAAGAATATACTTTCTTTTCATCAACTCATAGAACAGGTCATGGATCAGCTCAAAATTGACTGTATAATTGGGCACAAAGCAAGCTTTAACAGATATAAGAAGATTGAAATAACCCCTTCTATTCTGCCATATCATCGTGGATTAAGACTGTGCTTCAACAGCAGCAGGAACAACAGAAAGTCCACGTACTCATGGAATCTAAACAATTCTTTACTCAATGACCATTTGATCAGGGAAGAAATAATGAAAGAAATTATAAACACTCTAGAATTCATTGATAATGAAAGAGTGGCATACTCAAACCTAGTCTACACAATGAAAGCAGTGCTAACAGCTAAGTTCATAATACTATGTGCCTTCATAAAAAAATTGGAGAAATCTCATACTAGCAACTGAATAGCTCACCTGGAAGCTCTAGAACCAAAAGAAGTAAAGATCCCTAAAAGAAGTAGATAGCAGGAAACAGTCAAACTCAGGTCTAAAATCAATCAATTAGATGTCAGCCTGGAGTTTTCTAGAGCACTACCTGGTACTGGCATTAAAGCTCACTTCTGAAATGGAGAGAGATATAAGTCTAGTTGAACAATTGCAGCACAGCATTTGAGCTAAAACAGAGTAGATACAAGAGACAGAAACAGGCAGCTCTGTAAGTTCTGTACCAGCCTGGTCTGCAAAATAAAAGCCTGGTGGGACACTCAGCTGATAGATACAGCTGCTTCTAAACAAGGATCTGGGATTCAAAAATGACACATTCTTTCCATAAATGTATTATGTATGTTTTTGCTTAACAATAATTAGGAAGACCCTTATCAATTATAAAAAAATAAATGCATGTTAATATTTTGTCTGTTGTTATATATTGTAATGATAAATTCTATACTCAAAGATCTCAGCCTATGAGTGAATTCTCATATTTACAAGCTTTTATTGTATATATCTTATCCCTTAATTTAAAACTATTGCTAAATAAAACTGATCACAGCCAATTATTGGAGGGGTCAGATGTAAGTGGGTTCTGAGTTACCTGGTTTGGGGTAGAGAAGTGTGAGGAGAAACCAGGAGAGGAAGGAGGAAGGACTAGAGGAGAAGAGGAAGCCACCATAAAGGGAGATGGATCTTGGGCATATGGCCAGGAGAAACATCAAGTATCTGCTGGAGAGGTAGCCAGGCCAGTAGTAAGGAAAGTATATTAGAAGTTATCCCCCAGTAATTGTAAAAGCCAAATAAAATAGCCATAGTCTGAGAAGTGTCATCTATTTTGAAGCTAGTCAGAATAAGTTTGAATTGGTTGTACTACAATACATGTTGATCTTAAATTTATATAAAGAAAAAGGAAATATGGATATATTATTCTACATAAGGTAAGTTTATAATTTCCAGTAAAAGATAATACTTTTGTGCTGCCAATAAGGATGGTACTTTACTTTTGACAAAACTGTATTCTGCTGGTCAATATGAGTATCCAGAGATTGAGATGAGTCGAAGTTGATTTGCTTTTATCCAACAGAAAAAAAAAAGCTATGCTTATTAGAGCTATCATGGGATAGAGCTGCATACTATTATGAGCAGTCAGCCTGTCTGCTTGGAATGTGGGGATCCCACAAGAGCACTAATGGCAGATTGTGAGAGCTACCTTGAAATACATTGTCAAGTTGGTATGAGCAACAAGTCTCTAAATGTGAACTCCACAGGAGAACTGATTATGGCCTACCATGGTAAATAACACATATTGAAGCCCCAGACTCTCAACAGATAAATGGTGGCTTGGCAATATGCTTATATAGGAAATGGAAAGGACTTTCAATGAAGTTGAATATAGAGAATGGCATTAACCTCAGAGAAAAACAAATACAATAAGTAACACCACACATATAATAACCTGCAACGAATGGGAAAAGTAGAAAAAATTATATAAACATTTTCAAGGTTATATAAATACCAAATAAGTAACTTATGCCTCTGATTGGAATCCTAAGGAGACAAAGGCAGAGACAGATAGGTTCCTTGGGAGTCTGATGCCAACCTAATCTATAGAGCAAACCCAGGTCCGTCCAAGCTATACAGAGAAACCAGTCACAATGATTAATAATAAGTGTTTTAAATTATCAAAATGAAGGTAGCTATAAGCTCAATTGTTATAATGATATGCTATACCCTCTTTGACTGAGGTCAAAGTAGAACAGATGTAAATAAAATGGGGACTGCTAAATTGAATCAGCCTATACTTTTAATGCCTTAACTGCTGTACTAAGTACATGCTATATTGGGAGAAAGGCTCTAGGTTTGTGTTAACAGGAAAGAAGAAAAGACATTGGACTCCTTCCAATACTGTAAGGATCAAATTTGATAGGAGACACCCTGAAGATCTTGGCTTCAGACAGGAAAAAAAAAAAAAACATAAGTACCAAAGGCACTGGTAATACGTATTGCTAAACAACCTATTGAAACATTTCTGAAACTGACAGGGTCATATATATGTTTCCAGTCAGAACTTAAGTTTAAATGGACAATAAATATTGGTGGCTATATAATTCTCATACTTACTATGACATACCATCATTTTATATGGCATGAATGGAGATTCACATTGCAGTTTGATTTCATGATCAAACTAACTTCTGAAGAAAGATGCTTGTCTTTCACTTGCTCTTAAAAGAGCAGGAAACCATCCTCAATTGATCTTTGCCCTCTGTATGTTTCATACAAATGTCTTTATAGTACTATGTATAGTTATAATGTTTGTATCATGCAGAATGCAAGGTCAGCAGGGCAATCCTGACATGATTCACCATCCTGGTTATTGAAGTGTTGAGACCTGCTGTTTCAGATACCTGATTGATCCTGTGTCAAACTGATGCTGTTTCTATAGACTTACTTCAAGAACACCTTCAGAAAGACTGCTAATCTCATTTGGTCTTGGTTCATCCATCCTTTCAATACTGTTTCAGTTGTGAGCTCACTTAAGCCCTGAACTCTCTCAACACACAGTCTGGGCAAAATAAGGTACAACTGCCTTTCTTAAGATTATCCATTTTTCTAATATTCTTGGGTACACAAAACTGAAGTCTTCACCTCAGTTCATCAGGAGGAATTGTCAGAAGACCATCACCCCAGTCCCTTAATTTGCAATGGATGATTTTAGTCATTTTATGAGTGATATATATGCTGCCATTTTAGAATATGTAACAATAATTATGGTCTTGGACTGGGAGGAAATGGAATAGGGAGCTTAGATTCAGAGTTGTCTTTACTTCCCTTTTTTTCTACCCTTTTGCCTTTCTTAGGTAAGGAAAAGTGGAGGAAAAAGAAAAAGGGAGGATGTAGTAATATTATATTAAATTGAACAAATAGGGGAAAATTATTGAATCTACCCTTTAAAACAGTTTATAATTATGACCTTACTTTGGCAGAAATCTTTTATTTTGATGTAAAATTGAGATTATATTTTGTTATATAGGTACAAAATTTTGTATATTGATATTTAAATAAGTTTTTGATATAATGCAATAGCTTATTGCATATTGATACAAATGTAATAGTATTTGATACACATAATATATGTACATGCTTTAATATTTATTTCAGGAATTGTACTTATATAATTTTTCCTTATATTTCTAAAGCCATATAAACTTGTAATTTCCTATTACTTCATTTATATACATTCCAAATGTTGTCCACCTTTTCATCCCCCATTCAAGGGATTTTCACCACATAATCTCTTCTCTTTACCTTTTAGAAGGTGCTACCTACCCCACCCACACTACCTACCATCACCTCACCCCCTACATTTTATTGCCTTTCCCTGGATAATCAAATCGCCACAGAATAAGGCACATTCTCTCCAACCAAGGCCAGTAAAAGCAACACTCTCCTACATATATGCCAGAGGCCATAGACCAGCCCATGTATGCTCTTTGGTTGGTGGCTTAGCTTCTGAGCGCTCCCAGGGATCTGGAGGTGTTGATTCTGTTGCTCTTTCTATGGGATTGTCATCTCCTTTGACTCCTGCAATCCTTCTCCCAAGTCTTCCATAGACATCCCCAAACTCAATCCAATAGATGGCTGTATCGATATCTGTCTCAGTCAGAAGATGGTAGAGACTCTCAGAGGATCATCTTGCTAGGCTCCTGTCTGCAAGTACAATATTGCATCCATAATAAAGTCAGGGCCATATGGTTTTAGTACAGAATCATACCAGACCTTCAAAGAAGAGTTAATACTAATACACCTCAAACTATTCCACTAAATATAATCAGAGCACTTCCTAATTAATTCTATGAAGCCATAGTTAAGCTAATACCTAACCCACACAAAGACCTAACAAAGAAAGATAACTTCAGAACAATTTGGTTATGAATATTAACATAAGATTACTTATATAATTATTTTCCTTTTTTAATGGTTATTTTATTTATTTACATTTACAAGATTCCCCTCCACCACACAACCTCTATCTCATTCCCCTTCTCTGCTGCTTATATGATGGTGCTCCCCCTCCCACATTCCCACTCCTGACTCATCTCCCTAGCATTCCCCTATGCTGGAGACACTGAGCCTTCATAGGCCCAAGGGGCTTCCCTCCCACTGAGAGCAGATAAGGCAATCCTCTGCTACATGTGCAGTTGGAGTCAAATGGATATAGAAAATGTAATACATTTACACAATGGAGTACTACTCAGCTATTAAAATCAATGACTTCATGAAATTCATAGGCAAATAAATGGAAGGAGAAAATATCATCCTGAGTGAGGTAATCCACTCACAAAAGAATGCACATTGCATGTACTTACTGATAAGTGGATATTAGGCAAAAAGCTCAGAATACCCACACTACAACTCACAGACCATATGAAGCTCAAGAAGAAGGAAGAACAAAGTGTGGATGCTTCAGTCCTACTTATACAATTCTGAAGAATGCAATATACTTTCTAGTCACTTTGAAAGCTGATATCACAAACTTTTAGGGATGATAAAATACAAGTTATGAACAATTAGGATGGTTAAGTAATACAAATTAATAGTAAGTCACACTCATGTTAGATACTAGTTTAGTTAATACAAAAAAAATTTTCAGAATAGTTAAGATAGTAAAAACCTGACAATAAACAATGTTTGCCAATTGAGATATACTAGAAATAGTCAATCTTGTAAAACCTCAGAGATCCATAGAAAATGGTATTAAAATTATTTAATTATTAATAGATCTTTTGACTATGAGGCATATCTTCTCCTGACATTACCCCCTTTCCACATCAAAGAAAATCGTGAGTCTCAGTGACCTCTTAATAGAATTGTTTTGATTGTGGCAAGCTAGCCACTGAACAAAGAAAATACTCATGCCTCAACTATAGATAAATCTGTCCAGAAAGGAAAAATGGATGCAGGAAAGTTGACAGCCAAGATCTGCCTAGAAAGTTATTCATAATTCCTGCTTCACAAAAGGTCTATCTGATATACTGGGGGAGAAGGCTGACGATGGACACTGCAATGTTATAGAGAATACTAGGGACTCTCAAGAAGATCATATGTTTCTCTCATTTCTATAAATTTTGGAATTTCATCCCTTTTCCTCATGCTTATTAAGGTAATATATATTGCTTCTCAGATCTCTGACAGGTTTGAAGAGAAGATAGTTATATTCTTGCTACAAACTTGAGTTTCTTAGGTCTAAGAAGATGTTATTAGGATAGAAATACAAGTTAGGATAGAGAATGACTTAGGTACAAAACTCTAAACTCATTCAGATAGAATATTTAATAGTATACTTTGTTTGAATTGCCAAAAATAAATACAGTGGACATTGTGAATATAACACTTACATAATATTTTTCATGATTGTTTCTAGTGTATGTTGTTCATTATTATAACAGTAAGCATTTTGATTTGGAGAAAAGGAGAAAATGTAGAGGTTTTGTATGACATTCCTTGTATTCTAACACTAAGCCCTGATAAGCAGACCACACATACTGAAATTGATGCAATGTGAAAGTTTTTCCCAATTTAACTCATCAATAAATATCTGGAGACTGTGATTGGACAGTGCAGGGAGAAAGGTGTGACTGGAGGTTCAAGTGAAGGGCTGCAGGTAGAGGAAGACAGAGAGGAAGACAGGATAAGATGAGACTGTTATGAACCAGAACCACATGTTCAGGAGATACAACAAGTAACAATAGACTTTAAGATACGTTATAATTTGAAATTGACTTAATCTAAGTTTATAGCTACTAAATGACATACCTGAATTGTTTCTTTTATATGATTTTCTTAGGATTATAAACTCCTTTCACAGTAGTCCACTATATAAATAAACTGATAGAAAAATACCAGTTTAGAGGTGAGACCACCATCTTCTTTCTGACAACTGAGCAGATGAATACAGCCAGGAGCTCAGGGAAAACCAGAGTGCCAGGACAGCTGGAACATGATCCATCTTGGCTCCTACTGCACCCAGGTGCTAGGAAGAACCAGAGCCATCAGTGCACTGATCCTGCCAGGGGAGAACTGCTCTTCAGGGAGTGATTTGACTCACCCAGTTTAGAGGTAAGGCAGCCATCTTCTCTCTGGCAACTGAAGGGATGGGCACAGCCAGGAGCACAGGGAACACTGGAGTTCCAGAACAGGTGGGACAGGATCTGCAAGGACCCCACCTGCACCCAGGAGCTGGGAAGTGCCATAGCTATCTGTGACAAGGAATTGTCTGTCAGCCAGGGGTGATTAGAAAGACTTACAGACCTACAGGAAGGACAAGCACCAGCTAGAGACAGCAGGACCAACTAACAACGGACATAACCAGATGGTGAGAGGCAAACATAGGAACATTATCAACAGAAATCAAGGCAATAAGGCACCAGCCAAACTCAAATTCTCCCACATAAGCAAGTCCAAGATACCCTAACAAACCAGAAAAGCAAGGTTTTGATTTAAAATTATAGCTCATGAAGTTGATAGAGGACTTCAAGGAGGACATATAACTCCTTTAAAGAAATATAGGAGAACACAGGTAAAAACGTAGAAGCCCTTAAAGAATTACAGGAAAGAACAAACAGGTGAAGGAATTGAACAAAACCATTCAGGATCTAAAATTGGAGTAAGAAACAACAAAGAAATCACAAAGGGGAGCAATTCTGGACATAGAAAACCTAAGAAAGAAGTGAGGAGTCACAATTCAAGCATCAACAACAGAATACAAGAGATAGAAGAGAAAATTTCAGACGCATAAGATACCAGAGAAAACAATGACAAAACAGTCAAAGAAAACAAAACACAAAATGCTCCTGACCCAAAACATCCAGGAAATCAAGAACGAAATGAGAAGACAAAACCTAAGGATTATAGGTATAGAAGAGAGTGAAGATTTCCAAATTAAAGGGCCAGTATATGTCTTCAACAAAATTATAGAAGAAAACTTCCCTAACTTAAAGCAAGAGATGCCCATGAACATACAAGAAGCCTACAGAACTCCAAATAGTTTGAGGCAGAAAAGAAATCCCTCCCATCACATAATAATTAAGACACCAAATGCACTAAACAAAGAAAGAAAATTAAAAGCAGTATGGGAAAAAGGTCAAGTAACGTAAAAATGTAGACCCATCAGAATTACACCAGACTTCTCACCAGAGATTACGAAAGCCAGAAGATCCTGGGCAGATGTCATACAGACAAATGCAAACACAGGCTACTATACCCGGGAAATCTTTCAATTACCATAGAAGGAGAAACCAGGAATTCCATGACAAAAATAAATTTACACAATATTTTTCCACAAATCCCTCCCTTCAAAGGATAATCAATGGAAAACACCAACAAAAGGAGGAAAGCTACACACTAGAAAATGCAACAAATTAATTTTCTTTTAACAAACCAAAAAGAAGAGAGCCTCACAAATATAACTCCACCTCTAATAAAAAAAATAAAAAAAACAGGAAGAAACAATCACTTCTCCTTAGTATTTCTTAATACAAATGGAGTCAATCCTCCAGACATAGACTAAAAGACTTGATACATAAACAGGACCCAATATTTTGCTGCATACAGGAAACCTACCTCAGGCAGAAAAACAGATACTACCTCAGAGTAAATGTCTGTAAAACAATTTTCTAAGCAAATAGTCCCAAGAAACAACCTGCTGTAGCCATCCTAATGTCAAATAAAATCGACTTTCAACCTAAAGTAATCAAAAATGATAAAGAATTAGACTTAGTACTCATCAAAGGAAAAATCTATGAAGATGACTTCTCAATTCTGAACATACATTCTCCAAATACAAGGGCACCCACATTCATAAAAGAAATTTTACTAAAACTTAAAACTCATATTATACCCCATAAAATAATAGAGGGAGACTTCAACACCCCACTTCTCATCAATGATCAGGGAAACACAAACTAAACAGAGATACAGTGGAAATAATAGAAGTTATGAACCAAATGGTTTTAACAGATACCTGTAGAACGTTTTATCCTAAAAAAAGAATATACCTTCTTCCCAACACCTCAGGATACCTTCTCCAAAACTGACCATATACTTGGCCACAAAACAAAATTCAGGAAATATAAGATGATTGAAATAATTTCATGCACCTTTTCAGATTACCAAGGACTATGACTGGTCTTCAATAACAACAAAAACAACAGAAAGCCCACAAACATATGGAAACTGAATAATACTCTACTCAACAATAACATGGTCAAAGAAAAAAAATAAAGAAATTAAAGACTTTTTAAAATTTAATGAAAATGAAGGCACAACATACCCTAACTTATGGGATACAATGAAAGCAGTGCTAAGAAGAAAACTCATAACTGTGAGTGCCTCCAAAGAGAAACTGGAAAGAGCATACACAAACAGCTTAACATCACAGCTAAAGGCTCTAGAACAAAAAAAAAGAAAAAAAAAGGCATATACACCCAAGAGGAGGAGAGGGCAGAAAATAATCAAATTCAGGGCTGAAATCAACCAAGAAGAAACAAAAAGAACTATAAAAAGATCAACCAAAACAGGAGGTGGGTCTTTGAAAAAACCAACAAGATACATAAACCCTTAGTCCAACTAACTAGAGGGCACAGAGATAGTATCCAAATCAGCAAAATCAGAAATGAAATGGGAGACATAATAACAGATACTGAAGAAATCCAAAAAAAATCACCAGATCCTACTACAAAAGCCTATACTCAACAAAAGTGGAAAATCAATGTGAAATGGACAATTTTCTAGACAGATACAAGGTACCAAATTTAAATCATGATCAGATGAATGATCTAAACAATCCCATAACCCCTAAAGAAATAGAAGTAGTCATTACTAGTCTCTCAACCAAAAAAAGCCCCGCACTGGAAAGGTTCCATGCAGAGTTCTATGAGACCTTCAAAGAAGATTTAACACTAATACTCTTCAAACTATTCTACAAAATAGAAACAGAAGGAATACTACCCAACTCGTTTTATGAAGTCACAATTACCCTGATACCTAAAGCACACAATGACCCCAAAAAGAAAGAGAACTTTAGACCAAATTCCCTTACGAATATCGATGCAAAAATACTCACTAAAAACCTTACCAACCAAATCCAAGAACATATCAAAACAATTATCCACTGTGATTAAGTAGACTTCATCCCAGAGATGTGGGGATGGTTCAATATAAGAAAATTCATCAAAGTAATCTACTGTATAAACAAACTCGAAGAAAAAAAAATACACATGATTATTTCATTAGATGCTAAGAATGCATTTGACAAAATCCTACACCTCTTCATGATAAAAGTCTTAGAAAGATAAGGCATTCAAGTCCCATACCTAAACATAGTAAAAGCAATATACTGTAAACAGATAGTCAACATCAAACTAAATAGAGAGAAACTTGAAGCAATTCCACTGAAATCAGAGACAAGACAAGGCTGTCCATTCTCTCCCTACCTGTTCAATATAGTATGTGAAGTCCTAGCCAGAGCAATTAGACAACAAAAGGAAGTCAAAGGGATTCAAATTGGAAAGGAAGATGTCAAAGTATCCCTATTTGTAGATGACATGATAGTATATTTAAGTGAATGCAAAAAGCTTACCAGAGAACTCCTCAACCTGATAAACAACTTCAGCAAAGTGGCTGGATATAACATTAACTCAAACAAATCAGTAGCATTTCTATATTCAAAGGATAAAGAGGCTGAGAAATAAATTAGGGAGATGACACCCATTACAATAGTCCCAAATAATATAAAATACCTTGGTGTGACTCTAACCAAGCAAGTGAAAATCTGCATGAGAAGAACTTCAAGTCTCTGAAGAAAGAAATTAAAGAAAATCTCAGAAGGTGAAAAGATCTCCCATGCTCATGGATTGTCAGGGTTAATATAGTAAAAATGGCCATTTTGCCTAAAGCAATCTACAGATTCAATGCAATCAAAGTTTCAACTCAATTCTTCATAGAGCTAGAAAGAGCAATTTCCAAATTTGTCTGGAATAACAAAAAACTCAGGAGAGCAAAAACTATTCTCATCAATAAAATAACTTCTGTCAGAATCACCATCCCTGATCTCAAGCAGTACTACACAGCAATAGTGATAAAAACTGTGTGGTATTTGTATGGAGACAGGCAGGAAGATCAGTGGAATAGAATTTAAGACCCAGAAATGAACCCTCCCACTTATGGTCACTTGATCTTTGACAAAGGTGCTAAAACCATCCAGTGGAAAAATGATAGCCTTTTCAACAAATGGTGCTGGTTCAACTGGAGGCTAGCGTGCAAAAGAATGCAAATCGATCCATTCTTATCTCTGTGTACTAAGCTCAAGTCCAAGTGGATCAAGGACCTCCACATAAAACCAGATACACTGAAAATAATTGAAAAGAAAGTGGGGAAGAACCTTGAGCACATGGGCACAGGGGAATATTTCCTGAATAGAACACAAAGAGCTTATGCTGTAAGATCAAGTACTGTCAAATGGGGCCTCATAAAATTGCAAATCTTCTGTATGGCAAAGGATACTGTCAATAGGACAAAACGGCAACCAACAGATTGGGAAACGATTTTTACCAATCCTATATCTGATAGAAGACTGATATCCAACATATACAAAGAATTCATGAAGTTAGACTCCAGAGAACCAAATAACCCCATTAAAAGTGGGGTACAGAGTTAAACAAAGAATTCTCAACTGAGGAATACAGGATGGCTGAGAAACACCTAATGAAATGTTCAACATCCTTAATCCTCAGGAAAATGCAAATCAGAACAACCCTGAGATTCTACCTCACACCAGTCAGAATGGCCAAGATCAAACCTCAAGGGACAGCAAATGCTGGAGAGGATGTGGAGGAAGAGGAACACTTCTCCATTTCTTGTGGGACTGCAAGCTGGTAAAACCACTCTGGAAATCAGTTTGTTAGTTCCTCAGAAAACTGGACATAGCACTACCTGAGGACCCAGCCATACCATTCCTGGGCATATACCCAGAAGATGCTCTAACATGTAATAAGGACTCATGTTCCACTATGTTCATAGCAGCCTTATTAATAATAGCCAGAAGCAGGAAAGAAGCCAGATGTCCCTCAACATAGGAATGAATACAGAAATTGTGGTATATTCTACAGTGGAGTACTACTCAGCTATTAAAAATTATGAGTTTATTAATTCTGAGGCACATGGATGGAGCTAGAAAATATCATCCTGAGTGAGGTAACCCAATTGCAAAAGAATACACAGGGTATGGACTCGCTGATAAGTGGATATTAGCAGAAATGCTTGGAATACCCAAGATACAACTCACAGACCACATGAAGCTCAAGAAGATGGAAGACCAAAGTGTTGATATTTTGTTCCTTATTGGAAAGTGGTTCATAATACGTAAGGCTCACAGCCAACCAATAGAATAAACTTAGGGTCTCCAATGGAGAGGCTAGAGAAAGGACCCAAGGAGCTGAAGAGGTTTGTAGCCCTGCAGGAGAAACAATAATAAGTAACAACCAACACCCCCAGAGCTCACAGGGACTAAACCACTAACCAAAGACTACACATGGTGGGACCCATGGCTCCAGCTACATATATAGCAGAAGATGACCATTTCAGACATCAATGAGAGGAGAGACCATTAGTGCTGTGACGGCTTGATTACCCAAATACAAGTCAGGAAATTGCTGGGGGAGGATGAGGAGGAGGGGATATGGGATAGGGGACTTTTGAAGTGGTAGTGTGGGAAGGGGACACCATTTGAAATGTAAATAAAGCAAATATCTAATAAAAAAAGAAAAATAGCACATGGTCACCTCATTAAATGCTGAAAAATCCATTGGAAAAAAATCAAACACAATTTCATGTTAAAAGTCTTAGAGAGATCAGGGAATATAACTAAACATAAACAAAGAAATATATATCAAGCCAATAGCCAACATCAAATTAAATGGAGATAAACTTAAAGCAACCCTAGTAAAATCAGGGACAAGACAAGCCTGCCATTTCTTTCCCTATATATCATAAGTAGTACTTGATGACATAGCTAGAACAATAAGACAACAAATGGTGATCAAGGGGATACAAACTAGAAATAAAGAAGCCAAATTATTACCATTCATGGATGTTATGATAGTATACATAAATGACAACCAAAATTCTACCAGAGACTACCTACAAGTGATAAAGAACTCCAGCAAACTGAGCCATCAACCAAAGAACACACAAAGACTGGACTGAAACTGCTAGAGCATAAGTAGCAGAGATGCAGCTCAGTCTTCAAGAGGGTCCAGATAGAGCAGAGCATGCCCCTAGAGTTATTGACTAGCTGTGGAAATTGTCCCCCAAGCAGTGCTGCCTTGTCTGGTCTCAGTGGGAGAAAATGTGCCTAACCCTGCAGAGCCTTGATGTTTGAAGGATACACAGGAGGCCCCAATCTTCTTAGAAGAAAAAGGAGAGGGATAGAGGGACCAATAGTCAGGGCAGCAAAGTAAAAAAAAAAAAAAAAGAAAGAAAGAAACTAATAGTAAACAAACAAACAAATGAATGAATAAATAAATAAATGAAAATTTACCATTAGATGGAATTGAGATTGAAGGATTAGTGTATAAAGGAACAGTTATAATTATAATATCACAAGATTCCTGTAATCTAGATTGGCCAATTCAATGTGTTCTACCAGTTCCTAGGAATCAGAACATTGTCTAAAATAAGATATCTAAAAGGGTTTCAATGAATAGGACAAGAATGTCGAGTAGGAAATTTAAGGCCACAAGAAGTTAATATATTCATAAATTTATCAGTAATATATTTATGGCAACAGTATGAAGCAGAGATTAGTTTTAAAGAAAGACTGTAAAAGAGATGTTCCTAAAAGAGAAATTAAAAAAGTAAATTATTGAAGACATTTACAGACTGTCCAAGACATCAAAAAGCAGGATAAAGTAGAGACTAACCCTTAGCTTTACTTGTAGGTACCAATGCTAGTAGATCAACAACTGCCTTACCATGAAAATCACAAACCGATAAACAATGGTCTATGGGTAAACTAAGGCATATGAGAAAATAAAAGTTACAGACACTAGAACAATTAATCTATGAGCAGTATATGATCTATATAGAATGGTCCACCCACCTTTGGAATTATCATATATTTGTCATTGAAAACTAATCTGGAAGAAAAATGTTAACAGATCTGAGACCAATCAACCAAATCATTCAGTCAATGAATTCTTTACAGCCTGGAATCCCACTGCCATCATTGTTACCTTAAGAATGGCAAATTATCATGATTGATTTAAAAGATTATTTTTTTCACAGTTTCTTTGCATTAGCCTGATAAAGAAAGATTTGCTTTCTCAATGCCTAAATATAACAATTCTCAACTTAATAGTGGTGGATGTTGCCACACAGAGTGTTAAACAGTCCTATCCTATGCCAATTATTGTGTAACTAGTAGGAAACAATTAATAATCACTTTTCTTAGTCCATAATTTATCATTATATGGATGAAAATTTGCTGCCTGGTTTAAATAGGAAATTCTATTAGTCATCTAAGACTAAAGATAATTCTACAGAATATTTGACCACAAAAGCTCAAATTCAGGAGAGTCCAATTAAAAACTGTTTATGATTTTCAAAAACTGTTGAGAGACATTAATTGTCTATGACTCACAATTTTGAATTAACTAATCAACAGCTAGGCAACCAATTTCAAACTCTACAAGGTGATAAAGACATGAATGACCCAAAAAATTGTAACCTGAGACTGAGAGAATTGGTTCTGATAGAAAAGTAATTACGAGATACCCATATGGATCATTTGGATCCAATGATAGTTTGTATATTAGTTAGTTTGCATTCTATTCATTCTCTGACAGAAATTCATATGAAGAGAGACGGTAATATCTTAGAATAAATGTTTTAACATACAGAGTAAAAAATGTAATCCTATGTAGAAAAGGATTTTGAATTGATTTTAGAAGAAGAATAAGATTTGTTCAATTAGCAGGTATATATCCAGCAGCAATTGTAGGATCCTTTACTAATGATGAAATTTCTTCATTATGACCAAAAAAAAAATGACCATCGGCAAAGGCCTTATAGTAAGTTTTAGGGAGAAATTAACAACAAATACACCAAAAACAAGAAACTTCAGTTTATAAAAGAAGCAATCAGATTCTTCCTCATATAGTAGAAGGGACATAAATGTCGCAAGCACTTACATTCTTTACTGATGTAAATAAATCAGGAAAGGCAGGTTATAAGTTAGAAAAAATTAAAAAAAAAATGTCTCATAGCCTTTATATAATTAAAGTTAAAATTAAAGTTGTATGCCTTTCTTATGGTATTAGTAGAATTTCCAGAATCTTTTATTATAGTTATTGACTCTCAATGTACAGAAATAAAGTTATTTTGCATATAGAAACTGCTGAATCTTAATCAGAATTAGCTTAATTATTTATTCACCAACAACAAGTGATCTAAATAGAAATCATTCATAGTATAATACATATATATCAGATTCTATACAGTTCTACCAAGTCCTCCAGCACAAGGCAATGATGAAATTGATCAGTTGTCATAGGAAATATGCTGGAAACTTCAGAATATCATTTTTAAAACCCACAAAGTTTACAGCAAAAGTTTAAAAGGGTTTTTTTTTGTGTTATTTGGCAATAACCCAAGGTAATTATAAGAAAATATCACACTTGATTTTGTACAACCAAATTATAGTACCCACCAGCAGTAAGCCAAAAGGTACCAACACTAAAAAAATCTGCGAATTTATAGGTTTCACTTTGAAAAGTTTGAAAAGTTAATGTATGTGTACCATATCATAAATACATATTCATAATTTCAATGAAGTAGTGCTATAATTTTTGAAAAGGCTGATATTGAAATTACATTTTTTCAGAACTTATGGCCATTATGAGCATACCTCTACAAATTAAGGTGGATTGTACCCTAGCATGTGTACACAATAAAATGAAGCATATTCATATTACAGCTATACTATACAATCCCACAGCACAAGTAGTTATTTGAGATCCAATAGTTCTCTAATAGAGAACCTGCTGAAATAAACCATTCTATAAATTATAAAGATGTCTCACAATCCCACTGACAATGGAGAAGTGTTTCTCTATATTCTCATTCATATAACAATGACATAAGCTCCAGTATGCTCATAGCAGTCTTATTTATAATAGCCAGAAGCTAGAAAGAAGCCAGATGTCCTTCAACAGAAGAATGGATACAGAAAATGTGGTACATTTACATAATGCAGTGCTACTTACCCATTAAAACAATGAATTCTTGAAATTCTTAGGCAAATGGGTGGAATTAGAAAATAATCATCCTGAGTGAGGTAAGCCAGTCACAAAAGAACACACATGGTTTGCACTCATTGAAAAGTGAATATTTGCCTAATATCTCGCAATACCAAAGATACAATTCACAGACCACATGAAGCTTAAGAAGAAGGAAGACCAAAGTGTGAGTGTTTCAGTCCTTCCTAGAAGGGGAAACAGATTACTCACAGGAGGAAATACAGACACAAAGTGTAGAGCAGACAGAGTCTGAAGGAAAGGCCATCCAGAGACTGCTCCAACTGGGGATGCATCCCATATACAGACACCAAGCTCAGACATTATTTTGGATGCCAAGAAGTGCTTGCTGACAGGAGCCTGATACAGCTGTCTCCTGAGAGGCTTTTCCAGAGTCTGACAAATACAGAAGGGGATGCCATTGAACTGGGTATGGTGTTTCGAGTGGAGGAGTTAGAGAAAAGACTGAAGGAGCTGAAGGGGTTTGCAACCCGTGAACAGCAATATTAATCAACCATATGCCCAGAACTCACAGAAACTGAAACTAAACCACCAACCAAAGAGTACACATGGATGGACCCATGGCTGCAGCTGCATATGTAGCAGAGGACCCACCATGCCACAGGAACCTGTGTTTCACTATGTTCATAACCTTATTTGTGATAGCCAGAAGGAAGAAACAACCCAGATGTCCCACAACAGAAGAATGGATACAGAATATGTGGCTCATTTACACAATCAAATACTACTCAGCTATTAAGAAAGAGGACATCCTGAATTTTGCAGGCAAATGGATGGAACTAGAAAATATCATCCTGAATGAGATAACTCAGACCCAAAAGGACATGCTTGGTATGCTCTCACTCATAAGTTAAGAGTAGCTAAAACAAGTGCAGAATACCCAAGATTTAGTCCACAAAACTCAAAAATGTCAACAAGCTGAAAGGGCCAAAGTGAGAGTTCCTCAGCCCCACTTTATTTATTTATTTTCTATATTTTTTTATTTACATTCCAAATGATTTCCCCTTTCCTGGTTCCTCCCTCCCTGAAAGTCCCATATGCCCTCTTCCCTCCCCCTGTTCCCCCTTCAACCCCTCTCGCTTCTCTGTCCTGGTATTCCCCTATATCCAGTCTTTCCAGGACCAGGGGTCTCTTCTTCCATCTTCTTGAAATCAATTGATATGCCTCAGCCCCATTTTGGAGGGAGAAAAAAGCAATCACAAGTGGGGAGGGAGGGAGGGAAGGACCTGGGAGGAAAAGTGGACAGGAATATGGAGAGGGAGAAGAGAACCTGATCTGGTATTGGGTGAGGGACAAGGACTGAAGCCCTGAGGGTCAGCAGAAAGAATTGAAACAGGAAACCTCAAGAGATAGGAGGTGGGGGGAATCCTCCAGAATTCATCAGAGACCTGGAAAGTGAGAGACTTTCAGGACTCAAATGTAGGAACCTTTGATGAAAAACCTGATAGTAGGGAGAAGAAACTTATAGAGCCTACCTCCAACAGGAAGACAGGGCATCAAATGAGGGAGCCGGTTGACATCCCACAGTCAAAACTCTGACCCATAATTGTTCCTGTCTGACAAAACCACAGGGATGAAAATGGAGAGGAGCCTGAAGAAAAGAAGGTTCAGTGACAGGCCCAAAGTGGAATCCCACTTAAGGGAAAGTCCTGAGGCCTAACACTATTACTGAGCCTATGGAGGACTAACAAAAAGGGACCTAGCATGACCACACTCAGGGAGACCCAAAAAGCAGCTGAAAGTGTCAGATGCAGATATTTGCACCCAACTGATGGACAGAAGCTTCTGACCCCTGTGGTTGAATTAGGGAAATGTGGGAAAAAGCTGAAGAGGAGGGCCACCCTGTAGTAGGACCAGCAGTTTCAATTCATTTGAATGCTCCAGATCTATTAAACACTGGAATGCCAACCAGGCAGCATTCAGCAGCTGATATGAGACCCCCAACACATATATAGCAGAGAACTGCTTGGTCTGTGTTCAATCAGAGATGATACACCTAACCCTCAAGAGACTGGAGTTCCCAGGGAGTTTCGAGGTCTGGTGGGATGAGAGGTGAGGGACAGGGAAATCCTAGTGGAGACAGGGTAGGGAGAAGGTATGGGATGTAGAACAGTCAAAGGGTGAACAAAGGGGGGGGGATAAAATCTGTAGTGTAAAAAAATAAAAAAGAGAAGAAACAAAATCAAACAACCAAACAAACACCAAATTATACATCTAGATAACTTAGGACTTGGCCACTATCCCAACTTTCTTAATACCTCCCCCCAACAAACAGACAAAAGATGCTGCCACCCCCTGAGATCAGAAAACAATTTCAAGGGAATGATGCCCCACTCCCAAAAAGTAGGGTGTGTGGATTTTGGTCATTTGTTGGGTCATAAGTGCTTGTCATCATTCAAGGGATGTTGCATAATGTTGTTGATAGTTTTGATCACAGAAGAAACAAAGTATAAAAGATAATATTCAGGGATCTGTTTTTCTCTTTAATATTTTTTCTTCTATCCTTCTTTCTCCCCTATCTAGTGTTGAGGAGGAAAGGAAGAAGAAGGGATGAAAAGATAAATAGTGGATACAGAAATGATAAGATAAATAGTAGATTATTGAATTTATTTTTAAACTAATGAATATCAACAAATGAAATATATTTTTATATCTCTATAGAATTTTATAAAGTAACACAAACAAGATTATTTTTTCTACAAAAGGTTGTGTATGTTTCAATTCTTGTTTAAGGTATTTTACCTATGAAAACATGCAGTGTGAAGTTATAGTTCTTAAAAGCTTATAAACTGTTTGAGATAATTAAGATACACAAGTTAGAAGGCAATCAAAGTTGTGGTCACATTAGGTAATAATACATTTTTACCTTCCTTTACATGTTTTCAAAGTTAAGCAGATAGGAGACAGCTAGAAACAAGCAATATTTGCCTATTCTGATGTACTACAAAAAGATATTTGGTTTTCAAAAACTTCAGAGATCTACAGAATATGACATTTAAAGATGTTTTATTAATAAAGAGATTTTAATGACAGTAAGGTATCTACTCCAGGCAGCATTTCAATACTACTTCTAGGAAGGTAATGAGCATCAAAGAACCTCCATATGGAGTTTCCTTCATCAGTATCAAGCTACCTCTTTCAATATTTGGTGATTTCAGCTAAATACATCCATTTATGTATGTTTTATGAGGTATAAATGTAGGCTTTTCTTGTGGTGGTCCAGTTCCATAGTAATGACTCAGAGGCTTATTTATTAAAAATTCCTAGGGCATGAACTAGGTGTGTATCTTGACAAGCTCGTAGCTTATATTAACCTGCTTATTCTAGTCTGTGTCTACTATGTGACTAGTTACTTCGCCTCAGTTTCATATGTTCAACTTCCTCTACATCCTTATAGGGAATCTTCTCACTTGATTATTTCACAGAGTTCATCTCTCTCTTCTAGAAGCCACATCTTCTAATCCTGCCTCAGCTTATAGGCCATCACATTTTTATTGGCAGGAGATGCTTTAGCACAGTAAACAAGAGATTATTTTTATATCTCTGCCTTCTAGTCTAACAAATTACTTTATTTTTTTTTGAATATATCGTTTTAGGTTTATTTTTTTCCTCTACGAACAGTAATAAATCCTCTAATTGAATTACATTTACAATAAATTAAAATATAAGACATGTACAAAGAAAAGCTAAAACATAATTTTGGAACCATCACTACACTGAAGGCCTTTTTTCTTAAGCTGCCTTTTTTTCCTGAAAACCATTTTTTCTTTTTTTTTATTTTCTAAGTTTTTTTTTTATTTACATTTAACATCAATAAACTATATACAATAAGAACAATTAGGGAAATTATCAGGTAAGAATTGCCTTCACAATGTCAAATCCATATGCATTTGGCAACTTAGAAAAAAATACTCCACTATCTATCATATTTTTGGGAATGAAAATTTCTGACTTAAACTATTTTCTATCATAACTTATATTACCAACCTAAAAACATTGTCTTAAACTTTAGATCATTTTCTTAGATTCTAAACAACTTAGGCTTAATTGTGGGCTAAATAATTGTCTAGTATTCAACCTCATCATATACTGGAAAAGATAAATATCTGAGTAAATAGGAAGTGTAGAGCAAGCAGCTTTCAATCTATAGAATTGTCAGAGGTTCCTTAATATGAGGTCAGTCCTGCAAGGTTCTTCTCCACTGTTGGAGCACTATCTTTGCTCTTCTGGCCCAGGATATAAGAGCCTTTTCTCTGAAGCAGGAATAATGAAGGGCTACCTTTCTTTTCTGGGAAAAGCTCAGTAGTCAACTTCCCTGCATCCTGTTTGTTCAGTTTGGATAGCATTATGTCTGTAGTTGAGGCAAGGACAGGTA
This sequence comes from Tokudaia tokunoshimensis, assembly GCA_036184795.1. NCBI lineage: Eukaryota > Metazoa > Chordata > Mammalia > Rodentia > Muridae > Tokudaia > Tokudaia tokunoshimensis. The sequence goes on from BTHU01000008.1 coordinate 18,840,641, forward strand.
CCACATTTTCTTTTCCTATTCATCTGTTGAGGAATATTTAGGTTATTTCACATACATGATTGTTATGAATAGAGCAACAATGAACATGGTTAAAAAAGTCTACTTAAAATAAAATAATTTTTTTCTTTGGGTACAAGCACAAAAGTGGGACATCTATATCTTGAGGTAGAACAATATTCCATATTTTTGAGAAAGTATTATGATGATTTGTAGAGTGACTGAAAAATTTACAGTCCCACCTTCAATGTATGAGTGTGCTCCTTAGTCCATGTTGTCCCTAACATGAACTCTAACTTGTGTTATTGATTTTAGAGATTCTAACAGGCATTGAAATGAAATATCAAGGAAGTTTCAATTTTTATTTCCCTGATAAATAAGGATTTTGAACATTTTTCCAGTTCCATTAATTAATTTATCCCCTTTACACCATAAATGCTGCCTCCTTCCTCCCAGTACCCATCTTGCACAGTCTTTTCTCTGATATTGTTCCCCATCTCTGAAAATAAGAATACCTGGGCATCATCTCATCCTGGCACATCAAGTCTCTGCAAACCAGGTTCATCCTCTCACACTGAGGCCAAACAAGGTTTGGGTAGGGAAAAAGAATCTGTTGACAGTCAACAGACATAAAGAGAGAGCCCTGTTTAAGGTGTTGGGGGACCAACATTAAGACAGAGCTACACATCTGCTACATATGAGGAGAGGGCCCAAGTCCAGCCCTTATATGCTCACGGGTTAGTGGTTCTGTATCTGTAACCCCTCCACAAGGGTCCGGGTTTGTTGACTTTGTTGGTCTTCCTGTGAAGTTACTATTTTCTCCATGTTTCTCATTTCTTCCCCCAACCCTTCTGAGGGTTAACCTGAGTTCAGTACATTGTTTGGTTGTGGGCCTTTCCATCTGTTCTAGTCAGCTCCTCGGTGGAGCCTCAGAAGAAAGATATTCTAGGCTCTGTCTACAGTTGTAACACAGTATCATTACTAGTGTCAGGAATTGATTCTTGTGCATGGGTTGGTCTCAACTTGTGCTAGTAATTGGTGGGCCATTCCCTCAGTCTCAAATCCACTATTGACCATGCATTTCTTATAGATAGGACAACTTTTGGGTCAGTAGTTTTGTGGGTGAGTTGCCTCCTTTTCCCTTCAATGTAGCTTTTGCATGAGTAGAGGAACTGACCACTTCTGATTCCATATTCCAACTGCTAGGAATCTCAGCTAGATTTACCACCTGACCAGAATCCTGGGAGCCTCCCTCATTCCCTGTCTCTTTTAGGTACTAGAGCTGCCTTTCTTGCTTCAAACTCTCCCATCCTCCACCAGGAGACAATATCCATTTACTATCTGAGTCCTCTGACCTCTCTTCTATCTCTCCACAACATGATCCTGACCTTGCTTCTTCCCCTCCACATTTCTCTTCCACCATGTTCCCTCCCTCCATCCGCCTCCTATGAATATTTTATTCCCCATTCTAAGTGAGATTTGATCATTCTCACAGAGGCCATCCTTGTAGGTAAGCTTCTTTAGAAAAACAAAAACTCAGGATAGCTAAAACATCTGGGAGTATCACAGGGCCTGATTTCAAGTAGTTCTATAATAGCAATAGTAATTAATAAATAATAATAATAATAATAATAATAATAATAATAATAATAATAATAAAGCATGGTATTGGTATAGAAGTAGACAGGCTGATCAATGGAATTCAATCAAAGACCCAGAAATAAATTCACACACCTATAGACACTTGAATTTTGAGAATGAAGACAAAAACATACTATGGAAAAAGGGATGCATCTTCGACAGATGGTGTTGCTCTAACTGGATAAGTACATGAACTGTGTAGAACTTAAATCAATTGATATTTATCAACCTGCACAAAACTCAAGTCCAAATGGATCAAAGCCCAGAACACAAAACCAAATATACATCTAATAGTGGAGAAATGGAGAATAACCTTGAAGGTATTTATTTAGGAGACAAATTCCTAAATGGAAGACCAACTGCTAAGGCAATAAAATGAATAATTGATAATTGGGACCTCAGGACACTAAAATCCTTCTGCAAAGCAAGGACATGGGATGAAAAGGCAACTTCCAGATTGGGATAAAAATTCTTCACCAACCACGTATTCAACAGAGGTTTAATATCCAAAATATATTAAGAACTCAAGAAATTGAATATTTTTATGAGTTTCCATGCAATTTGAATTTTTTGAGTTCTTTTTCTTTAAATTTGGATCCATACCTATTTTTAATTAGCTATTTCTTCTCTTGATACCAAGGTTTTCAAATTTTTGTTGAAAATAGATTCTTTTCTCATAAAATATGTCCTCATCAAATTTTCCTTTCCCTCTACTCCTAACAGCCCCTTCAATTCCCCTCTATTCCAGATATACTCCCCCTCTACTTCATCTTCAATAAGAGTAGGCTTCCAGGAGACAATAGCAAAACAGGATAAAACAAGATACAAAGGAAAAGACAAGGCAAAAGTGGTCAAATGGAGGCTGAGTAAGGCAACCCAATAGGAAGAAAAGAATCCCAAGAGTGGACAAAAGAGTCAGTGATATAACCATTCCAACTGTTCTACACAAACACCAAGGCCATGTTAACCGCTGTAACCATGGATGTAGAATATAAACCAATGTATATTCCTTGCTTAGAGCTTAATCTCTGTGACCCATGTCAAACTGCTTAATTGGCACTTTGTTGAATCAGTAGGGTATGTTATCCACTCTGTCATTACATTATAATGTATCTTAGTTATATTTAAAATATATGCTGTGTAAATCACAAATTTAAAGATTAAAGGAGGTCAAAAATTGAGAGGTAGTGGGTGCATATATTAGAATTTGGACGTATGGAAATGATTTAATTAAAATATTCATGCATGAAATTCTCACCAGCAAAATATTAAGAGGACAAAGTTAAAATATGCCTATATCTCTAAATACAAAACCAGGCCCAGGATATATAGATCTCATTGCTCAAGTCTGATTGAAAGTTGTAACCTACCTAGTGAGAAGTAGTACATGTATGTGTATAAGCTGAATAAAATGCAAGTATGGAAAACAAGATGTTGTAAGTGTATAATTAACTTTGACCTCAAGGATAAAGAGATCAGCTAGAGATTTTATACCTTCTTGGGTATTAGTCTTAATGCATTTATAGTTTTCTATCATTCATAACACAAAACCTAAGTAGGTCTAATGAGATTGTTTGTATATTCAGTCACTAGGGACATGAAAGCTGTAAATCCTCTGAACTTATAATTTGACTCAAAAGGCTTATCTCATCCATAAAACATATTTGGAACATACTCTGTGAGGTTAAGTGTTGGGAAATTAATTCAAAGTCTCATACAGAGGCTCACTCTTCCCTTCCTAACAATAAGAGTTCTGTGACTACCCAGTACTAAATGATTTGACTTTCTCCATTCCACAATGACAATAGCCAGGTAATTCCACCTCCTGGCATTTTCTAGTTTCTTATATGTGAATCTGTGAGAAAAGTGCATGCAGAAGAATGTGAGCAATATGAAGTTCTGCAGGAAGACTTTGCTATCCATTATCATTGTCTCATGACCTTTTCTACCTTTGTAAAATTACACAATACTGTTCTCATTCTAAAAAATCTTAAGTATTAATAGTACAATTTTTAAGTACTAATGTGCTAAATTTTTCTATACTTATTTGCATATTTTGGGAAGGTAAAGAGAAAGGTAAGTTTTTAAATCTTTTATTATCTTTTCCTCAGATCAACATTAATCTATATTCAGAAAATAAAGTTGTCTGCCAATTCTTCTGAGAAGCTATGAGAACACTGTAAAAATTGAGATGCAAGCACACACCAAGAATGCTATAGGCCTAATCTAAGTCTCTTACCACACAGTTTCAAAAATACATCACAAAGAAATAATGTTGGAATAAATACTCTCATCAATTTGAATTGTAAAAAATACCATACTCATTAAAACAGATCAAATTCATACTTTTTTCAGAAAAAAATGCATATGTGTCAAAGCTCTGCTTAAACATTTTACACTACTGCTTGGGTTCTATCATCTGGCAGCACTGGATATTTTTCTTCTTTGTTTTCCAATTATATTTTTCACTGGTTATAGCTTCACAGTCCATAAATACAGAAGCTTATCTCATCCATAAAGCATATTTGGAACATATTCTGTGAAGTTATGTGTTGAGCAATGAATGCAAAGTCCCATACAGAGGCTCTTCCCTTCCTAACAATAAGAGTTAGGAAGAGATACCATAATAGAGATATTTATGATGAAGAATGGACATTAAAGATGGGAAATGGGAACTGTGATATCAACAGAAAAACATTGAAAAATTTGTATGGTAGAAAATTTTAGTGTAGCAATTTGCTTAAAATTAGTAAAGTAGAATTAAAGATGTCAGATTTAATGAAAATGTAAAGCAAATCAAAAGTATAACTCATATCTAGAGCTTCATAATAAACAATATACTTGTGCAGGCTTGATAAGTATTCAATGCCTTTTCAGAGAAATAAAAGAATTTTAACTTCAGGTTTTCAGTGTTGACATTCATTATAAATCTATATCATTTTATCATTAATTTATTTTCCTGGTAGCATACAAAACTACCATTTACTTGTACATTGTACTTTTTCATGTAAAATCTTCCCATATTAAACATGAATTCATTATTTCCAATGCCCCTAAACTCACAGCTATAGAAATGAGAATGAGAGATATCAGATTGTCTTATGATATCAAGAAAACATCAAATAGCAAAAAAGTGACTAGGATTTCCTTATGTTGAACAATATTCTAGATATCTTTTGCAATATGATTTGTATTTGATTTAATTTATTCTAACAAACTGGAAGTTTTCATTGTGTTAATAATTTTCAAATCAAGCATGCATAGTGGTTAGATTCATACAAATTGAATACTTTTTGAATCAAATGATTCTTGCTGAGTGGTAACTTGATTCTTTCCATATGAAAGGAATCTAACTTAGGATATCTAATGCTTTTCTTACATTATGTGTTTCTCTGCTCTGTGTATCAACTTCTTTATATTACCATTTTGATATTCTTCATTTTCTCTTATGAATTTTTAAGTGTTTTCTCATGCGTTTTTTCTATTAATCAATAAGCAAGTATAAATGTAAAATATTTTTAAAATGTTTTCAGAAAGGATCCTTACTATGGATGATTCTGATTTCATGAATTGTAATTATGTTTGTTTTTTATATTGATTTAATTTATCCTTTGGCAATGTAATACATTTACATATTGTGTCAGTTTACTTCAACTCCCACACTTATCTGAACCACTCCTGATCCTGTTATTTCCTCACCTCCCTATAATACTTTTCCCCACATTAAGATAGGATATGATTCTAAAATTTGTAATTTTTTATTTTACTCTCAGAATTCTGAAAAATACTGGGACAATTGATATTTAAAATGTGTTAATGACTATGTTAAAAAATGAAAGTATATGAGAGTGGTAAATATAGAGATGATTAAGCAGGGCAATAAATTTCATTATTTGGATAAAGTAGACAGAGTCATAGAAGATAATCAGACATAGGCTTCCTTAGTCACATGAGATCAAAATATACTTAAAAAAAGAATTATATAGCAATTTCTGTAAAAACAACATATCAGAAAGTTTGTTGAAGATTCTTTACTCTCATCCTTAATGGTTAATACATGTAATTGTTTTCTGAATTTTTCTAAGTGTATGTAACACAGTAATGTATATTTGATTATATTTTCACCACATTACTCTTATTCATCAGTAATAGAGTGTACAGAAATCAAACATCTGCTTCAGAATTCTTTCTTCTGGGATTAACAGATGATCCAGAACTACAGTTACTTCTCTTTGAACTCTTCCTCTTCATGTATCTGGTCACAGTGCTGGGAAACCTCATCATTATCTTGGCTGTTAGCCTTGACTCCCACCTCCACACTCCAATGTACTTCTTTCTCTCTAACCTCTCTTTCACTGATATCTGTTTCATCACCAGCACAGTTCCCAAGATGTTAATAGACATCCAGAGACAGAACAATGCCATCAGTTACGCAGATTGCCTTACACAGATGTACTTTGTTGTTTTTCTTGGTGGAATGGAAAACTTTCTCCTTGCAGCAATGGCTTATGATCGATATGTGGCCATCTGCCATCCACTTAGATATATGGTCATTATGAATCCAAGCATCTGTATTCTGCTAACACTGTTCTCCCTGTTCAGTAGCATGATGGATGCCTTGCTACACAGTCTGTTGGTGTTGAGACTATCCTTCTGTACATCTTTGGAAATCCCTCACTTCTTCTGTGAACTTGCTCATATAATCAAGCTGTCATGTTCTGACACCCTTATCAATAGCATAGTGATATATGTGTCAGCTTTCGTACTTGGTGGACTTCCATTTGGGGGCATTATTTTATCTTATGTTCAAATTGTCTCCTCATTTTTGAAAAGGTCTTCAAAGAGAGGTAGTTACAAAGCTCTGTCCACCTGTGGGTCTCACTTGTCAGTTGTTTCCCTCTTCTATGGCTCAGTTTTTGGAGTCTATATCAGTTCTTACCTGACTGACTCTCCTAAAAAGATTGCAGTGGCTTCAGTATTGTACACTGTGGTTCCTCAGATGCTAAACCCATTCATGTATAGTTTGAGGAACAAAGACATGAAAGAAGCCTTGAGGAAAATAAGTGAGAGGATTTTGTAATAATATTCTTATACAAACCTGTAGTCAGCTTTGAAAACTTGCTTCTATCTTAACACATGATTGTGCCCTTTAGAATTATATTTTTGTTAATAATTCTACTGTTATGCTAAAATATGCTACTGGTAAATATCTTTGGTAAATAATAACCTATGAAATTGATATAATTAGATAATGTTGGTACATCTAATGAGATTCATTGTTTTCAAGACATATAGATAAATATGCTAGTATAATTATTTAATCTCAAAGTGAGGATTTTTGTCCACCTTTAATCATTCAGTACACCAAAAAAGACACACAACTTCCATTTTTATGGTAAACCTTAATCAGTACTAGAGTTGGGAAGATATTTACATTCTCATCAATAGCCTGAATTATAATTTGCCATGTTCTATCTGGGCTGCACTTAGCTCCAATTGGCCAGCCCTCATGTCCCTGTATTCATAATTCCCTTACCCCTGGCAGCATTCTCTTCTTTTCCACTCATTTCTTACTCCCTTGTGACCTCTTCAGACTCCAAACACAGGAACACAAGTAGCCCACCTATCTCTCTTCTGCCAAGTTATTGGCTGTAAGCATCATTATTCACTAATCAAGGATAATTTGGGGAGCAAGGTTACATAGCACCATTTGGGTATGTCACTTGTTTGCATGGAGACTCTCTCATCCCTGGAACAACCAGGCCTTTGGGGGTCATCATTTTGCCTTACAATATAAGCTAAAGACTAAACCTCCACATGAAAATCTCTTTAAGTGTAAGACAGTGCATTTACTTCAAAATATATTATAACAAGAAAGCATTGTTTAATTTAAGGACTTTGGAGGGAGGGAATGACTGCTCTTTAGGCTATGGGTTCCATTAATGCTTCAAAATGTGGTCTCTTCCATTGATTGGCCCTATTCCAGGTCAACAGCTCAAGAGGGAAACTCAAGAAACATATTTAAACATGATGTCTTAATATTTTACATTTGTAGTGTAACATAGCGAGATAGAAATAGGGCAGATATTTTAGACGTATGTAGGGAATGCATATCATGAAAATATATTATAGACTTTAAAGTCTCAGAATTAATTAAAATATACTAAATTTTGAATATGATATTATTCTAATAGGAATGAAATTTTCCTTAAAATTGGCATTTTTGATGTACTTTAACTTAAATAAATTTGCCCTGACTCATTTTAAAAATATCATTTTGGAAGAATGTAACTTGTGGTGGACTAATTGATGTTAATTAAAATATAGCTGTATTTTCCAATAGCATGAGTTTTTCCTGCATGAAAAAAAACAAAAACAAAAAACAAACAAAAAAAATCCTGTCTACCAAATAACATGAGAATGATGATGTCTTTTCATATGCAGGCAGACATGTGATGGACGTTGAGAAATTGAAACACAGAGGCATAAATATTAAATCTGGACTGCTGAAATAACCGGTAGATTCCTAATATCTTATCATGTTGTCCCACATATCTGATTTTAAGGAGCAAATTATTTTTATTAGGCATATATTTGTATATATGTGCAATTGGCCTCTAAAACTCAAACTCAGTAAAACAGTTTCAAATTCTGTAGAATTATCTTTGCTTAAGAAATTGATCACAACACCCAGGAGCACAGGTGATGCCACAACATCTGGCCCAATATCCAGTAAATCTGGAACCCCTGTTATCAAGAAACATAGGAAACCCCAACCAGCCAGAGGCACAGGTTTCTTCTGTTTTGTACAGGTGCTCAGAGCAGACCCAGAGGGCTAGCTCCCCACACACTCCTATAACACCCAGTGGAAGCTCGACTCCCAGGATATTTGACACACCCAGGATCACATGTCAAGCCACAACATCTGCCCCAACACTGGGCATAACTGGGTTCCTCAGGATCCAGGGATACAGGAACATCACCCAGCCAGAGGCACAGGTTCCTACTGGTTTCTACCTGTGCCCAGACCTAGGCAGGGTTCTGATTACCTATCCATTCCGACTATTCGAGAAAGCTTGAGTCCCAGGAGATCTGACACACCCAGGATTACTGGAGCTCTGACATACCCAATATTACAGTTGAGGCTGTAGCATCTACCCCAACTCCAGGCATACCTGGGATTCCCCACAGGAACTAAAGAAGCAGGAACCTACACCCAGCCAGGGGAACACATTCCTTCAAACTTACACCTGTGTCCAGAGTAGATACAGGAATCTGGCTCCCCACCAACTCCTGCAACACCTAGAGAAAACCTGAATCTCAGGAGCTCAGACATACAAGATCTCAGGATCTTACAGGGAGTTTGACTACTAGGAACTCTGCCACACAGAGGATCTCAGGATAACAGAATCTTAGGATCCCAAAGACAGCTGGACTCCCAGGTCCACAGGAGGGATAGGCTACAATCAGAGAAAACAAGGGTAGTTAGTTCAAGAGATAACAAGATGGTGAGAGGCAAGTGCAAGAACATAAGCAACAAAAACCAATGCTACTTGTCAAAAACTTTACCCAGTTCTTCCACCACACCAAGCACTGGATACTCCAAAACACCTGAAAAGCAAGATGCAGATCTAAAATCCTATCTCATCAGTATTAGAGGACTTTAAAAAGGACATAAATAAATCACTTAAAGAAATAGAGGACAACACAGGTAACCAATCAGTAGCCCCTAAAGAGAAAACACATATATCTCTTAAAGAAATACAGGAAAACATAATCACACATGTGAAGGAATTGAACAAAACTTCCCATGATATAAAAATGGAAAAAGAAGCATTAAAGAAAATGCAAAGGGAGATGGAAAACCTAGGAAAGAGATCAGGAGTCACAAATGCAAGCATCACCAACAAAATACAAAAGATAGAAGAAAGAAGAATCTCAGGTGTAGAAGGTACCATAAAAGACATTGAATAAACAGTCAAAGAAAATACAAAAAGCAAAAAGCTTCTAACTCAAAACATTCAAGAAATCCAGGACATAATGAAAGACTGAACCAAATAAAAATAGGCCTAGAAGAAATTAAAGAATCCCAACTCATAGTTCCGGCAAAATCTTCACTAAAATTATAGAAGAAAAATTTCCTAACCTAAAGAAGGAGATGCCCATCAACATACTGTAACTGCCCACAGTTACATTGAATGGGTTACCTGGAAGGGAAGCTGGGACTGTATGAGAAGGTGGCATAAAGAGATCCAGACCAAGACAACATTTGCTGTTCAAGGTCTCAAAGTTTAATGGAGGACTCCAAATATATAGGCGCATGAGAACCCTTTTCCCAAAGGCTGGAAACTTCTCCATAGAACCAGTTTGGTTGCTCCACAGGTGACTAGTGTTTTTCAGGAAACCTTAGGTACTTGAAGAACAATGGGCTACACCTTGGTCCGAGTGCTCCCCCACAGGTGGAGGGGATTATGGCTAACACAGGAATTCTCACTCAAAGGTTGGAAAAGGAACTTCACCTTGATCGATGTCAAGTTCCTGCCAAGTGCCATGGCACCCCAATAAGGCTCTCTACAACATACAAGAAGCATACAGAGCACCAAATAGATCACAAATGTGATCACAAAAGAAATTTCTCCTGTCATCTATTAATCAAAACACCAAATGCACAGAAAAAAGGGAAGAATATTGAAAGTGGTAAGGGAAAAATTTCAAGTAACATATAATGGGAGACCCATCAAAATTACACCAGACTTCTCAATAGAGACTCTAAAAGCCAGAATATCTTGGGCAGATGTCATAAAGACCCTAAGAGAACAAAAATGCCACCCCAGGATACTGTACCCAGCAAAACTCTCAATTAACACAGAATAAGAAAGCAAGATACCCCATGACAAAAATCAATGTGAACATTATCTTTCCACCAATCCAGCCATATAGAAAAAAAATAGAAGGAAAACTCCAATACAAGAAGGGGAACAGCACCCATGAAATAGCAAGAAACTAATCTCACAGCAAACCCAAAAGAGAACCACACAAGCATAATTCCACCTTTAAGAACAAAAATAACAGGAAGCAACAATGATTGGTCTTTAAAATCTCTCAACATCAATGGATCCAACTCCCCAATAAAAGAAAGGAAATAGTATAACAGGATACACAAATAGAAAGCAGCATTTTGCTGCATATAAGAAACACACCTTAGTGACAAAGGTAACTACTACCTCAAAGTAAAAGGCTGGAAAAAATTCCAAGCAAATGTTCTCAAGAAAAAAGCTGGTGTAGAAATTCTGGCATCCAATAAAATAGACTTTCAAGCAAAACTTATCAACAAGTTCAGGAGGTCACTAAATATTCAGCAAAAGAAAAATCTGCCAATGGGAAATCTCAATTCTGAACGTCTATGTGCCACATGCAAAGGCTCCCATGTTTGAAAGCACCTAAAGAGATGTTCATCATCCTTAGTCATTAGGGAAATGCAAATCAAAACAACCCTGAGATTCCATCTCACACCAGTCAGGATGGCTAAGATCAAAAACACAGGAGACAGCAGTTGTTGGCGAGGATGTGGAGAAAGAGGAACACTCCTCCACTGCTGGTGGAATTGCAGGCTGGTACAACCACTCTGGAAAGCAGTCTGGCGGCTCCTCAGAAAACTGGGCATGACACTTCCGGAGGATCCGGCTATACCACTCCTGGGCATATACCCAGAGACTTTACCTGCATGCAATAAGGACACATGCTCCACTATATTCATAGCAGCCTTATTTATAATAGCCAGAAGCTGGAAAGAACCCAGATGTCCCTCAACGGAGGAATGGATTCAGAAGATGTGGTATATTTACACAATGGAATACTACTCTGCAATTAAAAACAATGAATTCACGAAATTCCTAGGCAAATGGTCAGAACTTGAAAATATCATCCTTAGTGAGGTAACCCAATCACAAAAGATCACACATGGTATGAAGTCACTGATAAGGGGATATTGACCCAGAATCTTAGAATACCCTAGACACAATCAGCATATCAATAGATTTCTAAAAAGATGGAAGGAGAGACCCCTGGTCCTGGAAAGACTGGATGTAGGGGAACGCCAGGACAGAGTAATGAGAGGGGGTTGAACAGAGAAAAGAGGGAGGGAAGGGGGCTTATGGGACTTTCGGGGAGGGAGGAAACGGGAAAGGGGAAGTGATTTGGAATGTAAATTAAAAAAATAAAATTAAATTAAATTAAAAAAAAAAAAAAGAAAACAAGATTTACTGAAGCTCAAAATACACATTGAACCTCAAACAATAGTAGTAGGAATCTTTAACACCCCAATCTCACCAATGGACGACAGATCATAGTAACAGAAATTAAACAGAGACACAGTTTTACTTAAAGAAGTTATGAATGAATTTAGCAGATATTTATATAACAATCCACCCTAAAACAAAAGAATATACCTTCTTCTCCACACCTCATTGTACTTTCTCCAAAACTGACCATCTAGTTCGACACAAAACCGGCCTCAACAAACACAAGAAGATTGAAATAATCCCATGCATCTTATTAGATCAACAGGGACTAAGGCTGGTCTTCAACAACAACAACAACAAATAAATAAATAAATAAATCTAGAAAGCCCACATACACGTGGAAATTGAACAATCTACAAAGTGAGAAATTGTTCAGGGAAGAAATAAAGAAAGAGATAAAAGACATTTTATAATTTAGTGAAAATGAAGGCACAGCATACTGAAACATATGGGGCATAATGAAAGCAGAGCTAAGAGTAAATTTCATACCTCTGAGTACCTCCATAAAAAAAAATTGGAGAAAGCACATATTACCAGCTTAACAGCATACCTGAAAGCTCTAGAACAAAAGAAGCAAATGTACCCAAGAGGAGTAGGTGGCAGGAAATATTCAAGCATAAGGCTGAAAATAACCAAGTAGAAACAAAGAGAATTACACAAAGAATCAACAAAACCAGGAGCTGGTTCTTTCAGAAAATCAACAAAATAGATAAAATTTTAGTCAGTCTAACCAGAGAGAGGGCATGGAGTCAGTATCTAAATTAAAAAATAAATCAGAAATGAAAATGGAGACATAAAAACAGAAACTGAAGAAATTCAAAAAATTAGATCCTCCTACAAAATCCTATACTCAACAAAATGGGATAATCTAGATGAAATGGATAGTTTCCTAGAAAGATACCAAGTAAGAAAGCTAAATCAGGATCAGATAAAAACTCTAAATAATACCATAACTCCTAAGGAGATAAAAGCAGTCACTAACAATCTCCCAACCAAAACATCCCCAGGAGCAGCTGGTTTTGTTGTAGAATTCTATCAGAACTTCAAACAAAACCTAATACCAATACTTCTCATACTATTTCATGAAATAGAGAAAGATCACTAACTAACACATTCTATGATGCCACAGTTACTAAACCAATGACCCAACAAACAAAGAGAACTTCAGAACAATATCACTCATGAATATTGATGCAAAAATACTCAATAAAATTCTTGCAAATTGAATCCAAGAACACATCAAAATAATTATTCATCATGAGCAAGTAGGCTTCATTCCAGGGATGAAAGTAGAGTTCAATATACAGAAATCCATCGACATAATCCACTATACAAACAAATTTGAAGAAAAAACCCATAATCTTCTCATTAGATACTGAAAAAGTGTTTGACAAAATATGACACCCATTCATGCTAAAAGTATTGGAAAGACTAGGAATTCAAGGTCCATACCCAAATATAATAAAAGCAATATACAGCAAAGGAATAGCCAATATCCAACTAAATATAGAGAAAAGTGAAGCAATCCCATAAAAAACAGGGACTAGACAAGACTGCCCACTCTGCCTCTATCTTTTCAAAATAGTACTTGAAGTTATATCCAGAGCAATTAGGCAACAAAATGGATACAAATAGGAAAGGTGGAGGTGAAAATATTTGTGGAAGATATGATAGTACACATAAATGACCCAAAAAAAAAAATCTGCAAGAGAACTCCTACATCTGATAAACAACTTCAACAAAGTGACTGGATACAAAATTAACTCAAATAAGTAGCTCTCCTCTATTCAAAGGATAAACACTCTGAGAAAGAAATTATGGAAACAAAACCTTTTACAATAGTCACAATTAATATAACATATCTTTGTATGACTCTAATCACGGAAGTAAAGTATCTGTTTGACAGGAACTTTAAGGCTCTGAAGAAAGAAATCATAGAAAATCTCAGAAGAAGGAAAGATCTCCCCTGCTCACGAATCTGTAGGATTAAAATTGTTAAATGGCCATCATACCAAATCACTCTACAGATTCAATGCAATCCCCATCTAAGTTCCAATTCAATCCTTTACAGAGATAGAAAGAGCAATTCTCAAATTTATCTGGAACAACAACAACCACCCCAGGAGAGCAAAATATATACATATATCAAGGACCTCCACTTAAAACCAGATATACTTAATCTAATAGAAGAGAAAGTGGGAAAGAAACTCGGAAACACTGGCACAGGGCAAATTTTTTTTTTTTTTTTTTTTTTTTTGTACAGAACACTATTGGCTTAATCTCTAAGATTAACTATTGGCAAATGGGACCTCATAAAATTGAAAAGTTTCTGTAAGACAAAGGACACTGTCAATAGGACAAAATGGCAACCCACAATTTGGGCAAAGATCTTCACCAATCAAGGGCTAACATCCAAAATTTACAAAGAACTCAAAAAGTTATACTCCAGAGAACTAAATGACCCTCTCAAAAGTGGATACAGAGCTAACAGAGAACTCACAACTGAGGAAACTTGAAGGGCTGAGAAGCACTTAAAAAATGTTTAACATTCTTATTCATTCGGGTAATGCAGAATGACCCTGAGATTACACCTTACACTAGTCCTAATGGCTACAATAAAAAGTTCAAGTGACAAGAGATGCTGACTATGATTTGGAGAAAGTAACCCTGCTCCAATGCTGGTGGGACTGCAAGCTGGTACAACCACTCTGGCATTCAGATTTTTCAGTTCCTCAGAAATCATTCTACCTGAGGACCCAGATATACCACACCTGGCCATATACCCAAAAGATACTCCAACATATAACAAGGACACAGGTTACACTATGTTCATAGCAGCCTTATTTATAACAGCCAGAAGATGTAAACAATCCAGATGTCCCTCAACAGAGGAATAGATACAGAAAATGTGGTGTATTTACACAATGGAGTACTACTCAGCTATTAAAAACAATAACTTTATGAAATTTGCAGGAAAATGAAGGGAACTTGAAAATATAATGCTGAGTCATGAAATGAAATCACAAAAGAACACAAATGATATGTACTCACAGATAAGTAGATATTAGCTAAAAATCAGCTCAAAATATCTACCATACAACTCACAGACCATATGTAGCCCAATAAAAAAGATGACCATGCAAATGTGTGGATGCTTCAGTCCTACTCAGAAGGGGGAATAAATTAATCTCAGAATGGAGAGGGAGAAAGGGATCTGGTAGGGGGAAATAAAAGGAGGAGAAATAGGGAGGCCAGTATATATACTGAGGAGATGGGACAGAAGTACAGAGTGTCAGTGATTTAAAAGGAGATATGGAGCCATGGGGGAGGGAGAACTGGAGGTAGCCACTAGAAAGTCCCACATGCCAGGGACCCAAGTGTTTCCTAGGAACCAACAACGAGTACTTTAGCCAAAAATACCCAATGAAGAGGTAAAAGAACCTGTAGAGATCATATCCAGTGGATAGGCACCATACCTAGTTGAGGGATGGGTCTGTGTGTTAAAAGGTGGCCAATGTCTGGCCTGCCATGGGGATAGGGCAACTCATGGAGGCAGACACAGGACAACATGTGTGCAATTGTGTGCAACCCACACAGCCTCCAGATGGGTTTCGGACTGTGAGAAGTAACAGGACCCTGCTCCAGGGTGGGGAAGTGAAGTCTGAAGGCCCTGTGGACCTGCCAGGGTTGCCTTGTAAGTAGCAGCCAGCATGAAGATTGAAGATGACAGGTTCTTAGGCTCCTGGTCATTGCAGATGCTTCTGGATTCTGTGGATGAGCTGAGAAAGGGCTGAATCTAGCGCGGGGCCAAAGGGAAAATGGCAGGAGGAAACCTCTGGCTTAGTCCAGTAGGGAGGAGAGAGTCCTTGTCTTGCTCCTCAAGTGGCTTGAATTGGTGGAAACCTTGTCTGAGAATAAAGAAAGGTCCCCTTTATGAGATTACTCACAGCTCTACAGAGGAAGACCTGCTCCATTGCTCCAGCAGGGCAGATTATGATGAGAAGAGGCAGTCAGGTTTTAAAGCATTTATTGGCATGGTAGAGAATTGTGATGAGTGAAACTGCACCTCACATTCTCAGGGCAGGCCTGAGGTTAAATATCTTTTGCAGAGAGAAGTGTCTGTGAAGGAGAGCTTAATTGACTAAGCCCATTAGGGCTTTAGGTATCTCATTAAAATGGAGATCTGTCTTGAGGCTATGTGATTGATGGTCGCAGGCCTATGCAGTGGAGAACTGTGGCCTCATAAGGAGCCTGGTGTTTGGAAGCATGACAAACACTTGCTGTACCTTCCAGGATCATCTTGTGCTAGGTCACCGTGGTTTAAACCTATCGCAACCAAAAATCAGACTGCCTTTCATGGTCCCACAGGGACCACTCACACATCTCAAAATATTAATCCAGAATTCCTTCTGTCAACAGGAATTGTGAGGAGAAAGATTGGAACAGATATTGAAGGAGAGGTCATTCAGAGACTGTCCCACCTAGGAATACATCCCATCTGCAGAAACAAAATCAAAACACTCTCGTTGATGCCAAGAAGTGCTTGTTGACAGGAGCCTGGTAGAGCAAGCCTCTGAGAGACTCTTACAGAGCCTGACCAATTCAGATGAAGATGCTTGCAGCCGAACAGTGTACTAAGCATGGGGACCCCAATGTAGATGTTAGGGTAAGGACTGAAGGAGCTGAAGGGGTTTGCAATTCCCTAGGAAGAACAAAACAAATCAAACAACCAAAGATCCCAGGAACAAAAGAGTACACATGGGGGTGGGGGGGCTATGGCTCCAGCTGGATGTATAGCAGAGGATTGCCTTATGTGGCATCACTGAGAGTGGAGCCCCTTGGTCCTGTGGAGGCTCAATGACCCAGGGTAGGGGAATGCTTGGATAATGAGGCATGAGTAGGTCAGCCAGTGCAGGACCACCCTTATAGATGTGGTGAGGAGGGAAAGGAAACAGAGGGATGATTTTTGAAATTAAAATACATAAAATAGCCTTCTGAGCCTTGTCCCCCTACCACTGTCACCTGCCCTTCTGCTGGGGCAAAATCTTGCCAGCACTGCTGCAGTAAAAATTCCATCTCCTGATACTTCCTAGCAAACCAGACACTCAGGACAGTTGGTAAGAACACCACTATCACTATCTCTGGAGGCCCAGAGCTGCCACTAGGGGTCTGGCAGGACTCACTACCCAGCAACCACCAAAAGACCTGCCCTTCTGAATAGCAATCCCTTCTGAGCCTTGTCCTCCTGCCACATCCTCCTGCCCTTCTGCTGGGACAGGACCTTGCCAGCTCTGCTTCAGTGAAGACTCCATCTCCTGATACTTCCTAGAGAACCAGCCACTCAGGGCAGTTGAACCTTGCTCTTTCTGCTGTGGCAGAATCTTGCAAGGTCTGCCACAGGAAAGACATCATCTCCTAATACTTCCTAGAGAATTAGCCACACATAGGTCATTTGGAGTGTGAAGAGACCTGGGAGCACAGGAGTGCTGGTCTCCGAGGAGAACCTACATACCTGTATGCACAGAGAGAATGGGAGTACCAGGAGTACATATATACAGGCTTACAAGACAGATAAGCCAAAATCAGAGACAGCAAGACCAGCTAACACGAGAGAAAACTAGATGGCAAAAGGCAAACGCAAGATCAATACCAACATAAACCAAGGCAACATGGCACAAACAGAACCCAGTTTTTCCACAAGAGCAAATCCTGAATACCGCAACACACCAGAAAAAGCAAGAGCTGAATTTAAAATCACATCTCATGATATTTATAGAGGACTTCAAGAAGGACAAAAATAACTCCCTTAATGAAATACAAGAGAACATTGTTCAAAAGGTAGAAGCCCTTAAAGAATAATCACAAAAAATCCCTTAAAAAAAAACAGGATAACATGGGTCAACAGGTAGAAGCTCTTAAAGAGGAAACACAAAAATCCCTTAGGGAATTATGGGAGAGCATGGGTCAACAGGTAGAAGCCCTTAAAGAGGAAACACAAAAATCCCTTAAAGAAATACAGGAGAACATGGGTCAACACTTAGAAATCCTTAAAGAGGAAACAAAAAATCACTTAAAAAAAAAAAACACAGGAGGACATGGGTCAACAAGTAGAAGCCCTTAATGAGGAAACACAAAAATCCCTTAAAGAATTTCAAGAAAACAAAAAACAAACACATGAAGGAACTGAAAAAAAACTATCCAGGATCTAAAAATGGAAGTAGAAACAATAAAGAAGTCACAAAGTGAGACATCTCTGGAGATAGAGAACCTTGGAAAGAATTCAGGTGTCATAGATGCAAGCATCAACAACAGAATACAAGAGATAGAAGAAAGAATATCAAGGGCTGAAGATACCATAGAAAACATTGACTCAACAGTTAAAGAAGATGCAAAATGCAAAAAACTTGTAACCCAAAACATACAGGAAATCCAGGACACAATGAGAAGACCAAAGCTAAAGATCATAGGTATACAAGAGGGCAAGGATTTACAACTTAAAGGACCAGAAAATATGTTCAGCAAAATTATAGAAGAAAACTTCCCTAACCTAAAGAAAGAGATGCCCATGAACATACAAGAGGCCTATAGAACTCCAAACAGACTGGACCAGAACAGAAACTACTCCCAAAAAATAATAATCAAAACAACAAATGCACTAAACAAAGAAAGAATATTAAAAGCAGTAATGGAAAAAGGTCAAGTAACATATAAAGGCAGACCTATGAGAATTACACCAGACTTCTTACTGGAAACTATGAAAGCTAGAAGATCCTGGGAAGATGTCATATAGACCCTAAGAGAAAATAAATGTCATCCCAGGCTATTATACCCAGCAAAACACTCAATTACCATAGATGGAGAAAACAAGATATTCCATGACAGAACCAAATTTACAAAATATCTTTCAACAAAGCCAGCACTTCAAAGGATAAAGGGTGGAAAATACCAACACAAGTTAGGAAACTACACCCTAGAAAAAGCAATAAAGTAATCTTCTTTCAACAACCCAAACGAAGATAGCCACATAAACATAGTTCCACCTTTAACAATGAAAATAACAGGAAGCAGTAGTCACTATTCCTTAATATCTCTTAACATCAATGGACTCAATTCCCCAACAAAAAGACATAGACTAACAGACTGGATACATAAACAGGACCCAACATTTTGCTGCATACCATCAAAGAAACCCAACTCAGTGACAAAGGCATTCATTACCTCAGATTCAAAAGTTGGAAAACAATTTTCCAAGCAAATTGTTCCAAGAAACATGCTGGAATGATGATACTTACATCAGATAAAATCGACTTTCAATCAAAAGTTGTCAAAAAAGATAAGGCAAGATAGTTCATACTTATCAAAGGAAAAATCTTCCAAGATGAACTCTTAATTCTGAACATCTATGCTCCAAATGCAAGGACACCCACATTCATAAAAGAAACTTTACTAAAAATTAAAGCACACATTGTAGCCCACACAATTATAGTGGGAGACTTCAACACCCCACTCTCAACAATGGACAAACCATAGAAACAGAAACTAAGCAGAGACATGTGGAAACTAACTAAAGTTATGGACCAAATTAATCTAACAGATATTTATAGAACATTCCATCATCAAGCAAGGAATACACCTTCTTCTCAGCACTTCATGATACCTTCTCCAAAACTGAACAGATAATTGGTCACAAAACAGGCCTCAACAGATATAGGAATATTGAAATAATTCCATGCACCCTATCAGATTGCCATGGCCTAAGGCTGGTCTTGAGTTCAAACAAAACCAATGGAAAACACACATGCATGTGGACTTTGAACAATGCTTTTCTCAAGGATAGCTTGGTCAAGGAAGAAAGAAAGAAAGAAAGAAAGAAAGAAAGAAAGAAAGAAAGAAAGAAAGAAAGAAAGAAAGAAAGAAAGAAAGAAAGAAAGAAAGAAAGAAAGAAAGAAAGCAGTTAAAGACTTCTTTAGAATTTGAAGAAAATGATGACACATCATATCAAACTTATGGTACACATTGAAAACAGTGCTAAGAGGAAAACTCATAGCTCTAAGTGCCTCCAAAAAGAAATTGGAGAGGGTTTACACTAGAAGCTTGGCAACACACCTGAAAGTTCTAGAACAAAAAGAAGCAAATGCACCTAAGAGGAGTAGATGGAAAGAAATAATTAAACTCAGGGCTGAAATCAACAAAATAGAAAGAAAATTGGAAAATCTTGATGAAATGGACAATTGTCTAGATACATACTAGGTGCCGATGTTAAAACAGTATCAGATAAACCATCTAAATAGTCCCATAAGTCCTGAGGAAATAGGAGTCATTGTTAATATTCTTCTTACAAAAAAATAATGCCCAGGACCAGATGGGTTTAGTGAGGAATTCTATCAGATCTTCAAAGAAGAGCTAATACCAATACTCTTCAAACTATTCCACAAAATAGAAACTCAAGGAGCAAAAAAATTCTCAACAAAATTCTGGCCATCTGATCCAACAATGCATCAAAACAATAATTCACCACAATTAAGTAGGATTCTTCCTAAGGATGAAGGGCTGGTTCAATATACAGAAATACATCAATGTAATCTACTACATTAACAAACTCAAAGAAAAATACCACATGGTCATTTCATTATGCTGAAAAACTTTTTGACAAAATTCAGCATCCCTTCATGATAAAAGTATAGGAGAGATCAGGAATTCAGGGCCCATAGCTAAACATAGTGAAAGCAATATAATGTAAACCAGTAACTAACATCAAACTAAATGGAAAGAAATTTGAAGCAATCCCACTAAAATCAGGGACCAGACAAGGCTGCCCAATCTCTCCCTATCTATTCAATATAGTACTCAAAGTCCTAGCCAGAGCAATTAGACAACAAAAGGAGGTCAAAGGTAGACAAATGTGAAGGGAAGAAATCAAACTATCACTATTTGCAGACAATATGATCATATACTTAAGCAACCCCAAAACTTATACCAGAGAACTCCTAAAGCTGATAAACAACTTCAGCAAAATGGCTGGATATAATATTAACTCAAACAAATCAGTAGCCTTCCTCTACTCAAAGGATAAACAAGGTGAGAAAGAAATTAGGGAAATGACACCCTTTACAATAGTCACAAATAATAGTCCATACATTGGTTTGACTCTAACCAAGCAAATGAAAGATCTGTATGAAAAGAACTTCAAGCCTCTGAAGAAAGAAATCATAGAAGATCTCAGAAGATGGAAGGCTCTCCCATGCATAAGGATTGGAAGGATTAATTTAGTAAAAATGACCATCTTGCCAAAAGCAATATACCAATTCAATGCATTCCCCATCAAAATTCCCAATCAATTCTTCATAGAGCTAGAAAGAGGAATCTGCAAATTCATTTTGAATAACAAAAAACCCAGGATAGCAAAACCTATTCACCAAAACAAAAGATTTACTGGGGTACTCACCAGCCCTGACTTCAAGCTCTACTACAGAGCAATAGTGATAAAAACTCTATGGTTTTGGTATGGAGAAAGGCAGGAAGATCAATGGAACAGAATTGAAGACCCGTATATGAACCCACACACCTACAGTCACTTGATATTTGACAAAGGAGCTAAAAACATCCAGTGGAAAAATGACAGCATTTTTAACCAATGGTGCTGGATAAACTGGAGGTCAGCATGCAGAAAAATGCAAATTGACCCATTCTTATCTCCTGTACAAAGCTCAAGTCCAAGAGGATCAAGGACCTCCAAATAAAACCAGATACACTGAAGCTTATAGAGGATAAAGTGGGGAAAAACTTTGAACTCATGAGCACAGGGGAAATTTTCCTGAATAGAGCACCAATGGCTTAGGCTCTAAGAACAAGAATTGACAAATGCGACCTCATAAAACTGCAAAGCTTCTGTGAGGCAGAGGACACTATCAATAGGACAAAATGGCAACCAAAAGATTGGGAAAAGATCTTTACCAATCCTACATCTGATAGAGGGCAAATATCCAATGTATACAAAAAACTCAAGAAATTACAGAGTGTCAAATAACCCTATTAAAAATGGGGTACAGAGCTAAATAGGGAATTTTTAACTGAGGAAACTCGAATGGCTCTGAAGCACTTAAAAAAAATGTTCAGCATCCTTAGTTATTAGGGAAATGCAAATAAAACCAGCCCTGAGATTCTACCTTACACCAGTAAGAATAGCTATGATGAACAGCTCAGGGGACAGCAGATGGCTGAGAGGGTGTGGAGAAAGAGGAATACTTCTCCATTGCTGGTGGGATTGCAAGCTAGTAAAACTGCTCTGGAAATCAGTATGATTGTTTCTCAGAAAATTTGACATAGGACTACACGAGAATCCAGCTATACTACTCCTGGCATATATAGAGAAGATGTTCCAATATGCAATAAGGACATATGCTCCACTATGTTCATAGCAGCTTTATTTTTAATAGCCAGGAGCTGGAAAGAATCCAGATGTCCTTCAACAGAGGAATAGATACAGAAATGGTGGTATATATAAACAATGGAGTATTATTCAGCTATTAAAAATAATGAATTCATGAAATTCTTAGGCAAATGGATGGAACTAGAAAGTATCATCCTAAGTGAAGAAACCCAATCCAAAAAGAACACACATAGTATGCACTCACAGATAAGTGGATATTAGCCCAAAAGCTCAAAATGAACATGTTACAATTCACATACAACAGGAAGCTCACTAAGAAGGTAGACCAAAGTGGGGATGATTTGGTTCCTCTGAGAAAGGGAACAAAATAATTATAGGAACAACTATGGAGACAAAGCTTAGAGCAGAGACTGAAGGAAAGGTCACCCAGAGACTATCCTACCTGGGGATTCATCCTATAAACAGACACCAAACCCCAAATCTACTGTGGATGACAAGATTTGTGTACCAAAAGGAGCCATTTATGTTTGTCTTTTGGAGGGGCCCTGCCAGAGCCTTACAGATACAGAGGCGAATACTAGCAGCCAACCATTGGTCTGAGCGTGGGGTTCACTATGGAGGAGTTTGAGGGCAAGCTGGAGGAGCTGGGGCAGGGGGTTTGCAGCCCCATGGCAAGAACGACAATGTTGGTCAACCAGATGCTCCAGGGCTCTCAGGGACTAAGCCATCAACCAAGGGGTACATGTGGTTCTAGCTAAAAGATTGGCAGAGAAATGCCTTGTAGAGCATCAGTGGGAGGAGAGGTCTTTGGTCCTAATACCAATACTCTTCAAACTAACCATAAAATAGAAACTCAAGGAACACTACCCAATTCATCCTATATAGCCACAATAATGCTTATACCTAAAACAAACAATGACCAAACAAGGAAAGAGAACTTCAGACCAATTTCCCTAATGGACATTGATGCAAAAATTCTCAACAAAATTCTGGCCAATCGAATCCAAGAATGCATCAAAACAATATTTCACCACAATCAAATAGGCTTCATTCCAGGGATGCAGGGATGCTTCAATATATGGAAATCCATCAATGTAATCCACTACATTAACAAACTCAAAGAAAAAAAATCACATGGTCATTTCATTAGATGATGAAAAACCTTTTGACAAAATTCAGCATCCCTTCATGACAAACGTCTTTGAGAGTTCAGGAATTCAGGGCCCATATTTAAATATAGTGAAAGCAGTATACTGTAAACCAGTAACTAACATCAAACTAAATGGAGAGAAATTTGAAGCAATCCCACTAAAATCGGGGACCAGACAAGGCTGCCCACTCTCTCACTATTCAATAGAGTACTCAAACTCCTAGCCAGAGCAATTAGAAAATGAAAGGACTTCAAGGTATGCAAATTGGAAGGGAAGAAGTCAAAGTATCACTATTTGTAGATGATATGATCATATACTTAAGCGACTCCAAATATTCTACCAGAGAACCTCTAAAGCTGATAAACAGCTTCACCAAAGTGGCTGGATGTAAAATAAACTCAAACAAATCAGTAACAAGCTGAGAAAGAAATTAGGGAAATTACACCCTTCAGAGATCTTTACCAATCCTACATCTGATAGAGGCTTGATATCCAATGTATACAAAGAATTTAAGAAGTTATACTCCAGAGCATCATGAGTCCCAGGGCTCCCAGGGACTAAGCCATCAACCAAGGGGTACATGTGGTTCCAGGCAAAAGATTGGCAGAAAAATGCCTTGTTGGGCATCAGTGGGAGGAGCGGTCCTTGGTCCGTTGAAGGCTCAATACAGGCCCCAGTGTGGGGAAATCGAGTGGGGGTCATGAAAGTGGGTTGGGTGGAGGAGGATATTCTTGGAGGCAGGAGGTGGGAGGATGGGTTGGGGGTTTTCAGGAAGGGGGGAACCTGGAATGGATACAACATTTGGAATGTATGTAAATGAAGAATATACTCAATAAAAAAGAAAATTATATATATATATATACGCCAATAAAAAGCAAATTTATCACATTTTTTTTCTTTTTTTCCCCTTTCCCGGTTCCCCCCTCCCTGAAAGTCCCATAAGCCCTCTTCCCTGCCCCTGTTCCCCAAACAACCCCCTCCTGCTTCTCTGTCCTGGTATTCCTCTACACCGCTGCATTGAGTATTTCCAGGAACAGGGGCCTCTCTTTCCTTCTTCTTGGGCATCATTTCATATGTGAATTATGTCCTGGGTATTCCAAACTTCTGGGTTAATATCCACTTATCAGTGACTACACACCATGTGTGTTCTTTTGTGATTGGCTTACCTCACTTAGCATGATATTTTTTACTTACAACCATTTGCCTAAGAATTACATGAATGCATTGTTTTTAATTACTGAGAAGTATTGCATTGTGTAAATATACCACATTTTTGTATCCATTCCTCCACTGAGGGACATCAGGGTTCTTTCCAGCTTCTGGCTATTATAAATGAGGTTGCTATGAACATAGTGTAGCATGTGTCCTTATTGCATCCCGGGGAAGCCTCTGGGTATATGCCCAGGAGTGGTATAATGGGGTCCTCCAGCAGTATCATGCCTAGTTTTCTGAGGAACCGCTAGACTGCTTTTCAGAGTGGTTGTACCTTCTTGTAATCTTACAAGCAGTGGAGGAGTGTTCCTCTTTCTCCACATCCTCCCCAACACCTGCTGTCTCCTGAGTTTTTGATCATAGCCATTCTTACTAGCGTGAGGTGAAATCTCAGGGATGTTTTGATTTGTATTTCATTAATGACTAAGGATGTTGAACATTTCTTAAGGTGTTTCTAAGATATTCGATATTCCACAGGTGAAAATTCTTTGTTTAGCACTCTACCCCATTTTTTAATATTGTTATTTGGCTCTCTGGAGTCTAACTTCTTGGGTTCTTTGTATATATTAGATATTAGCCCTCTGTCAGATGTAGGGTTGGTAAAAATCTTTTCCCAATTTGTTGGCTGCCGTTTTGTCCTATGTTTCTTTTGCCTTAAAGAAACTTTTTAATTTTATGAGGTCCCAATTGTCAATTCTAGATCTTAGAGCATAAGCTATTGGTGGTATGTTCAGGAAATTTTCCCTGTGCCCATGTGCTCAAGGCTCTTCCCCAGTTACTTTTCTATTAGTTTCAGCGTGTCTTGTATTATGTGGAGATCTTTGATCCACTTGGAGTTGAGCTTAGTACAAGGAGATCAAAATGGATCGATTTGAAATCTTCTGCATTCTGACCTCCTCTTGAACAAGCACCATTTGTTGAAAAGGTTATCAGTTTTCCACCGGATGGTTTTAGCTCCTTTGTCAAATATCAAGTGACCATAGGTATGTAGGTTGATTTCTGGGTCTTTAATTCTATTCCATTGATCAACCTGCTGGTCACTGTACCAATACCATGCAGTTTTTAACACTATTGCTCTGTAGTACTGCTTGAGATCCAGGATACTGGTTCCCCCAGAAGTTCTTTTACTGGTAAGAATAGTTTTAGCAATCCTGGGTTTTATGCTGTTCTAGATGAATTTGAGAATTCCTCTATCTAACTCTATAAAGAATTGATTTGAGATTTTGATGGGGATTGCATTGAATATATATATATATATATATATATATATATATATATATTGCTGTAGGCAAGATGGGTATTTTTACTATATTAATCCTGCCAATCCACAAGCACGGAAGATTTTTCAATCTTCTGAGGTCTTCTTTGATTTCTTTCTTCAGAGACTTAAGTTCTTGTCATACAGATATTTTACTTGGTTGGTTAGAGGAACACCAAGATACTTTATATTGTTTGTGGCTATTTTGAAGGGAGTCATTTCCCTAATTTTTTTCTCAACCTGTTTATCTTTTTAGTATAGGAAGGCTACTGATGTGCTTGAGCTAATTTTATATCCAGCCATTTTGCTGAATTTGTTTATCATCTGTAGGAGTTCTCTGGTGGAGTTTTTGGGTTGCTTAAGTATACTATCATATCATCTGCAAATAGTGATAATTTGACTTCTTCCTTTCCAATTTTATCCCTTTGACCTCCTTATGATGTCTAATTGCTCTAGCTAGAACTTCAAGTATTATATTGAAAAGATATGGAGGAGAGGGTAGCCTTGTCTAGTCCCTGATTTTAGTGGGATTGTTTCAAGTTTCTCTCCATTTAGTTTGATGTTGGCTACTGGTTTGCTGTATATCGCTTTTACTATGTTTAGGTATGTGCCTTGAATTCCTGATATTTCCAAGACTTTTAGAATGAAAGGATGCTGAATTGTGTCAAATGTTTTTTTAGTATCTACTGAAATGACCATGTGGTTTTTTCCTTTGAGTTTGTTTATGTAGTGGATTACATTGATGGATTTCCGTATATTAAACCATCCTTGGATCCCTGGGATGAAGCCTACTTGATCGTGGTGAATGATTGATTTGATATATTCTTGGATACAGTTGGCAAGAATTTTATTGAGTATTTTTGTATTGCTATTCATAAGGGAAATTGGCCTGAAATTCACTTTCTTTATTGGATCTTTGTGTGGTTTTGGTACCAGTGTAATTGTGGCTTCATAAAACAAGTTGGATACTATTCCTTCTGTTTCTATTTTGTGGAATAGTTTGAAGAGTATTAGTGTTAGGTCTTTGAAGGTCTGATAGAAATCTGCACTAAACCCATCTGGTCTTGTGCTTTTTTTTTTTTTTTGTTGGAAGACTTTCAAAGACCACTTCTATTTCTTTGGGTGTTATGTGACTGTTTAGATGGTCTATTGAAGCTGATTTACTTTTGGTATTTGGAATCTGTCTAGGAAATTTTCCACTTCTTCCAGATTTTCCAGGTGTGTTGACTATAGGATTTTGTAGTAGGAACTGATGATTTTTTGAATTTCCTCAGTTTCTATTGTTATATCTATTTCATTTCTGATTTTGTTAATTTGGATACTCTCTCTGTGCCCTTTAGTTAGTCTGGCTATGGGTTAATATATCTTGTTGAGTTTCTCAAAGAACCAGCTCCTGGTTTTGTTGATTCTTTGTATGGTTCTTTTGGTTTCTACTTCATTGATTTCAGCCCTGACTTTAATGATTTCCTACCTTCTACTCCTGTTTTTGTTCCAGAGCTTTCAGATGTGCCATTAAGCTGCTAATGTATTCTCTCTCCAGTTTCTATTTGGAGGCACTCAGGGCTATGAGTTTTCCTATTAGCATTGGTTTCATTGTGTCCCATAAATTTGGGTATGTTGTGCCTTCGTTTTCATCAAATTCTAAAAAGGCTTTGAAGTCTTTCCTTATGTCTTCCTTGACCAAGGTATCATTGAGTAGAGCATTGTTCAGCTTCCATGTGTATGTGGGCTTTCTGTTGTTTTGGTTGCTATTGAAGACCGCCCTTACTCCATAGTGATCTGATAGGAGGCATGGGATTAGTTTGATCTTCTTATATCTGTTGAGATCTGTTTTGTGACTAATTATATGGTCTATTTTGGAGAAGGTACCACAGGTGCTGAAAAGAAGGTATATTATTTTGCTTTAGGATGAAACGTTTTTTATATATATATATATATATATATATATATATATATATATAATTACATGTATAATTGTATATAATTATATAATTACATATAATTATATATATGTAATATATATGTTAAATTCATTTGGTCCAAAGCTTCAATTAGTTTCACTGTGTACCTGTTTAGTTTCTGTTTCCCTGATTGGTCCATTGAGGAGTGTGGAGTGTTGAAGTCACCCACAATTATTGTGTGAGGTGGAATGTGTGCTTTGAGCTTTAGTAAAGTTACTTTTACGAATGAGGGTACCCTTGTATTTGAAGCATAGATGTTCAGAATTGAGAGCTCTTCTTCGTGGATTTTTCCTTTGACCAGTATGAAGTGTCCTTCTGTGTCAATTTTGATGACTTTAGGTTGAGATTCAATTTTATCCAATATATGAATGGCTACTCCAGCTTGTTTCCTGGGGCCATTTGCTTGTAAAATTGTTTTCCAGCTTTTTACTCTGAGGTAGTGTCTGTCTTTGACACTGAGGTGTGTTTCCTGTATGCAATAAAATATTGGGTCCTTTTTATGTGTCCAGTGTCTTAATCTATGTCTTTTCATTGGAGAATTGAATCCATTAGTATTCAGAATGGCTAAGATCAAAAACACAGGAGACAGCAGTTGTTGGCAAGGACGTGGAGAAAGAGGAACACTCCTCCACTGCTGGTGGGATTGCAAGCCGGTACAACCACTCTGAAAAGCAGTCTGGCGTTTCCTCAGAAAACTTGGCATGACACTCCCAGAGAATCCTGTTATACCACTCCTGGGCATATACCCAGAGGCTTCCCCTGAATGCAATAAGAACACATGCTCAACTATGTTCATAGCAGCCTTATTTATAATAGCCAGAAGCTGGAAAGAACCCAGGTGTCCCTCAATGGAGGAATGGATTCAGAAGATGTGGCATAATTACACAATGGAATACTACTCTGCAATTAAAAACAATGAATTCACAAAATTCTTAGGCGAATGGTCATAACTGGAAAATATCATCCTTAGTGAGGTAATCCAATCACAAAAGAACACACATGGTATGCTGATAAGGGGATATTAACCCAGAAACTCAGAATACTCAAGACACAATTCACATATCAATTGATTTCCAAGAAGATGGATGGAGAGACCACTGGTCCTGGAAAGACTGGATGTAGGGGAATACCAGAACAGAGAAGCTAGAGGGGGTTGACTGGGGAACAGGGGGAGGGAAGAGTACTTATGGGACTTTCGGGAAGGGAGGAACCAGGAAAGGGGAAATCATGACGAATGTAATTAAAAAAATATAGTAAATAAAAAAAGAGAGGTGATATTTTTTCTTCCTTTATTTTATTAGAGGTGGAGTTATGTTTGCATGTCTGTCTTCATTTTGGTTTGCTAAAAGATTATTAACTTCTTGCTTTTTCTAGTGCATATTTTCCCTCCTTTTGTTGGTGTTTTGCATTCATTATCCTTTGAAGGGCAGGATTTGTGGAAAGATATTTTGTAAATTCATTTTTGTCATGGAATACCTTGGTTTCTCCATCTACAGTAATTGAGAGTTTTGTTGGGTATAGTAGCCTGGGTTGGTATTTGTTTTCCCTTAGATTCTGTATGACATCTGCCCATGATCTTCTGGCTTTCATAGACTATGATGATTAGCCTGGTGTAATTCTGATAGGTCTACATTTACATGTTACTTGATCTCTTTTCCGTACTGCTTTTAATATTCTTTCTTTGTTTAGTGCACTTGGTGTTTTAATTATTATGTGATGGAAGGAATTTCTTTTCTGTTTCAAACTGTTTGTAGTTCTGTTGGCTTCTTGTATGTTCATGGGCATCTCTTTCATTAGGTTTGGGAATTTTTCTTCTGTAATTTTGACATTTACTAGCCCTTTAAGTTGGAAAACTTCACTCTCTTCTATACCTATAATCCTTAGGTTTGGTTTTCCCTATTTTGTCCTGGATTTCCTGGATGTTTTGGGTCAGGTGTATTTTTGCATTTTTTTTTTGGCTGTTGTGTCAGTGCTTTCTATGGTATCTTCTGCATCAGAGATTCTCTTTTCTATCTCTTGTATTCTGTTGTTGATACTTGTATGTACGACTCCTGACTTCTTTCCCAGGTTTTGTACTCCCAGAGTTGTTACCCTTTGTGATTTCTTTATTGTTTCTACCTCCATTTTTAGATCCTGGATGGTTTTGTTAAATTACTTCATCTGTTTTTGTTTGTTTGTTTTTTGTGCTTTCCTGTAGTTCTTTAAGGGAGTTATTTATGTCCTTCATGAAGTCCTCTCTCAGCCTCATGAGCTGTGATTTTAAATCCAAATCTTGCTTTTCCAGTGTGTTGTGTATCCAGGACTTGCTGTTGGAGGAGAATTGGGTTCAGATGGTACCATGTTGCCTTGATTTCTGTTGGTGACATTCCTACAGTTGCCTTTTACCATCTGGTTTTCTCTGGTGTTAGATGGCCCTTCTGGTTCTGGCTGGGGCTTGTTTCTCCTCTGGGCCTGCAAGCCTGTCACAGCACCCCAGTGATTGTCTCTCCCCTTGTACAGAGTGCTCTGGTGCTGCCCATCTCCTGGTTGCTGGTGGAGCCTGGACTGGCTTTGACCCAGCTGCTCTGCCAGTCCTATATTCCTTGCGCTCCTGGCTGAACCCACCCACTCCATCACAGGAGAGAAAATGGTGGTGGCCTCACCTCGAAAGCCAGGAGTCAAATCACTCCCTGCAGAGTAATTCTCCCCTGGCAGGATCAGTGCACAGAAGACTGTGGAGCTGCCCAGCTCCTGGGTGCAGGTGGATCCCTGATAGACCTAACTGCTCTACTGCACCTGTTACCTGCGCTCCTGACTATACCTGCCCACTCAGTCGCCAGAGACTGATCTCAAATTCTGAATTAATAAAAGTTATCAATACTAGTGGCATTTTGATAGAAGATTTTCTTATTATAATGTTTTATTTCTGAACATATTTTTAAGAGGTAATTTTGACCAGCTTGCCTTCAACTTAGAAATCCCTAGTTTTGCTCTCTATATATTTATCTAGTTTAGTAATGGGTACACATTTTTGTTAATAAGTCTGCATTTTTTATTATAAGTTTGAGAATCATGTTACATACTATTTACTAATTAAATATATTTCTTGTGATGTTTGTGATATTGCACTAAAATTGCAAATTCTTTATTTTATCACACTTTTGTTTCTGTGTGTTGTAAAGCAAGGAAGTAAATTACATACCGAATCATCTCCCAGTGATTTTTTTATCCATGTTTCAAATTGATTCTTCAAAGGAAGTGTGTGTTTGTGTATGTGTGTTTGTGTATGTGTGTTTGGGTGTTTGTGTGTGTGTTTGTGTGTTTTGTATGTATTTATCTGTGTGTGTCTGTGTACCACTGGCTTAGCACTATATATATATATATATATATATATATATATATATATATATATATATATATATATTACACATATATAAATAGTTTGTATATATAATAATATATATTAAATAGTATTAAATAGTTTGTATATTAGGGTAGTAGTTTACTAATGAATAGTTATTGACTTGAGCCTTTCCACCATAAATATTCTTGTTTATTTATTTTTTATTCTTGCCTATTTCATTGTGTTATGAGACAATTTAAATCTTATCATTGTCTTTGTTGTAGAATAAAGGTAAATGTTTTCATTATTTATTATGAATTATTACCCAATCCGTCCAATTAGGGTGATCCCAAATCATATTGAACATATTTTTTTTTCAACTCATGCACTATGTTACTGAATTGTTCTCTGAGGAAATTTTCTATAATTCCCTAACCTAATTCATGTAAATCAATAATACTCTGCAAAAACTTCCCTACATTTTTGTCAAAGTTTTAAATCATGCATGTGCTGTTATACACTATTTTATCATGAAATATATATATTTGTGATTATATAAGTAATGATATTTGACTACCTAGCAAGAAACTTGCATATTCATACAGAAGAACAGTATTCCTCATCTTTCAGCACTGATTGATGGTTTGTAGCTTTTATCTAATGATGGAGCCTTGGTAAAATTACCTGTCCATATTGTCATATAGTACTAGCTGTGTTGGGTGGATTTTTCAGGTCTAAATACATATACATATGACTAACAATAAACAAAATTTTCAGGATGTGACAAAATAATTATAGAAGAATTTCAGGGAACTTCTTTTTCCAGTCTAGCATATTTGATATTCTGTATGATTTCTGTATGTTTATAGGTATTACATAGCTGAAGGTTAGAAAATTTTTCTTTTATAATTTTTTTGAAAATTCTTTCTGTGTTTTTTATCTCTATAGGTCCTTGTCTGCCTCCTCCTCCTCCAACTCTTCTCCTCTTCTTCCTCCTCCTCCTCTGCCTCCATTCCTCCTCCTCCTTCTTCTTCTTCCTCTTCTTCTTTTATTATTGTAGATTTGATCTTTAAATACTGGTCCAGATTTTCTGAATATATTTTTACAGGAGTTTTAGGCTTAGCATTTACTTTAACATTTATACATTTATTCTATCATGTCTTCAATGTCTGAGAATTTCCCTTCCATCCATGTAATTCTGTTGATGAAGTTTGGCTATGTGGCTTCTGCTTGAGTTCATAAGTTTTTTTTATTTGCATATCTCTTTGAGTTTGGGTTTTCTTTATTTTATTTCCACTTTTATATCATGTAGGATCTTGTCCATTTCCTTCCACTATTTGTATTTTCATGTATTTCTTTAAGAAATTCATACATTTCCTCTTTAATGACTTGTACCATATATACAATGGCTTTTTAAAATCTTTTATTTATTTATTTTATTTAAAATCTACTATGTTGGTATATTCAGACTCTGCTGTGGTAGAGTTGCTGGGATCTCCTGGAAACATATTGTCTTGGTTATCATTGATTATGCTTTTATGCTGGAACCCACGCATCTGGGAATTCAGAAGATTGTAATTCTAGGTGCTGATATCTGGTATCGTTTTTGTTTTGGTTTTTGGGTGTGTGTGCATTTTGTTTCTTAGGTTCTGTTTCATGTCTGGTTATGAGAAGAGTGTGGTAGGTGTGTATTGGGGGTAGAAAAATATTCTGGAGTCCTGATAAGAGTTTGAAAGTCAAGAGACTTTGATATGTTTATGGGATGAGGATGGTAGAGTAGCTTAATGAGAGTGAGGAATGCATGGCGTTCCACCGGAATCTATCTGGTTAGACCACTCTGAATGGTGGCAGAGAATGAGCTGGGCCTGTAGAAGAAGATATGCTATAGATACAGGGATGACATTAGGGCTTAGATTTGGAGTAATGGAGGAAGAAGTGACAATCTGCAATTACCCTATCTCCTTCCCTGCCCATGGTGGTTTGTGGATTTCCAGAGAGTGGCTGATGGTGTTGGGGACAAATAATGAGTTGGGGAAAGTAAATTTGGAGGGGAAGATCTGTATGATAAACAACAGATGTGTTCAGGAGGAAATAAAAGCTGCAGTGGTTGCTCTGGTGTAGAACAACAGATTAGAATGACAGATTAAATGAAGAACAGAGAGTTTAAGATCTGCAACTTACATACCTGCTTCCTTACACGGTGTGTCCTATCAGTTCCCAGAGAATAAGTTCTGAAGTAAAGGATGGGACAAACAATGAATGGGGGGAGGTAATTTGAAATTGGTAGATCTGTGGGAACTACCTGAAGTGAAGTATCAAGGTGGGGTTCCTGCCACAGATATTCTGCTGCAGAGCTGTGGTTGAGACTAGAAAATTAGATTTGGAAGAGTGGAGGGAGAGGTGAAGATCTTCAATCTGCCCTACCTGCTTTCTTGGCAGAAGTACTACTTTTTAATTTTGAATCATTAGATATGGTGTTGCTTAGTTATAATGCATATATGTTTTTATATGTGATGCTTCTCTAAAATGCTAACATATATTTTATGATTTATGATTATTAAATGAAACAGAACAACAATATGTTATTAATTATGCATAGCAAACACTGGTAAATCACATATTAAGAATAAAAAGACCGACTCCGCCATCTTTGCTCCGGAAACAGGGCAATTGGGACCTCCAGATGCAGGGACAATCAAGCATAATATTGCTTGAATCTCAGCCAGCTTGTATGCTCCCTGCTCACAAGAGCTGGGAAGTTCTGCGGTCACCTACAGGCCAGCTCTGCTGTGGGACATCTGCCCTGCAGAGGGACCCACACTGGGAGAGAGCACAGCCACACAGGGCTAGAGCAAAGGAGCCTCCCATTGGCGGCCTCTGCTCCAGGGATTGAATATGCTGAGCCTTTGGATGTGCAGGGATTCCCCAATATAACATCACTTGGGGCAAGGCACATCAGGGATCCAAAGTCACTCAGGAGCAGGGCAGGCCCCAACAATCAGTGCCAGGGGAATCCCGGTAATCCGGGGGGGGGGCACAGAAACAGCCTTGCAGGCTCACAGGAGATCCAACCAACAGCTTGTGACAGCAGGACCAACTAAAACCAGAGGTAACCAGGTGGCAAAAGGCAAACATAACAGAAATCAAGGCAATATGGCACCATCCGAACCAAGCTCTCCAACAGCAGCAAGTCCTGGATACCCCATCACACACGAAAAGCAAGATCTGGATTTAAAATCACTTCTCATGATGCTATTAGAGGATTTCAAGAAGGACAAAAATAAATCTCATAAAGAAATGCAGGAGAACATGAATCACCAGGTAAAGAGCACTTACAAACAAAACATAAAAATCGCTTAGAGATATGCAGGAGAATATGGGTCAACTGATGGAGGCCCATAGGGAGGCAACAAAAAAATCGCTTAAAGAAATGAATCAATGGGTAGATGCCCTTACAAAGGAAGCACAAGAATCGCTTAAAGAAATGCAGGAGAATATAGATCAACAGATGGAAGCCCATGAGAAGGAAACACAAAAATCGCTTAGAGAAATATAGGAGAATTTGGGTCAACAGGCAGAAATCCTGAAAGAGGAAATGCAAAAATATCTTAAAGAAGTAAAGGAAAATACGAACAAACAAGTGAAGGTTCTGTGCAAATCCATCCAAGATCTAAAAATGGAAGAAGAAACAACTAAGAAATCACAAAGGGAGAAAAACTTTGGAGATAGAAAACCTTGGGAAGAAATCAGGAGTCATAGATGCAAACATCAACAATAGAATACAAGAGATGGAAGAAAGAATCTCAGGTGCTGAAGATACCATAGAAAGCATTGACTCAACAGTCAAGGAAAAAAAAAAACACCATGCAACCCAAAACATCCAGGAAATCAAGGACACAATGAGAAGACCAAACCTAAGGATTATAGGTATAGATGAGAGTGAAGATTTGCAACTTAAAGGGCCAGTAAATATCTTCAACAAAATTATGGATGAAAATGTCCCTAACCTAAAGAGACAGATGCTGATTAATGTACAAGAAGCCTAGAGAACTCCAAACAGACTGGACCAGAACAGAAATACCTCCAGTCAAATAATAATCAAAACACCAAATGTACTAAACAAAGAAAGAATATTAAAAGCAGTAGGGGAAAAAGGCCAAGTAACATATAAAGGAAGACCTATCCAAATCACATCAGACTTCTCACCAGAGACTATGAAATCCAGAAGATCCTGGGCAGATCTCATGCTGACTCTAAGAGAAAACAAATGCCAGCCTAGACTACTATACCCAGCAAAACTCTCAATCACCATAGATGGAAAGACCAAGATATTCCATGATAAAGCCAAATTTACACAATATCTTTCCACAAACCCAGCCCTACAAAGGATAATAGGTGGAAACCACCAGTACAAGGAGAGAAACTACACCCTGGAAAAAACAAGATAGTAACCTTCTTGCATCAAACCCAAAAGTAGATAACCACTCAAACATAGTGTCAAGAATAGCAGGTGGAAATAATCACTATTCCTTAATCTCTCCTAATATCAATGGTCTCAATTCCCAAGTAAAAAGACATAGACTAACAGACTGGATACATAAACAGGACCCAGCATTTTGCTGCATGCAGGAAAAGCACCTCAGTGTCAAAGACAAACACTACCTCAGAGTAAAAGGCTGGAAAAAAATTTTACAAGCAAATGGTCCCAGGAAAGGAGCCAGAGTAGCAATCCTAATACCAGATAAAATTAATTTTCAAGCTAAAGTCATCAAAAAAGTCACAGAAGGACACTACATATTGATCAAAGGAAAAATCCACCAAGAAGAACTCTCAATTCTGAATATTTATGCTCCAAACGCAAGGGCACCCACATTCGTAAAAGAAACTTTACTAAAGCTCAAAGCACACATCTTGCCTCAAACAATAATAGTGGGTGACTTCAACATCCTGCTCTCAGAAATGGATTGTTCAGGAAAGCAGAAACTAAACAGCAACACAGTGAATCTAATGGGAATCACACTAAATTTTAAAATTTAATGAAAATGAAGGCACAACGTACCCTAATTTATGGGACACAATGAAAGCGGTGCTAAGAGGAAAAGTCATAGCCCTGAGTTCCTCCAAAAAGACACAGGAAGAGCATACACTAGCAGCTTTATGGCACATCTGAAAGATCTGGAACAAAAAGAAGCAAATACACCCAAGAGGAGTAGAAGGCAGGAAATCATCACACTCAGTGCTGAAATCAATCAAGTAGAAACAAATAAACCATTCATAGAATCAACAAAACTAGGAGTTGGTTCTTTGAGAAAATCAACAAGATAGATAAAGCCTTAGCCAGACTAGCCAGAGGGCACAGAGACAGTATCCAAATTAACAATATCAGAAACGAAAATGGAGAGATAACAGAAACTGAGGAAATTCAAAAAATCATCAGATCCTACTAGAAAAGCCTGTATTCAACACAACTAGAAAGTCTGGAGGAAATGGACAATTTCCTTGACAGATACCAAATACCAAAATTAAATCAGGATCAAATAGACCATCTAAACCATCCTATAACCCCTGAAGAAATAGAAGTCGTCATTTGGAGTCTTCCAACCAAAAAAATCACAGGTCCAGACGGTTTTAGTGCAGAATTCTATCAGACCTTCAAAGAAGACCTAACACCAATACTCTTCAAAGTATTCCACAAAATAGAAACAGAAGGAACACTACACAACTCGTTCTATGAAGCCACAATTACGCTAATACCAAAATCACACAAAGATCCAACAAAGAAAGAGAATCTCAGGCCAGTTTTTCTTATGAATATCAATGCAAAAATACTCAATAAAATTCTTGCCAACTGAATCCAAGAACACATCAAAATGAACATTCACCATGATCAAGTAGGCCTCATCCCAGGGATGCAGGGATGGTTCAATATAAGGAAGTCCATCAATATAATCCACTAAATAAACAATCTCAAAGAAAAAACCACATTGTCATTTCAGTAGATATTAAAACCTTTGACAAAATTCAGCATCTTTTCATGTTAAAGGTCTTGGAAAGATCAGGAATTCGAGGCCCATGTCTAAACATAATAAAAGCAATTCATAGCAAATCAGTAGCCAACATCAATCTAAATGGAGAGAAACATGAAGCAATCCCACTAAAATCAGGGACTAGACAAGGCTGCCCTCTCTCTCCATGTCTTTTCAATATAGTACTTGAAGTTCTAGCTAGAGCAATTAGACAACAAAAGGAAGTCATAGTGATACAAATTGGAAAGGAAGAAGTCAAAATATCACTATTTGCAGATGATATGATAGTATACTTAAGCGACCCCAAGAACTCCACCAGAGAACTCCTACAGCTGATAAACAACTTCAGCAAAGTGGCCAGATATAAAATCAACTCAAGCAAGTCTGTAGCCTTCCTATACTCAAAGGATAAGCAGGCTGAGAAAGAAACTAGGGAAACAACACCCTTCACAATATCCACAAACAATATAAAGTATCTTGGTGTGACTCTAACCAAACAAGTGAAAGATCTATATGACAAGAACTTCAAGTCTCTGAAGAAAGAAATTGAAGAAGACTTCAGAAGATGGAAAAATCTTCCGTGCTCATGGATTGGCAGGATTAATATAGTAAAAATGACCATCTTGCCAAAAGCAATATACAGATTCAATGCAATTCCCATAAAATCCCAACACAATTCTTCATAGAGTTACAAAGAGCAATTCAAAAATTCATCTGGAATAACAGAAAACCCAGAATAGCTAAAACTATTCTCAAGAGTAATAGAACTTCTGGGGGAATCAGTATCCCGGACCTAAAGCTTTACTACAGAGCAATAGTGTTAAAAACTGTATGGTATTGGTACAGTGACAGGCATGTAGATCAATGGAACAGAATTGAAGACCCAGAAATGAATCCACACTCCTATGGTCACTTGATCTTTGACAAAAGAGCTAAAACCATCCAGTGGAAAAAAGATAGCCTTTTCAACAAATGGTGCTGGCTCAACTGGAGGTCAACATGCAGAAGAATGCAAATTGATCCATTCTTATCTCCTTGCACTAAGCTCAATTCCAAGTGGATCAAGGACCTCCACATAAAACCAGACACATTGAAACTAATAGAATGGACACTAGGGAAGAACCTTGAACATATGGGCACAGGGGAGAATTTCCTGAACTGAACTCTAATAGCTTATGCTCTAAGATCAAGAATTG
Organism: Tokudaia tokunoshimensis; assembly: GCA_036184795.1. Taxonomy (NCBI): domain Eukaryota; kingdom Metazoa; phylum Chordata; class Mammalia; order Rodentia; family Muridae; genus Tokudaia; species Tokudaia tokunoshimensis. Next base: position 18,879,096 of record BTHU01000008.1, read on the forward strand.
ACAATTGGGACCTCATAAAATAGCAAAGTTTCTGTAAGGCAAAGGACACTGTCAAAAGGACAATGAGGCAACCAACAAACTGGGAAATGATCTTTACTAACCCTACATCTGACAGAGGGCTAATATCCAATATATTCAAAGAACTCAAGAAGTTAGACTCCTTAGAGCCAAGTAACTCTATTAAAAAATGGGGCACAGAGCTTAACAAATAGTTCTCACCTGAAGAATATCTAATGGCTGAGAAGCACCTAAAGAGATGTTCAACATCCTTAGTCATTAGGGAAATGCAAATCAAAACAGCCCTCATATCACACCAGTCAATGGCTAAGATCAAAAACACAGGAGACAGCAATTGTTGGAGAGGATGTGGAGAAAGAGGAACACTCCTCCACTGCTGGTGGGATTGCAAGCTGGTACAACCACTCTGGAAAGCTCTCTGTCGGTTTCTCAGAAAACTGGGCATGACACTCCCGGAGGATCCTGCTATACCACTCCTGGGCATACACCCAGGTGCTTCCCCTGTATGCAATAAGGACACATGCTCCACTATGTTCATAGCAGCCTTATTTATAATAGCCAGAAGCTGGAAAGAACCCAGATGTCCCTCAACGGAAAAATGGATTCAGAAGATGTTGTATATTTACACTATGGAATACAGCTCTGCAATTAAAAACAATGAATTCACGAAATTCCTAAGTAAATGGTCAGAACTGGAAAATATCATCCTTATTGAGGTAACTCAGTCACAAAAGAACACACATGGTATGCAGTCACTGATAAGGGGATATTAACCCAGAATCTCGGAATACCCAAGACACAATTCACATATCAATAGATTTCCAAGAAGATGGAAGGAGAGACCCCTAGTCCTGGAAAGACTGGATGTAGAGGAATGCCAGGACAGAAAAGTGAGAGGGGGTTGTATGGGGAACAGGGAGGGAAGGGGGCTTATGGGTCTTTCGGGGAAGGAGGAAACAGGAAAGAGGAAATCATTTGGAATGAAAATAAAAAAAAGCTTAGAAAATAAAAAAAAATGGAAAAAAAGAGAATAAAAAGACCACTTGTACTTGATTACTCATCATACTTTAGAGGATGTAAATATAATGTAGATGGCCCATCTATTTGCCATAATCTATGTGTATTATTAGACCATACCATCCCTTCTTATTTGTGTATTCAGTATATTTTCTATCCATTCACATTAGAAGTGTACACACCTAAAGATATATTTTAATTATTTTATTTACATTTTGAAGTTATACTTACATCACACTCCCATTCTCTCCAAACTTCTAGTCTTAAATATGTCATTACAATAAGCTGTCCTTTAATGAAAAGACCACAATTTGCTGAAATATGCAAGATATTTTTCATGACTGAATTAAAAAAATACTAGGGAATGGAAGAATACAATTTCTATCTATCTTGTTGTTGTGAGCTAATCAGCAAAATATTTCTTCTTCAGGATGTTATCACCTTAAGGATTTCTATTCTTCTGTAGCCACCTGAGAACCAAATAGAGAGGGCACTCTTTAATGAGGACCTTTACAAACCAAAGCCCCATGGGCCACCAGCACTACATATAATAAACTTGAGATCATCACTCAACTGTCTTTTCCATTTAAGTAGGTACAGCACCAACACTAGACTCAGTAATATTTATTACTTCACAGCAAGCAAAAGGACTCTGTTGAATCCCTGTTTTCACACAAAGAACAACTTCTCTTATTCTTTTCGAGAGTTCAGAAAGAGCTATATGCCACTCAGTACCAGTTCTCAGGTAACAGGAAAGACTCCTTGTTTATGTTCTGCTGCATCCATTTATTTGAGTAATTACATTCTCATAATGTATCATATACTGAAACTATAACCATTTTGTATTGTAGCCTGTTCTTTCTTAGTACTGAAGAGTCTTCTAGATTTCTCCATCTTTTTCTATAATATATTTATCAGTTCAAAAATTTCAATAGCTTATATGTAGTGCATTTTAATATTTAACTTTCTGTATTAAACTATTCATTTACAGAACACATATTTTGCAAGTTTTGGTGTGTGCATTTTGAGGATGATGAGGAAATCAACTCTGATATGGAAATAATGATTTTATTTACCCTTTTTGAAATTATTCAAAGATTACTTATAATGCACAATGTAGAGTATCACAATGCAAAATAAATATATTTATTTTTGCCATTATGGAATATTATATTGTCCAGTATAAATATAATATGTCTTATATATGTTTTATGTTACCTCATCTATATATGTATGTGGAGGGATGAAGTACTGAATATTAGAGTTTTAGAAGAATAGTACCTATTGACTTCAGTTTTAAGATGCTGCTTGGGCATGGGATATATATTATTAAAGACAGGTACAATGCAGATACATTGTTTTATTTATTAATATGAAATACTATAGAATAATAAGTTTTAATTTCTCAGCTAATGATGTTTAAATATTTTTAATCATGGTGCATGCTATGCTTTAACCCATATTGATATCAACTTGGGATGTCTTAATTGCTATTAAAATATTCTATAAACTTCTTTTAAAATTAATTTTCTCTAGTCAGTTTTGTTACCCTCATTTAAATTGCCTTTAACTTACTCATGTGTTTGAATGTATTTATGTGTGTATGTCTGTATGTGAATCTGTGCATGTTTTTGCAAAGTTGTCCATTTGTTGTTTAGAAATCAACCTTTGGGAGCTGATTTTCCACTTATGCCATGTGGATCACATAGTTCAAACTCTGTATGTCAAGCTTTATCTATATCTGCTAAGCTATCACATAAGCCTTAGATTTGGTAATTCATTTTCCTAACTACCAATAACATTAACTTAATATCTATGTATTTTATTACATGTATGTCAGGAATTGTTAATGTACATAACTTACATATTTATTTTCAGGATTTTTTATTCAGTGTATACTAAAGTAGAATTGTAGTCCATGATTCTTACATTGAATATGAGATTATAAATTCAAGGCCTCACTACCAAAATTTCATTTTCTAAACATTAGTTCTTTCCTATTATGAACACTCAAGATAGTTTGTCATTGGTGTCATTAATAATTAAAACATTATAATGATATGTGCCTCATACATTAAGCTTTGTTTTTGAAGATCCTTGAAATAATAAATTACAGATTAATGATGAATCATAATACTACATATTATGACACAAAATCTTTTTATATAGTAATTCTATATTTTACTTAAACAAATAATGGGAAAAATTAAACTAAATTATGGCAATTTTGGTATAAATTATATATATTATAATTTTGATATTAATTATATATATATGCTATAAGTCATTTTGTTTGATTTGGGGAGCTAGATTCAGAATTTTGAGAATATTCTTTCATAAACAATGTTTTAGATAATTATTATCTAGTGTTTCCATGATAGAAAAGAGAAAGTATTCAAAATATTTAACATAGCAAAGAAGAGAGCAGAAAAAAAGGGGGGTGATATGATAGGAAATGGAAAGGGAGAACAAGATTGAAAATTAATTCAAAAGGTAATATTTTTCTATAATGAAGTATCCTTAGGAAATCTTTTTTATGTTTTAATGTCTGTTTCCCCCGAAAGTCTCCTAAATAACATGGGACTCACCAATCAAACAGATGCAATAGAATTTCTGCTCTTGGGCCTTTCAGATGATCCAGAGTTGCAACCAATTATTTTTGGAATGTTCCTGTTCATGTACCTGGTCACATTTCTGGGGAACCTGATCATAACTCTGACTATTAGTTTAGAGTCCCATCTCCATACCCCCATGTACTTTTTTCTCTCAAATCTATCCTTGGCTGATATCTGTATAAGCTCAACTACAGTCCCAAAGATGCTCTTGAACATCCAAACACAGGATCACAGAATAACGTACTCAGGCTGCCTCACTCAGGCTTGCTTTGTCTTGCTCTTTGCTGGATTAGAAAATTGCTTGCTTGCAGCAATGGCCTATGATCGCTATGTGGCCATTTGTCACCCTCTGAGGTACACAGTTATCATGAACTCATGCTTCTGCTGGGTACTTATTATGGTTTCCTTGGCTATTAGTGCTGTCAATGCACTACTTCTCAGTCTCATGGTACTGCATCTGACTTTCTGCACAGAGGTGGAAATCCCCCACTTCTTCTGTGAACTTGCTCAGATCATAAAGCTCGCCTGCTCAGATACTCTCATCAATAATATTTTGATTTACATCTCAGCTTTCACGTTTGGTGGTATTCCTTTCTTTGGAATATTTCTTTCTTATACTGAAATTGTCTCCTCTGTTTTGAAAATTCCATCAAGGCAAGGAAGGTATAAAGCATTTTCCACCTGTGGCTCCCACCTGTCAGTAGTTTTCTTGTTTTATGGGACAGGCCTAGGTGTGTACATTAGCTCTGCAGTTACTGAATCACCCAGGAAGACAGCAGTTGCTTCAGTGATGTACTCTATTGTCACTCAAATGTTGAACCCTTTTATCTACAGCTTGAGAAACAGAGAAATGAAGGAAGCCTTGACGAAACACATTGGAAGGATAACTTCCATTATATAATATGTTAACCTCTTTGGATGTGAATTTATTTGATAGAATTATGCCATAGTGGTTGAATTTCAGAAGACACAGCATGAATAAGTATTTCTTTTACCAATCCTAAATGAACAGGTAACATAAAGTCTAATAAGATCTATTTTGTCTTTGTTTTTTTTTGCTGGCTATGATTTTAGATGTTTTTTTTTTCACTCTGGGATAAAATTCTTCTAATTTTCAAAAGCAGGTTAATCCACCATGTCAGGGACTTTTCCTGTTTCTTATTTAAAAAAATTTGGGCTCTTCTATAAACCCGGAGAACTGTTCCATGACAATAATGAAACATGCACTTTTAAAAAAACATTGCTTCTGAGGTCTATCGGAACAGTGATAGCTTTGAAAAGAAAATGATTGTTTGGACTGAATTCAGTTATGATTCCCTGCACTATCTGGATTCCCATGATTGGACATAACACTTGCTATATCCCTTAGAGCTGCCTAGGAGTTCTTCAAGATAAATGTGGGTGAACAAATTCTTACTCACACATCTCTCCTATTTATATTGACAAGCTATATATGGATGTTTATGCAAATCCACTAGCTGATTATGATTTGTGACATTATCTAGAAATAAATACGAGGCTTTGCCTAGATTTTATTTCAGTGTTCCTAATCATTCTTAGCTATGGCCTGAACACAAAATATTTTCTCCATTGCTAAAGATACATATTGGTAAGCAGTATAATAAACCTTCTATTATATTAATCTGAGTTTTTATTTTGTTTGTAAATAAAATTAAATAATTTGCTTATTAATATATTAGAGCTTAGTATATTTTAAGCATCAAAATTCAGCAAGTTTTTCCCTTTATCAAATTCTTCAAAAAAATTTTTCTGTTAGTTTGTTTTGCATTTATCTCATTGTAAATAGAAGCAGAGATTTTTTGTTATTAAATATGCTTTATTTTATCAGTGTTATTACAAATAACTCATAGCTAATAGATCTCTTTTTTCAAATTCCTACTTCATTTGATCTAGATCACTGGTAGAGTTTTTTCTTATTTATCAGCTATGTGATATCACAGTGCATGCAATTTACCAAATCTTCTTCTATACTAAAATTGTGGACAATGCATGTCTTAATTTAATATTTGTATCAATAGTAATATTAACAAAACTTATAAACGAGCATAAAATAATGATTCATACACATTTATATTAATGAGTAATGACAGTAAGATAAGGAAACTACATGTTATATATGGAAATTTATGGATGAAACTAGTAAATGTGTGGCGGTGGTGGCGCACGCCTTTAATCCCAGCGCTTGGGAGGCAGAGGCAGGCAGATTTCTGAGTTCAAGGCTAGCCTGGTCTACAGAGTGAGTTCCAGGATAGCCAGGGCTACACAGAGAAACCCTGCCTCGAAAAACCAAAAAAAAGAAAAAAAAAAGAAACTAGTAAATGTGTTAGGTGCACACAATGTGTTTAATGAGAGACTTTTCCTGGACAGTTACAATACACACACACACACACACACACACACACACATTCTCATGCCAGATATGTCATCCATAACAAACAAAGTAATTTTTTAATAATCTTGGTGGGTCAATATGTTTGTATTGCTGTCACGAATGGAAGTATAGCTGAAGAGTTACTTATTGATGCAGGATGACTCAAAAAAGCTTCAACACTAAAAAGTCCATTTCAGAACAGATGAATACTCATGAAAGCTACAACCCCAACACAACCTTACTGCAAGGATCTTACCTTATCAGGAAGATCCACAGTCTGAGAACCGGCTAGTCAGAGTCTACAGACTCAACAGCTGTTTGCTGCTTCAATAACACTGGGTAAGATCTGAAACTTGCAAATTTCAGGCTTCCCAGACATGGAAATCTTTTTTCCTTCCGAATTCTTTTTTTTTTTGTTGTTGTTGTTGTTGTTGTTGTTTGAAAGTTTTTTAATTTTTTTTTTTTTTTTTTTTTTGGTATCCACATTGAACATGGATGAGATGTTTCAGTGTAGAGGAAACTACTGCACAACATAATAGACTGTCACTGACTTTGAAAATCATCTGAGCACCATGAGTATCAGTGTAAAAACTTAAGGAATTTTAAGCAAGTCAGACAAAGAGAAGCAGTGACAGTGCTTTACTGTTATAAGCTTGGTGAGAGTGACCTAAATGGAGAACGGAGAATAAGAGCAATTAGTCTGGGTGTGAATATTCAGTGAGTGAAGGAGACTTTATTTGATCAGAGTCCATTGACCATATTTATAGAAATGTGTAAAATTTCCTTTGTATACGCAAAACATATATGTTAATTAAAAATACAGACAAATCCTTTCTGATAAATTCTTACTCTAGCTATAGCCTAATACTCAGTCTTTTTGTAAAAAAAAAAAAAAAACCCTGAAAGCTGTATTATCCATGTCTTAAACACACTGCTTTGCCCCCTAGAGTTAATCAAATAAGATCTCTCTTCAGAATATTAAGAAATGGAGTTTTAATATTTACCGAGTTCTCTTCATCCTTCAGCAAGAGTTGAATCACAAATTTTTCCATTTTACTCAGAGTGTTCTCATCTCTTACATTTATTGTTTCCTAAACTCCAACATCTATTTTGTCTTTCAAGGTATCACACAATTTTGAGTTTATGCAACCTCATAGCCTGTTGCTTAACTTTCCATTTAAACTATTTTTCTCATCTGTGTAAACGTCAGCCTCTGGAAGTTCTCTACTCCAGCTTTACATCTAATTCCCTCTAAGTCTTCCAATACTCTTCATCCCCCTAAGCATATGTCATTATGTTCTTTCTCTATCTCTCCTTCAAGAACAAAATATGCCAGGCAGTGGTGGCACATGCCTTTAATCCCAGTACTCGGGAGGCAGGGGCAGACGGATTTCTGAGTTCGAGGCCAGCCTGGTCTACAAAGTTCCAGGACAGCCAGGCCTACACAGAGAAACCCTGTCTCTAAATAAATAAATAAATAAATCAAAAAAAAAAAACACACACAATAAAAGGGAAACAACTAAAATAAATAACACAAAATAGCACAATAAAATAAAGATTCACATGCATACACACACACACACACACACACACACACAAGTTGATTTTAATTGATCAATAGTCCCTGGGTCTAACCTGGAACCTCATTGTTATTCCCACTGAAACACTGACTTTACTGTTTCCTTGAGTTTTCACTACAACTGTGTTCTGTAAAGCTAATGATGTAATGCAACAGAGATTCCAACAATATCAAGTGTTATAACCTTTAAGTGCTGATTAAGCCATAGGAAGTGAGTTGACTCTACTGTGCCTCAGCAAAATCTAGGCACAATCTTCCCAATTCGGAAGCTACGAATTTAAGGAATAAGATTGGAGGCTTAGACACATCCCTTTACCAGGATCCATTGCATTTTACTTTCAATAATGAGCTCAAAACTGTAACCTTCCCAGCCTTGAGCAGGCTAAGAAGACCTTGTAGATTTGCCATGACATGTCTTATCAAACTGGACAGAAATATCTGTCTTGGCTGCAGTTTCAGGATCCCATGGGAACTTAGCTGTTTTGGCTGCCTGCACTGACCTTGCTCTGCAACATACTCAAGCTGAAGCAGGGGATGGGTTTTGAGGTTTTTCCCTTTATAAACATAAAGCTTATCATTAAACTTTCTGCCTTGATCAGAACCTTTGTCTTGGCTTCATTTTTCTTTCACCTTCCTACTTTTCATTTCCAGCCCCCTTTCCGGCAAACCCAGTTTGTCCATGGCTGCTGGACTGCTACAGGTGGTGCCCAATCATGAGGCCTTAAAATGGGGGGACAAACTCAGAAATGCTCTCTTGGGTGGAGTGTCACTAAAATGAGAAGAAAATTGAAAGTGTCTACAACATGCAGCATTAATGCTAGCACTAGACATAAATTTTATCTTCTGGAGACTGTTGTTTTAGGAGATGCATTAAAAGAGATACTACCTAGGCTGAAGAGCTGTTGGTCTGATGCTGACTTTATCAAGGGGTCACAGTGCAATGGGGCAGGGGGATTCTAAACAGGCCTTGTCCACAGCCTAAAAGAGCTGCTCCAGGCAAGAGGAGCAGGGTTTTCAAAATACACATTAGAAAAAAATTTAGCTAAAGTAAATTTATGTTGTCCATGGTTTTCAGAGGAAAGGACTTTAAATAAGGAAATCTGGGATAGAGTTGGAGAAGTTCTAGTAGTCACTCAGACAGATCATATCACCTTTTACCTTTGGGTGCTTATAAAAGAGGTTATTGATAGTAATATATATAATGAAACTTTACAGGTGGCAGGTAGTGCCCAGGAATAGCTTGAAGAACTCCACAAAGAATGCCTGTCAGAGAAGGTTTCTATAGAAAGAGGCACTCTCAACTCTAAATCACAGAAATACAGACATAGCATACCTTATAGACTCAAGGAGACAGAACTTGAAGGCACTGACAATGGATCAGATCCAGAGGAGGAAGAAGATTTAGAAGAAGAGGCTGTCAAATATAATAATGAGGATTGGCCTCCTTATTTGCCTTCTGCTCAGCCTATGGCTTTTCCTTTAGAAGATGCTGCCCAGATGGACATGCAAGTCTATATATTAGAGTTAGAAGTTAAGCTGTAGAAATGGCCTAATGAACTACCAGAAATAAAGAGTGCATCAAGTACAGGAAACAGCAATAATTCTAAGATATGCCAATCTCTACTAGAAAGAGCTGTGAACCAGGCTCGTAGGGAGGGGCAGGATACATACGAAGTTTTAGCTTTTCCTGTAGTTGAGATAGTTGGTCAGCAGGGCAAGGTAGTCAGACAATATAAAATATTAGAGTTCAAAATGATAAGAGTTAAAAAAAAATACTGTGGCACAGTAAGGTCCTACAGTTCCCTTTACACGAGCTTTTTAGAATACTGTGATGGAAACAAATTCAATCCCCCAAGACTGAGAAATTTTATGGAAGGCTACTTTGTCAAGAGGAGATTACTTACTATGGATTTCTGAATGGCATGAAGGAAGTAAAAGAGCTGCTAAGATGAATGCTCCGGCAGGTAATGTTCAATGGGATATTAATGTGCCTTCAGGAGAAGGTCAATATGAAGGTAAATCTATTAAAATTGGGCTGTCTGCAGGTGTTTATGCACAGATTGCAGTAGCTGCTCTTAGTGCTCAGACTCAATTACCAATTAAAGAGGATCTCGGTGGGAATTTATCTGGCATCAAACAAGGTCCTGATGAGCCATTTCAAGCCATTTGTGGACAGACTGCAAAAAGCAGCTGGTGGAATTTTTAGAGATGCTCAGGAAGGAGTTGCTTTTGTTACACAATTGGCTTATGAGAATGCTAATGCAGCCTGTCATACTGCTATCAGGCCATACAAAGCAAAAATAGACTTATCTGTGTATTCGTCTTTGTGCAGAAATTGAACACTCATCATACAATCAGGGTCTGGCTATGGCTGCTACCTTATAGGGGACCACTGTGCAAGCAATGCTTCTACAGAGATGAGGGAATAAAGTATGTTTTAAAGCTGGAGGTCAGGGTCACTTTAAAAATGATTGTCCTAGGAACAGAATGGACAATCAAGTTGTGTCCCAGGGGTTTGTCCTCAGTGCAAGAAGGGTAATCGCTGGGCCAGGGATTATAGATCTAAAACAGATAATCATGGACATCCCTTGCCAGGAAATGAGCAGAGGGGTCAGCCTCAGGTCCCCATACATCCACATCAAGCTTATGGTGCCAAATAAGCTGTTGACATGCCAGAGAAATCCATTTCTGAACTTATGAGAGCAACCCCAAGAAGTGCAGAATTGGACCTCAATTCCACCACCTACACAATTCTAAAGCCAGAAATGGGATTTCAGATGTGGCCTACAGGAATTTTTGGGCCCTTGCCTACAGGGATGTGGGGATTACTTTTAGGTCAAAGTAGCATTATTATAAGAGGACTACAAATCTATCCAGGAGTTATAGATAATGATTATGCATGAGAAATTAGAATTATGGCTGCTTCCCCCTATGGCATTATAACTGTACCTTCTAATGAAATAGTTGTTTTAGCTCCTTTGCATCTAAATTAAATTTGTTAAGGACAAGGTGACTTTGGTTTATTGAATGTGTACTGGGTTCAATTAATTATTAATAAGAGACCTAACCTTAAATTATTAATTGAAGGAAAATGTTTTGAAGGATTAGCAGATACTAGAACTGATATAAGAATTAATAGAGGACAAGATTGTCTGTCAACTTGGCTTTTATCAGATAACTCTCACTCACCTCCAAGGAATTGGTTATTCCAATAACCCAAAATGAAGTTCCAAACTTCTAACCTGGAAATATGAGGAAGGCCATTCTGGACAAATTAAACCCTATGTCATGCCACATTTGTCTGCTATTCTCTGAGGAAGAGATCTCTTTTCACAGATGGATCTTATGATGGGCAATCCTAATGAAGTATTAACTAGACAAATGCTAAGAAAATGATTTTTATCTGGTCAAGGGCTGGGAAAGAATGGACAAGGTATTGAGACATTTGAATGGCCTAAGGCTCATTCTAACATTAGAGGTTTGGGGTATTCTCTGTAATGGGCACTATTTTGCCTGCCCCCCTCCAAGCTAATAAAATTCAATGCCTTAATATTGTTCCATTGTTGGTTGATCAGTGGTCTTTATCTAAAAAAAAAAAATAGTATCTGCATCATTACTTGTGCAGGAGCAATTAGAGGCAGGGCATATAATAGACTCTCAGTCACCTTGGAACACTCCAATATTTGTTATGAAGAAAAAAATCTGGTAAATGGTAACTGTTACAAGATCTAAGAAAGGTTAATGAAACCATTATACCTATGGGAACTTTACAACCTGGGCTTCCATCTCCTGTAGCCATTCCTAAAGGATATTATAAGAGTAGTGGAATTGGGGGCTGGAGAGATGGCTCAGCAAGTAAGAGCACCGACTGCTCTTCCGAAGATCATGAGTTCAAATCCCAGCACCCACATGGTGGCTCACAACCATCGGTAAAGAGATCTGACGCCCTCTTCTGGTGTCTGAAGACAGCTATAGTGTACTTACATATAATAAATAAATAAATCTTTAAAAAAAATAGAGTAGTGGAATTGAAAGATTGTTTCTTTATTATTCCTTTGCACCCTCAGGATTGTGAAAGATTTGCTTTCAGTGTTTCTTCTATTAATTTTAAAGAGCCAATGAAAAGGTATCAATGTTTTTCTTCAGGGCATGGCTAATAGTCCTACATTATGTCAATTTTTAGGGAATTTGGTATTGAGCATAAAACGGGAATTCCTTACAACAGAAAGGAATTGTTGAATGAACACATCACATTTTGAAAACTTGGTGGAAAGGGGGAGGAGTTATATCCTCCAAGCTCACCAAAGCACACTTTGCTTTTGTCTTATTTGTTTTAATTTTTTTGCAAACTTATGCAAAAAGTCAGTCTGCAGATGATCACTGCTGGTATCCAGTCTCTTCCAGCTCATATGCCATGGTTAAATGGTGAGACCCTTTAATTAATACATGGAATGGCCCAGACCCTGATTTAATATGGTGACAGGTTCTGTTTGTATTTTTCGATGGCTGCCTGAAAGATTGGTTCATCAAGTGGACACAGGTCTTAAGCCTTCTAATGATGATGATGCCAATGATGAAAATAGTTCAGAATCCTCATCAGCTTAGCTAAATCTACTTTGAGTGTTGTCTCTATGCTCACTGGAGATCAAATACACTCATTTAGCTCCCTGAGACATCCTCCTTACACCTGGTAGCCTGATCTTATTTTTTATCTCTTGTCAGCTCACAGCAAGCCTAGGCACTTGGGATATACCTAATCAATTACCCTATGGAGGTTTACCTGAGTGTTATGGAAAAGAGTCCTGATCCCCAAAAACTTTCTAACAGAAGGTTTAAATGGATATTTTGGATGTGGACATCCAGTTCTTAGAGACAATCTATGCACTTATTCTTTTTATATGTGCCCCCTGGATGGGAGGACTAGATTCCAGGATCATAATTGTGGAGGTGCAGAGGATTTTTTTCTGTGCAGCTTGGAGATGTGAGACCACTGAAAATGTTTGTTGGAAGTCCCAAAGAGATTTAATTATAGTAGCTAGAAATTCAAAAATTTCTGGCCTGTCTAGTTCTAGTTGTAAAGGCACGGAACATTATTTGTGTCATGGCTTTAGTTGTGTCAAAGTTTTGCTGTCTGGGTACTGGACAGGAGTAGGATCTTGTGTTAGAATTTCTTATAATTCTATTATAGTAAAATTCATTGAGTCTGACAAAAAGTAGAGAAGACTGGCTTAAAGGAAGAACTTGGGAATTTAGACTATATAAACTGATTATGATGATGGGTTATTCTTTACCATTAAGCTTAAAATTGAGCCTATGTCTTTTTCAGTAAGACCTAATAAGATCATAAGTAAGCCCCAAAAGAAGAAAAATAAAGATAAAAAGAATAGTGATCATAGGAATATGAATAGAACTGCTTTCTCATTTTCTTTTCCAGTGTCTGGAATCCTTCATAGTCCTACAGTTGCCACTAATACCTTTACTACATTTGCCACTCCCCTTTCAGCATTAATGGAGGGCATGTTTCATATGCTTAGTGATAATTATCCTTATATTACTCGCTCTTGTTGACTTTGCTATGATATAGCTCCCCCTTACTATGAAGGTATTGCTTTATTATTCTAGCAGTGTTTCTTACTCTAATAGCTCTGATTCTAATGTTTCTTATTCTAATTGTCAAGGGAATTAGAAATCTGGCATAGGTCTTTCTTTACATGAAGTTCTTGGACTAGCTAGTTGCATAGGAAAAATTAATAAAGGTAAGATACAAAGCTTATGCAATCAAATGCTTACTGTTTCCACCTTTTCATCTTATTTTATTCTGCCAAAAGACAGATAGTGGGTTTGTTCCATGGATCTTACACCCTGCATTCATACACAATTTTTTAATAGGTCCAAAGATTTTTGTGTGATGGTTCAACTCATTCCAAGGCTCATTTACCATTCTTATGATGAGCTCTTGGATCATTGGGATGGAAATTTCTTTTGCTCCAAGAGAGAACTTACTACAGCATTAACTACTTCAGTACTGATGGGCTTCAGTGTGGGAGGAGCAGCCACAAGCGCCTCTGCCCTAGTTTTGCAAGGAAAAAAATGAGCTTCTTAGAACAGCATTAGATACAGGTATAGAAAGTATAGAAAATTCCATTTCTTATTTGCAAGAGTTTCTAATCTTCTTGTCTGAGGTAATCCTTCAAAACATAAGAGAACTTGATCTTTTGTTCCTTCAGCACAAAGGAATATGTGCAGCCCTCCACAAAGAATGTTATTTTACATCAGTCATTCAGGAGTAGTAAAAGATTCTATGGCTAATGTTTGAGAAGGAGTGTCCAAAAGGAAAAGAGAAAGAGAACAGAATAAGGAATGGTTTGACTACTAGTTCTCCACTTTTCCATGGTTTACAACTTTAATTTCTGCATTGCTTGGACCATTAATTAAAATTTTGCTGTTTTTAATTTCCAGACCTTATATTTTAAAAAGGTTGGGTGGTTTCATACAAGATCACTTTCAGCAAGCTCAGCTATTCACAAAGGAGGTTGTTCATTGCTGTAGAGAGATGCATTAAGTGCATATGCAGCTTTGATATGTCCTTCATGGCTTTGGTCTGTATAGGAAGGTGTGTGCTATAAAAGACCAGTTAGTCAGAGACAGGTAGGAGTGTTTTTGAGCACTTATCCACCTAACACAGAACATGCATTATTTCTATGTATGCTTCCATGACAGGTAAGAAGGAGCAATATAGACACAGACCTAAGACAAACACCATCACCTGGCTACTCTATACCCTAGACAGGATTATGGAAAATGAATAAATCTTTTGCCTTCATCCAGCAACAGGTACTTCTCATCTTTAAAAAACAAAAAAAAAGGGCTTCCTGCCCTGCCCGTGGTCTAAAACTTACTCCAGCTGAAGCAGGGGATTGGTTTTGTGGTTATTCCCCCTTATAAACATGAAACTTATTATTAAACTTTGAGCCTTGATCAGAACCTTTGTCTTGGCTTCATTCTTTCCTCCCCGCCCCCCTATATTTCATTTCCAGCCACCCTGTCAGGTAAATCCAGTTCACCCATGGCTGCTGGATGGTACACCCAACCACAAGAACTAAGAGCCAATTAATGCAGTGTGCATTACCTTATATTTGGTATTGTGTTTAAGCTAGAAAGAATAGACTAGTGTATTTTGTTTCAAAATATTTATTGCTATCTATTTCAAGTTTTGAGGGTGAAACCACATTATTTTTATTCTTTGAATATCATAAATGTATACAATATATTCTGATCACATATCCATTCTATTATTTCCTTCACAGAATTCTCACTTGTTCATTCCCCATCACTTTTCATTCTTAAATTCATGTTCTCTTTATTTTGACTGAGACCAGTTAGTGTTGTTTGTTTGTATTTCAATGTGGGATCACTGAATGGGATATAGGCAATTACCAGTCACCAGCCAACACAGAAAATAGACTCTCCTCTCCAAGGAGCCAACACTTACTCAGCTAGAGTTTGGACATTAGAAGTTCCTCTCAATGTGAATATATTTTCCTTATTTTTTGAAACCATATATTGTCCATTACAACCAAAAATATGCCCAGATGTGGTCTAATTGCTAGTCAGTTTGTGACTTCTAAGCTCGAATTAGTGATTCCTGTGGTAATAATTTTAATGCAAATATTGAATACAATTCATCCATGGGTAGCTTTTATGGTTAGCTTTTCATCAACTTGGCATGAACACCAGGAAACTAGGGAGAGAGAATTTCACCTAAGAAAATATTTCCATCAGCTTGAACTTTTACTACTATGGATATTTTCTTTATTACTGTTTGATGTAAGAGGGCTCAGCCCAGGGTAGGAATTAAAACTTATTGGAAGATGTTAGGGGGTGTATGAGAAAACAGGCTGAGCAAGCCATAAAATCATGGAAGTAAACAACATTGATCCATAGTCCTTGCTCTAGGTTTCTGCCTTAAATTCCTTCTGATTTCTTTCCATGAAAAACTATGGGTTCTATGATTAAATAGACCCCTACCTCCAAAGGTTGATTTTGGTCACAGTATAGAGTATAGCATAAATATCTTAAGGGAAACATACCCTAGTTTCTCCCTTGTTATCTTTATAAAACTATAAAATTTCCCTTTGGCCAAGACATACCAATGCACTACATTTACTCATTATTTCAATAAGGAAGCTTTGCTTTTGATATTGTCTTTAATCAGTTAAATTTTCCATGGCTTGTAGCCTATCTCTTTTTTTATGAAGGAGTGTTTGTGTGGTGTTGGAGGTAGAGTGTGGACATGTCAATTCACTCATGTAGAAGTAATCCCACAGTAATTGCAAAGCTAAACTTATGAAGCACTGTGGATATTAAAGAAACTGAGCAAACGTCCTGTATTCTGAAAGAAATACTAGGGCTCAGCCTCAGAACCAAGTTCCTAGTCAAGAAAAGTAATAATTATAAAATTCTAGATTAAAAAAAATAAATGTCCAACCACAATGCTAAATCCTTGAAGTCCCCATTTCTATTGTTTAAGAATGCACATATCTCTTGAAGAATGTGTTTCACTCATAGTGTTTATGGAGGATAAATAAAGCATACATAAAATACTTCTAAAAATATATGTCCATAGGAATTTAATTTAACTTAGTAAATTCTATAAATTTTATGAAAATATAAAGTGATTGAATACCTCTCAACTTAAAACACTGATGAACTCTTCACTCTATCAAGCAAAGGAGTTTGAAAATTCTATGAAGCATATACTAGAACAAAAATTTATCTTACGATTCAATAGAAGATATATTTTTAGATTGTAGATAAATAAACAAAAGTAATATTACCAAATACTTCCATGGTGTTAACCATCAGCACTTTCAATTTTATAGTATTATAACAAGTATTAAATAGATAATATATTTATTATGCTATACAAATGTAGCACATTTTCAGGAATAGATAAAGTAATTTTTAATATTATTTAAATTTAGGTGTTCTGTGACCATACAATAGGAATAAAAGGATAAAATCAAAGAGGACAACAAAGTGTTCAAAGTATTTGAAATGCATGTGGGCCAGTACTAAAGGCTTTCTCATGATTTTTCTTAATGACTGAATAATTCAAATAACAGTTGTTCTTTCATGAGTATTGTTTCTCAAGTATTTCAGGTTCCTCCGAGTTCCCATAGTAATTACAAAGCAAAACTTATGAAACACTGTGAATATTGAAGACACAAAGGTCCCAAGAGTGCCATATATCCTGTGATCACACTCAGCAGCCATATCCAGGTAAATAATCAGCACAGTACTCCCTTCTTTGAAGAACCAGAATTCATTTCTATTTTGTATTTCTTACATTTGTAGCTTCCATAGGCTTCATTCATTTCCAATAGTTAACTGAGGATACTTCTTTTGTGTACATGCTAAGAATATCTGCAGCCTATTGGATTATGCTACATTGCTGAGACAAATCTATTCCTGTTATTCTTCCTTGGGCATAAGATTATGAGGACATAATATAGTGGCCAGGATTGGTTCAATTATGAAACTTCTGCTTTTTTCCCTTAATCATCAATAGTATTAGTTTTCTACTTTCATACCAGTATATGAGAATATTTCATTATTCTAGTGTTTTTTGGAGTCTAGCTATGGCTTTCATACTCTATACCATTTTATTTTGGGCTAAATTTAAAATATGTTCAGAATTCTCAATCATGTACTTAACTTAGAATACAAATATATGAGTATAAAAGACAAGACTGTTCTTGGTTTTCACTTCTAGACTCTTAGCCCCAATTTTTCAGTGGGTCTTTACCTGAAAATATACTGTAAAAAATTACAGAAAGAAGATAAAGCAGATAACAAGAGAGTGTCTATGTTTATCTATTTCCCTGTTTAAGTTATAGAATATTTAAAAATGAAAGCCCAAACAATACCCAAAGAAACAAGAATGAATATAGGTTTCCTGAATTCATCAATACTGATAATTTGCAATCAGAGAGAGAGAGAGAGAGAGAGAAAGAGAGAGGAGAGAGAGAGAGAGAGGAGAGTTTTAAAATAATTTCCTACATTTTAAAAATTTTATTTGTTATATTATTTATTTACATTTCAAATGATATCTCTCTTCCAGTATCCCCATGGCAATCCCTCTATCTTATCCCTCCTGCTTCTATAATGGTGCTCCCCCACACACCCATTCCAGCCTCACTGCCCTAGTGTTCTCCTACATTAGGGCATCGAGCCTTTATAGGACCAAGGGTCTCTCCTCCCATTGATTCCAGATAAGGCCATGTTCTGCTACATATGCAGCTTGAGCCATGTGTCTCTACATCCTTTAAAATGTTCAGAGTTAAAATGTGTAAAGTGTTCAGATTGCTACACTTTTACCAAAAATTTATTCAGGGCAAAGACTCTTAAGGATTTAAGTAAAACAGAAATTAAAAGAGATAATGTCTGAGTGAAGTACCATATTTTTTAGCAATGTTTAATCTTCTATTGCAGAGTAGGATGAAAAAGTTGAAATCTATAATTATTTACGTTAAAATGAGACATTTTAAAAGCTTAATTGGTCCTATTGACAATGCCCTTTGCCTTAGAGAAGCTTTCCAGTTTCATGAAGTCCCATTTATCAATTCTTGATCTTAGATCATGAGCCATTGAAGCTCTATTTAGGAAATTTCTCCTTGTGTCAATGAGTTCAATGCTCTTTCCCACTTTCTCTTCTATTGGAACAAACCAGCAACCTACAGATTGGAAAAAAAGTTTTCATTAACCCTACATCTGATAGAGTGCCAGTATCCAAAATATATAGAGTACTCAAGTAGCTAACCACAAAAAAAAAAAAAAAAAAAAAAAAAAAAAAAAACCACCAAACAACCCAATCAAAACATGGGGTATAGAACTAAATGGGTAATACAGAACAGAGAAATTTTGAAGGGCTAAGAAACACTTAAAAAAATTCAAATTCCTTAGTGATTGGGGAAATGCAAAATCAAATGAGATTCCAACCTACACCAGTCAGAATGGCTAAAACCAAAACCTCAGGGAACAGCACATGTTGGAGAAGATATGGAGTGAGAGGAACACTCTTCCATTACTGGTGGGATTGCAAACTGGTACAAGCACTCTGGAAATCAATGCGGAGATTCCTCAGAAAATTGGAAAAAGATAAACCTGAAAAATGAGCTATATCACTTTTGGGCATATATCCAAAAAATGCCCCACAATGCCACAGGGGCACATGTTCCATTGTATTTATAGTGGCTTTGTGACTTTGTGATAGACAGAAGCTGAAAAAAACCCATATGTACCACAACGCAAGAATGGATACAGATAATGAGGCTCATTTACATAATAGAATACTACTCAGCTATTAAGAACAAGGATATAATGAGTTTTTCAGACAAATGGATTGAACTAGTAAATATCGTCCTGAGTGAGGTAACTAAGAACCAAAAGGACATGCATGTTATGTACACACTAATAAGTGGACATTAGCCTAAAAGAGTACAGAATACCGAGGATAAAACCCACAGGACTGAAGAAAATTAAAAAGCCTAAGGACTCAAGTGAGAATGCATCAAACCCAATTGGGAGGGAGAAGAAAGCAGTCACAGGGGAAGAGGGAGGGAGGGACTTCGGTGGGAGAGGGGACAGGGATGTGCAGCTGGGAACATGATCAAGTAGTGTTAGTGTGTGTGGGGCAGGATCAGGACTGAAGCCCTGAGGGGGTACATATATATGAATGTATGTGTGATTCATGTTTGTTAATAATGCATTTAATTTTCTAAATTTGTATACATACAGAAATTAAAAAATTTGCAAGCTTTTACTTGCTTCTGATTGTATGCCATATATAAAATATATGGCATTATACGGTGAGAAATCATTATCAATACAGAAAAAATAAATAACTGATAAATCACAGACTATATTACAGATTTTTGGTCAATATGATATATAGAAGACAACAACAAAACAGACATTCTTACTCACCAGGAATTCTGTCTTTACGAAAGACAAGAGTAGTTCAAGTCTCAAGTACAAAAAATATCAGAGAAGACTTTTCACCTTAGCCATGAGTCTTCGTAAGGCCTGTTTGATATAGTTATTCCTTAAGCTATAGATAAAAGGGTTCAACACTTGAGGGAGCACTGTGTACATCATATATGACACTGTAGTTGTCCGAGGGGAAACAGTAATTGAAGATCTAACATAAACTCCAACTCCTGCACCATAAAATAAAGAATGATACCCACAAGTAGAAAAGGCTTTGTACTTTCCTCTAAGAGAAGATATTTTCAAAATAGAGGAGACAATGCGAGTATAAGAGAAAATGATTCCAAAGACTGGAAATCCATCAAATATAAATGCTGCAAGATATATGAGGATATAATTGATGAGAGTATCAGAACAGGCAAGCTTGATTACTTGAGCAAGTTCACAGAAGAAGAGAGGAAGTTCATTATTTGTGCAAAATGATAGATGCAGTACCATCAAACACTGTAATAAGTTGTTCACAATGCTAATGATCAGGGACAATAGAATTAGCAGGTTACAGAAGTGCGGTTTCATAATTACTGTGTAGTTCCATGGATGGAAAGTAGCTGCATAGCAGTCATAGGCCATTGCAGCAAGGACACAGCTTCAGCTTTCTATTAAAGCAAAATTCAGTACAAAGCAAGCCTGAGTGAGGCACTCTGTGTAACTGATGCTCTGATCCTATGTGTGGATATTCTTCAGCAGATTTGGAATGGTATTTGTGCTTAGCCAGATGTCAGTAAATGTAAGTTTGGAGAGAAAGAGATACAGTGGTGTTTGCACATGTGAGTCAGAGTTGACAGCAATGATGAACAAATTTCCCAGAACTGTGACCAGATATATAAACAGGAAGAGGCCAAAGATGAGGTGCTCCATTGTAGGATCATTGGTTAGCTCAATCAAAAAAAGTAATATGCACCTGTTTGTTTTCCAGGTTCCATGTTGCTGGCCAACCTAATAGAAACACCAAGTAAAATCAAATGTAGAGACACCATGCTTCAGCATCGCTTGGGGACATCTTAGTGATAAAAGTTTTACTCTTAATTCATATGTATCTCTCAATCTCATTTAAGATATAGGTAGACATGTAAAAAGTACTTAATTTCATTGTGTTTGTTGTGATACCTAATGTTTTATTCATTATCCGTATTATCATATTTGCATGTAGATCTTTTGGTACAATTACACATAAATAGATTTTAGAACAAGACTTTTAAGAGTCGGTTTTCTCCTTTTGCAACTTGAATCTGAGGCAAAAGCTCCAGTGGTCAGACTTGGCAGCAAGGATCTTTTTCTGGTAAGTAATCTTGCAGGCACAATATATTTTTTTGTAAAAATGTATACTTAATGAAGATCTTTCTTATCTGCAAGGTAAAATTATATAAAGAGCAAATATTTTCTTGTACAAACTTCTCCATTACTTCATCTTTTATTTTCCTTTTATATTTACTATTTTAAGTAATGTTATAAACATTTTCATTCAGGAAAGGATATTTTATTTTTAATAATAGAGGGTTAATATTTTTTGAAAGAGTAAATTCCCTTCATTCTATTAGGGACAGCATTCATATGACAATGAAATAATGGAAATAATATCATTTTCCATTGACAAGAATCTACCAGCACAACCTTTAGTAAGCAGAGTTTGTAAACACTTAATATGCAACAATCCAAAATTGTCACATTTATTGTTGACATTTATTATTGAGTGTGATGTACTGATAATTTCTATTTTTCATTTACAAAACAATCTCTAATTTAAAAAGGAAATAGCAACATTGACATGTATCTTTTACTCTTTAAACAAACATCAATAGCAATAAGTTTATTTACTATATTTTCATAAAGAATCCAGCATAGTTTGAATTTCTCCCTTAATCTGTGCTATCTTTCTACTCCTGTATTTTATTTCATACCTATAGTCATATTTCTGCTTTTATGTCTCATTTGTTCTATTATCCTTTCCTCCTTCCTAGTCTTTTCTCCTCTTGTCTTCTTTCTATTTTCATGAACTGTCCCTATCTTAAATGTGTAGGTACCTATCCACATATATGCACATGTGTATATGTGTAGGTGAATATGTATATGATGTAGTATACTTTTACATATACATATGTGTGTCTATATGTATGCAAATTGTAGATATGAGAGACTCTCACTGATTTAGATGCCCAGTTCTTATCTTTTTGACACAGAATTTTGATGTGTGCCCAGTCTGGCTTGCACTCACCACATTGTCCAGGCTACTATTTCTTTCCATTGGGAATGCCTACACAATCAATATAATACAAGACATTCTGTGTATAAAATACAAAGCGCTTTAGCTATATTTACTAGGCCTATGCAGATGATGTATTGATTTTATACGGTAGTACTATTTTTTTTCTGAAAAACCTGCATACTCTTTTCCATATTAAGTGTCCTAACATAACTTTCCCACCATCAGCAAATAAGGGCTTCTCTTTCTTTCTATCCTTACTGAATTTTGTCAGTGAAACACATTTTCAAACTTTAACTGATACATATATTCTGGTAAGCATTGAGAATGCAATGAAAAGAAGGCTTAGCTTTTCTATCACTAAAAAATACATAGTATAGAAAAAAAGAAATATTGAGAATGAAATAATGTGGTATTTAAGAAATGGTCACCAAAAACTGATTTCCACTAACATGTACAAAGTTATGTATAATTAAGAGTTCTTACCTACCACCCTATCTATAGAAGAGAAAACTTAAATATGTACGAGTATGAACACAAAATGTTAATGCTCAGAATACCAAAGCCATTTTTTATGTAAAACATATAAAACTCTCAGTATCTTACCACTTATGTCCCTGTAGTGAAAGAGTATATTCATTCTTCCAATATAGAAATAGCTAATGAATTAGTTTTTAATTGGTGCATTTGGGAACTGAGAAAGCCATTATGAAGCAGAACACAGCATACAACTTTACAAACATTCAGATGTGGGTACTGTTTGTATACTAGCAAATAGCTCATTGAATGTACTAATCGTTTTTCCATTCATTCACAAAAATATTTCACGCTAAATATAAACAAATATTTGTCTATTAGGCTTCATCATATCTTGATGAACACTGTGAGATTATTTCATTACTAGAAGAAAATAGGATGAAAGTATTCAGCAGCACTCAACATATAAGAACACCATTTTGCCTTTGATGTCATAGTTTCTGATTTACTTCTACCAATTCTCACACAAAAATTTATAATCTCATTAGAAAGAATAAAATATATGTGATATAAATTGAGAAACTTCAAACAGATAACATGTAGATTGAAAATTATGAAAAAAAATCAAAGAAATGACTATATGTTAAAATACCTTATGGAGGGATCTTCATTTGAATACTAATACTGGAAAATAAATGAAATAAATATTAAGTAGATCTGTTTATATGAAATTGTATAGGAAATAAAATGAATTGTATCATGTATAATTTACATATTTAGAT
This sequence comes from Tokudaia tokunoshimensis, assembly GCA_036184795.1. Classification (NCBI taxonomy): domain Eukaryota; kingdom Metazoa; phylum Chordata; class Mammalia; order Rodentia; family Muridae; genus Tokudaia; species Tokudaia tokunoshimensis. The sequence goes on from BTHU01000008.1 coordinate 18,902,227, forward strand.
CTTACCTAAACAAAACATTACTAAGGACTTTATCTGTTCAGAAGTGGCTGCAAAATCTTACCTTTATATTGAAGATAAAAAATATGCCTGTGTCAGAAACAGAAAGTCACCAGCATTCTTTCCAGACATGTACAGACCTATTGAATGGGGTATTGATTCTAATGTCTTTGTCTCCTCAAGAGCTTAATATCTAAAGGTGTTCATTAGAGTCACTCTTACATTACCATTCTCATCTCTTGAGTGCCTATGCTTAAACAGAGAGAGTATAGAAATGATTTCATCACCACTGATGTGATTATTCCACTGGGGGCTTTCAATCATTGAGTTCTTTTTATTCATGTGTACATTTATTTTTTTACAACATTATAATATGTCTTTTTTATTTTTTATTTTCTATATTTTTATTTACATTCCCAATGATTTCCCCTTTCCTGGTTCCCCCCTCCCCAAAAGTCCCATAAGCCATCTTCCTTCCCCCTGTTCCCCAGTCAACCCTGTCCCACTTCTCTGTCACTGATAAGTGGATATTAACCCAGAAGCTCGGAATACCCAAGACACAATTCACCTATATTTTTTTATTGTTAAGGAAATAATCATGTAATTTTCCCACACTATTCCTTCCTCTAATCTTTTTAGATACCTCCAACCTTTCTTTCAAATTAATGACATTCTTTTTTATTAATTGATACATGTGAACACATGCATATTTATAAATATAACATTCTCAGTTTGTATAATACTCTATTGCATACATATTTTCAAGACTAATCAATTGATATTAGATACCAATTGATTTCCTCTTCCCAGAGGGATGGTATTTCTACTGTTTTCAGCATTTCTTAGTTTGCTGGAGTTCTTTGTGTATAATTAAGGCTTTAGAGAATTTCAAAAATCTGCATTAGTCCATTGCAGTTATCCTTATTGAGTTCATGTTTAGGTAATCAGTTTAGTAAGACATTATTTGCTGGGAATAGTATACAATGACAGGAACTACCTGCAGTAGGCCGGGATGGAGACATCTCAGAAGCCCATGGCAGCTCCTTGTCACCTTATGCTGTCCCCAGCATCTCCCCCTTTTGTTTAATGACAAGGAGCTCCTGTGTGCAGTCCCTGTCATTGTATGATGTCCCCCACAATTATTATTTTGAATTCAGACATTGCCAGAAAATACCAGTATTTTAGTGTTCTTACACATGTATCCCATATTATTTCTCTGAAAAGTTACATTTTCCTTTACAGATGAACAAAAATGTCTAATTAATGGCAGTACAAATCTTATTTGGATTCCTGTTGTGTCTGTGGAGACTAGAAGAACTGTGATCTGGCTCAGAGCTAGCCCATGCTCACGATGGAGAAGACTGAGCTGATTCAGAAGGCCAAGCTTACTGAGCAGGCAGAGTTCTCTGAAAACATTCCTACTTGCATAAAAGCCTGATAGAGTAGGACTAAGAATTCAGTCTGATATCATTGGCCTATAAGTTTGTACTTGGGGCTCCAAGTTTGCTTTGAAAGTCATGTCGAGCATCTAACAGAAAACCAGCATCTCCAACAAGAAATTGCAGCTGATCAAAAACTATCAGAAGAAAGTGAAGTTGGAGCTGAGTTCCATCTGTACCACAGTCCTGAAATTGTTGGACAAGTATTTAATAGCCAATGCAGCTAATCCATGGTATAAGGTCTATCTGAAAATAAAGGGAGATTATTTCCAGTATCTTGCTGAAGTAGCTTCTGTCATAAACAAATGATATAGAAAAATCCTAAGGAGCCTACCAAGTTGAATTTGATATAAATAAGAAAGTTGCAACCGACACATCCAATCCACCAGCGACTGGCTCTTAACTTTTCTGTATTTGACTGAGATCCTTAATAATCCCAAGCTTGCCTGCACATTAGCTAAAATGGCTTTTGATAAGGCAGAGAGTGATACAATGAATGAAGACTCCCAAAGACAGCATCCTAATCATACAGTTGGCTACAGTCCACGTTATGTGCTTGTAAGCATCTCTGGCAGATTTTCTTCATTACTGTTTGGAATAGGAGGAACAAACTCACTTTATTGAATGTCATTCATGGGCACATAGACCTCAGGTGTATAAATAGGTTAGGTAAGGAATTGGAGAAGTAAGTCCATAGCCATCTTTCCTCCAAAGTCTCTGCTTCCTTCTTTATAATCAGATTTCTGCCCTGGATTTATCCAATGATGGAAAACCATATCCTGTTCTTTCTTAAGTTGATTTTAATTAGTGTTTTACAGCAACTTAAAGCAAACTAGGACATCCTCTACTCTTCCCATTCTATCTCAGGAGTAACAAATCATTTATCCCCAAGTCTCTCATATACTTATGTTAAAATTCCCTATTAAATATGTACTTATGTATATGTAGGATAATTGTAAAGAAGAAAAAGTATACACCTCACTAACTAGTTGAAGCAAATATTAGAACTAGGTTTGCTGGTACCAATAAGAGAAAATATGTTAGTAAAATTAAGTCAAGAAAATGGAAAATATTCATGTGAACAAAGACATCTGTAAATTGTAGAATAATATGGAGAACATGGTGTTTTTTATATAGCTTTTGAATAATTTTGAGAATAATGCAGTTATGTTTTATATAGAAATCATTAATATTTGGAGAAGGTGCATAATTCTATGTAGATTCATAGGTAGACAGACAAATACACTCACAGAGACAGATACAGAGACAGAGAGAGATAGAGAGACAAAGAGATTGTACTGACTACTGATTACTCTGAAGATTAAAAATGAAAATTCCAAGATTTCAAGGATATGTATTATACTGTTTCTAGTGTTATGTATTAGTTGTGTATTATCTCCAAAAAGTGGGTATTGAAGGGTTGGTAATCAGATGGTGGTGCTATTAAAAAATAATGTTTTTGGCAGAGCTAGTTTTTATACTAGTTTAAATTCATTGATACATTTATAGTTATAAAGTACTCTCAGAGTTTAGAGGGAGAAAGAATAGTTTATATGGACATGTTTCCAGTTTTTCCTATATTTTCTTTCTACCTATTGTAGTATGAACAGCCTCTCTCTACCTACCTTTAGTTTCTAATTTTTCTCTGTGATCAATGCACTGAAGTTAGCAGAAAATTTGCTTGAAAATTTGAAAGTCATGAGCCAAAATGAAACTTTTCTTCTCAAGGTTTACCTTAGCAGGATTTGCTTTATAACCACAATGAAAACTATCATTGCCATGATAACAACTTATGTGAGTATGTTGAACTCAATTAATTTAATAATTGTCTTTGGTGAGTTTCTGTTTCCCAGTCATTTTCAATGCTGCAGTATTTTGCTGCAGTAATGGATAACACACATAAACACATACACACACACACACACACACACACACACACACATACACACACATATTAAATATATTTATTTCCCTATTTCATATTGAGTACCTTTGTTTGCTTGTTTTGTTTTTGTTTTTGTTTTTTTGTTTTTTGTGATAGGGTTTCTCTGTGTAGCCCTGGATGTCCTGGAACTCACTCTGTAGACCAGGCTGGCCTCAAATTCAGAAATCCACCTGTCTCTGCCTCCCAAGTGCTGGGATTAAAGGCGTGCGCCACCACTGCCCACAGAATACCTTTAATTGAGATGAATTTTAATTTTTAAAGATTTATAATGATTTTATTTATTCATGTACCTAATTCATATTATGATTTAATTTGTTTTGATATTTGTCTATAAGTAAATAATGAGATTAGGACTATTAAAATAATTTATCTTGCAGAATCAGCATTAGCACATGGAAAATGAAACATTTAAAATTTCATGCTTTTTTGGTTTAGCATAATGCTGTTAAAATTGTGTACTGGTTTGTTTTTAATGTCAACTTATCTCAAACTAGATCATTGTTAGAAACATGCAAGAGACACTTTGTCAAAGAATCACCTAGAACAAGTTCACTTATGGACATGTCTGTGAAGTATTGTCTTGATTGCTGATGGATGAATAAAAACCCACCACATTGTGGATGGTGATATTCCCCTAAAAGGAGTTTTGGTGCTCTGTGTAAAGAAAGCAAGCTGAATATAGGCTACTTGGAAATCAGGCAGGATAAAAGCATACGTTTTACTCTGCTCTTGTCTTTGGACTTGGTTTGATTAGCTTCTTTATTTATTTTAAATATGAACTATAACCTGAAATTATAAACCAATTCAACCCTGTCTCCTTGTAAGTAGCTTTGGGGTAGTACATTTTATCATAACAGCAAAGGTGAATAAAAGAGCTGATCATTTCTCTCTCTCTCTCTCTCTCTCTCTCTCTCTCTTTCTCTCTCTCTCTGTTTTGTCTTATACCAATGCTAGAAAAGAAACACATAAAAGTCATTTGTCATGGCAGAAAACTCTTCGATTCAGAAAAACTCCTTAAGTTTCTGAGATGTTAGAATGTCCTGTATCCTTTTACTGTATGTAATTTTCATATTCAGTTTTCTGCCAACAGAGAGGCATGGCAGCCTAATTATAGACAGTTTTCCTGAATGAAATTTAGAATCTTTCCTTGCATGCTTTCTGAGGTTTTCTTTATTTTTTTTCTATTGATATTTGTTTCTTTTTTTTCTTCTGTTTTTACTACATATGATTGCTACACTCCATCTTTCCATATTATATGACCCAGAGATCATATGAGTGCTGAAGACCAAACCAAGGTCTTCTCAAAGAGTAGCATGTGCTCTCAACCTCTGAGTCATCTTTTCAAGCCAGAAAAACAATTATGGTAAAACAAAAATATATAAAAATACATATGTCCATGCAAAAACAATGACTGTAAAATGAGACTGTAAATTTGAAGGCAAGAGAGCGGGGATTTTAAGAGAGATTGAAAGGTGAGAAGGGAAGGGAAAGATGTTATAATTAAATCTTATGATTTGTTTCATGTCCAAAATTTTATGCAAATTAAAACTAGAAGAAAATAAAATATAAGCATGCTTTTAAAATCTGAGCTATATCTTTAACAGTTAATCAAAATTTATTTCATTATACATATGTGTCACTGAAGAGTACATTTCTAAGATAATAACAAACATGTATAACATATTTCTGAATATAAATGCATATAGAAGTTTAAATTTTAATAAATATATATTGTAATTGTTAGAAAATTCTAAAGGATGGAGTACTTCTCAACTGAAAAATAATAATAAATTACTGACTCAAATGGATGAGTCTGAAAATTCATATGTGGAATAAAATTAAATAAGTAAAAGTAATTTGAGAATTCAGCAAAAGAAACAGTTTATAGATGGTAATTCATTAATTTTTTTACTAATTATTAGATATAGATAGATAGATAAATGGCTATATTTATACATGAATGCAAAACTGGATAATGATGTGCAGTTTAAATAATTTAGCTTATTATGGGAAAACTTTCGAGTCTGGCATGACCTTAGTAGGGACACAATGACACTGTTCCTGCCCCTGGAATAGAGCCAGGAGGACTGGACCTCCAGGCATGTCGATGACTGCTGTGGGAAGGAGGCTTATTTGTATAATAATGAACATATTTTTCTTCCTTCTTCAAGGAAGGCTCTCCCTGTTAATATTAATGGCCAGTGATCCTCAGAGACAGCAAGATTCCTGGAGGTCAGAGTGTGGCTAAAGTCTCAGCAAAACGGTGAACACTGGGAGTTTCAGGACAGCCCTTAGGGTTGTGGGAAAGACTTCTAAAACATCGGTTCCAAATATATAATTCCTCAAATAATAGGAATGCAATATGATTTATATGAGGGGCTTCACAAATCTAAAGGAACAAAATCAGTCATGCTGCAAGTCAACTTGAAAGAATGGTACTAAGGAAGGGGATAGAGATAAAGGGAGTGGTGATCATAGGAGATCTCACTCAGCTAAGCCTTCTTGTTTATGCTTACAAAAGCAGATAGATGCCTCAGACCAGGGTCAGTCTGTAACAAAGCAAGATGTGGCAGAAATGGTAATTTCAGAAAAATGTCAAATGCAGCTGGCTTATTGTCTGTGCTTACTGGAGACAGGCAAATCTATGAATTCTTCTGCAATGCTAAAAGAAAATTGTGCTTGCCATCTCTTAAAAATTAAGGAAAGTTCTGAAATGTTAGCATTTTAGCCTATATAATTTTCATTTCCATCATATTATCACAAGTATTTTATATGTAATATATTTATTATGATATATATAAATGAAGCACATTTGCACAACTAGAAGGAGTAGCTTCCTATTATTCTTTATTTTGGGTTATCCTCTGAGTATACAAAAGGGAATGAAAGGATAAAATAGGAAAACACATAATTAGGTATTGAAAATAATATAAGTGAATGCGATCCAGTACTAAATACTTTCTCATGTTCTCTCCTAACTGAATACTAGAGTAGAATATTTTTTCATTCATGAATATTGCTCCACAAGCATTATGGCAACCCATTGCTTTCATAGGAATTATAAAACAAGATTTATGAAGAGTTGTAGATATTGGAGTCCCAAAGTTCCAGAACTACATACACTACCGAAGATGTAGTATAGTATGGACATGTCTGCTCTACATCATACTTGGCAGACTTTTTCATGTCAGTAGATAACATAAGCTATTCTTGCTTCATGAAACAGAATTCATTGCCATTTTGTGTTTCTTTCACATGTAGTTCCCATGGGCTTCTCTTTCATTTCCAATGATGAGCTCAAGAATATCCCTTTCTGTTCATGCTGAGGAAATCTGAATTTTCCTAGATGATATTTCAATGCTGAAACAGAACTATACATGCTATTCTTCTTCTGGCAGGGGGATTGTGGGGATATAAGTTGGAGAATTGCTTGACTTGTAAAGCATCTGTTTTACTGTCTTCAATTTCCATTAACGTTCTATTTTGAAACAGCAAATGAGAAGATTTGCTACTGTCTCCTGGAGTCTATTTATGGATTACATATGCCTTGTCAATTTATTTTTTGTCAAATATGAAATATGTTAAAAATTCTGTCATGTATATAATTTAGAATAGGAATTATATAAGTGGCAGTGTCATTATTGGCTTTCATTTCCATAGTCTTATTCCAAATTGGCTAGCAAGTCTTTATCCAAAACTGCTTTCTATTTATGAATATTGTAAAGGTCACAAATAGTGGATGAGGGACATACCAAGATGATGCCCATGTCTATATGTTTCCCTGCATTAGTTATGGATTTCTAAAACAAAACGCAAAATAAAATAATACTAAAAGAAATTAGAATGTAGTTATACTTTCTTAATTCATTAATGATGATATTTTACCATCAAATTTCTTAAATACAGTAAAGAGCATAAATTAATATCTATGGTAAATTCCACTACACTACATTTAAACTTTCAGAGAGAAGGAAATTATTTTAGACTAATTTCTTCTATTATGTAATCTTGAAATTATATACATGTTACATGAATATATCTTTGTATTTTATGTATATATACATAAAAAGGTCTTTTATGAATTTTATGTTTGTTCTTCTTACTTCAAATCTTGTTGCTATATCATCCTTTATCTATTATTTTGAGAATACTAGACATCTCTTCTTTTCTTTGTTATCTTAGGAAATACCCATTTTATGTATATATAATAAGCCTAATAAGACAGTAAGCATCTCATTGTCTATCTTACATCCCATGAGTAAATAGAACAATCTAAGGAGTCCTTCTCTTTCTACCCCAAATTTCCCATAGAATGGAAACAGAATAATGGAAAATCATCACCTGGTTGTCAGCACACATCCTGATATTCCCGTAACTCATGTTGTAAATGTTGGTGACATGTAAGACAGTTTATTTTCCAACTCTGGTATTTACAGAGGAGTGTTCCAAAATATATATAGGGATTTTGTTCCTAGAAAGAGTTTTAACTCTGAACACTGCAAAGCAGCATACATGGAGAATAAATGGACCCAGGAAAAACTAAGCAAACTTTTATCATTGACCTATTAACTAATATAACCTAATTTTAAATGTGTAGCAAGCACAAAATCTATGGAAAACAAAGGATAAACTTGTTTGGACAGCTGTCTAGAAATCTGGGAGAAATGTTATTATAATAGTCAAACTAACCATCGAGCCTGTATTAATGACTCACAGATAAAGAGTATATATCATTATGTTCAGTGGACCTGATTTTGAACCAACATAGCAATGTCAGGTGGCTTACAACAGGTCATAAACTTTAGTACCAGCAATATTTAAGCCATCTGGTCTTATGAGGAAATTACAATTGTGGGTTCATACACATAATAGTTGTAAAAAGATAATATTTAGGCCAGCTTCCCTTCCGCGACCTCTGTTCCCGCGGACTGCGCTGGAGAGACCGGTACCCAGGCTCTCCCCCCGATATAACATCACTTGGGACACGGCCTGTTGGGGCTTCCGTCTGTGCCCGAGGGCGGGTTGGCGCTGTAGTCGTCTGGGCGCCAGATCGGCGGGCCATCGTGACCACAGGGTGAGCGGCGCCACGGAGACTGCCCTCCGCCATCTTTGCTCCAGTGACCAGGTAGTTGGGACCGCCAGGCTCAGAGACAGACAGGCATAATATCGCTTCGGTTTCAGGCAGCTTGGGTGTAACCTGCTCCCAGGTGCTGGGCTGATCTGCAGTAACCAGCGCGCCAGTTCCTCGGTGGGACCTTCTGCCTGCTGGAGGGACCCCGCGCAGGGAGGGAGCCCGCCAGCTTCCCTTCCGCGACCTCTGTTCCCGCGGACTGCGCTGGAGAGACCGGTACCCAGGCTCTCCCCCCGATATAACATCACTTGGGACACGGCCTGTTGGGGCTTCCGTCTGTGCCCGAGGGCGGGTTGGCGCTGTAGTCGTCTGGGCGCCAGATCGGCGGGCCATCGTGACCACAGGGTGAGCGGCGCCACGGAGACTGCCCTCCGCCATCTTTGCTCCAGTGACCAGGTAGTTGGGACCGCCAGGCTCAGAGACAGACAGGCATAATATCGCTTCGGTTTCAGGCAGCTTGGGTGTAACCTGCTCCCAGGTGCTGGGCTGATCTGCAGTAACCAGCGCGCCAGTTCCGCGGTGGGACCTTCTGCCTGGTGGAGGGACCCTGCGCAGGGAGGGAGCCCGCCAGCTTCCCTTCCGCGACCTCTGTTCCCGCGGACTGCGCTGGAGAGACCGGTACCCAGGCTCTCCCCCCAATATAACATCACTTGGGACACGGCCTGTTGGGGCTTCCTTCTGTGCCCGAGGGCGGGTTGGCGCTGTGGTCGTCTGGGTGCCAGATCGGCGGGCCATCGTGACCACAGGGTGAGCAGCGCCACGGAGAGTGCCCTCCGCCATCTTTGCTCCAGTGACCAGGTAGTTGGGACCACCAGGCTCAGAGACAGACAGGCATAATATCGCTTCGGGTTCAGGCAGCTTGTGTGTAACCTGCTCCCAGGTGCTGGGCTGATCTGCAGTGACCAGCGCGCCAGATCTGCTGTGGGACTTCTGCCTGGCAGAGGGACGCCCCCTCCCCCCCCCAGGAGAGATCACACACCCCTGCACAGGGCAGGAGCCTGCCAGCCTCCCTTTGGCGACCTCTGCTCCAGGAATCCACTAGGCTGAGCCTTTAGATGTGCAAGGCCTCCCCAATATAAGATCACTTGGGGCAAAGCACATTAGGGCTCCAAAGTCACTCAGGAGCAGGCAGGCCCCAGAAATCGGTGCCAGGGGAATCCTGGTAATCCAGGGGGGGGCAGAAATAGCTTTGCAGGCTCACAGGAGGTCCAACCAACAGCCAGTGGCAGCAGGACCAACTAACACCAGAGGTATCCAGATGGCAAAAGGCAAACGTAGGAATGTTACTAACAGTAATCAAAGTAATGTAGGACCATCCGAACCCAACTCTCCAACAGCAGCAAGTCCTGGATACCCCACCACACCCGAAAGACAAGATCTGGATTTAAAATCACTTCTCATGATGCTATTAGAGGTTCACAAGAAGGACACAAATAAATCTCATAAAGAGTTACAGGAGACCATGAATCAACGGTTAGAAGCCCTTACAAAGGAAACACAAAAATCGCTTAGAGAAATGCGGGAGAACATGGATCAAAAGATGGAGGCGCACAAGGAGACAACACAAAAATCGCTTAACGAGATGAATCAACGGGTAGATGCACTCACAAAGGAATCACAAAATTTGCATAAAGAAATGCAGAAGAATATGGGTCAACAGACGGATGCCCATAAGGAGGCAACACAAAAATTGCTTAAAGAAATGAATCAACGGTTAGATGCCCTTACAAAGGAAACACGAGAACTGCTTAAAGAAATGCAGGAGACGATGGATCAACAGATGGAATCCCATGAGGAGGAAACACAAAAATCGCTCAGAGAAATGCAGGAGAACGTGGGTCATCAGGAAGAAATCCTGAAAGAGGTAATGCAAAATTACCTTAAAGAAATACAGGAAAATACAAACAAACAAGTGAAGGATCTCAGCAAATCCATCCAGGAACTAAAAAAGGAAGTAGAAACAACTAAGAAATCACAAAGGGAGACAACTTTGGAGATAGAAAACCTTGGGAAGAAATCAGGAGTCATAGATGCAAACATCAACAATAGAATACAAGAGATGGAAGAAAGAATCTCAGGTGCTGAAGATTCCATAGAAAGCATCGACTCAACAGTCAAAGAAAATGCAAAATGCAAAAAACGCGTAACCCAAAACATCCAGGAAATCCAGGACACAATGAGAAGACCAAACCTAAGGATTATAGGTATAGATGAGAGTGAAGATTTGCAACTTAAAGGGCCAGTAAACATCTTCAACAAAATTATGGAGGAAAACTTCCCTAACTTAAAGAGAGAGATGCCGATGAACATACAAGAAGCCTACAGAACTCCAAACAGACTGGACCAGAACAGAAATACCTCCCGTCACATAATAATCAAAACACCGAATGTTCTAAACAAAGAAAGAATACTAAATGCAGTAAGAGAAAAGGGCCAAGTAACATACAAAGGAAGACCTATCCGAATCACATCAGACTTCTCACCAGAGACTATGAAAGCCAGAAGATCCTGGGCAGATCTCATGCAGACACTAAGACAGCACAAATGCCAGCCTAGACTACTATACCCAGCAAAACTCTCAATCACCATAGATGGAGAGACCAAGATATTCCATGATAAAACCAAATTTTCACAATATCTTTCCACAAATCCAGCCCTGCAACGGATAATAGGTGGAAACCTCCAATACAGGGAGAGAAACAACACCCTGGAAAAAATGAGATAATAACCTTCTTGAATCAAACCCAAAAGTAGATAACCACTCAAACATAAAGATAGCGTCAAGAATGGCAGATGGCAATAATCACTATGCCTTAATCTCTCTTAATATCAATGGTCTCAATTCCCCAATTAAAAGACATAGACTAGCAGACTGGATACGTAAACAGGACCCAGCTTTTTGCTGCATGCAGGAAACGCACCTCAGTGTCAAAGACAAACACTACCTCAGAGTAAAAGGCTGGAAAACAATTTTACAAGCAAATGGCCCCAAGAAACGAGGTGGAGTAGCCATCCTAATATCGGATAAAATTGATTTTCAACCCAAAGTCATCAAAAAAGACACAGAAGGACACTACATACTGATCAAGGGAAAAATCCACCATCAAGAACTCTCAATCCTGAATATCTATGCTCCAAATGCAAGGGCACCCTCATTCGTAAAAGAAACTTTACTAAAACTCAAAGCACACATCGCACCGCACACAATAATAGTGGGTGACTTCAACACCCCGCTCTCTGAAATGGATCGTTCAGGAAAGCAGAAACTAAACAGGGACACAGTGAATCTAATTGAAGCCTTGGACCAAATGGAACTAACTGATATATATAGAACATTTCATCCTAGAGCTAAAGAATACACCTTCTTCTCAGCTCCTCATGGTACCTTCTCCAAAATTGACCATATAATTGGTCACAAATCAGACCTCAACAGATACAAGAAGATAGAAATAATCCCATGCCTCCTATCAGATCACTATGGAATAAGGGTGGTCTTCAATGGCAACAAAAACAAAAGAAAACCCACGTACACATGGAGGCTGAACAATGCTCTACTCAATGATAACTTGGTCAAGGTGGAAATAAAGAAAGAAATCAAAGACTTTTTGAAAGTTAATGAAAATGAAGGCACAACATACCCTAACTTATGGGACACAATGAAAGCAGTGCTAAGAGGAAAATTCATAGCCCTGAGTGCCGGCAAAAAGAAACGGGAGACAGCATACACTAACAGCTTAATGGCACACCTGAAAGCCCTGGAACAAAAAGAAGCAAATACACCAAAGAGGAGTAGAAGGCAGGAAATCATCAAACTCAGGGCTGAAATCAATCAAGTAGAAACAAATAAAACCATACAAAGAATCAACAAAACGAGGAGTTGGTTCTTTGAGAAAATCAACAAGATAGATAAGCCCTTAGCCAGACTAACCAGAGGGCACAGAGATAGTATCCAAATTAATAAAATCAGAAACGAAAAGGGAGAGATAACAACAGAAACTGAGGAAATTCAAAAAATCATCAGATCCTACTACAAAAACCTGTATTCAACACAACTAGAAAATCTTGAGGAAATGGACAATTTCCTTGACAGATACCAAGTACCAAAATTAAATCAGGATCAAATAGACCATCTAAACCGTCCTATAACCCCTGAAGAAATAGAAGTTGTCATTGGAAGTCTTCCAACCAAAAAAAGCACAGGTCCAGATGGTTTTAGTGCAGAATTCTATCAGACCTTCAAAGAAGACCTAACACCAATACTCTTCAAACTGTTCCACAAAATAGAAACAGAAGGAACACTACCCAACTCGTTCTATGAAGCCACAATTACACTAATACCAAAAGCACACAAAGATCCGACAAAGAAAGAGAATCTCAGGCCAATCTCTCTTATGAATATCGATGCAAAAATACTCAATAAAATTCTTGCCAACCGAATCCAAGAACACATCAAAACGATCATTCACCACGATCAAGTAGGCTTCATCCCAGGGATGCAGGGATGGTTCAATATAAGGAAATCCATCAATGTAATCCACTACATAAACAATCTCAAAGAAAAAAACCACATGGTCATCTCATTAGATGCTGAGAAAGCATTTGACAAAATTCAGCATCCTTTCATGCTAAAGGTCTTGGAAAGATCAGGAATTCAAGGCCCATATCTAAACATAGTAAAAGCAATTTACAGCAAACCAGTAGCCAGCATCAATCTAAACGGAGAGAAACTTGAAGCAATCCCACTAAAATCAGGGACTAGACAAGGCTGCCATCTCTCTCCATATCTTTTCAATATAGTACTTGAAGTTCTAGCTAGAGCAATTAGACAAGAAAAAGAGGTCAAAGGGATACAAATTGGAAAGGAAGAAGTCAAACTATCACTATTTGCAGACGATATGATAGTATACATAAGCGACCCAAAGAACTCCACCAGAGAACTCCTACAGCTGATAAACGACTTCAGCAAAGTGGCCGGATATAAAATCAACTCAAGCAAGTCAGAAGCCTTCCTATACTCAAAGGATAAGCAGGCTGAGAAAGAAGTAAGAGAAATAATACCCTTTACGATAGCCACAAACCATATTAAGTATCTTGGCGTGACGCTAACCAAACAAGTGAAAGATCTGTATGACAAGAACTTCAAGTCTCTGAAGAAAGAAATTGAAGAAGACCTCGGAAGATGGAAAAATCTGCCATGCTCATGGATTGGCAGGATTAATATAGTAAAAATGAGCATCTTACCAAAAGTAATACACAGATTCAATGCAATCCCCATCAAAATCCCAACTCAATTCTTCATAGAGTTAGAAAGAGCAATTCAAAAATTCATCTGGAATAACAGAAAACCCAGAATAGCTAAAACTATTCTCAAGAGTAAAAGAACCTCTGGGGGAATCAGTATCCCGGACCTCAAGCTGTACTACAGAGCAATAGTGTTAAAAACTGCATGGTATTGGTACAGTAACAGACATGTAGATCAATGGAACAGAATTGAAGACCCAGAAATGAATCCACACTCCTATGGTCACTTGATCTTTGACAAAGGAGCTAAAACCATCCAGTGGAAAAAAGATAGCCTTTTCAACAAATGGTGCTGGCTCAGCTGGAGGTCAACATGCAGAAGAATGCAAATTGACCCATCCTTATCTCCTTGCACTAAGCTCAATTCTAAGTGGATCAAAGATCTCCACATAAAACCAGACACACTGAAACTAATAGAAGGGAAACTAGGGAAGAACCTTGAACATATGGGCACAGGGGAGAATTTCCTGAACAGAACTCCAATAGCTTATACTCTAAGATCAAGAATAGACAAATGGGACCTCATTAAATTACAAAGTTTTTGCAAGGCAAAAGACACCGTCAAAAAGACAAAGCGGCAACCAACTAACTGGGAAATGATCTTTACCAACCTTACATCCGACAGAGGGCTAATATCCAAGATATACAAAGAACTCAAGAAGTTAAACTCCAGAGAGGCAAGTAACCCTATTAAAAAATGGGGTACAGAGCTCCACAAAGAGTTCTCACCTGAAGAATATCTAATGGCTGAGAAGCACCTAAAGAGATGTTCATCATCCTTAGTCATTAGGGAAATGCAAATCAAAACAACCCTGAGATTCCATCTCACACCAGTCAGGATGGCTAAGATCAAAAACACAGGAGACAGCAGTTGTTGGCGAGGATGTGGAGAAAGAGGAACACTCCTCCACTGCTGGTGGAATTGCAGGCTGGTACAACCACTCTGGAAAGCAGTCTGGCGGCTCCTCAGAAAACTGGGCATGACACTTCCGGAGGATCCGGCTATACCACTCCTGGGCATATACCCAGAGACTTTACCTGCATGCAATAAGGACACATGCTCCACTATATTCATAGCAGCCTTATTTATAATAGCCAGAAGCTGGAAAGAACCCAGATGTCCCTCAACGGAGGAATGGATTCAGAAGATGTGGTATATTTACACAATGGAATACTACTCTGCAATTAAAAACAATGAATTCACGAAATTCCTAGGCAAATGGTCAGAACTTGAAAATATCATCCTTAGTGAGGTAACCCAATCACAAAAGATCACACATGGTATGAAGTCACTGATAAGGGGATATTGACCCAGAATCTCAGAATACCCTAGACACAATCAGCATATCAATAGATTTCTAAAAAGATGGAAGGAGAGACCCCTGGTCCTGGAAAGACTGGATGTAGGGGAACGCCAGGACAGAGTAATGAGAGGGGGTTGAACGGAGAAAAGAGGGAGGGAAGGGGGCTTATGGGACTTTCGGGGAGGGAGGAAACGGGAAAGGGGAAGTGATTTGGAATGTAAATTAAAAAAATAAAATAAAATTAAATTAAAAAAAAAAAAAAAAAAAAAAAAAAAAAAAAAAAAAAGATAATATTTAGTGCATTTGGAGAAATAACAAAAGTAAAGTTTACAGTGTATGTGTGTGTGTGTGTGTGTGTGTGTAATTTATATCTATGAATATATTTACATATCTAGATCTGGTTCTATAATAATAAAATTTTTAAAATATGAAGATTTTTACCTCTTTCTGATATTTGGCATGAGAAAATATATTCTATATATATTGTTAATATCAAATTTCAAAATGATAAAATGACAAAATGATAGGAAATTAACAAATCAAATATAACACATTCATAAATTCTTATATGACATATAGAAAACTACAGCAAAACTCACAATGCTTACTCATCAAGAATTCTGTCTCTGTGGAGCACATGAATCACTCAAGTCCTAAGCAATTAACATATCACAGAAAGCAAGATATCTTTGTGATAAGTGTTCCCAAAGCTTTCTTCATGTCTCTATTTCTTAGGCTATATATAAAAGGGTTCAACATTTGAGGGAGCACTGTGTACATCATATAGGATACTGTAGTTATCTGAGGAGAAACAGTAATTGCAGAACAGATGTATACTCCAACTGCTGCACCATAGAATAAGGATACAACTAAAAAATGAGACCCACAAGTAGAAAAAGCTTTGTACCTTCCTTTCAGGGATGATATTTTCAAAATAGAAGAGACAATTCGAGTATAAGAGAAAATAATTCCAGAGATTGGAATTCCACCAAATATAAATGTTGCAAGATATATGAAGATATAATTTATGAGAGTATCAGAACAGGCAAGCTTGATTACTTGAGCAAGCTCACAGAAGAAAAGAGGAAGTTCATGATTTGTACAAAATGACAACCGCAGTATCATCAGACACTGTAATAAGCTATTTGCAATGCTAATGGTCAAAGACGATAGAATCAGCAGACCACAGAAGTACGGATTCATAATTACTGTGTAATTCAGAGGATGACAAATGGCTGCATAGCGGTCATAGGCCATTGCAGCAAGAACACAGCTTTCTAATACAGCAAAACTCAAAACAAAGCAGGCCTGAGTGAGGCAACCTCTGTAACTGATGCTTTGGTCCTGTGTGTGGATGTTCTTCAACATATTTGGGACAGTGGTTGTACTTAGGCAGATGTCAGTAAATGAAAGTTTGGAGAGAAAGAGGTACATTGGTGTTTGTAAATGAGAGTCTGAGCTGACAGCAATGATGATGAGCACATTTCCCAGAATTGTGACCAGATATGTAAAGATAAAGAAGCCAAAGATGAGGGGCTTTATTGTAGGATCATGTGTTAGTCTCATCAAAATAAAGTAGGATGTGCCTGTTTGGTTTCCAGGTTCCATATTGCTGATCAACCTAGTAGAAATCCAAAGTAAAATCAGATGTATGGACACAATGCTTCATTTGGGGATATTTTAGAAATAAAATTTTTACTCTTAGTTCAGATGCACTCCTCAATGACATTTGAAATATAAATATAAAAATATTAATATTTTTGAGGTTGATTTTGAAATAGGGTGATTTATTTATTTTCTTGTATTTGAATGGGGATATTCATGTGCATTAACACACACATAGAGATCAGAATGGAACTTATATTAGTTAGAGTTTTCCTTTGGCCTATGTGATTTGATGTAGTAGTCAGTTTCTTAACCTTGGCCACAGGAGACTGCCAGGTAAGTTATCTTGAAGGCTCTATACATGTTGATTTGGGGGACTTATATTTTTAAAAAGATCTTTAACATTTGCATAATAAAAGCTTGAAGGCATGCATATTTTCCTATTTGAAATTTTTCCTTCCATCATCCTCTCTTTTTCAGTGTTATTTCTCTAAATACAATTTTAAGTAAAGTCTATACACATTTTCATTAGGATAAGAGCATTTTTTATAAATTTTTGCTAGTAGAGAGTTTATATTGTTTTAAACTCTTCATTTTAGTCACCACAGAACTACTATCATACTTAAACACTTGAGGTTATGTCATTTTAAACCCTAGGAATCTATAAAACATAAGCTCTAATGAAACAGATTGTATGAATAATTGATTAATGTATAGTGAACAACAGATTCCATTTCATTTTTATTTGTATTTTGAATGTGACTTATTCATAAGCATTTTCTCCTTACTACATAATTTTTATTGATTAAATAATTAGCAACAAAATAACATCATAACCTTGAAATTTTTGTATCTTTAAATTACCTTCCAAAGTAATATATTTCAATACTGCATTTTTATATATAATTGCTTGACATCATTCAGTCTCTGTATTTTCTTCCACTGCTATATAACAACAGATTCCATTGAAAGACTCAGAGACAGACAGATAGACAAACAGACAGACACACACACACACATATACACACACACATACACACACAGAGGGAGAGATATTTAAACTCTTAACTCAATTATATCATTCGTTTCTTTTCAGACCATGTTATCTTATATAAATGATAATTTATAAGCATTTATTCACAAATGGTATAATTTATATTTTCATCATGCAGAATAATGTTCATTATATATATTACAATATTTTCATTGTCAATTTATGCATTCCTTTCTTCTGTATAAGATAGGCAATGAACATGAACATAGAGACCTTTGGTTATATCCTCAGACTTGTATAAATGGGTTAGTTTTATACAGCACTTCTATATTTTGTGATTTTTTTTATCAGCTATGGTGAAAAACCTGCATAAGTAATTTTCATGGTGAGTGTCCTAGATTATACTCTCACCAGCAGTGAATTTATCCCTGTTTTTTTATCTTGTTAACATTTTGTTGTCCAGCGAAACATATTTTTGAACATAAATTTGTTTGTTATGCTAAGCACTGAGAATGTAAAGAAAATTTACCTTTACAAACAGAAGTATTCCACAATATATATAAAAATAAAATTTGAGGATAAAATTAAATGATATTTCTAAGAAATAATCATAAAAAATGGGATTTCCACTTAGATGTGGAAAGTGTATGTCTAGTTGAAACTTCTTATTTTTCACTTTCATCCTCTTTATAAAAAAGAACACTTAGACATACACAAAAATAAACACAATATGATAGTGCTCATAATATAAGTCTCCAGCAGAGAAATTTTTTATAAGACATAAATAAGACAATTACAATTCTACTTCTTACATCCCTGTAGCTCTACTCTGAGATACACAAATGTGTATCCTTTCATTTACTAATTATTATAATATAAAACTCAGAGACCCAATATGATACAGATGAAATCATATAACTTCAAGATATTCCATTTCTACACTAGAACAAAGATGGTTGTATGTGTTTAAATAGTCTGAGTGTAATAAATATTTTCCAATTCCTTTTTTTACACAGCATTCACAATGGTGTAAGCAAGTTCTCAAATATATTTCAATGCATCTTGGTGAATACCACAGAGCTTCTTAACTACTGGGAGCAAATAGAATAAAATCACTCAGCACATAAGTGAATATATAGGAACATTTTGCCATTTTCTCCTGAATTTCTAAGCCTTGAGCTCTCATAAGAGAATCTACAATATCAACAGAAAGAATTTATGCTTGGTAGAAGGTGAAAATATCAAATAAAGAAAACAAATAGCATGAAAATTGTGAAAAACAAAGAAATAATATAATGCTAAGATATAAAACATTCTTCATACAGAATAATTAAAATTTTAAAATACCTAATATTTATGTTATATATAAAGAAAACTACAGGAAATAACAAGAATTAATCATGAATGAGTTTGATATATGAATCATAACTGATTAAAGCCTTAACTACACATATTGAGATCAAAAATGACTATCAAGGAATTACCTTGTTCTTAAAGATAAAATGTGTTCCTGTGTATAAAATTTAGTGAATATTAGTTGGTCATGCCATGTCTACCATAGGAAGAGACACAGGTTTTTCTTGTTGAAGTGGGCAGATTTACTGAATCAGGTATTCACAGACTGATTTTTTTCTGTCTCCCCAAGGGTTCAATATCCAAAGTTCCTCATTAGAGTAACTATGATATTGGTATTATAATCCCTCGAGGTCCAGTCCTTAAAGACAAAGTATTCAACTGATTTCATTCTCATTGATGTAATGACTCCCTGGGGGAGTTTTCATCATTCACTTCTCTAGCAAAATATATTTTTCTTATTATGTCATTCATATATTGAGAATATTATAAAATCACATATTGTGTCTCATCCCACTTCTCCCTCCAATTCCTTCTCTGTTCTTCCCAAGTCCACTTTTTCAAGATCATGGCCTTAATTTTACTAATGGATGTTCCACACACACACAGACACACACACACACATATATATATATGCTTAAATATAATCTGCTCATCCGATATAATATTACTTGCGTGTATATTTTTATGTACTCACAATTTGACATTGAATAAACAATTGGTGTACTATTCCTTGAGGAAGACTATTTCTTCTGTTCTAAGCATTCCTTAATTGCCTATACTTCTTTGCATAGTTGAAGCCTTTTGAGCTTTCTTCTGATCGATTTAGCATATCTATTTTTGTTCTTGTTCAGCTCATGCTTAGATAATCATGCTTGAAAGATTTTATGGCAGTACCTTTGATTATAAGTAGGAAACGTGTTTTATAGACCTTGCATGTCTATCACAAATAATTTTTCTAAAAGGTTACATTGTCCATTACAATTATGAACACAGTACTGATTATGACAGTAGAAAAAGTAATTTGTATTTTACCATTAAAAATTTCCAATATATGGTTACAAACAGTAATATTAGGCAAGTTATTAAATGTTTTCTAAAAGTCCAAACTCTCTTTCTGACAAATTATTACTGAATGATGTTAACTGTAATTTTTATTACAGATGATTTAGTATGTATGTGTGTGTTTTTTTTTTAATTTAATTTAATTTTATTTTTTTAATTTACATTCCAAATCACTTCCCCTTTCCCGTTTCCTCCCTCCCCGAAAGTCCCATAAGCCCCCTTCCCTCCCTCTTTTCTCCGTTCAACCCCCTCTCATTACTCTGTCCTGGCGTTCCCCTACATCCAGTCTTTCCAGGACCAGGGGTCTCTCCTTCCATCTTTTTAGAAATCTATTGATATGCTGATTGTGTGTTTTATTTGATTTTATTTTTATTAGATCTTTTCTTTATTTACATTTCAAATGTTATCTTCTTTCATCATTTGCCCTCCAAAACCCCCTATCTGATCCTCCCTTCACCTGCTCACTAACCCATCCATTCATTATTCTCTGTGCTGGCATAACCCTACACTGAGACAAAGATCTTTCATATGATTAGGGGCCTCTCCTCTCATTGATATCCAACAAGGCCATCCTCTGCTACATATGCTGCTGGAGTCACGGTTCCCTCCATGTGTACTTTTTGGCTGTTGGTTTAGTCCCTGGGAGCTCTGGGGGTACTGCTTGGTTCATATTATTGTTCCTCCTATGGGGCTTTAAACCCCTTCAGATCCTTTTGTTCCTTTCTCCAGCTCCTCTATTGGGGACCCTGTGCTCAGACTAGTGATTGGCTGAGAGCATCCCTCTCTGTATTTGTCAGGCACTGGAAGAGCCTCTCCCTAGATAGATATAACCAGCTCCTGTCAGCAAACACTTGGTGGCATCTCTAATAGTGTATGTGTTTGGTAACTGAATATAGAATGGATCCCTGGGTGGGGCAGTCACTGGATGGCCTTTCCTTCAGTCTGTGCTTCACACTTTGTATCTCCTTCCATGGGTATTTTGTTTCCCCTTCTAAGAAGGACCAGAGTATCTACACTTTGGCCTTCTTTCTTTTGAAATTCATGTGGTCTGTGAATCATCTTGGGTATTCTGAACTTCTGGGCTAATATCCATTTATCAGTGAGTGTATATCATGTATGCTCTTTTGTGATTGGGCTACCTCACTCAGGATGATATTTTGTAGTTCCATCCATTAGCCTAAGAATTTCATGGATTCATTGTTTTTAATAGCTGAGTAGTACTCCATTGTGTAAATGTACCACATATTCTCTATTTATCCCTCTGTTAAGGGAAATCTGGGTTCTTTCCAACTTCTGGATATTATAAATAAGGTGTCTATAAACATATTGGAGCATGTGTCCTTAATACATGTTGGACCATCTTCTTGCTATATATGCAGGAGTGGTATATCTGGGTCCTCAGTAGTACTATGTCCAGTTTTCTGAGGAAGCATCAAACTGATTTACAGAGTGGTTATACCAGCTTGCAATCGCACAAGAAATGAGAACTATTCCTCTTTCTCTACATCCAGCATCTGCTGTCATCTGAGTGTTTGATCTTAGCTATTCTGACTGGCATGAGATAGAAACTCAGGGTTGTTTTGATTTCCATCCCTGAAGACTAAGGCTTTTGAACATTTCTTTAGGTGCTTCTCAGACATTTGGTACTCCTCAGTTGAGAATTCTTTGTTTAGCCCTGTATCCCATTTTTATAATAGGGTTATTTGGTTCTCTGGAGTCTAACTTCTTGAGTTCTTTGTAAATATTGTTTATTTGCCCTCTATCAGATGTAGGATTGGTAATGATCTTTTTCAAATCTTTTTGTTGCCATTTTGTCCTGTTGACAGTGTCCTTTGCCTTACAGAAACTTTGCAATTATATGAAATCCCATTTGTCAATTGTTGATCTTAGAGCACAAGCTATTGATGTTCTTTTCAGGAAATTTCCCCCTGTGCCCATGTGCTCAATTCTCTTCCCCACTTTCTTTTCTCTCAGGTTTAGTGTGTCTGGTTTTATGTGGAGGTTCTTGATTCACTTGGACTTAAGCTTTATGTAAAGAGATTAGAATTGATGGATTTGCATTCCTCTTCTTTTTTATTAGATATTTTCTTTATATACATTTCAAATGTTATGACTTTTCAGGATTTACCCTCTGAAAATGCCCTATCCACCTTACCAGTTGAACGAGCACCATTTGTTGAAAATGCTCTATTTTCTCTACTGGATGTTTTTAGCTTTGTCAAAGATCAAATGACAATTAGGTGTGTGTGTTCATTTGTGGGTCTTCAATTCTATTCCATTTGTCTACCTGCCTGTCACTGTACACCTACCATGCAATTTTTATGATGATTGATCTGTAGTATAGCTTGAGGTCAGGGATAGTGTTTCTGCCAGAAGTTCTTTTATTGTTGAGAATAGTTTTCGCTATCTTGGGCTTTTTGTTATTCCAGATGAATCTGCAAATTGCTCTTTCTAACTCTATGAAGAAATGAGTAGGAATTTTAATGGGGATTGCATTGAATCTGTAGATTGCTTTTGCCAAGATGGCCATTTTTACTGTATCAATTCTGCCAATCCATGAACATGGGAGATCTTTCCACCTTCTGAGATTTTTGATTTTTTTCTTCAGAGATTCGAAGTTCTATCATTTGTTTGGTTAGAGTTAAACAAAGTTATTTTATATTATTACTGTTTATTGTGAAGGGTGTTGTTTCCTTAATTTTTTTCTAAGCCTATTTATCCTTTGAGTAGAGGAAGACCACTGATTTGTTTTAGTTATTTTTATATTCAGCCACATTTCTGAAGTTGTTTATCAGGACTGAATTCTTTAGTGGAATTTTGGTGATCATTTAAGTATACTACCATATCATTGGTAAACAGTGATATCTTGACTTCTTCCTTTTCAATTTGTATCCCTTGACCTACTTTTGTTCTCTAATTACTCTGGTTATGACTTGAAGTACTATATTGAATAGATAGGGAAAGAGTGGGCAGCCTTGCCTAGTCCGTGACTTTAGTGGTGTTGCTTCAAGTTTCTTTCCACTTAGTTTGATGTTGGCTACTGGTTTGCTGTATATTTCTTTTTCTATGTTTAGGTATGCACTGTTAATTCCTGATCTTTCCAAGACTTTTATCATGAAGGGATGTCGGATTTGGTCTAATGCTTTCTCAAGCAAATATTCCCAAGAAAGAAGCTGGAGTCACCATTCTAATATTGAATAAAGTTGAATTTCTACCTAATGTTATCAAAATAAGTAAGTAAGGACAATTCATCCTCAAAAAAGGAAAAATCTACAAGGAACTCTCAATTCTGAGCATCTGTGCTTCAAAGGCAATGGCACCCACATTCATAAAAGAAACTTCACTAAAGCTCAAAGCACACATTGTACCTCACACAATAATAGTGGGAGACTTCAATATCCCACTCTCATCAATGGACAGATCACAGAAACAGAAACTAAAAGAGACACATTGCAGATAACAGAAGTTATGAACCAAATGGTTTTAAAAGATATTTAGAAAACATTTTATCCTAAAACAAAAGAATATACCTTCTTCTCAGCAACTCACAGTACCTTCTCCAAAATTGACCAAATAATCAGTCACAAAACAAGTCTCAACAGATACAAGAAGATTGACATAATCTCATGTGCCCTATTAGATCACTACAGACAAAGGTTGTTCTTAAATAACAACAATAGCAATTGGAAATCCACATCCATTTGGAACCTGAACAACACTCTATTCAATGGTAACTTGGTCAAGGAAGAAATAAAGAAAGAAATTAAAGACATTTTAGAATTTAATGAAAATGAAGCCACAGCATTAACCAAAATTATGGGATACAATGAAAACAGTGCGAAGAGGAAAACTCATAGATCTGAGTGCCTCCAAAAAGAAATTGCAGAGACCATACACTAGCAGCTGAACCGCACATCTGAAATATCTAGAACAAAAAGAAGCAAATACATCCAAGAGGAGTAGACAGCAGGAAATAATCAAACTCAGGGCTGAAATCAACCAAGTAGAAACAAAAAGAACTACACAAAGAATCAACCAAACCAGGAGCTGGTTCTTTGAGAAACAAGTGGGCACAGAGACAGTATCAAAATTAACAAAATCAGAAATGAAAATGGAGACATAACAACAGAAACTGAGGAAACCCAAAACCTCATCAGATGCTACTACAAAAGCCTATACTTAACAAAGCTGGAAAATCTGGATGAAACAGACAATTTTCTAGTCAGATACCAGGTACCAGAGTTAAATCAGGATCAGATAAACAATCTAACAGTTTGTGTGTTTTTAGGAGTGTTTCCATATGTTATGGTATATGTGTGTCAGACAAATTTTATAGGAATCTGTCCTTGCCAGTCACAATGTGGATTCCACAGAAAGTGGAATGAACTGCTAAGCCAGTAAAATGGTCCACATTACACTTTTAAAAAATATTTTCTACTTAAAAGTAAAATCAATTTTCAAGACTTATGTACTTATTCACTTTAAATTCCAATATCATTCCTCCCACACCACTTCCCGGTACTCCCTCACAAAGAACTGACCCATTCCCTTTACCCTTCTGCTCTGAGAAGGGAGAGACTCCCCAGGTCCTCATATCAAGTCACTACAAGCTTAGACCACTTTCTGAGGCAAGAAAAAGCTGCTCAGATAGGATCTCAGATAAGAAAAAAATCCACAGGAAGGCATCAGATCCAGGCACAGTCTCTACTTTAGATATTGAGTTACCCCCAAGAGGACCAAGCTGCACATCTGTTGCATATAGGTGGGGTCCTTTTCCAGTCCTTGCCTTCTCTTAGGTTGGTGATTAAGTCTTTGTAAGACCTCAAACATCCAGACTAGTGACCCTGTCAGTCTCTCTGTGGAGTCCCTGTCCTTTTTGTGTCCCTCAATCATATCTTCTACTTTTCCATAAAACTCCCCCAGTATGATCTAATATTTGTCTGTGGGACTTTGTATCAGTTTCCATTGGCTGCTGATTGGAACCTCTCAGCGGACATTTATGCTTGGCTCCTGATTATAAGCATAACAGCTCCATTAGTAGTATCAGAGATTGGTTTCTATACAAACACTATTCATTTTTTATTACTATTGCTCTGCAGTACAGCTTGAAGTAGGGGATTGTAATGTATTTAATATGGTAAATCTAATATAAAGAAAAGAGGAATAGTCTTGAGCTCATCAGTACAGGAGACAACTTGCTGAATGGAACAATGATCCATTGTTCCATTGTTCCTTTACTTGCTCATGCAGTAAGATCAACAATTTATTAATGGGCCCTCATGAAAATGAAAATCTTCTGTAATTCAAATGATAGTGCTAATAGGGATCCAGAATTTCTTTTACTGTACAAGGTTGTTTATGCTATCCTAGTGTTTCTGGTTTTTCCATGTGAAGTGGAGAATTATTCTTTCCAAGTCTATAAAGATTGCTTTGGAATTTTGATGGGAATTGAAGTTGTTGATGGCTTTTGGTAAGATGGTCATACCAATCCATAAGCATAGATCTTTTCATCTCTTGATATCTTCTTCAATTTCTTTCTTCAGAAACTTGAAGTTCTTATCATATTGGTCATTCACTTGCTTGGTTAGCATTAGGCCAAGATATTCTATATTATTTCTGACTATTGTGAAGTGTGTTGCTCCTTTAATTTATTTCCAGTCTGTTCATTATTTGGATTAAGGAAGGCTACTGGTTTCTTTATTATGTATCCAGTTATTTTGCTGAAAGTGTTTATCAACTGCAGGAGTTCTCAGGTAGAGTTTTGGAGGTCGTTTATGCATATTATAATACCCAGGAATAGTGACACTTTGCCTTCTCCTTTCCAAGCTGTAGTCCCTTGATCTGTTTTAATTTTATTATTGCTCTAGTTAGAACTTCAAATTCTATATCGAATAGTTAGGCAGAGAGTTGGCAGCCTTGGCTTGACCCTGATTTTAGTAAAATGGCTTTATCTTTTTCTCTGTTTGATTTGTTTGTGGCTATTGGCTTGCTTCATATTGCCTTTATTTTGTTTAGATATGTGCCTTGTATCCTTGTTCTGCCCAAGCCTTTTGATGTGAAGGGGTGTTGAATTTTGTAAAAGAATTTATTTTTCAGTATCCAATGAGATGATCATGTGATTATTTTCTTTCATATTGTTTATATGGTAGCTTAGGTTGATAGATTTTTTTATATATTGACTCACATCCAGCATCCATAGACTAGTCTACTCAATCTTGGTGAATGATGTCTTTGATGTGTTCCTGGATTCAATTTGTGAGTATTTTATTGTATATTTTTATATTAATATTCAGAAGGAAAATCTGTCTGAAATTTTCTTTCTTCATTGAGACTTTGTGTATTTTAGCTGTTAGTTATTTGAGGAGCTTAGTGCTATGAACTTTCATCTTAGTACTCCCTTCATTGTCTCCAATAAGTTTGAATATGATGAGTCTTCACTTTCATTGAATTTTAGAAAGTCTTTAATTTCTTTCTTTATTTCTTCTTTAATCCGGTCATCATTGTGCAGACTGTTGTTCAATTTCTATGAGTTTGTAAATGTTTTGTTGTTTTTGCTGTTGTTGTTTAAATCTATGTTTTATCCATTATGATCTTACAAAATTCAAGAGATAATTTCAACCTTCTGCATCTCATTCTTCATGTTTTGAGAATAATTATAAGGTTAAGTTTAGAGAAGGTTTTATGAGGTGCTGAGAAGAAGGTATATTTTCTTGTGATTGGGTAAAATGTTCTATACTTATATGTTAGGTCCATTTGAATCAAAGCATCTGTTAGTTTCATTATTTCTCTGTTTAATTTCTATCTGGATGACCTGTCCATTGGTGAGAATGGAGTATTGAAGTCTCCCACTATTAATGTATTGGGTCCAATTCAAGCTTTAGAAGTAAATTTTCGAGTGGAGCAGTTGGGACAGAAGTCTTCCAGCCACCCTTTGCATCAGGGAGCCAGGAGGCTCCACAGTCTTCTGTGCAGGGCCTGCCAGCAGAGAGTGATGTCCCAGGAGCACTTTCACTTCTGAGTGAGGAGGTAAGATCTCCACCTTCTCTTTGGAGGGGAACACCTAGGAGCATACAGAACAAATGATCAGTGGAACAGCTGGGAGAGGAGTCTTCTGGCTGTTATTTGCACTAGGAAACCAGGCAGATCCACAGCCTTTTGTATACAGACTCTTCCAGAAGAGAGTTGGACTCCCAGGAATATGGACACAGGCTTACAGGCCCACAGAATGTACAAGCTCCAGCCAGAGACAGCAAGACCAATTAATACCAGAGATAACCAGATGGTGAAAGGCAAGTGCAAGAACCCTACCAACAAAAACCAAGACGGCTTGGCAACATCAGAACCCGGTTCTCCCACCATAGCAAGTCCCAGATACCTTAACACACCAGAGAAGCTTGAGTTCGATTTAAAATTGCATCTCACAAGGCTGATAGAGTACTTCAAGAAGAACATAAATAACTCCTTTAAAGAACTACAGGAGAAGGTGGGTCAACAGGTAGAAGCCCTTAAAGAGGAAACACAAAAATCCCTTAAAGAATGAGCCAAGGAATTGTTGAACGTGTATCACACTCTGAAAAATGGCTTTAAAAAACAAAACGGGGAATTATACCCTCCAAGATTACCAAAAACACATCTTGCTTTTGTCTTATTTGTTTTGAATTTTTTTGCAAACTCTACATTTATCCCCAGCTTTCCTTCTAGGTGTCTGGTTCGATTGTAACTGCGGGCACTTACATGCATCTATGAATCCTGATTTCTTTCCAAGGTTTTCTATTTCCAGAGTTGTCTCCCTTTGTGATTTCTTCATTATTTCTACTTCCACTTTAGATCCTTTCAGTTCCTTCACTTGATTGTCCTCAATGTTTAATGGGTGACTGAGAATTTAAGGTTGGGGCAAGACCCTTCCACCCAAGGCAAGAGTCTGCTCAGCAGGTGTTGACTCCACCGCTTGCTGGGTGTTGGCTCCACTGCTCTACTGCTTGGCAGGGTAGCCTTCTTAATTCAGGAAGCTGTAGATCTGGAAGAACAATGAACTTGGTCTGAGTGCTCCACCCTAGGTGGGGGAGACTTGTGGCTCACTGAGGTCTGGAAATTTCAGCTCAGAAGGCTGAGGGGAGAGGGTACAATTCCTCCCTTTTGATTTATTAAAAAGTGACTGGACTAGGGCAAAAGATTTACTTATGCTCCACAGTTTGTTTGAGAATTATGGTGGCTGGTGGCTCCACCTGATTTAGGTCAGAATTCTAGACTTTTCCTTACCTGTCGTTGGAAACATGTGCATCTTGCTTGTGTTTACTTGCACAAACATGGCCTTTAACATTTATTATAAATATATAGGCACAAGTTCCTGGCTTAGGTCAATGAAAGTTCCATAGAATTTCAGTTGCCCATTATTGACTGACAGGCCTTTATGGCACACATTTTTCTCAATACAGACCAAGCCACAAAAGGACTTACAAATATGCACTCAGTCCATTTCTTCATAGCAATGAAAAATTGTCACAGTGAGCTGCTGAGCCTTGCCTGAATGAAAACACTCAGCCTGTTTGAAATACAAAATAAGAAATTAAGAGGGAAACAGGATTAACTTGTGTCTGGAAGGCCCAAGGTATTCAATTCAGTTACAAATTAGCAGTTATCAGACACAAAGTCTGGCTTCACAGTGTAGGGAAAGAGGCTTTGAGACTCAACAGAGACTGTTTTTGTTTGTTTGTTTGTTTTTGTTTTTTTCAGATAATCTACAGATAAGCTGGCTGATAAAAAGTTTTTAGCCATCCTTTAGGGATTGGAATCATACTTACTGGAAGATACAGGATCTGTGTCCAGTTGACAAACCAATCTTTCTGGCAGCCATCGAGCTCCATCTTCTTCTTGTGAAAAAATGCAAACAGAACCTCTTTCCCAAATTAAAACAGGGTCTGGACCATTCCATGTATTAGTTAAAGGGTCCCACCATTTAACCATGGCATAAGAATTAGAAGTGACTGAATGCCAGTGGCGATCCGCTGCAGACTGACCTTTAGCATCAGTTTGCAAAAAAATTCAAAACAAATAAGACAAAAGCAAGATGTGTTTTTGGTAATCTTGGAGGGTATAATTCCCCGTTTTGTTTTTTAAAGCCATTTTTCAGAGTGTGATACACGTTCAACAATTCCTTGGCTCATTGGATTATAAGGAATTCCAGTTTTATGTTAAATACCAAATTTTTTACAAAATGATATAAAGTTGTTGCCAGTATAAGCTGTCCCATTATCTGTCTTAATGACTTTAAGTAATCCCATGGTATTGAAGGCTTGTACACAATGATCAATGATCAATTACATTTCTTGAGACTTCTCCTTTCATCTGGTTTGTTTTCAGTGACCTAGATCTAGGTGGCAAGTTGTTGTTCCTCCTCCATATAAGAAGAGTTGATAAAATAGGCTCATGTATCATCACAATGCTTTACAAATGTCCTACTAGCGCTAAGGCAGTTTCCTTGGCTACCTTATTGAAAAACCTTTTTCCTATGTCCTCAGGAGACATGTCCTTTTTGGTGTCCTTCATGGTGTATAATGGTCAACTTCTTTGGCAGTCACAAAGCCTCTAGGACTACAAGGATTTAAGGGAACATATTTTTCCCCCTTTGATGTAATGAGTTTCCTCTTCTTACAGGTATTTCTTGAACCATTGCAGGGTACCAGTGTCAGAGCTATTAATCCAGCCCTCAGGGTTTATTTTCAATGACACAGTGCTTAAGCCCAAATGACCTTATGTTGCTTCACCAAAACTACACCAGCATTTGCTACTCTCTGGGCCTTGACAACAAAAAGATGAAATGGCTTGAAGATGTCAGGTAGGGCCATTGTCTGGGTAGAAACTAGCACCTGTTCTAAGGTTCCAAAGGCCTTTTGTTCCATTTCACCACATGGGAAGGAAGTAGAAACTTGCAATTTCAGCATATCTTGGTATCTACAGTTGATAATAACCCAATATCCCAAGGAAATATCAGACTTGCCTCTTGGCCTTTGGCTGAGGGATTTGTAAAATTATCTCACTATGTTGCTAGGACATGGAACATTTTCTTCCATTCTAAATTATAACTTAGGTAAGTGACTTTTGTAGTAATATTTAGACATTCTTGGCAGAGACAGGGTAGCTACAATGTCCTTAATAGGACTTCTATGGCCTGTCTACAATTGATCTTAATCAAGTACATCTTATAAGTGGGTAACCTCTGTGTAATTCTGCCTAAGGTCTTCTTCACTGAGAACCTTGCCAAACACATTGAAGTTGTTTAAGCATCCCCATAGCAATCAAATCCAAGTACATTATCCATTGAACACCACTTCTAGATTTCTCTACTCAAAAGCAAAAATAGATTGGCTTACCCTGGAAAATGGCATGATGAAGTATGTATTATTTCTGTCTAGAACATTTTAGATGTGTTTTTTTCAGGAGATAAAACACTGAAAAGGATATATAGGCTTGAAACTTTGGCATGAACTATTTCTACACATTTATTAATTTCTCTTAAACATTGGGTAGCCCTGCAACCTGGCTTTGCATGTAAAGGAGGAAATCCAAGGTTACTGACCAAGAACTAAAATGTTAACCTCCCTGAATCTATAAATATGAATGGCGTCTTTCCTTGTATCCAATTCTATGAGATACCATTTTACTATGATTCAAGTTTTCAATTCAACTACTATTGGGCTTGACCTTTTGCCAATTCAAGTGGATTTGTTTCTACTAACACTTGGAATCTTTGCTGGTAATTCAGTCAGATATCTGGTTGATCCTAACTGGGCCAGAGATGAGTCAGACAATAACTGGTGTTCCTCAACTGAGTAAGTAACTAGGATTTTAGTGGTAAGTTTACAGTCTAGTTCTGTGTTGTATTCTTTAAATGTGAGAGTGTAAGAAGTAGATGTAGAAGCTGATCATTTATCCAGGAGTGGGTACAAAATTCCCCTGTTGCATGTGATATTTTCATTTTATCTCTTTGAGACAGAAGTCTGTCTGGTTTACTTAGAAAAATCTCAGAGGTATTTACCAGGAAGCTGACTAACACACACACACACACACACACACACACACACACACACACACACACATACACACACACACACACACACACACACACACACACAAGCACTTTCAAGGTAACTCTGAGCTTCTGTGAAATTACTGTCCCCTTTCAAGAGGTTTCAGTTTTTATTTGGAACACTTGTGCCTTGAGTGTCTCAACATTCCTGTTCAGGCATTCATTTTTCCAGTTCCTCCCTTTTTGAGATATGCACATTGATTTAGGTCTTAAAGGAAGTCTGAGCAGCTTTGATACATCCTCTTGAGATAGACCACCTGTCCCTGTTTCTATCTTGCCTTTTCTAACATTTTTGTTTAATTTCTGACAACTGTCTATTACTGAAGACTCACTGAACTACTTTCACTAACTCTGTCAACATTGTTCCATTCAAATATTTCTATCTTCTGCAGTGATTTTTCCCTAATATTCAAGGCCAATTGAATAACAATGGCTATGATAATTACCCTTCTATTCTCAGGTGCAAAGGTCCACTAATGTCAGAGAAATTCATGGACATTATAACATATGTGTGTAGCATTATAGAGAAAAATTGTCTGAGTTCAGAAATAGGTATAGGGAGTCTCCTTATCACAATTTCCCATTGATATCTTGTATAACCAAAGACAGTTTTCAGAATCACAGGATCCCTAGACGCTCTGGACTTCCTTTTTGATTCTCTCTCTCTCTCTCTCTCTCTCTCTCTCTCTCTCTCTCTCTCTCTCTCTCTCTCTCTCTCTCTCTCTCTCTCTCAACTCTATTATCCCAACTACATCTCTCTTCTGAGGTAAAGAGAGATTTGAGGGACTGTTAGCACTCATCTCAGGTAGGCTGGGGAAATTAAACCACTATACCTGGAAAAAAATTAAACCTTGAAGTTTGTCAGAGATGGAAGAATTTTGATATTTCACATCATAATGATCATTGGAGGATATGGTTCAACAGGGAAAGACTTTCACATTAAACACCTTAATATGATATATTCAGCATATTTCTCTAGGGTTTTTAAAGGCCATCATCTAATTTACTAAATATAACTGATTTAAAGCTAACTTTACTTACTTTTAGTTATTGCTTTAGTATTAACCCTAACAACAAAAGTAGATCGCTAATGTTTTTTCCTGTTAAATGTGTTTCATTTGTGTTTAGCACGAGTACAAGCACAGTTATGAGCATATTAAATAATTTAATGATTTATAAGGTAGCACACTTTTAACCTGAATGTTTTAATGGAGACTTAGTTTACAAATTAGGAGCTCTTATAGGAATAGGATTTTGCAATTGTATTGCTGCTAAATTTAATCCTTAAATATTTGAATTGGAGAATTAATAGATGATTATTTACCACCAACATAAAACTTTAAACATAAATGTACTCCACAGAGAAACTAGAAACATTACTGATCTGTTCATACGATGCTATTATAGAATATCTTAGTTTAAGTATAAACAACTTCTTTTCCAAATAGGTAAAGATTAACAAATTTTGCAAAGTTAAAAAGGATAAACATACATTTTCAAATCAGTTTCTGCTAGTTTCTGTATCTGCTATACTCAGAGATCAGTGACTCGCTAAACCATCATCCGAGAAACTTCCTGCTTCAGCAGATAAGAACAAACACAGTTGTCCACAGAAAAACGTTAAGCAGAAAAGGGGAAATTTTGGGAAACACCACCCCTACATAGGATATCTTCATGAAATCTCTCCTCTTAGGATCAGGGAGCTCCATCAGTCCTTGCCCTAACTCCTCAATTCGGGTCCCTGTATTCAATTCTCAGTCCAATGGTTGGCTGTGAGCATCCACATCTGTATTGGTCAGGTTCTGGCAAAGCCTCTCAGGGGACAACTATATAAGGTTCCTGTCAGTAAGCACTTCTTAGCATCATCTGGATATCGTCTCTATCTGTTCCCTCTCCCCTCTGTTGGGTATTTCAGCTAATGTCATCCCTGTTGAGTTCTGGAATCCTCTTGTTTTCCTGACATCTGAGACTTACTAGTGGTTACCCATACCCAGTTCCAAATCCCCTCATTGCTACACACTTCTGTCCAATGTCCTGACCTTTTGAGCGACCAAAGGTGAGAGCTGTATATGTAGCAGAAAACTGCCTTATCTTGCATCAATTGGAGGGGAGGCCCTTAGTCCCAAGGGAGCCCAAGTATAGGAAAATGCTAGGGCATTGAGGTAAAGTGGATGGGTATGTAGGAAAGCTACCTCAAAGAAGCAGGGTGTTGGGGTAAGAGAATAGGGGATTTGTAGAGGGTAACCAGGAAGGGGAATAACATTTGAAATGTAAATAAATAAAGTAACCAATAAAAAATGGACATCGAGGAAATGAAAAAGAAAAAGGAGCTGAAAAATTATAAGAACCAGTGGAAATGAGGGGCATCAAGAAAACAAAGCCCTCTAAATCAACATACTCAAAGCATATGTTAGAGACAGAGACAGCATGTTTAGGGTCTGTATGGATCTGCACCAGCAGACACGGGGTGTGAACAAATCCTCTGTGAATATAATAATGGCTTCCATTTTAGTGATTTTTGGGATTCCTAAGTGTGCAAATGAGTGACTTTGTGTTTTTTGAGCCTTTATTTTGATTCTTTTCCTTCTACCTCTTTGTTTGTTTGTTTTCCAATTCCGATGAGATCGTTTTTACTTAATCTTACTTGAGTTATTTTAATTAGCTCATAGAAACCTGGCTTTATGGTTTTAGTTTTATTTTGGTGGGGTTTTTTTTGTTTGTTTGTTTGTTTGTTTTTGATCTTGTTTTATAATGATTGGCAGAAAGGGAGTCTAGCTGGATGAAATGGGAAGTGTGCAGCAATTGCTGGAAGAAGTTACAGGAGTAGAAAAAAAAACAATCGGTATACATTATGTGAAGAATAATATATGCTTTTGACAAAAGTGTTTTAAATGGTCACAAAAAGATAAATCTTTACAAATGAATAAACAAATAAATAAATAACCCAAAACCAATGGCCAAGAAATATAGATTACCCATGTTGAGACATTTTCTTCTATGTCTATGTCATTTAGATGACATTGATCTCTTTATCCCTTAGCAAAGATTTGATAATATTATACACACACACACACACACACACACACACACATATATATATATACATATACATATATATATATATATATATTCTTTATAAATGTATGAGTCTTTTATTTTAGTCTCTTACCTTCTTCTATCCCTCCACATATCAACTCCTCCTTTGTTTTCATAGCAAAAAAATGCATGCCTCGAAAGGATAGCTATCAAACATGGCCTAACTAGCACACAGTATGACTGAATACAAACCCTTAAATTACTACTGTACATGGCAACACAGTGGGAGAGAAAGGGTCCCAAGTACAGGAAAAATGCAGACACCTCACTCCTATTATGGAAAGTTTCAACAGAACACACAACTGCACAACTATAAGGACCTATGTCAGACACATACAAGTTTAATTTTTGTGATACAGGTTCTGTGAGCCTGTAACCTTCATTAGTTGATTCTGTGGCCCATGTTCTCATGGTGTTCTCAAAACCCCTGGCTCCCATAATCCTTTCTCTTCCTCCTCTGGGCAGTTCCTCTGGCTCTGCCTATTGTTTGGCTGTGGATCTCAGCATCTGCTCCCATCACTTACTCATTGACATTTCTCAAAAACAATTGGACAAGGTATCAACCTATATGTATAGCAGAATGTAGTAAGTGATCACTAAATTAACTTTTCATTTTTATTCCTTCTTTTATCCTTCCTTCCTTCCTCCCTTCCTTCCTTTCTTCCTTCCTCCTCCTCCTTCTCCTCTTTCTCCTTATCCTCCTCCTTTTTTGACAGTTGTGTTTGGTTTTATCATAAGTTTCTGGGCTATCCTGCCTCTGGTTTCTGGACATCCAAGGAGTAGGTTTCCTCACAAGACATAGTCCATAAGATGGTCAAGTAATTTTTTGGTCAGTCCCAGAAATTATGTGCCACCATTGTCACTGCATGTCTTTAAGGCAGGATAGATTGTAAGTCAAAGAATTTGTGACTGGATTGGTGTCCCAGTCCCACTGCTAGGAATCTAGACTGATTATGGAAGAAGGCCAGTTCAGATTCTATGTCACCTATTAATAGGAGAAATCACTATGGTCACTATTGTGAATTTCAGGAATTTTCCACTGCAATGGCTTTCTACATTACCTTACACTGTCCCAGATTCCATTTGCTTCTGTCAGGGCTCTCTTCCTCCATCACTCAAACCCTACCAGTACATTTATACACCCATCCACACCAACCCCCAATCCACCTTCTAAACCTATTCTATGTCCCCTTTCCAAGGAGAGACATGTGTCCAAACCTTGAGCTCCCCTTGTTTTTTAGCCTCTGTTGGTCTGTCAATTGTAGCAAGATTATCCATTTCTTAGCAATTAATGTCCACTTCTAAGTGAGTACATACCATGTTTGCTTTCTGGATCTGTATTACTTCACTCAGGATGATCTTTGCTAGTTCCATCTATTTGCCTGAAAATTTCATGATGTCATTGTTTTAACAGCTGAGTAACATTCCATTCTATAATTGTATGACATAGTCTTTATCAATTCACATTGAAGGACATCTAGGTTGTTTCCTTTTTCTGCATATTATGAGTAAAGCTGTAACAAATATGGATGAGCAGATGTTCTTGTGATAGGCTAGAATGTGCTTTGGGTCTATGCCCAAGGGTTAGTATCTGGATCTTGAGTTAAATCAATTCCCAAATTTCAGAGGAATCATCATAGAGCTTTTCATTGTGGTTGCAATAGTTTGCACTCCCAAAAACATAGGAGAAGTATTCTGCTTGCCAGTTCATCCTTGCCAGTGTGAAATCTTGTTGTGAATTGGTTCTAATACTATTTTTATTAATTAGTCTCCAACAATCACATGAGAAATCATATGACTGCATGTGAAATTTTGAAGGTCCCTGAACACAACTGGTTTTAATTGGTAAATAGAGTTGTCAGTGGCCAATGGCTGAGGAGGGAGAAAGAAGTGAGACTTTAAATTTCCTGGAGAGTGAACCACGAAGAGGGTTAAAATCACTATGATGGGAAGCAGAAATATCAGGCCTGAGAGATGGAGAAGCAAGAGTCTACAGCCATGTGAAGGAGCTGAGGGACTGAGGCCTGAGAGGGCTGCCCAACATGGTCTAAGAAATCAAGTTAAAATAAAGATTTTAGTAAGTAATAATTCAGGAATATCAGAGGGGACAGTGATTTAGTTGCAGGGACATTTGGAAGTGCTCAGCCATTGTGCTGTTCAAGGCATACTAAAACAGAAGGTTCTCTGTGTGGTGTGTGTGTGTGTGTGTGTGTGTGTGTGTGTGTGTGTGTTTCATTTGGGAACTCCAGAGCATTGCTATGGGTGGTGAGGAAGTGTGCTGCCCCAACCAGGAAGTATAAAGCAGTTTGAGATATTACGGCTTCAATCTCTCACTTATGTTTTTAATCTCATTCAGCCAATCTGACAGGTATAAGACAGAATTTTATTTTAGTTTTAATTTATATTTTCCTGGTACCTAAGTGTATTGAATATTTCTTGAAGTAATTCTCAGACATTTGAGATTCCTCTGTTGAGAATTCACTGTTTAGATATGTACCCCATTTTTTATATCTCATATGCTACATTCCTACTATATTGTACCCTGTCTCACCACGCCCATTCCCTGTCTCCTTTACCTCCCTACTTTCTCAGATCTACCTCACATCCACCTCTATTCAGAATAGAGCAGGCCTCCCATGGATATCAGCCAAACACAGAATGCCAGGCTACAATAAAACAAGGCACACCAACAGGAGGAAAGGTGTCCTACAAGTAGACAAAAGACTCAGGACACCTTCCACTGTTAGAATTATCAGAAAAATAACAAGCTACTCACCTATAACTATGTATGAGGACCTAGGTCAGACTCCTACAGGCTTTCTGATCTCTGCAAGTTCCCAGAAAAACCAGTCAATTGATCTGTGGATACTATTCTCAAGTTCTTGTAGTTTCTCTGACCCTTATGTTCCCTGCAATCCATCCTCCTTTCCTCATAAGTACTTCCTGAGGTATGCCTAATATTTGGCTGTGGGTCTCTGCAACTGCTCCCAGAAGTTGTTGGATAAAGTCTCTTTGATGAATATTTTGCTAATTCCAGTCCAAGAACATTCTGTAGACAAGACAAACTGTAGATATATAGGATAAATAATAGAGTATATTTTATTCTGATCAATAAACATTGTGCAATGGAAACACCATGGAATTTGAAAGAGTTAACTCAGGAACTTTAAAAATGTCAGAGGCTGAATTACACTCCTTAGACCCCAAAGGGAAGGGGGAGACTGACCTAAGGGTTGAGACGAATTCCGAAGGACTGACTGTTGACCACCTACCTCATCATCTAACAACCAATTAGTTTGAATGTAACACTGTTCTGCCAATCACATTGTGCTTAATGGTGGCAGCACTGAGGAGGGTATAAAGGCCCACACAGCACTAGGGTCAGGGTTGTTCTCTCTTCATGTGCAGAGTGGCCCCAGCATGCTGGTTTTAATAAAAATTCCTCTTGCATTTTGCATTGATTTCTGTCTCCATGTGGTTTACTGCAGGGGGCAGGGGGAGTAGGTAAGTTTAGACTGATTGAGTCTTACATTTGGTACATTGGCCAGTAAACTACTTCCTGTGGGAACTGGTGAACAAGAGAAATCTGAAATCTTGAGAAGGTACCGCAATTTGCTTTCTGTCTGTTTTGTTGTTTCTCACACTAATCGTCAAAATCTGAGTTTGTAAGCTTGACTGAACTTTCTGAACTTTCGGTTTGCTTGCAAATATCTGATAGGCTGAAGGCTCAGCCTCCAGTGCCTGGTGTAGTGAGCTTGTCTGGCAGACATGCCAAAGGTCAAGACTACTGGGGTCTGGGGGATGTCCCAGACCTGTGAGAGGGCTGGGAGATCTCTGCTCCTTCTGAAAGCATCTGGACAGTAATGGCAGGAGCCAAGTCATGCTATGATCTGGTTTATCTGGTTCCTGCCACAGGCAGGAGCTCCTGGCATCTGTAATTGGGCCCATCACTGTTTTATCTGTGTGTGTTAATGTCTTAGTCTGTGTCCCTGGACCTAGAGGCCCACCTATGGCAGGGTTGAACTGTCTGTGTGCTGATTTTTTTTCTCTGTGTATGTTGGTATCAGGTTCTGCGTTTTTGGACTTAGACTGATGGCATCGTTTGGACATTAGACTGACTGAAAAGCAACTCTCTGCTTCTCCTTAGGGACCTTAGACTTACAGAGAGACAAAATTGGGTCACATGATTCAAGCATGCCAAGTTGAAACAAAGGTTAGACAGAGTACTGAGAACCCCTGGTGGGGAAAAATGTCTTAAGATATTCAAGGGGTGCCTCAGAGATTCCCTGTATTTTTTTTTTTCTGAGCATTCTTTCTCAGGAATTCCCTGTGGGTAGAGAATGGAATTTGGCTTATCTTTGAATCCAGGAAGGAGCAGGAAGCTGGAAAGAGG
This sequence comes from Tokudaia tokunoshimensis, assembly GCA_036184795.1. Taxonomy (NCBI): domain Eukaryota; kingdom Metazoa; phylum Chordata; class Mammalia; order Rodentia; family Muridae; genus Tokudaia; species Tokudaia tokunoshimensis. The sequence goes on from BTHU01000008.1 coordinate 18,940,936, forward strand.
GTGTGGGGCTGAAAAGCTCTCAGAACAAAGAAGAGGTCACAGGACCAACAGTCATGATTTCTCATTGGCCACATAAAAATGCCTAAAAAGAGACTCATGCAGTATCTTAGTTTATTTCATCTGTTTTAGATTGTTTTGATTTTCATAATGGGTGTGATGTTGAGCTTTGTGGTTATATTATTCTTCTGAGAGAGAGGTCAAAATAAGGTTTTTTTCTGGCTAAGGATGTTCTGATTAAAAAAAAGGGGGGGGTATTGCCTTTATGTTCTTAAAAAGGGTGATTAGGCTCTGGACATCTTCCAGAGCTATTAGGATCAGAAATGATGGAGGGGCTGACCACCATCTGCAGCAGGGAACCGGGCAGTTCCAAAGCCTTCTGTGCTTTGCCCACCAGGAAAGAGTGATCTCCCAGCAGTGATTTCACTTCTGATTTCAGAGGTGAGATCTCCATCTTCTCTCGGAGGGGTACAGCTAGGAGGACACAGGGCATACAATCAGTGGAGTTGCTGGGACAGGAGTCTTCCCTTCCAACCGCCATTTGCAGCAGGGAATTAGACAGCTCCACAGCCTTCTGTGCACAGACCCTGCCAGAAGAGAGTTGGTCTTCCAGGAGTACAGACACAGGCTTACAGGCCCATAGAAAGGACAAACTCCAGTCAGAGACATCAAGACCAACTAACACCAGAGATAACCAGATGGTGAAAGGCAAGTGCAAGAACCCTACCAAGAGAAACCAAGGCTACTTGCAACATCAGAGCCCAGTTCTCCCACCACAGCAAGTCCTGGATGCCCCAACACACCAAAAAGCAAGAGGTCGATTTAAAGTCTCACCTCATGAATCTGTTAGAGGACATCAAAAAGGACAAAAATAACTCCCTTAAAGAAGTACAGGAGAACATGGGTCAAATGGTAAAAGCCCTTAAAGAGGAAACAAAGAAATCCCTGAAAGAAATACAGGAGAGCATGGGTGAACAGGTAGAGGCCCTTAAAGAGGAAACACAAAAATCCCTTAGAGAATTATGGGAAAACACAAAGGAACAAGTGAAGAAACTGAACAAATCCATCCAGGATCTAAAAACGGAAGTAGAAACAATAAAGAAATCACAAAGGGAGACATCTCTAGAGATAGAAAATCTTGGAAAGAATTCAGGAGTCATAGATGCAAGCATCAACAACTAAATACAAGAGATAGAAAGAATGTCAGGTGCTGAAGATACCACAGAAAACATTGACACAACAGTCAAAAAAATGCAAAATGCAGAAAGCTCCTAAGCCAAAACATCCAGGAAATCCAGGACACAATGGGAAGACCAAACCTAAGGATTATAGGTATAGAAGAGAGCAAAGATCTCCAACTTAAAGGGTCAGTAAATATCTTCAACAAAATTACAGAAGAAAACTTCCCTAACTTAAAGAAAGAGATGTCCATGAACATACAAGGAGCCTACAGAACTCCAAACAGACTGGACCAGACCAGAGAGTCCTCCCAGCACATAATAATCAAAACAACAAATGCACTAAACAAAGAAAGAATATTAAAAGTAATAAGGGAAAAAGGTCAAGTAACCTATAAAGGTAGGCCTATCAAAATTACGCCAGACTTCTCAAATGAGATGATGAAAACTAGAAAATCCTGGGCAGATAGCATTCAGACCCTAAGAGAACAAAAATGCCATCCCAAAATACTTCACCCAGCAAAACTCTCAATTACCATAGATGGAGAAAACAAGATATTCCAAGATAAAACCAAATTTACAGAATAACTATCAGTAAATCCAGCCCTACAAAGGATAACAGATGGAAAACGCCAACAGGAGGAGAGAAATTACACCCTAGAAAAAGCCTGAGTCACGTCACTGTACATGTCTCATAGTGCATACATTTACATAAAATGGTCTTGATTTCTTTATTCTTTACAATTATATAGCATCAGATGGTGGTTTGAACAGGAATGGCCATCACAAACTCATGTGTATAAATGTTTGGCTCATAGGGATTAAATGTCTTTGAAATTCTGACTGGGATTAGATGAAGTCTCAAAGTTGCTTTAATTTATGTTTCCCAAGTTGTTGAATCTCATCTACTATTTTAAAATATTTACTACTCATTTTTTTTCTGCTTTTGGGAACTTTTAGTTTATTTCCCTTTGTAAATTTTTGAAGATTTCATGTTTTTTTTCATTATTGGTTATTTTTTAATTCCTTATATATTCTGGAAATTAATATTCTGTTAGATGTTTGCCTGGCAAGAATTCTTTCTGGTTCTTCAGACCTCCTGATTACTTGGATGGTTTTCTTTTGTTGTTCATGAGATTTCTACTTTTATGAAGTCACATTTGTCAGTTGTGCTTTGTTCTTGAACAAATAGAGTCTTATTCATAAAACCCAATTCTACACCTCCAGCTTGTAGGGTACAGCCTATGTTAACTTCCAGCATTTCCAGTGTTTTGGGTTTCAGATGTAGATCTCTGATTTATTTGCTGATAGATTTGTGCCAGGTGATAGAAACCAGTCAATTTTCACCTTTCTAAATGGAGATATACAGTTTTCATAGCACCACTTGATGAAGATTCTTTCTATTCTGAATTTTATGCTGTTGCCTTCTTTGCCAAATATTAAGTAGTTTAAGTTATGCACGCTCACAATTGGGTATTCAACTCTGTTCCATTCTCTAGATATCTGTTTTTCTGTCAATAACCTTTGGTTATTACTACTGTTGTCTGTAATGTATCTTCAAACCTAGACCGATGATTTCTAAAAGTTTTGGTCTAAAGATTATTTTGATTATTTTGGGTCTTGTAGTTCCATCAGAATTTCCTAATATTCTTCCTATTTCTGTGATGAACTAAATGGGATTTTGATTGAAATTGCTTTAAATATGTAAATCAATTTTGACAGATGTCCTGGATAATTTGATGGAAACTTGTCACTAGCTAGAGTCACATGAAAGTAGAGTTTCAGAACTGACAAACTTCCTCCGTATGATCCATCTTTAGGACGTTTTATTAATTTTTGACAGATTTAGGAGGATGCAGACCATTGTGGGTGCTTTTATGCCTAGACTGGTGGTCACAGGTTCAGTAAGAAAGTAGGCTGAGTAGACAACAAGGAACAGTTCAATAAGTAATCTGCCTCCACAGCCACTGCATCAGCTCCTACGTCCAGTTTCCTGCTGTTTGTTTTCCTATCCTAGTTTTCTTCCATTATGGAACACAATGTTGAAGTGTAAGTCAAATAAACCCTTTCCTCACCACCTTACTTTTGGTGCTGATTTTTTCATAAAAATTACAGGAACACTAAATAAGAAAATAGAACTATCATATTTTCACAATATTTATTACACTAGCCCATTAACATGAGATTTCTTTTTTTTCTAGTGTGTTTCCATATCCCTTGCTAAAGAAGATTAGAGATTTAATGGTAAAGGTCCTGCATTCAGTATACAGCTTTGTTTGTAGGTATTTTATTTCTTTGAGGCCGTTGAAAATAACTATGAGTTTTGGATCGCTTTCTCTGTATGTTTTCTCTGGTGTATATGCAATTGAGTGCTACAGGTTTGTTCTGTATTCCACCACATTGCTGATTTTTTTTTATTATATACAGGTATTTTCTTGTGGAATTTGGGGACTATCTGACATAGAAGATCATCTACAAATAAGGATATTTTAATTGCTTCTTTCTCTATTTTGTACCCATTTAATTGCATCTTTTTACAATAATCCTCTAGATAATGCTCCACGCAAGATATTAAACTATAGTGGGGTGTCAGGATATCCCTGGCTTCTCTAGAATTTTTTCAACAATTTATGCATTTATCATGATGTTTACTATGCATTTCTCACATATTGCCATTACTATGTTGAAGTTTTTTCCCTTTTGGCGCATTTACTAGGATTTTTATTATAAATGTATGATAGATTTTTGACAAGAATATTTTATTCATCTTTTGAAATGACTGTGGGAGAGAGGTTTAATCTTTAAGTCTATTTATGCTGTTTATTAAATTTGTCTAAAACTTTCCTTTGACCCACCCATGCATTTCTGGGATAATGTTAAGTTAGTAATGGTAGATAACTAACTACTCATGAGGAATGTCAGCATTCTGTTTGCAAGTATTTTACTGATTATTTTTGAGTATATTCATCAGGGATACTGGTAAGTAGTTTTCATGTTGTATTTTTATATAATTTGGTTATGAAAGGGATTCTCTGCTTGTAAATGAAGTTGGTGACTGGTCATCCTGTTTGTATTTGACTTATGATGTTAAGAGGTATGGGCTATAGATTTATTGGCTATGAATTGACCTGGCTTTAGAATTTTGTTTTTTATTGTAGGATTATTACTATTTCTATCTCTTCACTTGTTTGGGATCTGTTTAGATGGACTTCTTCTTGACTTAATTTTGAGGGTTTTTCAGAGACATCTCTTGTACAGCCAAGGGCCAACTGCAAGACAAAGCATAACCCAGTTTACATAGACCTCCCACATTAATCGCCAATCAAAAATATTTTCAGAGGTATACCTAGAGCCCAATCAACTTGAGACAATTCCTCAATAGAGGTAAAACGTTTACACCTCTTGGTGTAAAGTGTATTCACACACTAAAAGTAAACATTATTTTTAGTGCCCAGCACAATTATCAACAGAGAGTCTTCCTCTGATACTTACTAGGAGCAAAGAAAAGCCTCCACAGGAAAATAGTAAGGGAAAGAGCTAAAATTGGAGAATCCCATTTGCTTTCTCACATTGGAACTCAGGGAACCCCAGAAAACAAAGAAATAACAAAACTTTTATAAGCCAGAGGGGATAAAAACACTAAAAAAAAAAAACAAACAACAACAACAAAAAAAACCACAGCTCACAAAATCAAATAAACAGGTATCATGGGGATCATGGAGAATGAAGTTATAATCACTGAGTCTGCATGGAACTGCTCTTCATCTTCCATATATATGGCATGTTTATTGGCCTGCTATTTGTATAAAACGAATGCACATAAGAGTAGGGGTGTCTCTGTTTCTTTTGCCTGTGTTGGGGTTCCTTTTTCTTCTACTGGGTTGTGTTGCACACCCCCTAGGTTTTCTGCCTAGTTTCACTGTATATTTTTATGTGGTGTTCAGTTGATATGTCTGGGAGACCTATTCACTTCTGAGAAGACACAGAAAAACAGTAGATCTGGGAGAGAAAGGAGTGAGAGCAAATGGGAAAGAGTGGAGGGAGAACAAACCAGAGACAGATGCATTGCATGAAAAATGATGAAAAACACATATTAAAATAAAAAAACACAGAAATCAAAACATTCCCTTCATATAACAATCATGGCACTAAATGCACTGAACAAAGAACAAAGAAAGGATACTAAAATCTGTAAGGGCAAAAGTCCAAGCAACATATAAAGGCAGACTAATCAAAATGATAACAAACTTCTCAATACAGACTCTAAAAGGCAGAAAATCCTGGAGAAATTTCATCCAGACCCTAGGAGAACAAAAATGCCAGCCCAGGATACTAAATCAGCAAAACTCTCAATCACCATAGATGGAGAAACCAAGATATTCCATGAAAAACCAAATTTAAACAATATCGTTCTAGTAATCCAGCCCTACAGAGGATACTTGAACAAAATTTCCAATATAAGGAGGGTAACTATAATCAAGAAAATACAAGACGGTGAACATTTCACATCATACCCAAAAGAAGAGAGTCATACACACATAATACCACCTCCCACAGCAAAAGTAACAGGAGTTAACAATCATCTGTCTTTATTATCTCTCAACATCAATGGACACAATTCTCTAATAAAAAGACACAGGCTAATACACTGGATACATAAACAGGATTCAGCATGATGCTGCATACAAAAAACAAACAAACAAACAAACAAAAAAACCCAATAACAAAAACAGACACTACCTAAGAGAAAAAGGCAGAAAAAAAGTGTTTTCTACGAAAATGGTCCCAAGAAGCAAGCTGAAGTTTCAATTCTAATATCCAATAAAATACACTTTCAACTATAAGTAATTAAACATGATGGGGAAGGACACGACATATTCATCAAAGAAAAATTCCACAGAGAAGTCTCAATTCTGAATATCTATGCCCCAAATGCAAGGCATCTACATTCATAAAAGAAATGTTACTAAATCTCAAAACCTTACAAAATAGTATTGGATGACTTCCACACCCTACTCTCACCATTGGACACAACATTAAAACGGAGACACAGTAAAACTAATAGAAGTTATGGACCAAATGGATTTAATAGTTATCTATAGAACATTTCACTTGAAATCAAGAGACTATACTTTCTTCTCAGCACCTAATGGATGCTTCTCCAAAATTGACCATGCAATCAGACATAAAACAAACCATAACAGACACAGAAGATTGAAATAATTTCATGCATTCTATCAAATCACCACAGACAAAATCTAGAATTCAATAACAATGAAAACAACAGAAAGCCAATATACTCATGGAAACTAAACAACTCTCTGCTCAATGATAACTTGTTCAGGGGAGAAATAAAGAATGAAATCAAGGACTTTATAGAATTCAATGAAAATGAAGATACATCATAACAAAATTTATTAGAAACAATGAAGGTCATGGTAAGAGGAAAATTCATAGCACTAAGTGCCTTCATGAATAAATTGAGAGAAACCATACAAGCCATTTAACAGCATACTTGAAATATCTAGATCAGAAATAAGCAAACACACCAAAGATGAGTAGAAGGTAGGAAACAAACTCAGAGCTGAAATTAACCAGGTACAAACCAAGAGAATGACACAGAATCAATAAAACAAAGAGCTGCTTCTTTGAGAAAATCAACAGCCTAGATAAACCTTTAGTCAAACTAACTAAACAGCACAGAGACAGTATACAAATTAACAAAATCAGAAATAAAAAGGGACAGCTAACAACATAAAATGAAGAACTTGGAGAAAATCATCAGAACCCGATACAAACACCTATATACTCTATAAAACTGGAAAATATAGAAGAATGTGATGATTTTCTAGACAGATACCATGAACCCAAGTTAGATCAAGATTAGGTATACTATCTAAATAGTCTCATAACTCCTATGGAAATGGAAATAGTCACAAAAATTTTCCAACCAAAAAGAAAACCCAGTCCAGGTGCTTTTAGTGAAAAATTCTACCATACCTTCAAAGAAGAGCTAATGTCAATACCTCCCAAATTATTACATGGAAAAAAAAGGAACACTACCTAATTCATTCTATGACGCCACAGATACTCTAACACCTAAACCACACAAAGACCCAAGAAAGAAAGAGAACTTCAGACCCATCTTGATTATGAATATCAATGCAATAATAATCAATAAAATTCTAAATCTATGAACAAATCAAATCTATGAACACACCAAATGCATCATTGACCATAATCAAGTATGCTTAATTGCAGGGATACAGGAATGCTTCAATATAAAATAACCCATTGATGTAATACAATATATAAACAAATTCAATAAAAATTACCATATGATCATCTCATTAGATGCTGAAAAATCATGTGACAAAATACAACACCCTTTATGTTAAAATCGTGGAAAGATGAGGATTTCATGGCACATACCTAAACATAATAAACTATTATATAACAAATGATCGACTAACATCAAATTAGATGGAGCAAAACTAGAAACAATCCTACTAAAATCTGAGACAAGAGAAGACTGCCCACTCTCTCCCTATCTTTACAATATAATACTAGAAGTTCTAGCCAAAGTAATCAGACAACAAAGGGATATCAAGGAGATACAAATTGGAAAGAAAGAAGGCAAAGTATGATTATTTGTAAGTGATATGATAGTACACATAAGTAGTCCCTAACATTCCAATGGAGAACTTCTAAAGCTAAAAAACTTCTTTAGCAAAGTATCAGTATATAAAATTAACTCAATCATGTCAGTGTCCTTCATTCACAAAAATAATAAACAGGCAGAGAAAGAAATTATGGAAACAATACCATTCACAATAGCCACAAATAATATAAAATATCTTGTGTAAATCTTACCAGGTAATCAAAATATCTGTATGACAAGAACTTTAAATTCCTGAAAAAAGAAATTGAAGAAGACTTTAGAAGATGGAAAGATTCCCAAGCTCATGGATCTGTAGGATTAACATCATGAAAATTGATATTTTACCAAAAAGTATATACAGAATCAATGCAATCCCCATCACCATTCCAACTCAGTTCTTCACAGACATGGAAAAACCAATTCTCAATTTTATATAGAAAACCAAAACACCCAGGATGCCAAAACAATTCTCATTAATATAACTTCTGTGAGAATCACTATCACTATCGTTGACCTCAAGCTGTACTACAAAGCAACAGTGATAAAAGCCTCATAGTGTTGGTACAGAAACAGAGAGGATGATCAGTGGAATAGAATAGAAGACCCAGAAGTAATCTCACACAACTATGGACACTTGACCTTAGACAAAGAAGCTAAAAACAAACATTGGAAAACCGAAAATATCTTCAATAAATGGTACAGTTGAAACTAGTGGTTGGTATGTAGGAAAATAAAAATTAATCCATAATTATAACTCTGCATAAATCTCAAGTCCAAGCAGATCAAGGACCTCAAAATAAAACTGGATACATGGAATCTAGTAGAAAAGAAAGTGGGAAAGAGTCTCCAACTCATTGGCACAGGAGGGGAATTTACTGAACAGAACACCAATGGCTCATGCTGTAAGTTCAACAATTGATAAATGGAACGTCACGAAGCACAAAAACTCCTGTAAGGCAAAAGATCCTGTCAGTAGGACAAATAGGCAACCTACAGATTGAGAAAATCTTCACTAACTCTACATCTTACAGAGTGCTAGTATTCAAAATACATAGAGGACTCAAAAATTAACTTCTACAAAAACAATAACTCAATTAAAAAGGGAGTACATACCTAAATAGAGAATTTACTACAGAAGAATCTCAAATGGTGAGAAACACTTAAAAAAATCTTCAAAGTCCTTTGTCAACAGAGAAATTCAAAACAAAATGACCCTGAGATTTCACCTCACACCAATCAGTATGGCTAATTCAAAAACATGGTGGCAAGGATGTAGAGAAAGAGGAACACTCCTCCATATATGGTGGAATTGTGAACTGGTATAGTCACTCTGGAAATCAATCTTGTGGGCCCTCATAAAATATGAAATAGATCTTCCTGAAGACCCAAGTACACTACTCCTGGTAATATACCCAAAATATGCTATACCATACCATAGGGACATATACTCATCTATGAACAAAGCAGCCTTATTCTTAATAGCCAGTAGTTGAAAACAACCCACATTTCCCTCAATAAAAGAATGGATATAGAAAGTGTGGTTCATTTACAAATGGAACACTATTCAGCTATTTAAAAAGAGGTCCGCATGTATTTTTCAGGCAAAATGTTGGAAATAGAAATCATCCTTAAGAATGAGGTCACCCAGACCCAAAATGACATACATGGTATATACTCACTAATAAGTGGATATTGGCCATAAAATATAAGATACATTTGTTATACACCATAGACCCAAGGAAACCAAACAGGAAGGAAAGCATAATAGAGAAAGTTTGAAACTTACTTAGAAGAGGTAGTATAATAGTCATAAAATGGCAGAAAGAGAGCAAGAACTGGCTGGGATACGGGATAGGCAGAGTATGGGGAGAGTTTCAGAATCAGATGTGTGGAGTGTCAGGAGAGATTGCCACATGGTCATGAGAATGGATGAAAATCTGCAGCTGATGGGAGTGCAGAGGTTGGGGACATTGGTAGGATGTGACAGAGACATGAGAAAAGGGAGATGCCCATGAATCAATGGGGGTTAACTTAGCTGTGTCACACAGAATTGGAGAAATGGAACTTGAAGTAGCTACCTCCTCTACCCACGCAAGAACCCCAGTGATGTGATAGGGACATTAACCCACCCACAAAACTTCTGATCCAAAACTTATCATTTTGACAATTAGTATAGACACAGGGATGGAACAGAGACTGAGGGAAAAGACAGCATGTAAATGGTTTAATTTGAGACCCATCCCAATGGAAAGCATCAATTGTTGACACTACTGATACTCTGTAATGTTTGTAGATAGGAGTCTAGCATGAATGTCCTCCGAGAAGCTCCACATAACAGTTGACTCAAATAGATACAGATACCCACAGAAAAACAATAGATGGAGATTGGGAATTCTTATGCAAGAATTGGGAAAAGGATTGCAGGCTGAAGGGGATAGGTACTCCACAGGAAGGCAAACACAGTCAATTATCCCAGATGCTTGGGGCTCTCAGAGACTGAACCACCAACTAAAGTGGACCCAAAAGGACATAAATGACCTTTTCCTGTCTAAAAGAACTGGAGGGACAAAGATGGAGAAGGGACTGAAGAAGGGCAGTACAATGACCAGATCAACTCGGAATCTATGTCATGGGAGGTCACCAAGAACTGACACTATTACTGATGTTGAAATATGCTTACAGACAGGATCCTGATATTTCTGTTTCCTGGGAGTCACTACGAGCAGCTGATTGAGACAAAAGCAGATACTTACACCCAACCATTGAACTGAACCTGGGTACCACTATGGTTGAATTAGGGGTAGCTGAAGGGGAAAGCAACACCATAGGTAGACCAGCAGTCACAACTCACCCACATCCCAAGGAACTCCCAGAGACTGAGCCATCAACCATGAGCATACACAGGCCAGCCTATGGCTCCTGGCACAAATACAACAGAGGTTTGCCTGGTCAGGCCTTAGTGAGAGAAGATGTGCTTAATCCTTGAGAGCCTTGTGTTCCCATGAAAGAGTGAGGCCTGATGGTGTGGGGGTAGCAAAATCTTGAAGTCAAGGGGTAGGAGGAATAGAATTATGAACTGTGGGAGGGAGGATCAAAAGCGGGGACAATGACAAGAATGCAAATAAATAAAACAATAAAATATTGAAAAAAAAATACTTGTACCAAAAAATAGGAACTATTGACTTGGTCAATATTGCAGATGTTGCTTCTGTATCATGTTTGTCAGTGTCAGAGAGGATAGAGGTTATGTCTATGCTCAGTGTTCTGATGTGTATGCATCTGAATTATTAATAGCTTGACACTTTTCTTAAAATAAAATAGAAGGTCTGAGATCCCAGCTGACCAGTGCCAAGCAGGCCTACCCAGATGGGCTTCTAGGACTGGAAGATGTAAAGACACTCAATGAACTCCTCCTGGGACCACACACCCTAGATGGATATAAGTTAAATACAGAAGCCAATCACAAGGAGATACTCTGATAGGCTAGAAAAAAAGGTATCCTTAGAGAATCACCAGACTAGAACCATGGAGCCAGACAGGGAGCTAGCCTGAGATGAACACCAGTATGACATCTCAGGCTTGAAAATCTAGACCATGCTAGAGATAATACCTACCTGACACCATAATAAGCAGACTATGCACAGCACTCCTAAATCCAACCCTGAGACAACCTTAGACAGTCAGAGACCCTAGGTATGACTAAGAGGAGCAAGTAAGTGGTAGACAAAAGGAAGATAGAGAGAAACAGGGAATGTGGGTAGAATGAAGAAAGACAGAACTGAAAACTTTGTAGTGAGTTAGTGAGGAGCTGCCTGATTTAAGTAGCTAGTGATGCTACCTTATACTTGGTCTGTGCTGCCACAAGAATTCTGGTCTGGCCTACAACCTTGTAGCAGCAAGATTCTATTGCCATCAAAGGTTTTAATGTCCCTGATCTTTGATGCCAACTGCTGACATGCTGATGTCTAAGGGCTGTATAGAACTGGCCCAATCCCTTACCTGGGCATGTGAGCAGATCAGAAGCCACTGCTAGACAACTTCATTACTGGGAGAAAGATCTCCACATCTCTCTTTAGGCAGATAATAGTATAGGAGAACTAGTCCTATCACTCGTCTTCCTGTGGTGATGTAGACAAGGGAGAGACATACATTTGGCCCCTTACCACCTTTGGTAGGTGAGAGATCAAGAACTGTTCTCATGAGAGCAGGAAAGCTAGACATGTCTTTTACAAACTGTAGCACTTGGAAGAGCATACCCAGTACCTTGCCTAGACAGCTCAGGAGAAACTACCATGTATGTGGTGGTTGTGCATGAGCTAGCCTGAGGACATGAGTATGGGGGATCCAGTCTTGTCTATTGTGTGTTATGAGGTAACATTGATCCTGTCCCTGCAATTTTGCCCTCACCACTGGTAGTAGGGAGGAGAGTTGTCCCTGATAACGTCATAAGAACATGAAAGCTGATTTTGCCCCTCACATGCTGCAGCGCTTAAGAGAGCAGACACTGATGGTGGACATGTGTTAAATCATGTGAATTTGTGAGAATGAAAGACTTGTCCCTGCTTCTTTCATGCCTTGCAGCCATATGAGGAAGAGCTGCCCTCTACAACCCTTTTCCCTTGCCATCTAAAGCAGGCAGAAGAGCTAGCCCTGGCATCATAACCACAATAGGACAAATCCTGACCTCCCCCTGCTGTATAACTCAGGAAGATGACTATACACCTTGTTTGTAAAGCACAATAGAGCTGGCCATCAATGTGGAAGTAATATATGATTTAGAACTCAAGGGCATGTGCTTCAATAAAGGGAAAGACATCCTTCTCTATTCCTTTATCCCTCACCATCTATAGCAGATGTAAGAGCTAGCCCTGGGGTCATCAGTGTGTGAGAACTGTCCATGTCCCTCACTGGATGCAACATGAAGAGCAGGCCCTGAACCTCAACTGGACCACAGGATAGTGGTGGCCCTGCTTGCAGGGGTTGCTTGATAGCCAGCCCGTCGGGTGTGAGTGCCAGAACCAGTGAGGTAACCATCACATATACTTCCCAGGAGGAGATCCAGAGCTTTGAATTGGTCTACCCAAACATCTAGCCCATTGATGAAATGTTGAAATATATGAAGGGGGCTGCCCTATAGATCCAAAACTACACGATCTCCAAGACACAGGCCAAAAACCTGATATGCAAGAGGAATCCCAGTGAATTCAAGTAATGACACAGGAACAGAAGCCAGATGCCTCATACCAAAGTGTTACTCCTTGCAATAAAACATTTGCAAGCAAAGAATTATGAACAAAAGGGAATACTGTGAGACACAGTGTGACACACTACAGCTTTTTACACTGCTGGGGAGATTGCAATTTTGTGGGGCAATTATGAGGAAAGGGAAAGAGGTATTGGGATTGGGGATCATAATGTGAAATTAACAAAGAGCCAATAAAATTTTTAGCAAAGTAATCAAATCTTTAAATTCAAAATATTGCATACAGATTATTTTCTTTGTAACTGAAAAGCAAAGAAAGGATTCATTAAGAATTGGTATTCATAATTTGAATATAAGTCCAATAATTCATATAATCAGAAACAATGATGAAAACATTGACTTGGGGATTGGTTAGGAAACTGCCAAGGTTGAATTTTCCCTTTCAGTATACATGGGCATTAAGGATTTGCACACTTGGGATTATGATGGTGTTTCCATGCTAGTATAATTAAAATCATTGAATACTGAGCCCCAAGGACACAAAAACTATAGAAGTATCTTGTGATTCCTTTAGGTTTATTATGCCAGTCTTAAAACCATATCCAAGCTTTTTCCTACAAGTGATCCTTTTCAATGAAAAGTCAGTTGACCGCGCAGTGTTTTATGGCTTTCACAAGAACACATTTATGATCAACATTCAGGTAAGATGTTTATCATTACTCCACTTGAATCTATGTAGACAACTAAAATCCCTTTGGAAAAATATAGGATAGTAGCTGGATGTTATCAGTAGAGTATCACCTTGGGCATTAGTAAGAAGTCTATAAAATAACTACAGTAAATCATCATCTGGAAAGAATATAAAGCTCCTCACTAATCTCTATTTTCAGCCTGACACATGCTTATATACATCTGAACTAATTGTTATCAGCCTCCATTTGACTAATCTCAATAGCACCAATATACTGTCAAACAAAACAGTGCTTCTTATAGACCATGGTGTTTGCTATTACATCTTGCAAATTGTGCTTTCATTATGGTTCATATATTGAGTAGGGGTTTCATTAAAGGATTAATTCATAGAAATTTTCTAAGGTAGCCTCAGAGTATATATGGATTAATACAAGAAATGCATTTACTAATAAATATTAAGTTTAGAATTCAAAGAGGAAAGTTATGGAGTTAATGGTCAAAAATCTTACCCTTGCAATTCCCTTTACTTTCAGAGTACTCAACAACATGGGAGCTGTCAACCAAACAATTATATCAGAATTCATTCTTCTGGGGCTTAGTGATGATCCAGCACTGCAGCCTTTCATCTTTACCCTGTTCCTGTCCATATATCTGATCACCACCTTAGGAAACTTGCTAATCATCCTGGCTGTTAGCTCTGACTCTCAATTACACACACCTATGTATTTTTTTCTTTCTAATCTGTCCTTTAATGACATCTGTTTAATTAATACCACAATACCAAAGATGTTGGTGAACATTCAAGGAGAGGATCACACTATCACATACACAGGGTGCCTCTCTCAGGTCTACCTCATCTTGAATTTTGGTGGTATAGAAAACTGTATCCTAGCAGTGATGGCCTATGACCGCTATGTTGCTATTTGTCACCCTCTGAAGTATACAGTTATCATGAATCAATATTTATGTGTGATGCTGCTGCTCTTCTCTCTGTTTCTTAGTATCGCACATGCTTTGTTCCACACTTTGATGGTGTTGCTACTGTCGTTCTGTACAGAAATTGAAATTCCCCACTTCTTCTGTGAGTTGGCTCAGATCATCAGACTTGCCTGTTCTGATAATTCTATCAATTATCTGCTGGTATACACAGTGTCTGTTCTATTTTTTGGTGTTCCAGTTTTGGGGATCATTTTGTCTTATATTCACATTGTATCCTCAGTTTTAAAAATGTCTTCATTGGGAGGAAAGTATAAAGCCTTTTCAACATGTGTGTCTCATTTGTCAGTTGTGTCCCTGTTTTATGGCACAGGTTTTGGGGTACACATAAGCTCTGCATTTACTGACTCTCCAAGGAAAACAGTAGTTGCTTCAGTCATGTACACCGTGGTCACTCAGATGCTGAACCCCTTTATTTACAGCCTAAGAAACAAAGAGATGAAGAAGGCCTTCAGGAAAATCACTAGCAGGAGAGAATTTCCTTTATAATAAATCACTTATATTTCAGTTTAAGATAAGAAAAACTTTCACAAGACTTTGTGAATCAACATGTTTAGCTCTGATGCTTTTCTAAAGAAAATTCCTCTATTATGTTTCTCAGAAGGAGGCCTTTAAGCTGAAGTTTTAATGTTAACAAAAATAGTGTGCATAAAATCTGGGAAGTATATATGGGTAGATATTATCTTTCATCAAAATTCTAGCAACATTTTGAGAATGATTTACATCTGATTCCATAGTTATATCCCTTTGAATTGAATACTGGCATTATCTATATAGTATATAGAAGTGAATATTCGTACACCAGAAAGCAATGACTGATAATTGTTTTTATATATTTTGTAGTCATTTAAAATTAAAATATAAGTATTTAAGTTTATAGGAAGACATCTGTGAGTACAAGGATAAACACCTAAAACTGAGTTAACAAGTATGTTTGCTTAGTAATCTGACAGTTGTTGCTTCTCCTCCAAGGGCCCTGACCTCCCTAGCATTGTGTAGTTGGCTAGGTTTAAAGTACCAGGAATAGTTTCTTCCCTCTTATTAAGTGGACCAATAAGTAAATCTTCTCCTGAAGGAACCATCATATCTGTAATATTTAGGTTATTAATTCTAAGATTATCAATAATGCTAAATTAGCAATGGCTCAAAATAGTGTTTTGACACATAAATCTGCCTCTTGCAGTTGCTTTCATTTGGAATAAGAAATTTCAGATTATGCAGTCAACCAAATAGGAGAGGTTATCTGACATTTTACAGCAACTCTTAGCAAGTATGTTGAACAAAGATTTGAATTTTATTCAATATTCTATTCTATACTCCTATTCAACAATTGACCCTCTTCCAGTCACAATCTAACACAGTGCCATAGACAGAAATTTGGGAAGGTTTCATTGTGCCATTGATATTTAACTTTGTATGCATAGAACATATGTATTCTGAGTCACAAAAAATTGTTTTGAATTATTATCTAATTTGAGATATAGATGAATGATTTTGCTTCCAATAAGGCAACTTCAACAGACAAACTTTTCCCCAGAATATTTGTACAGGTCCTAAGTATACATATCTTTGTAGAACAGGTTAAGATGTAAAACAAAATGATTTTAAAAGAATATATATATATATATATACGTATATATATGTACATATATATATACATGTATATATATATGTATATATATATACGTATATATATATATGTACATATATATATATGTATATATATATATATGTACATATATATATACGTATATATATATGTATATATGTATACTTATATATTCATATATATGTATATATATATGTATATATATATATATATATATATATACATATATATATATACATATATATATATGTATATACATATATATATATATATGTATATATATACATATATATATGTATATATATATATATATACATATATATGAATATATAAGTATACATATATACATATATATATTCTTTTAAAATCATTTTGTTTATACATACCTACATACACATATACACATATATCTAATCGTTTTTGGATTGATACAACCAGCATTTGTTAATCTATGTGTACCACTTTGGCTGTGGTATTGTAAATTTTTCTGTTACACTTTTTGGACCCAAATGCATTTAAAATTTTCCCTGTTTAAATTTATTTGCAAACTGGTATTATAATATGGTTTTCATTCAAAGATCACATTTTGATATGACCTCCTACCTCTTCTTGAATTTACAATCTTCCTTCTGCCTCCCAAAGTGATATATTGTGAGCATTCAATACCAAATTGGCTCAATGTGTTCCTTTTGACATTATTACACCTTTGATGAAATCTTGTGATTTTCATCTTTAAGTATCAAAATAAGTCATGCTCTCCATTCCTTGAAAATTTCAGTCTGTATAGATTCATGTTTCATTTGATGACTTTGAAAAGCATAGCCATTATGATAATGATCATGTGTGTCACTAATTTTCTGTTATTATGAGCATAGGTGTTGCATATTCTTCCATATATTTGGAGAATGGATCGGAATTTTCTTTTATTTTGGAAGTAGTATTGTTAAGTTTCTCATAATTTGATATTCCCACATCTCTTAAAATTTCATGAACCAGTGCAGAAGCCCCATATATAATTTTGGTTTTGCAAATTAATCTTACAAATAATTTTGTCTATTCTAATAATATTTGGGGTATAAAAATCACATCTATAGCAACATATATTTCATTTTCTGTGAGATAAGATACAGTTCACATATTTAGTGCCACTTACAATCATCTATTGAAATTTATAATTTTATAATACCGCACTGATTATGTGCTTTGTAAATAAAATTAATTCATCATAGTATTTTTATCTAATTGCAATAGTGGTATTTTATGAAAAGCATGCAAGGGGAGAAGAGTCAAGAAATATCATCTTCTGGTCAATAATGCAATCTTGAACTCATGGATACTGCAGATGCATTTAATAGATTAGTGTAAAAATGGAACATCATCAGTTAGACATCAATATAACAGGGATTTATAAGTCCCTAGCAGTCACTGATGAGCTATTCATCACTTATAATTTAAGGAAGAAGGAGATATTGCCATCAGTTGTACCCACTGATAATTCCACGAGGCTGTAATGGGTACTGCTAATCCAATGAACCACAGCCATATTTAATGTAAATATGACACCGACACCAAGCAAAACTGAAATTCATAGTCTTTCAAAGGGACTGTGGAGAATAGAAAATTTGATTTGGATGGAAAGAAGATAGGAGACAGTAGGGGAAGAGGGCTTTAAGAATGTATTATATACATGTATGAAACTGCCAGAATATAAAACTGATCAATAAAAGACAAAAAAGGCACGACCACACAGTGAGAGATGGAGACGGAAATAGGCAGAATCAGAGAAAGAAAGGGGAGGTACAGAAATACAATAGGAAATTAGTTTTGGAAAGTAAGCTAATGTGAGTTCCGTTTCACATTGATCCTTACTAGGAAAATCCTGGGACTATAGTGTGTTGAGTCATGATTGGTTTTTACATGGAAATGCAGTTAGGAGAAATAAAACATTATGGGAGAGGGAACTTGATAAGTCCTTAAAGGGAGACAGCTACTCTTCTTACAGAAACCCAGAAAGGAGCTACATGACGATCAAAAGCTTGATGTGGGAGAGTATTATGGAAAATATATGACATGTAATACAAAAGAGGGATCCTACGGGAAGAAACAAGCCAGGCTTTTTTCTGAAGAAAAAACCAAAGGAACTTTTTGCCTTATAGATTTTAAAGTACATACACAGCATCATTTAGTCTGGCCTAGTTGAAATACCAAAAGTTAGGAAGGGAATGATAGAGACTAAACAGAATTTAAGATTGTCATGATACTAAGGGCCAGGGCAACTAGGATTTTTCAGCTGTAATTGAGTTGTAGTGGGAAACAGGCATCAGGGTTGCATGACTTCTGAGAGAGGAAGAAAAGCATCAGAAGTCCATGTAAGCTAATGCTTTGGTATTTATATATATTGTTAATTAAATCTATAAAAGATTGTCACTTTTAAAACTAACTTGTTGAAATGTAGTTGATGTCTATGTGCAAGTGCTTTGTATTAACATGTTTAACTTGGTGTTTACCTTCTGAACCAGTACTCAGGTAATCTTATTAATAAAATTCCCATTTTCTCTAAGATTGAGCCTGAAATTACTTGAAATAGATCTTCATACCTCATGAGAAACAGAGATCTACATTTATTTTAATTCACTTAGTTAAAAATGCCTTTAACATGATGCTACTCATAAATTTGAACTTTCTTAAATTATGAATTGATATTTTTTAAGTAACTATATTTTTTTGTATTACTATCCCATGCTTTCATTGGACAACTAAAACCAATCTATAAACAATAACAAAGAAATCCCAAAGAGTTTCAGTAAGGATGAGAGATAAAACTTTACCATAGATTAATGAGTTACTGACAATGTGCACTTTTTGTGATATGTTAGGATGACATACACTCACATATATTGTATCAAATCACTACATAGGTGTGTATTTTCAATGTTAATTGCTGTGCAAGTAGCACCAAGTGCTGGCAGGATAATTGCTATTGTCTTTTTCACAGCCCATTTCTCACTTTCTATATGTAAATACTTGTCTCTTCCTCCCCCAAAAGGAGGAAAAGGCAAGCTGCCATGGAGAGGACATTGTTCACATTGAGCTCTTGATCAGATCAGAATGAGTAAGCTGTGGAATCACTCCCACAATGCTAATAGTTTTTTTTTTTTTGTTTGTTTGTTTGTTTTTTTGTATGTGAAAAAAATAACAGCTTTTCTTAAGTAAAGACCTGGTAGCTGAGGTTAAGGCAGAATGACTGGGCAGAGAGAAGGACCAGCAGAAGTACCAGGCAGAAGGAAGAGGAAGAATACAGAACAAAGCATGGGTGGAAATGAAGGAGGGAAATAAAGTGAGACAGCCAAATGGCAGAGACACAGTGGCAGGAAATTCAGGTATATTTTACATGACTGGCTGAAGGTCCGCCTCAGCAAAATGTCCTTAACCAGCAATTTATTTGCTTTTTGCAATATCTTCCATGTGGCCATTATGAAACAGAGAAATATGATAATCTCCCCTCCAAACCAGTGTAAATTACTCTACACACTCAGATAATAGCTTGCATCCCATTATTCTAATAACCAACATGTAACCTACTTTGAATAGAAAAAATGTAAAACACTTAAGGACCTTAAACTAAATAGCATTCTGTAATAAAATAGTTATTCAGGGTCATTTTCTCCACCTGGAAAAATTGTGTATTTAAGGAGAGGAACAGGGTGCAGTATAACAGGATGATTTTCATCTGTTGCTTTCCCCACTAAGCAACTTCTTATAGGTGTGCTCTGCCTATTCGCTGGTTGTAAGTGAGAATTGTCTCTTATTGTTATAGGATGTTAATGGTTGATGTAGAGAGCATGTAAATAAGAAATTACAAAAAACACTAAGTTGAATGTTAAATAGAGCTCATGTCAGCTCACTGTAGTACGTAAGATTTGGAGGAGCAGCCAGCTTCCACCAACTCTCCATTCATGTCAGCTCTATGTATAGCAGATAAGAATGAAGTAATAGGCAATGATGTAATGCTAAAGAGTGACAACCCCTTGTAACTAATAAAAGCAGCGGCTCATGGCAGACAAGCAGAGACCCTCATGCTGCAACAATAAAGACCCTCATGATGTCTCGCTCTCCAACCAGAAAACAACTGACTGCCACCCTGTCTGCATAGAGATAAAAGAGTCCAGAGGAAGGATATACTGCCTAGGACACATTGAGTGATGGACAATTTGAGAGCCTTGCATGTGAGCCCCTCTCCCCTTTGTTTCATATTCAGGTACACCATACACATATAGTAGAGCTTTGCCTGTGAGTCTCTCTGCTCTTTGCTTCTGAGTTAGGTACCACATGTGTGTGTTGTTGACTGATACTTGTCATTGCATTAATGATTCTTGCCTGTTAGTCTCTCTACTACTTGATTCTGACTCAATTACTCCATTCATATATTTTCAACTGATGCTTATCATTGTAATGAATAAATCTATGGATCAAACAGTATCTGTACTCCATCTCTCCTTCCCAGTTTTAAACTGGACATGTCTTAGAGACAGCTGGTAAGCTCTGGTGGACAAATCTTGAAAAAGCTTATTTAACAACAAAAGTTTTACTCATCTTTTAACAGTTCTGGTTAAACTGTTACTTATCTTTGAGGCATTTTGGAGGCATCATTCCCTTAGCTAAATTCAACTTAATGTTAACTAATGTCTCCTAAGTAACTATTAAAAAATTCTGTATAATATCAATTTATTACTTTGAATTTCTTCTACATCAATTCTAGCAATAAAGTAGAATCTGGGAGTAATAGTTTATTGGCATAAAGTGTATACCAATAAACTTGATAAGAAATATTATTGCATAAAATAGAAATTTATACCACAGTAACTTTAATAACAACAATAATAATAATAATAATAAACAATTATAAAATTTATAGTTGCTGAGAAAGTTTCTGCTAGTGTTTGTTTTCCAAAATTGATCTATAGTTAGTCTGCATTCCCATAATAAAAGGAGACATATCTGAATTACAATCAGCCTTTAGACACATCTCTTTGTAAATGAATATGCTTCAAATGAGCAGCTCACTGGGGCATCTCAGGCTCACAACCAGCATTAAGTCCTGGTCAGCCTCTTTTTAGGAGAAGCATAATTTTTGCAGGTTGTCAAGATGACCCAGGGAAACAAATATCAGAAAAGAACAACATTTGTATACTTATGAAACATTTCTAAAAATTTTCTTGCTGTGTAAATTTTTCATCTGCTAAAGAGGACACAATTGAAATCTCCTATTTTTTTTTAATTGTTCAAATTATAACATACAGTATTATTAAGTAGCTTTTCTTTAATTAATCTTTAAGTGCATAATGTGATTTCTCATAGGAGAGGCATATAAATCTCTACTTTCACAGATACATGATAACAAGCATACACCAGTCACACAGACAAACACACACATACATACACACAAACAGACACATACAAACACACACACACTAAAGAAATAAACAGTAACCAAATAATTAAATAAACAAATAAATACAATTGAATATAATATCATTAAAAACATACATAAATAGAATGACTTCAGTCTCAAAGCAGATAAAAGAAACAATAGCAACAATATAATTAGATTTGCTTGGCCTCTCACTGTCCATGCATTCATACTAGAAGCTTTCTGTTGGTGAGTAGTGATCCTTAAGGATTCCAGCTTAATTGAGTAAAAAAAAAGATAATAAAACTTTTGTTAATGAAACATCTTGAGAATTCAGCCCTTGGGGATACAAATACTTCAAGTAACCCAAACAGTTATCACTTTAATTGATGACCTTTCTCAGTTCAGGAAAGATCTATCCAATTCTCCATGAAACCAGGATTCCTTTTAGCATGAGAGTCTTTGAACTGAATTATAAATTTGTTCTACTTGAAGATATATATATTCATCTTGCAATGTGGTAAAAATATTTGGAAAAAGGCAATATGAGATATTAATCCATTCTTTGTGTTTTACATTTTCTTACTCTCTCCTATCTATATCCATAGACTCTTTTTGTTCGTATTTCTTAAGGTTAATAAAAGAGTCTGCTCACATTTCCTTAAGTGAAATGTGAGATTCAAAGAAAATTTGTAATACTATTTTTACTATATATAACTAACATTTTCATTGATTTTATAATTAGATCTTACATTCATGTTTTATTTTCCCCAACAAAGTTCAGTAGATATTTCCTCATATAAATATGATTTAACACTTACAAGTGTCACATAAACAGAACTTATAGGTTGCCTCTATAAGGATTTTGCTGTAGAACTACCTTGTCAGGTTGGCCAGGGCCAACATATGCTGCAAAGATCACAAAATGCAACTGGTCTCACATAAAAGATTTACTATGGGTATAGACAGAGGCAGGCTCTGAGTGAGGGTGGAAAAGAAAGAAATTCAGAGAAGTAGAAAGAGGGACAGAGAGGGCAAAGGGAACAGTTAGAGCAAGATCAAAATAGAGGCAGTTGATGGCAGGGACTTTTTAAAAGATATGCTTGCTGAATTTGATAGCTGGTGATGATGGTGTTTCTGGTGCTGAATCACTGACGGTAGGCTGAGGCAAACATTCCTTCCTCCCTTTTGTTTATCATAAAAGTGAGGAAATAGGAAAGAGTGTTGTTGAGGTAAGAATGTAAGTACTCTTTAAAATGCATCCTGCTCTCTAAGACCATTGACATCTTTGGGGAACCAAATATTTGAGGTGATAGCCTAGTCCTGGATGAGCAGGATTTGTCATTTGCTGTCCAGGGTCTCTGGGACCATCTAGGGCTATGAACATGCAGGCAGCAGTTGGAGTGCTAAGTAAGGCTGGATCTTTGAAGCTGTGCCAGATAAAAATTTTGAGGGAATACCTGGATCTGGCAGATTGCTTGAACAGATCCATATTAGGAGTAGAAGATAAAGTCAAGTAATTTAGGGAGAAATTTTGTTTTCTTTAGGCCTCCACTTGAAACTTTTAGGTACATGATCTTGATACTTAGAAGAGGGAAGTCTCAAGATAAGGGAAAATGGGAAAAGTAACTCATCCTTAGAAATAAATGGAATAGGCAAGTTGGAATGTTGATTGGCATCTCTATCTGTAATACATATTGAGAAGGCTAAGCTGACTCCAATATTGGCTTCAAATTGACAGTTTAGGAGATAAGGCCTAAGTTCAGGAAAGCCCAGGTTTCATTTAAAATAGTGTCCCATGACCAGTCCAGGGCTTGGGCCCCTGGGAGAGGGAGGACTCGGGAGGTTTTGACTGAGCACACTACACATCACTGCTGGGCAGGTCTTGGGCTGTGTGAAGCTGCAGGGTCCAGCTCCAGGGTGGCAGAGCACAATCTGAGGTCTCCAGGGGACTGGTGCTACAGAAGAGCTAAGAACAGAGTGGGGGCCTTAGTGGAAACGAGAGGAGAGGAGAGCTCTGTCTGGGTCCCACAGGTATTAGAGTGTCCTAAGCTTGTTTTGTGGGTGACTTGAATTGGAGGAGTCTTGTCTAAGAGCCCAGGGAGACCTCCTGTTGGAGATTAGATTTGGCACTTTAGAGGAAGACCTGCTCTATTGCTCCAGCAGGGCCAATCTGGATGAGAAGAGGCAGTCCATGGTATTGAAGCATTTATTGTCACGGCAGAGAGTTGTAATGAGTGAAACCAAATCCCACTTTCTCAAGGCAGGCTTGAGGTTAAATACCTTTTGCTAGGAGCAGTGTCTAGGAAGGGGGCATAATTGGCTAAACCCATCAGGGCTTTAGGCACCTCATTAAAATGGAGTCTTGAGGATATGTGATCTGTGGTCATATCCTCTACCTATGGAGAGGATTGGGATGTTGCCCTTATGTGACTGATGGCTACAGACCTATGGAGTGGCGAGCTGCAGCCTCATGTCAAGAGCTTGGTGTCTAGGAGTTTGGCAAATGTCCCTTGCAGGATTATCTCCTGCTGGTCACTGGGGTTTAGACCTAGTTCAACCAGAAAACAGGCTATCTTTCATGATCCCTGACCCAGGCAAGTCAATTACTAGGAAAAACAAATTCCAGGCAGGAGGCACCTAATCAAAAACTGCCTTGATTTCAGATGCTGCTCTGCAACCTGGCCTGGGGCAAGGACAATGAGATAGCAGGAATTTCAAGATTTCCTTAGCAATAATTTCCAGATTGCCCAGTAACAGTTCCCACCCCCATAATGGTTCTGGAATGCCTATAGAGAGAGTAAGATAAAGCTTACCTATCCCAGGATTTCTTAGCACCAGTTTCCAGCTCCCAGCTGCTTATAAATGTTCTGGCTACTGGAATTCCACTAATGTGCTTTAAATTGGGCCTGCAAGCTCATTTGGTTGTCCCTCTATCATGGTAATGGTAGATCCTAGTATTCTGAATTCTGCTGAATAAAACATTTACATACTATTTGAGTTCAGGGTATCACTCTTCTGCAAATCACCAGGGACTCTTACAATATGATCAGTGAGAGATAGATTCAAGTCAATTTCCTGAAGCCTACTGATGTTTTTAGGGTTACAAAAGAGATAACTTTTGATATTTTAATATTACTATTGTTCATTATCTGTACTGAAATCTGAATTGTAGAAAATACCGTAAACTCAATCCTTTGACTCATAGAATCTAGAGGACCTGATTTAATTTTGGGTTAAAAGCTCTTTATTCTTTGCAAAAGACCAGATGAATATAGATTAGACAGAAGCTTTATAGTCTGTCTGTGGAGCTAGTGTCTTACAGCTTTTTTTTTTTTTTTTTTTGAAATAAGGCCTGGTACTTAAATGGAAATCAGTGGGATTTATTTTGTCTTTTCAGTGTTAGCTCTAGCAATGTGAGACCTGAACCTTGATCTTTACATATGAAGTGACCTGAAAAGGCCCCTGAATCCTTGGTTGCTGCTGTTAAATTGACCATTCTCTTACTAAAATAGTTGTTAAAGCCATTAAAGATCCAAGAAGGATACATTTTACTTAGTAAACAGGAAGTACAGAGCAACCAGTTTCCAAATCTAGTAAAAATGTCAAAGACTTAACAATGACCTAAACAATCACCCTAGCTTCCTCCATGGTCATTTGAAGTAGAGTTTCCAGGGCAGTGTTAATCTTCAGATACCTGTCTCAGAAGCTCCAACAGACTTTCCTATGAAGTAGAAACTTGGGGTATGGGAGATTGACCTATCTTATTAACTCTCCAGTGCTCACCTTGTCCACAGTCAGGACAGGGCCATCATGGTTAGAAGAGGAAGGTATTTTTGTTTATTTGTTTTGTTTTTGTTTTTCTTTGATTTTTGTTTGTTTTGTTTTATTTTACCTAGTATTCAGGTATGTCACATATAAATAAAGTTCCAAGTTGAATTCTTCTGTGCCCCATCATCTTTGGAAGAACATTTAGGGGTGCTGCCAGGACCTAGTACTTCTCTCTTTCAAGACAAGTTTTTTATTATTATTATTATTATTATTATTATTATTATTGAATATATTCCTCATTTACATTTCAAATGTTATTTCATTTCCTGGTTTTCCAATCTCCCTGGAAGTCCCCAACCCATCTTCCCTCCCCCTACCTCCATGAGGATGCTGCTCCCACCAACTCACAACTACTCCCCCTTGATTTCCCCACACAGGGGCATCTATCAAGCCATCATAGGACCAAGGACCTCTCCTCCCATGGATGCTGGACAAGGCATTCCTCTGCCACAAATGTGACTGGAATCATGTGTACCCTTTGGTTGATGGCTTAGTCCCTGGGAGCCATTGGAGGTCTGGTTGACTGACATTATCTTTCTTCCCAGGAGGCTGCAAGCCCCTTCAGCTCCTCCAGTCCTCCCTCCAACTCCTCCATTGGGGACCCCCCTCTCAGACCAGTGGTTGGCTGCTAGCATCTGCCTCTGTGTCTGTAAGGATCTGGCAGGGCCCCTCAGGATTCAACCATATTAGCTTCCTTTCAGCAAGCACTTCTTGGCAGCTACAATAGTGTCAAGGTTTGGTGACTCTTTATAGGATGAATCCCCAGGTTGGACAGTCTCTGGATGGTCTTTTCTTCAGTCTTTGCCCCACATTTTGTCTCCATAATTCCTCTTGTGAGTATTTTGTTCCCTTTTTCAGAAAAACTGAGGCACCTACACTTTGGACTTCCTTCTTCTTAAGTTTCATGTGGTATCTTGTTTATTTAGAAATTTTGGGCTAATATCCACTTATCAGTGAATACATACCATGTGTGTTCCCTTGTGATTGGGTCAACTCACTCAGGATGAGACTTTCTAGTTCCATCCACTTGTCTAAGAATTTCATGAATTCATTGTTTTTAATAGCTGAGCAATACTACACTGTGTAGATATACCACATTTTTTGTATGCATTCCTCTGTTGAAGGATATCTGAGTTCTTTCCAGGATATGGATATTATAAATAAGACTTCATACTATAAATATGAACATAGTGGAGCATATGCCCTTATTACATGTTGGAGCTTCTTCTGGGTATATGCCCAGGAGTGGTATAGCTAGGTTCTCAGGTAGTATTATGTCTAGTTTTCTGAGGAATCTCTAAACTGATTTCCAGAGTGGTGGTACCAGCTTCCAATTCTACCAGAAATGGAGGAGTGTTCCTCTTTTTTGAAGCTTATAGAGGAGAGATTGTGGAAGAGCCTTGAACACATAGGCACAGAGGAAAATTTCCTGAACAGAACACCAATGGCGTATGCTCTAAGAACAAGAATCAACAAATGGGACCTCATAAAATTGCAAAGTTTCTGTAAGGCAAAGGACACTGTCAATAGGACAAAACGGCAACCAACAGATGTTGAAAAGATCTTTACCAATCCTACATCCTATAGAGGGCTAATATCCAAAGTATACAAAGAACTCAAGACATTAGACTCCAGAGAGTACAATAACCCTATTAAAAATGGTGTACAGAGCTAAACAGAGAATTCTCACCTGAAGAAACTTGAAAGGCTGTGAAGCACCTACAGAAATGTTCAACATCCTTAGTTATCAGGGAAATGCAAATCAAAACAACCCTGAGATTCTACCTCATACCAGTCAGAATGGCTAAGATGAAAAACCCAGGGGATAGCAGAGGGAAGAAAGCCTTTTTAATTAACTATTTTAAATGTCATATTTGCAGATCTCTGAAGAATATGAGAACAATTTCTATTAAGTATATTTAAACTTAAGAAAACTCGCTTGTTTCTAGTTACTTGTTTTCACCTTACTTTTGACAACCTTTGCAGGAGGATAACGTTTATCCTTATAATTAATTACATTAATACTTACCATGGCAATAAATATAGTCTGAACTCATTGAAGAATTTTATTATTTATATGGTAATTATTAACTTACTTATCATAATTGTACTTAATAGTTTACAACAGGTTAAAAGCTTTTATATTAGTGGGATTTAAAAGCCCTTGTTTATAGATTGAGACATAAAAAAATAACAGTTTGTGAACTGAAGTTCTTCCAGTATCAAAATAAAAATTTTACTCATAGATGCAGTCCATAGAATGACTTACAGCTTTACTGATCCTTTCATAGTGTACCATTACAGAAAATTGCAAGTTTTTCCCTTTATGCCCCAGTTTATACAAATGACTCAAACTTAAACTGAGAAACCACAAAGTATACTTTAGAAATATATAAATTTGGGTTATCAAATATACATTATTTATTTAACAGATTTTATTATCTAACTTTTCTAGCAGTTTGATGTTGGTTAGTAAAGGTGTAAGTAGTTAGATTTATATCTTAGCTTTTGTGGCTCTGAGTAGACCTTTATAATTTTAAAACTCTATCATAGTTTACAATATCATCATTTAATCATAGTTGAATCACATATATAGCATGTTATAGAAAATATAACCTTAAAACTGACCACAAAACAGGACTCAACAGATACAGAAATATTGAAATAATTTCATGACTCTATCAGATCACCACAGCCTAAGGTTGTTCTTAAGTTCAAACAAAAACAATGGAAAACACATACACATGGACCTTGAACAATGCTCTACTCAATGATAGCTTGGTCAAGGAAGAAATTAAAGACTTTTTTAGAATTTAATGAAAATGAGGACACATCATACCAAAACTTATGGGACACAAACGTGCTAAGAGGAAAACTCATAGCTTTAAATGTCTCCAAAAAGAAAATGGAGAGAGCTTATATTAGCAGGTTGACTGTACACATGAAAGCTCTAGAACAAAAAGAAGCAAATGTACCAAAGATGAGTAGATGGCAGGAAATAATCCAACTCAGGGCCCAAATCAACTAAATAGAAACAAAAATCTATACAAAGAATCAACAAAACCAGGAGCTGGTTCTTTGAGAAAATAAACCCTTAGCCAGACTAATGAGAGGGCACAGAGACAAATTAATAAAATCAGAAATGAAAAGTGAGACATAACAAAGAAACTGTGGAAATTCAAAAAATCATCAGACACTACTATAAGAGCTTATACTCAACAAAATTGGAAAATGTGGATGAAATGGACAATTTTCTAGACCCACACCATGTCCCAACCTTAAAACAGGGTCAGATAAACCATCTAAATACTCAAATAAGTCCTGAGAAATAGAAACAGTTGTTCTAAACCAAAAAAAAGCCCAGGACCAAATGGGTTTAGTGGGAAATTCTATCAGATCTTCAAAGAAGACCTAATACAGATACTCTTCAAACTATCCCACAAAATAGAAACACAAGGAACACTACCCAATTCATTCTCTGAAGCCACAATAACGCTTATACCTAAACCAAAGAAAGACCAAACGAGGAAAGCGAACTTGAGACCAAATTATGAACATTGATTCAAAAGTACTCAATAAAATTCTGGCCAGCCGAATCCAAGAATGCAGCAAAATAATTCACCACGATCAAGTAGGCATCATCCCAGGGATGCAGGGATGGTTCAATATACAGAAATACATCAATGTAATCTACTACATGAACAAACTCAAAGGAAAAAAAAACACAGTCATTTCATTAGATGGTGAAAAAGCTTTTGACAAAATTTAGCATCCCTTCTTGATAAAAGTCTTAAAGAGGGCTGGTGAGATGGCTCAGTGGTTAAGAGCACTGACTCCTCTTCTGAAGGTCCTGAGTTCAAATTCCAGAAACCACATGGTGGCTCACAACCATCCGTGATGAGATCTGTCGCCCTCTCCTGGTGTCTGAAGACAGCTACAGTGTACTTACATATAATAATAAATACATCTTTAAAAAGTCTTCCTATTCTTTGCTTTAAAAAAAAGTCTTAAAGAGATAAGCAATTCAAGGCCCATTCCTAAGCATAGTGAAAGCAATATACAGCAAACCAGTAGCCAACATCAAACTAAATGGAGAGAAACTTGAAGCAGCCCCACTAAAATCAGGGATAAGAAAAGACTGCCCACTCTCTCCATTTCTCTTCAATATAGCACTTGAAATCCTCGCCAGAGCAATTAGACAACAAAAGGACGTAAAATATATACAAATTGGAAAGGAAGAAGTTAAAATATCAGTATTTGCAGATATGATCTTATACTTAAGCGACCCCAAAAATTCCACCACAGAACTCCTAAAGATGATAAACAACTTCAGTAATGTGGCGGGATATAAAATTAACTCAAACAAATCATTAGCCTTCTTCTACTCAAAGAATAAACAAGCTTAGAAAGAAATTAGGGAAATGACACCCTTCACAATAATCACAAATAATATTACATACGTTGTTGTGACTCTAATCAAGCAAGTGAACTATCTGTATGACAAGACCTTCAAGCCTCTGAAGGAGAATTGAAGAAGATCTCAGAAGATGGAAAGATCTCCCAAGCTCATGGACTGGCAGGATTAATATAGTAAAAATGGCCATCTTTCTGAAAGCAATCTACAGATTAACTATAATCCCCATCAAAATTACAGATCAATTCTTCATAGAGCTAGAAAAAGCAATCTCCAGATTCATTTGGAATATCAAAAAAACACCTTATAGCCTAAACTATTCTCCACAACAAAAGATCTCCTGAGGGAATCACCATCCCTGACCTCAAGTTCTACTACAGAACAATTGTGACAAATACTGTATGGTATTGGTTCAGAGACAGGCAGGAAGATCAGCGGAATAGAATTGAAGACCCAGAAATGAAGCCACACAACTATGGTCACTTGATATTTGACAAAGGAGCTAAAAACATCCAGTGGAAAAAGACAGAATTTACTATTACTATTATTATTATTATTATTATTACTATTATTATTATTATTAATCGTACTATTTTTTATTAGATATATTCTTTATTTACATTTCAAATGATTTCCCCTTTCCTGGTCTCCTCCCCCCCACAATCCCATAAGCCATCTCCCCTCCCCCTGTTCCCTACTCAACCCTCTCCCACTTTCAACTCCTGGTGTTACCTTACACTGTAGCATTTAGCTTTTCCAAGACCAAGGGCCTTTCATTCCTTTGATGTCCAATAAAGCCATCCTCTGCTGCCTATGCATCTGGAGCCATGGGAAACACCATTCATACTCTCTAGTTGATGGTTTTGTCCCTGGGAGCTCTGGGAGAACTGGGTGGCTCATATTCTTGTTCCGCCTATGGCACTGCAAACCTCTTCAACTCATTGTGTCCTTTCTCTACCTCCCCCATTGGTGACCCTGTATTCAGTTCAATGGCTGGCTGAGAGGTCCCTCTCTGTATTTGTCATGCGCTAGAGAGCCTCCCAGGTGACAGCTACATCTGTCTCCAGTCAGCAAGTACTTGTTATTGTAAATGTATATGTGATGGATTACTAGGTAGTGTAGTTTCTGGATGGTCTTTCCCTCAGACTCTACTCCACATTTTGTATCTATATCTCCTTCTGGGGGTATTTTGTTCCACCTTCTAAGGAAGACCAGAGTATTCATACTTTGTTCTTCCTTCTTCTTGGATATCATTTGATATGTGAATTGTGTCTTGGGTATTCCAAGTTTCTGGGTTAAAATCCACTTATCAGTGAGTCCATACCATGTGTGTTCTTTTGTGATTGAGATACCTCACTCATGATGATTCAACAAATGGTACTGGTTCAACTGGCATCTAGCATGAAAAAAATGCAAATAAATTCATTCCTATCTCCTTGTACTAAGCTCAAGTCCAAGTGGATGAAGGATCTCCACATCAAACCAGACATACTGAAACTAATAGAAAAGAAACTAGGGAAGAAATTTTAGCATATGGGCATAGGAGAATATTTCCTGAACCAAACACCAATAACTTATTCTCTAAGAACAAGAATCGACAGATGGGACCTCATAAAACTGCAAAGTTTCTGTAAGGCAAAGGACACTGTCAGTAGGACAAAACAGCAACCAGAAGATTGAGAATAGATCTTTACCAATCCTACCTCTTATAATGGAGTACTATCCAATGTATACAAAGAATTCAAGAAGTTAGGCTAAAGAGAGCTGAATAACCCTATTAAAAATGGGGTACAGAGCTAAACAGAGAATTCTCAACTGAGTAAACTCAAATGGCTGGGAAGCACCTAAAGAAATGTTCAGCATCCTTAGTTATCAGGGAGATGCAAATCAAAATGACCCTGAAATTCCACCTCAAACCAGTCAGAATGGTCAATTGAAAAACTCAGGGGACAGCAGATGCTGGCAAGGAGGTGGAGAAAGAAGAACATTTCTCCATTGCTGGTGGGGATTGCAAGCTGGTAAAACCATTTGGAAATCAGTTTGGTGGTTCCTCAGAAAATTAGGCATAGTACTACCTGAGGACCCAGTTATACTACTCCTGGGCATATACCCAGAAGATACTCCAACATGTAATAAGGACACATGCTTCACTATAATAAATATTATAATATATATTATATATAATATATAATCACTATATATATTTATAATATATATCACTATAATATATATTATAAATAGCCACCTTATTTATAATAGCCAGAAGCTGGAAAGAACCAAGATGTACTTCAACAGAGGAATGAATACAGAAAATGTGGTATAGCTACACAGTGGAATACTATTAATCTATTAAAAACAATGAATTCATGAAATTCTTAGGCAAATGGGTGGAACTAGAAAGTTTCATCCTGAGTGAGGTAACCCAGTCATAAAAGAATACAAATGATATGCACTAACTGATAAGTGGATATAAGCCCAAAAACTCAGAATAAACAACTTACAATTCACAGACCACTGGAAGCTCAAGAAGAAGAAGACAAAAGTGGAGGTGCTTTGGTTTTACTGAGAAAGGAAACAAAATACTCACAGGAGCAATTATGGAGGCAAAGTGTGGAGCAGAGACTGAAAGAAAGGTAACCCAGAACTGACCTATCCATAGATTCATCCTATAGACAGTCATCAAACCACAACACTATTATGGAAGACAAGAAGTGCGTAAGGTAAGGCGCCTGTTATCGTTGTCTCTGGAGGGAGCCTGCTAAAGCCTTACAGTTACAGATACAGACGCTAGCACTCAACCATTGAACTGAGCGTGGGGTCCCCAATGGAGGAGTTCGAAGGAGGACTGGAGGAGCTGAAGGGGTTTACAGTCCCATGGGAAGAACGATGTCTCCCAACCAGACGCCCCAGGGAGCCATCAACCAAGGGGTACACATGGTTCCAGCCAAAAATGTAGTAGAAGAATGCCTTGTCTGGCACCAGTGGGACGAGAGGTCCTTGGTACTATGATGTCTAGATAGATTCACTTATGTGGGAAAATCGAAGGGGTAGGTGGGTGTGGGTTGGGTGGGGGGCCATATTATTGGAGGCAAGGAGTGGGAGGATGAGTTTGGGGTTTTCTGGGAGGGGGAAACAGGTAAATGTTATAACATTTAACATGTAAATGAAAAATATATTAATTAAAAAAATAAAAAACAACATAGAAATTTCTCATATAATGCTTGCAATATTAATGAACACAAAATGTATAGTATGAAACCAAAATTATTCACATTATCTTAAATTTTATATCATTCATTACAAATATTAATATAGCCTATGACATTAAAATATGAAGTTTATAGATATATTATATTTCAAATAATGAGCTTAGGGTGAAAGCATTTGTGAAGTTCATTATCTAATGTACCACAGGGCTGAAAGGTAGAAATTTTACAATATATTGAGGTTCAGGTTTGCTTTTATACATGTAAAAATGGAAGGAAGTGCACCACATATTTAGTATGAATTCAACTGCATTTTGTGTTATATTTAAAATTTTAATTGTAGATGTGTTGTAATCCTCCAGATTTTAGAAATAAGCAATCAACAATGACAGCATAATTTTAATGAAGATTTGATTTACTTAAATTTATATTTGTTGTAGCTCTTGGATATATTATTTTTTTGAGAATATTATTTCATTTAAACTTTGTACTTATAAAACTTTAGATGATAGATAGATAGATAGATAGATAGATAGATAGATAGATAGATAGATAGATAGATAGATAGATAGATAATATAAAATATTTAATAAAATTATAAAAAATATTGTATTTGACTTATTTGTATAAAATTATTTAAGATGACATTAGTAATATATTGCCTTCTGTGCTAAAAGCTTTTGCCTTTTCTCTGTGCATATGTTCTTCCTTCTTTTCATTGTACAACATTGTACTATGAGGGTTACTCTTTAGACTGAAAATATGTCTTCATTTCTTAGCCATTTACATTGGAGTTGTGATATCCTCTATTCTCTTTTCCTACTTCTGTAATCCTTTCACCTTCAATTTCCATCTTAAGTATCAGTACATATTGATAAGGAAAAGCTAAACTGATAAGAAGTACATCATGAGCCCCTATATTTAGTCTTTTGCATATTTGTTCACATTGTAAAACCTGAGGTTGTAAACTGGAAAGACTTTGTCTTTCAATGTCCTGCCTTTCTCTTTACTATATTCACTCCCTGTAAGCTGGTTACTTGATCTGTCTCTTGATCCAAGGTTACTTTATTTAGCTATAGGATTAAAGGTTTTGTTAAGGCTGAGACATATCACAAGTACTTTCTTACAGTAAATAATAACACCTTGCTTTAAAGATGTGTGTTAGGGTTGACCCAAACCATAACATGGTTTTTACAGTTCACAATTTCAGGGGTTCACAACGTGACATATCCCAACACATGTTGCTTTTTCCTACTTAATCCTTTTCTCTGAAACATCCCTCAGTATTTTCACAGGTGCTGCCATTATAAAAATGAGAAAAGGAAATTTGTGTTTCATAGGTCAGCCTAAGGCAGAGAAACATGCCATATACAGTGATTTATGAGAGGACCAGTCATATTCAAAGCCCCAAACTTTTTATTTTGTGTTTAAGGATTGATTAGGATTTTTTTAATATATTCAATTTACATACTGCTCATTGTACCCACTCCAGGTTAACCCCTTCGATAATTCTCTCCTCCTTCTCTTTTGAGAAGGTGTTATCCCCTCGGTATCCCCCAAAATTCACATATCAATACTCCGTGAGACTAAGGTGTCCTCTCCAATTGAGATCAGACAAGGCAACCTAGCTTGAAACAGGTTTAAAATAGTCCCCACTCCAGTTGTTCATGAACGATATGCAGATCAAGTTGCACATCTGCTACATATGTGTGGGGAAAACTATGTCCAGCCTGTGTGTGCTCTTTCTTTGGTGGTTCAGACTCTGAGAGCTATAACCAGCAAAACTATCAATCAGCATAGATGAAGAAACCAAAATATTACAGGATAAAACCAAATTCAAACAATATTTAGCTACCAATGCAGCCCTATAGAGGATTCTACAAGGTAACTACAACAGAAGGAGGGTACTTGTACCAAAGAGAAAACATGATATTCATCATCCCAAAACAAAGTCAAAAGGAGAGAATTACATGTACATAATGTCACATACAAAAACAAACATAACAGGAACTAACAATCATCTGTCCTTGATATCTCTCAATATTAATGAACTCAACTCACCTATAAAAAAACTTGAGCTAACAATCTAGATATGCAAAGAGGATCCAGCATTTTGCTGCATACAAGAAACACACCTCAATGACAAAGACCAACACTATTTCAGAATAAAAGTCTAGAAAAAAGTCTTCCAAGCAAATGGTCCCAAGAAAAAAAGCTGGAGTTGTCATTCTAATATCAAGTAAAATATACATTCAACGAAAAGTTATCAGGCTAGATAAAGAAGGACACTTCATATTCATCAAAAGAAAAATCCACCAAGAGAAAGATTTAATTCTGAAGATCTATGCCTCAAATGCAAGGGCACCTATATTCACAAAGAGACTACGTGAAAGCCACCTTTACCACAGAACTTAACACATGGTTATTGACTTGACTATACATAGAATATTAAATCAAAAGTGGCTGGGCACGCCTATGAGGTGTTTTTCTTTTTTTTTTTCCATTTTTTGTTATTAGATATATTCTTCATTTACATTTCAAATGTTGTCTCCTTTCCTGATTCCTCTCCCCCGAAAGTCTCATAACCCATCTCCCCTCCCCCTGTTCCACAAAAACCCTCTCCTGCTTCCCTATCCAGGCATTACCCCACACTGCAGCATGGAGCCTTCCTCTCTTTGATGTCCAACAAGGCCATCCTCTGCTGCCTATGCATCTGGCACCAGGAGTAAAACCTTGTGCACTCTCTGGATGATGGTTTTGTCCCAGGGAGCTTTGGGAGTACTGGGTGTTTCATATTGTTGTTCCTACTATGGAACTGAAAACCCCTTCAACTCCTTGTGTCCTCTCCCTTGCTCCACCATTGGAGACCCTGTACTCAGTTCAATGGCTGTCTGAGAGTATTGTCCTTTGTATTTGTCATGCAATAGGAGAGCCTCCGAGGTGACAGCTTTATCTGGCTCCAGTCAGCAAGTACTTGTGGGCATCAATAATAGTGTCTGGGTTTTGTACCTGAATATAGGAAGGATCACTAGATGGGGTATTTTCTGAATGGTCTTTCCTTCAGACTGTTATCCTTATTTTGTCTTTATATCTCCTTTTGTAGGAATTTTGTTCCCCCTACTAAGAAGGACCAGAGTATCCATACTTTGTTGTTCCTTCTTCTTGAGCATCATTTGTTATGTGAATTGTGTATTGGGTATTCCAAGCTTCTAGGCTAATATCCACTTATCAGTGAGTGCATACCATATGTGTTCTTTTGTGATTGGGTTACCTCACTCAGGATGATATTTTCCAGTTCTACCATCTGCCCAAGAATTTCATGAATTCCTTGTTTTTAATAGCTGAGTAGTGTTCTATTGTGTAAATATTCCATATTTTCTGTATTCATTTCTCTGTTGAGGGACATCTGAGTTCTTTCCAGTATGTGGCTATTATAAATAGGGCTGCTATGAACATAATGGAGCATATGTCCTTATTACATGCTGGGGAATACTCTGGATATATGCCCAGAAGTGGTATAATGTGGTACTCAGGTAGTATCATGCCCAGGTTTCTGAGGAACTGCCAGACTAATTTCCAGAGTTGTTGTACCAGCTTGCAATCCCACCAGTAGTGGAGGAGTGTTCTTTCTCTATATCTTTGCCAGCACCTGCTGTCTCCTGATTTTTTTATCTTCGCTATTCTGAGTGGTGTGAGGTGAAATCTCAGAGTTGTTTAAATTTGCATTTCCCTGATGACTAATGATGTTGAACATTTCTTTAGGTGATTCTTAGTCATTTGATATTCCTCAGGTGAAAATTCTTTGTTTAGCTCTGTACTCCATTTTTTAATAGGGTTATTGGGTTCTCTGTAGTCTAACTTCTTGAGTTCTTTGTACATATTGGATATTAGCCCTCTGTCAAATGTCTGGTTGTTAAAGAACTTTTCCCAGTTTCTTGGTTGCTGTTTTGTCCTTCTGACAGTTCCTTTGCCTAAGAGAAACTTTGTACTTTTATGAGGTCCCATTTGTCAATTCTTGATCTTAGAGCATATGCTATTGGTGTTATTTTCTGGAAAATTTCCACTATGCCCATGTGCTCAAGGTTCTTCCCCAGTTTTTTTTCTATTAGTTTAAGAGTTTCTGGTTTTATGTTGAGGTCCTTGATGACTTGGTCTTGAGCTTAGTATGAGAAGATAAAAATGGATCGATTTGCATTCTTTTGCATGCTGACCTCCAGTTGAACCAGCACCATTTGTTGAAAAGGCTATCTTTTTTCCACTGGATGGTTGTAGCTCCTTTTCAAAGATCAAGTGACCATAGGTATGTGGGTTCATTTCTGGATCTTCAATTCTGTTCCACTTATCTACCTGCCTGCCACTGTACAAATAACATGCAATTTTTAACATTATCACTCTGTAGAACTACTTGAAGTCGGGAATACTGATTGCCCCAGAAGCTCTTTTACTGTCTAGAATACTTTTAGCTATCCTGGGTTTTTTGTTTTTCCAGATGAATTTGAGAATTCCTCTTTCTAACTCTATGAAAAATTGAGTTGGGATTTTGATGGGGTTTGCATTGAATCTGTATACTGCTTTTGGCAAGATAGCCATTTTTACTATATTAATCCTGCCAATCCATGAGCAAGGAAGACTTTTTCCATCTTCTGAGGTCTTTGATTTCTTTCTTCAGAGACTTGAAGTTCTTGTCATACAGATCTTTCACTTGTTTGGTTAGAGTCACACCAAGATAGTTCATATTGTTTGTGGCTATTGTGAACGGTGTCATTTCCCTAATTTCTTTCTCAGCTTGTTTGTCCTTTGAATATAGGAAGGCTACTGATTTTCTAGAGTTAATTTTATATCTGGTCACTTTGCTGAAGTTGTTTATCAGCTGTAGGAGTTCTCTGGTGGAGTTTTTTTTTGGGGGGTCACTTATGTATACTATCATATCATCTGCAAATAGTGATAATTAGACTTCTTCCTTTCCAATTTGAATCCCTTTGACCTCCTTTTGTTGTCTAATTGCTCTAGCTAGAATGTCAAGTATTATATTGAATAAATATGGAGAGAGAGCCCAGCTTTATCTAGTCCCTTATTTTAGTGGGATTGCTTCAAGTTTCTCTCCATGCAGTTTTATGTTCTCTAAAGGTTTGCTGCATATTGCTTTTACTATGTTTAGGTATGGGCCTTGAACTACTGTTCTTTCCAAGACCTTTAGCATGAAACGATGCTGAATTTTGTCAAATGCTTTTCCAGCATCTAATGAAATGACCATGTGGTTTTTTCCTCTGAGTTTGTTTATATAGTGGATTACATTCATGGATTTCTGTATATTGAACCATTCCTGCATCCCTGGGATGAAGCCTACGTGATCATGTTGAATGATGGTTTTGATATGTGCTTTGATTCAGTTGGCAATAATTTTATTGAGTATTTTTTGCATTAATATTCATAAGGGAAATTGGTCTAAAGATCGCTTTCTTTGTTGGATCTTTGATTGGTTTTGGTATCAGCAAAATTGTGGCTTGATAGAATGAGTTGGGTAATGTTCCTTCTGTTTCTTTTTTGTGGAAGAGTTTGACGAGTATTGGTATTAGGTCTTCTTTGAAAATCTGATAGAATTCTGTACTAAAACATTCTGGTCCTGTGCTTCTTCTAGTTGGGAGACTGTAAATGACGACTTCTATTTCTTTAGGTGTTCTTGGATCATTTAGATGGTCTATCTGATCCTGAGTAAACTGTGGTAGCTGGTATCTGTATAGGAAATTCTCCACTTCATCCAGATTTTCCAGTTTTGTTGAGTATATATGAATTAATTCCATGCCTCCTATCAGATCACTGTGGAATAATTCATTCTTCGTATATCTGTTGAGGTCTGTTTTGTGACCAATTATATGGTCAATTTTGGAGTAGGTACCATTAGGTACTGATTTAGGATAAAATGTTCTGTAGATACCTATTAAATCTATTTGGTCCAAAACCTCTGTTAGTTTCACAGTGTCTATGTTTAGTTTGTGTTTCCCTGATCTGTCCATTGAGGAAAGTGGGACGTTGAAGTCACCCACAATTATTGTGTAGGGTGCAATGTGTGCTTTAAGCTTAATAAAGTTTCTTTTATGAATGAGAGTGTCCTTGTATTTGGAGCATAGACATTCAGAATTGAGAGTTCTTCCTGGTAGGTTTCTCCTTTGGTGAGTATAAAGTGTCCTGTGTCTTTTTTGATGACTTTTAGTTGAAAGTCTATTTTATTAGATATTAGAATGGCTACCCCAGATTGTTTCCTGGGACTATTTGCTTGGAAATCTGTTTTCCAGTCCTTTACTCTGAGGAAGAGTTTGTCTTTGACACTGAGATGTGTTTCCTGTATGCAGCAAAATGTTGGGTCTTGCTTATGTATCTAGTCTGTTAGTCTATGTCTTTTTAGTGGGAAATTGTGTCCATTGATGTTAAGAGATATTAAGGAAAAGTGAGTGTTGCTTCCTGCTATTTTTGATGTAATTTTTATGTTTGTGTGGTTATCTTCTTTTGGGTTTGTTGGAAGAAGATTAATTTATTGTTTTTTCTAGTGTGTAGTTTCTCTCCTTTTGTTTGTGTTTTCCTTTCATTATCCTTTGAAGGGCTGGATTTGTGGAAAGATACTGTGTAAATTTGTTTTTTTCATGAAATACCTTGGTTTCTCCATCTATGGTAATTGAGAGATTTACTGGATATAGCAGTCTGGGTTGGCATTTGTGCTCCCTTAGGGCCACCTGAGGTTTTGATCTTAGCCATTCTGATTGGTCTCAGGTTCATTTTGATTTGCATTTCTCTGATCACTAAGGAATTTGAACATTTCTTTAGGTGCTTCTCAGCCATTTGATATTTCTCAGTGGTGAAATCTCAGTTTAGTTCTATACTCCATTTTTTGATTGGGTTGTTTGTTTTTCTGATGATTAACTTCTTGAGTTCTTTATATATTTTGTATATGAGCCCTCTATCTGATGTGGGGTTTGAAGACATTTTCTTAATCCATAGGTTGCTAATTTGTCCTATTGAATATGTCCTTTGCCTTATAGCATCTTTCCAGTTTCATGAGGTACCATTTATCAATTCTTGATCTTTGGGCATGAGCCATTAGAGTCCTAGACATTTTGATTGGAAAAAAAAAGAAAAGAAAAGAAAAAGAAAGAATATTTTTGCCAGGAGACAGAACAAACTTTTTATCAAACTGTAAGCTCAAACTTTCCTCTGTTAATTTCCTCTGGGGATTCTAATGTGCGTAACCAAACAGGCTAAAAAGGAAAAACAGTTGATCTAGATTACCAAGGAGAGATCAGATTAATATACAGTGGAAGCAGGAAAGATTATATCTGGAGTGCATGAGATCTCTCAGGATGTCTCCAAGGGACTGGGTGTATCAAGTGAGGGGGGTTTAGTTAACTGGAACATTTGATGTAGAATGACCTATCTTTAACAGGCAGTCTATATGAAGGACAAGGAATAGAGAAGGATTTCCTTTGTGTCTGCTTGTCCTTGCTTGGGCTGGCAAGCATATTCTTTTCCTGCCACTAGAGTATACTTATTCAGAAATATAGCATATACTAAACACCAACAAAAACCTCTAACATTGTAAATTGAACAACTTCTGATTTTTTTTTTACTTTCTGTTGGAATAAACCATTGTTGAATTAGCTAGACCACAGTCTGTAAGCCATTCTAATAAATTTCATATATTTTTTCATTAATTCTATCAGTTCATTTCATCTAGACAACCCTAATTAATACAGGAAGAACTGAGAGTTCAAAAACCTAAACAGGGATAGGTATAGATAGATAGAACATAGACTATGAGAGAGGAAAGGAAATGGATAACCAAAATATGAAAATCTACATGGAAACATGCTAATTTTATATGCTTATTAAAATATAAGAGAAAAGCAATACTGAATTTAATACAAGTACACATAAATCATTAGTAATTCTTTTTATAGAAACTACAAATTATTAAGGAAAATCACACATTGAAGTATAGAATAACTCTGTGGAACACTCACCAGTGTGCAAACCTTTGATCAAAGCACTTAGGATGCAGAGACAGGTATAAATCTGGGATCAAGGCCAGCCTGTCTACAAAGTAAATTCCAGAATAGCCAGAGCTACACAGACATACCCCATCTTAAAATAACAACAACAACAACAACAACAACAACATCAAGTATAGAATTACTTTGAGAATTTTCTCAGTGAGGGCCCAAAGATCCCAAAACAATATCAGTTTTATAAAGTTTGCTTATGGTTGTTTCTCAGCTCTTGGCAGGAAGATTCTATTGAAGAAGACACTGAAAATTTTGGTAACAGTGTATAAAGAAATTAATTAAAATATATCTAACTTGCAAGTTTCCTCTAAACAACTAGTTTCTATAGTAATAGAAGATTTTATTCAGGCTCCTACCATAGAAATTCATCAGTAATTTTTCCTAGACATGAATCCTCAGATTTGTAAAATGATCTGCCAGACAAGACATGCCTTATAGTGTAATATGACTTGACATAATGGGGGAGAAAAGCAAAGCAAATATTTTCAGTTTGAATTTGATGTTTTCTCTATCTATATTAACTTATGCCTATTTCTTCAAATCTGATCAAGAATACATGTCTGCAAAAGTGAGAAACCCTATAGGGACTTTTGAAGTTTGACTAAATGCATTTATACATTATGGTATGTATATACGCTTATGAGAATGTGAGAATGGAATGAGGA
This sequence comes from Tokudaia tokunoshimensis, assembly GCA_036184795.1. Classification (NCBI taxonomy): domain Eukaryota; kingdom Metazoa; phylum Chordata; class Mammalia; order Rodentia; family Muridae; genus Tokudaia; species Tokudaia tokunoshimensis. The sequence goes on from BTHU01000008.1 coordinate 18,982,853, forward strand.
GATTTGAAAGAAACTGTCCCCCATAAGTCTATAGGGAGAGGTAAGATTAGTAGGTATGGCCACAAGACATGGTACTAGTTGGAGTGGATTTGTTTGAAGAAGTATGTCACTGTGGAGAAAGGCTTTAAATTCTTATCTCTTAACTTCAATCTCTTAACTGTAATCCCTTGTATAAATCAAAATCAAAAAGCAGATCATATACTTCCAAAATAGAATGGCACAGTATTGCTCAGGTTTATGCAGTAGGAATGATAAATCACTTTAGAAGTCATGTAATGTGACCCACCCATGTACACAGGCACGAATGTTATTACCTCAGTTGAGGCATGACCCTGAGAACTTCATGTTAGGAGTTCATCATGCTGTTATGCAACTCAGTACTCACTGCATGTTGCCCTCACATCTCTCTTAATCTAAGAATTATATGAAAATTCTAAAGGGCCTCCAGTGCACACAAAATAGACACAGAAAGAATATTGCCAAACTCATTGTATGAGACTATTTTCATGATAGTACCTAAACCACACAAAGAATGGGAAGTGAGCAGGATAGGAAGTAAATATGTAAAAATATAAAACTAAACTTTAAAAACTTAAATCAATATCAGATGAGTTACTTAAATAGACTTGTAACCCCTAGTGAAATTGAAGTAATTGATAGTCTTCCAGCCAAATGAAGCCCAGACTTAGATGGTTTTAGTGCAGAATTCTATCAGAATCAAAGCAGAGTTAATACCAATAATTCTCACATTATTACATAAAATATAAAAAGAAGGAACTTTGCTATCAATGTTGAATTTTTTGAAAAACACTATGATCATGGCAATAATTACAAAATACATGAAATGCATTCAATAGGGGCTTGCTTACATTTTAGTAGTTCATTCCAATATCAATATTGCAGGGAGCATGGTGGCACACTGCTGAACACAGGACTGGAGAAGTAGCAGAGATTATTACAGAAGTTTTACATCCAGACCTGTAAGCAGCAGAGAGAACCAATGGGTCTGGCTTGGGCTTTTGAAACTTCAAAGTCAACCATGTAGTAATACACTTCTTTTAAAAGACCACTTCTATTATAAGAAGGCCACACCTGCTATACCTTCTCAAGTCATGCCAGTACTAAAAGCCTAAGCATTCAAATAAATGAGCAGATGGAGGCCTTCTTTTCTTGTTTTTGAGGATTGAACTATGTTTATTATTATAATTCTGCAAGTAATGCTTATTGTATAAAGTATTCATTCGGAACTTCTCTTCTCTGGTCTATTTGATGACAAGAACTTGGATATAAGAAAAGGCATAAGGAAGGTCACATAAGCATCAGTGACAGTTCTGGAGGATGGTAGCTCATTCTCATCAGTGTTACTGCTTCAGAAAATTTTAATTATTAGTTATTTATTTACTTTACAACCAGATCAAAATGTCTTCTCAATGTCTTATCCTCTCAAAAGGGGAAACTCAATTTTCTGAGAAATACTTGCAGAAATCTGCAACATCCTTATCCATCAAGGAAATGTAAATCAAAACTACCTTGGGATTCCATCTTTTACCTGTCAGAATGGTTGAGACATAAAACAAAGTTACATCTCATGCTAGAGATATTGTGAAGCAAGGGGAACATTCCTATATTGCTAATGGGAGTAAAAATTTATACACTGTCTTCAGAAATCATGTGCTTGGTTCTCAGGAATATGGTAATTGATCCATCCAGAGAACCAAATATACAACCCTTGGGCTTATACCCTGTGATGGTTTGTATATGCTTGTCCCAGGGAGTGGCACTATTAGAAGGTGTGGCCTTGTTGGAGGAAGTGTGTCACTGTAGGGTTGGGCTTAGAGATCTTCCTCTTAGATGCCTGAAGATGCCCAGTCGGTTCCTGGTTTCCTTTGAGTAAAAGTGTAGTTCTACTCTAAAGGAGTTCTCAGCTCCTCCTGCACCATGCCTGCCTGGATGTTGCCATGCTTCTGCCTAATGACAATGGACTAAACCTCTGAACCTGTAAGCCAGCCCCAAGTAAATGTCTTTTATAAAACTTGCATTGGTCATTGGTGTCTGTTCACAGCAGTAAAACCCAAACTAATAACACATCCAAATGATGATTCATTGTACCACAGGGACACTTGCTCTATAATATTCATTGGTATTGTGTTCATAATAGCAAGGAATTAGAAATAACCTAGATGTCTCCCAACAGAAGAATAGATAAGGAAAATGTGGTACATATATAGAATGAAGTAATAATGAGTCAATAAAATTGTGAAATCATGAAATTCACAGGTATATGGACAGAATTTAAAGGGGAGATTGTGGTCAGGAGAAGCCTGGGAATGAGAATGGAAATCCACAGCAGTGGGGTTAGGGACATCTCTGATAACCCCATGGAGGTTTGGGACAGGAGAGGATATGGGGAGTTTATGGGAGTGCTACTAGCTAAGATTCCTACCAGGGAGGGATGTAAAGACTGACATGGTCACCTCCTACAGCCAGGAAGGAGTTAGAAGAGTAGAGAGGGAAAATCAACCCACCTACCAAACTTTCAACCCCAAAATTTTCTGGCCTACAAGATTTAAATAATAAGTATAAATAAAATATATAAAATAAATAATTCATATTTATTTTATATATTTTATTTAATATATTTATTATAAAATATGAGATAAAATATATAAAATATAAAAATATATAAGGTAAAAAATATAAAATAAAGATAAACAAAATATAAATACATATAAATAAATATAAATATGAAGATGGAGGAGCAACTGACAGAACAACCAAGTAATGACTGGCCTAACTTGAGTCTCTTCTAATGTGATAGAGCCAACACTGGACCCCGTTAATCATACTCTGCTATGTACACAGATAGGAACAGAGCCTGTCTCCTGAGAGAATTTATCCAAGAACAGATGGAAGCAGATGTTGAAGATCCACAGCAAACATCACAGGGAGACTGGGGAGTTTTATGGATGAGTTGAGGATAGAAGTGAGCAATTGGGAGTGATCAAGGACACCACAAGAAGATCCACAGTGTCAAATAACCAGGAACCATGAGAACTCACAGAGCCTTGGTCACCAACCAGGGAGCATACAGGAACTGCACCTAGATACCCTACATATTTGTAATGTGCAGCTTAGTCTTCATGTAGATCCATTAGTAAATCGAGTAGGGGCTTTTCCTTTCAATTGGATCCCCTTCTCCATATCTGAACTACTTCCCTGTGGCTCAGTGGAAGAGGAAGAGGATGTGACATATCCTGCTGGGATAAGATAGCCCAAGCTGGGACAAGTAAGATAGGCAGGATAGCCAAAACAAATCTCAAAGACAAAAGGTCTTCTAAGGGAATCAGTGGTTCACTACTCATAACCTCAAGCTGTATTGCAAGTCAATAATGATAAAGGCTGCATCATATTTATACAGAGAAAAACATATCAATCAATGGAATAGAATCAAAGATCCAGAAATAAACACACACATGGATGGTCAATTGATCTTTGACAAAGAAACCAAAAACATAAAGTGGAAAAAAAAGAGTGTCTTCAATAAATGATGTTGCTCTAACTGGTAGTTGGTATGTAGAAAAATGAAATATAGCCATTTTATATTATCGAACAAAAACCAAGTTCAAGTGGATCAATGACCTCAACATATAATCAGATACATTGAATCTTATAGAGAGAAAAGAGGGAAAGAGCCTCAACTTCATTGGCACAGAAGGAAATATTCTGAACAGAACATTAGTGTCTTAGACTCTAAGATTCACATTTGATAAATGGGACTTCATGAAACTGAAAAGCTTCTGTAAGGCAAAAGACACAAAAGATTCAATAGGGCAAATCAGCAAATTACAGATTGGGGAAAAACCTTCACAAACTCTAAATCCAGTAAAGGTCTAATATTCAGAATATATAATAAACTCAAAAAGTTAACCTCCAAAAAACCAAATAACCCAAATAAAACAGGGGGTACAAAGCTAAACAGAGAATTCACAACAGAAGAATCTTGAATGGCCAAGAAGCACTTAAAGAAATATTCAAAATCCTTTGTCATCAGAGAAATGCAAATCCAAATGACTCTGTGATACAACCTTACAACAATCAGAATACCTAAGATCAAAAATTCAAGTAACAGCACATGCTGGCAAGGATGTGGAGAAAGAGGAACATTCCTCCATTGCTGGAGGGATTGCAAACTGTACAACTACTCTTGAAATCAATCTGTTGCTTTTCTCAGGAAATTGGAAATAGTTCTGCATGAAGAGCCAGTCATACCACTCTTGGGCATACACCCAAAAGATACTGTACCATACCACAAGGACACGTGCTCTACTATGTTCATAGCAGCCTTATTTGTAATTGCCAGGAGCTGGAAACAACCCATATTTCCCTCAGTTGAAGAATGGATACAAAACAATGGGGTTAATTTGCACAATGGAATAGTATTTAGTTATTAAAAATGAGGAGCTCATATTTTTTGCAGGCAAGTGAATGGAACTAGAAAATATCCTCCTGACTGATGTAACCCAGTCCCCAAAGGACTTGCATGGTATGTACTCACTGATAAGTGGATATTCACCAAAAAGTAAAGAATACTTAAGATACAATCCTAGACCATAAGAAGTTAAACAAAAAGGCCCATTTGAGTATCCTCTAATCCCACTTAGACTGGGGAAGAATATAATCATGGGAGGTAGGCAGAGGGAGGGACCTGGTTGGGAAAGAGCATGGGGAGGGGAAAAGAGGATCAGAATCATTTATGGGTTGAGAGGACAGAAGAGCAGACCAGAGGTCCAAGAGAATGATTAGAAATATGCATGATCAGAGGATGGGAGGTGGGAGGGGATCCTCTAGAAAGTACTAGAGCCACTGGAGGAGAGAGAGTCTCAACTCAATGGGGGTTACCTTAGATAATATGTTCAACAATGGAGAGAGGGAACATGAGGAGTCTACCTCCAATAGCTAGACAGGGCCTCAAGTGGAGGGAATTGGGGGTGGGTGGCATTTCTAACCAACAGTCAAAATTTCTGACCCAGATTTATTCCTTTCTAAAGAACTACTGGGACAAAAATGGATAAGAGTCTGAAGGTGGCCCAATGACCAACCCAACTTAGGATCCATCTTTTGGGGAAAGGGAAAGAGGAAGGCCTGACACTATTAGTGATGCTAAAATGTGCTTACAGACAGGAGTCCAACATGGACATCCTCTGAGAGGCTGTACCAACCCCTGACTGAGATAGATGTAGATTCTTACACCCAACCTTTGGATTGAAATCAGGGGACCTTTGGATGAATTATGGGAAGGACTGAACAAGCTGAAGGGGAGGGTGAGCAGCAGTCTCCACTGAAGCAGGCTCCATGAAGTGCCTATATATCCAACATGAATAAATAACCAAAATAATTTATTAATAATGGAAATATATAGAAATTTGAAAAAAATTAAATAAAGAAGCACATGAAAGTTTGTCTCATTAATTATTAGAGAAATATAAATTAAATTTGAAATTAAAAATATGAACATCTAGAAGGGATGATACATTTGAACAAAAGAAGGAATGAATATGAATACAGTGCTTTATTTACATTTATGGAATTTTTTAATGAGAACTACCATTTATCAAAATTATACACTAATAAAATAGAGAATGGAAAGAAAACCAGATTATGCATAACACAGTTATGAAAAAATAAATTTTTTATGTAATTCTTTTAAGAATATATAATGGTCTCATTATGTTAAAAAGCACTTTGACTCGTTTCTCAAAGATCAAGTGACCACAAGTGTGTGGGTTCATTTATGGGTCTTCAATTCTATTCCATTGATCTAATTGTCTGTCACTGTTCCAAAATCATGCAGTTTTTATCACAGTTGCCCCATAGTACAGCTTGAGGTCAGGGATGGTGATTTCACCAGAAGTTCTTTTATTGTTGAGAATAGTTTTCACTATCCTGGGATTTTTTGTTATTCCAGATGAATTTGCAAATTACTCTTTCTAGCTCTATGAAGAACTGAGCTGGAATTTTGATGGGGATTTCACTGAATCTGTAGATTGCTTTTGACAAGATAGCCATTTTTATTATATTAATCCTGCCAATCTATGAGCATGGGAGATCTTTCCATCTTCTGAGATCTTCTTTGATTTCTTTCTTCAGAAATTTGAAGTTCTTGTCACACAGATCATTCACTTATTTAGAGTCACACAAAGGTATTTTATATTATTTGTTACTATTGTGAAGGAAGTTGTTTCTTTAATTTCTTTCCCAGCCTGTTTATCCTTTGAGTAGATAAAGGCCACTGACCTGTTTGAGTTAATTTTATATCCAGTCACTTTGCTGAAGTGGTTTATCAACTTTAGGAGTTCTCTGGTGGAATTTTTGGGGTCACTTAAGTATACTATAATATCATCTGCAAATAATGACATTTTGATTTCTTCCTTTCCAATTTGTATCTCTTTGACTTCTTTTTGTTGTCTAATTTCTCTGGCTAGGACTTTGATTACTATATTGAACAGGTAGGGAAAGAGTGTCCAGCCTTGTCTAGTCCCTGATTTCAGCAGGATTCCTTTGATATTTTTCTCCATTTAGTTTGATGTTGGCTACTTGTTTGTTGTAAATTGCTTTTACTATGTTTAGGTATGGGCCTTGAATTCCTTATCTTTCCAAGATTTTATCATGAAGGGGTGTTGTATTTCATCAAATGGAAAAAAAAGACAGCATTTTTAATAAATGGTGCTGGTTCAATTGGCAGTTAGCAGGTAGAAGAATGCAAATTGATTCATTCTTATCCCCTTGTTCAAAGCGCAAGTAAAAGTGGATCAAAGACCTCCACATAAAACCAGATATACTAAAACTTACTGGAGACAATGTGAGAAAGAGCCTTGAACACATGGGCACAGGGGAAAATTTCCTGAATAGAACACCTATGGCTTATGCATTAAGATCAAGAATCAACAAATGGGACCTCATAAAATTGCAAAGCTTCTGTAAGGCAAAAGACACTGTCAATAGCACAAAACAGCAACCAACAGATTGGGAAAAGATCTTTATCAACTTTATATCTGATAAAGGGCTAATATCCTAAATATACAACTAACTTAAGAAGTTAGACTCCAGAGAACCAAATAACCCTATTAAAAAATGGGGTACAGAACTAAAAAAAGAATTATCAACTGAGGTATACTGAATGTCTGAGAAAGAAATATTCAACATCCCTAGTCATCAGTGAAATGCAAATCAACCCTGAGATTCTACCTCATACCAGTCAAAATAACTAAGATCAAACACTCAGGTGACAGCAGATGCTGGATGTAGAGAAAGAGGAACACTTCTCCATTGCTGGTGCGATTGCAAGCTGGTATAAACACTTTGGAAATCAATTTGGCAGTTCCTCAGAAAATTGGACATAGTACTACCTGAGGACCCAGCTATACCACTCCTGCACATATGCCAAGAAGATGCTCCAACATGTAATAAAGACACATGCTCCACTATGTTCATAGCAGCCTTATTTATAATATCCAGAAGTTGGAATGGGGTGGATACAGAAAAAGTGGTACATTTACGTAATGGAGTACTACTCACCTATTAAAAACAATGAATTCATGAAATTCTTAGGCAAATGGATGGAACTAGAAAATGTCATCCTGAGTGAGGTAAGCCAATTACAAAATAACACACATGGTATACACTCATTGATAAGTGGATATCCCAGAAGCTTGGAATATCCAAAATACAATTCATAGACCAAATGAAGCTCAAGAAGAAGGAAGACCAAAATATAGATATTTTGGTCCTTCTTAGAAGGGGGAATAAATTATCCATGGGAGAAGGTACAGAGACAAAGTGTGGAGCAGAGACTGAAGGAAAAACTGTGCCCTCCCCCGACAGCCTTTGAGCAGGGGAATTGCAGACCTCAGTGCTAGCCACATCCTCCTCCACCTAGGGTGGGGCTCTATGACCAAGTAGAAGTCCATTGTTCTTCAAGGACCTCCAGTTTTCTGAGAGGAGTCAAGCACCTGCTGAGCAAACAAACAGATTTTGCAGAGAAGTTCCCAGCCTTTGGGGGAAGGGTTTTCCCCCACCTTTAAATTTGGAGCTCCCCATTAAACTTTATCTTGCCTCCTTATTTCTCCCACCCGACCATTCTATTTCAGCCCCAGCTTTCCTTCCAGGTGACCTCACATCCCCATAGCCACAAGCAGGTGGCTGTAACAGATACAGATGCTTTCATGTAATCAATGGACTGAAATCAGGGATCCCTGTAGTTGAGTGAGAGAAAGGTTAGAAGAAGTTGAGAAGGTGGGCAACCCCATAGGAAGACCTGCAGTCTCAACTAATTTGGATCCCTAAGATCTCAGACACTGAGCCACCAACCAAGGCATCATACACGAGCTGATGAAAGATACCGAACATATATAAGGCATAGGACAGCCTAGTCTGGGCTCAGTGAGAGAAGATGCTTCTAACCCTGGGGAAATTTGAAGCCCCCACAGTATAGAGAGGCCTTTTAGGGTGGGGTTGGTTGGGGTGAAGTAGAGGCATTATCATGGAAACAGAAGAGGAGGAATGGCATGAGAAACGGTCAGAGGATGGACCATGAGGGGGATAACAATTGGACTGTAAAAGAAGATTAAAGATAATTATCATCATCATCATCATCATCATCATCATCATCATCATCATCATCGAAATAAAATGCATATGTAAAGCTTCAGGATAGAAAATGTAATTCTCAGAATCATAATACAAAACTCAAATTATAGGACAACATCACAGGGACAAAGGTAATATTATAACAGACAGATAGTACAATGGAGTCTAATGGAGATGTTATGAAATAAAGCCACACAGGTAAAATCCTTTAAGTTTTGACAAAGCTGTCAAAATACATTAGAAAAATGAGAAAGTTTCGACAAATAATGTAGGGAGACTATATTCACATGTAGAGGGTTAAATTAAATTCATGTATATGAGGCTAGAGACAATATATAAAATTTGAAATCATGAAACTGAAGCTGTGGTTATTTTAAAATATTTGGTTCTCAGTATTCAACATGGAGTAAACACATGGCAACCAGTGAAATAATAAGCTACCATGGAGAGTGATTTGGAAGTGGAATAATAAGATACAGATGGTAAAAGGTAAAATACCTGTTTGTACTGCCCTACAATCACTTGAGAATGGAACTCTCTGACTAATGAGGAACTTTGGATATTAAACCCCAAGGGCCATGAAGGCTACATGTAATCTAATGGTGACCCTCTTACTTATTAGCTTTGTACAGGTAGTAGGAAGCTTTCCTGACCCTGCTCTTAATAATCACCATTGCTCATCAGGGTCACCTTGCCTCCCCACCTTTCCGTGTTCCTCAGAACAATGTTTCCATATTTTTCCTGAAATTCAGAGAAGAACTGAATGTCATTCTTTAATCTTGAAATCCAGGTAATCTTAAATTCCCCTTAATTATCTTCATTATTGCTGGCAGGAAATAATTAATAGGTCCATTCAAGAATGTATGGGATAAGGAAATGCCAACTATCTGCAGAATTTTCAATCATTTTCATGCTTGCTTTTCCTCATATATCAAAATTTGAGCAGCTTCCATTCTGGTAATTTCTTTCACTAATTATAAATACCAATGCCAATCTACCCTTCCTAATTTGTAAAAGTTCTTCCAGGATTAACTGAATTTTAAGTCATTTGATGATTATCAAAGTTATATAGTGAAGTGAAGCTAATTCTTATTTATTGACTCAAGAAAATTTTAGACAAAATCTGGACTGACATTGTTCTTTTTCATATAAATAAAAGCTAACTTCAAGATTACACATTATTAAAACTGTTTTTCTTTTAATTTTTATTGTTTATTTATTTAGGTTTCACATGTTGGTCCCCTTCCTGTATTCCCCTCTACAAACTCCCTATCCCTTTCCCCCTCCTCCTTGTCTCTATGAGTGTGCTCCTTCACCCACACACCACACCTGCCTCACTCTTCTAGCTTTCCTCTATGCTGGAGCATCAAGCCTCCATAGGACCAAGGACCTCCCCAACCATTGATACTAGAAAAGGCAATTCTATGCTGCAAATATAGCTAGAGCCATGGATTCCTCTATGTCTACTCTTTGGTTGGTGGTTTAGTCCATTGGAAATCTGTGTGGTCCAGTGGATATTGTCCTTTGTCCTATGGGGTTGCAATACCCTTCAGTTTCTTCAGTCCTTCCCCTAATTCATCTATTGTGGTCCCTAGGCTCAGTCTGATGGTTAGCTGTGAGTATCTGCATGTGTATTAGGCAGGTGCTAGCCGAGCCTCTCATGGGGCAGCCATATTTGACAGGGAAGCAAGAGGCTCCCAGAACCCAACAGGGATGTCATTAGACAAAATAACCAAGAAAGGAGAGGTGAACCTTTAGAAACCATATCCAGTAAATAGGCACAGTCCATAGTCGTGAGATTTGGACACCAACCCATCTCAAATATTTTAACATAGAATTGTTTTTATCTAAAGGAAATGCAGGGACAAACAATGGAGCAGAGAATGAAAGAAAGGCAATCCAGAGACCGCCCACTTTGGGATCCATCCCATCTTCAGACACCAAAACCAGACACCATATTTGATGCCAAGAAGCGCTTGCTTACAGGAACCAGGTATGACTGTCCCCTAAGTCTCTGCCAGAACATAATTATAACTCTTTTGATACTTAAATTTTAAAAGTAAGAAGAACTCTAAATAGGGACTATACAATAATATCTGCATAACACCATAACATGACAATCAGAAACTTTTGCCACCAAATCTGATTTTTCTGTAAAAAAGCAACAAATCTAATAGTTTAAATCATTCTTTAAGTTCCACTCCATTTTTCCTTTTTACACAGAAAATACATAGTATAATTTAATTATACTTAATATGGTTTTATAAATAGCTCTACAGATTTCACATATTAATACTATCCTATAAATACTATATTTAAGAGAAAAATATAAAAAATACTTTATGCAAATAAATCACTGGAAAAAATCAAGTTAATATAAATGATTTAGAGAAGAATATATTACTAAAACCAGTAAGAATTGGCATAGAATGCAAATAGAATTTTAAAAAGGAAAACAAAGATATTGCTTACAGAATTGAAAAGTAAGTACACTAAAATCTTAGAATAAAGTTAAGTAGCAAATTTTGCATTCCACTGAGGTAATAAAGATAAATAATTCACACATGTATTAGAAAAGTAAATGTGCATCATTTTCCTTCTAGTAACATTTAGTGGTAATATTTAACCTATTTTAATTTAATGGTTTATAATGAAAAGTATATTGTTTTCACTATTTTTAGTTTAAATATTTTATTAGGTATAATTACACTATATTAAACATGTTTAAGTTTATTAAGCTATCTATCATTTTCTACTAGAAAATTAAGTATGTCTTGGAACTATTATTAATGTTGACATGGGAACTATACTTTTTTTATAACCAGGCATCAGTTTATGTACATGAGACGATAGTATCATCAGTGTTATTTATTGAATTGTGTGCTTTTCTGTGTGCAATATTCTAAATGACAATTCTAATACTCATGTATTAGAATTAGTGTCCATGGAACAATGTTATTATTCAAAAGATTGATAGGGGAGATTTTGAGGTGAAAGCGGAAAAGGGAATAACATTTGAAATATACATAAATAATATAACCAAAAAAAAAAAAGAAAAAAGAAAAAGAAAAGAAAAAAAACTGTAGCCAAATAAATTCACTTAAAAATACCTTAAAAATGATTATTTATTTTTCATTGTTTTTAATTTTTATTTTTGATATCGTAATATACAGGAAATATTTATCCCTTTCCTATTCTCCATTCCATATACTGTCCCTGTTCTCCTTTAAATTAATGTCCTCATTTTTCACTAATTGTTTTTGTATACACATATGTACATGTTCATATATATATATATATATATATATGTATATATATATATACATGTGTGGGTGCATGTGTGTATGTGCATGTGTGTATTCTTAAATATAACCTATCCAGTTCATATAATATTACTTGTAAGTTTTATTTCAGGAATCACATTTTGGCATTGGACAACCAATTGGTGTGCTCTTACAGGGGAAGACTATCTCTCTAACTCTTACTCCAAGCTTTCCTATGTTGCCAATAGCTCTTTGTGTAGATTTTTTTTTTCAAATCATGTCTTCACAAACCCATCATTTTTCTTGTGTGCTGTATTGTGAAAAGTGGTCTGACCACGTTTATGTATAAATAATTCACAATCAGCAAGCTAAATGCCTATTGCATCCCAAGTTCTGCTGTTAAAGATTTAGATTTTATTTTCACATTCTCTTCCTCTCAACTTTAAATCATATTTTACAATCGCTTTCTGTTATACAATTAAAAGAAGGACACATTTGACACAGTTGAAAACTATTTTCTTGTTTATAAGCTGGACACTGAAGCCCGATTTAAATGTATGGAACATAAAATACCAACTAAGGCTATATTTCTCTAAAATTTAGTATGATTTTCATATTCCTAGAACTTTGGAGAATTTTTAGTTTTAAAATTATGTATAATTTTCTTTTATTCTGTTTTGGTTCTAAAATATAAGAAAAGGCATCCACTATGTAAAATTCTGAAGTACAGAAGAATGTACAAAGAAAAGAAATAGAAGGGAAAGGGTAGATATTGAAAAATGAGAGCAGGGTCAGAGTAACCTTGTCCATTTGCTTTTGTAATCAATTACTTGTATTTTCCCACTCAGACCATAACAAATTATGGAATTAGAAAACCAGACAAGAGTAATAGAATTCTTTCTCTTGGGACTCTCAGAGAACCCAGAACTTGATCCCATTCTCTTTGGACTGTTCCTGCTTATGTACCTAGTAACAGTTTCTGGAAACCTGCTCATCATACTGGCCATTGTGTCTGACTCTCACCTCCACACTCCAATGTACTTCTTCCTCTCAAACTTGTCCTTCACTGATATCTGCTTCAGCACCACCACTGTTCCTAAGATGCTGATAAATCTTCAAAAACAGAGCAAAGCCATCAGTTACACAGGCTGCATTACCCAGCTCAGCTTTGTCTTACTTTTTGCTGGAATGGAAAACTTTCTTCTTGCAGCAATGGCATATGACCGTTATGTGGCCATCTGCAATCCCCTTCACTACACAGCCATCATGGAACTCCACTCGTGTTTTGTGATGATTGTATTGTCTTTGTTCATTAGCACTGTGGATGCCCTTCTACATGGTTTAATGACTTTGCGTCTATCTTTCTGCACATTTGTGGAAATTCCCCTCTTCTTTTGTGAACTTGATCAGGTTATCAAGCTTGCATGTTCTGATACTCTCATCAATAACATTCTAGTATATGCAGTGACTAGTGCATTAGGTGGTGTGCCCCTAGTAGGGATTATTGTCTCTTATTTTAAAATTATCTCTTCCATCCTCAGAATGCCATCATCACGTGGTAAGCATAAGGCTTTTTCAACATGTGGGTCTCATCTGTCAGTTGTTTCCTTGTTCTATGGGACAGCTTTTGGTGTATACATTAGTTCTGCATTTACAGAATCATACAGGAAAACTTCTGTAGCATCATTGATGTATACTGTGCTTCCTCCAATGCTGAACCCATTTATCTATAGTTTGAGGAACAAAGATATGAAGAGAGCTTTGAGAAAAATTATCTAAACTCTTATTTTCTAAATATTACATTGTTTCTTTTTTTAAAGTGGAAACCAGCTCTTTATTAATGATAAGCTTATTTTCATTTTCATGGGGACACCAACAAACCAAAAGCAGTTCTTACATTCATATTCTAATAGAGAAAATCAATAAATACTAAGTAGTAATTAATGTGCTCACTGTTAACAAAATATTTTTTTAATTTTACTTTATTTTCTAACTTTTTTTTATTTACATTCAAAATCCTTTCCCCTTTCCCATTTCCTCCCTCCCCGAAAATCCCATAAGCCCCCTTCCCTCCCTCTTTTCCCCATTCAACCCCCTCTCGCTTCTCTGTCCTGGCATTCCCCTACATCTAGTCTTTCCAGGACCACGGGTCTCTCCTTCCATCTTCTTGGAAATCTATTGATATGTGAATTGTGTCTAGGGTATTCCGAGATTCTGGGTTAATATCCCCTTATCAGTGACTGCATATCATGTGTGTTCTTTTGTGATTGGGTTACCTCACTAAGGATGATATTTTCAAGTTCTGACCATTTGCCTAGGAATTTCGTGAATTCATTGTTTTTAATTGCAGGGTAGTATTCCATTGTGTAAATATACCACAACTTCTGATCCATTCCTCCGTTGAGGGACATCTGGGTTCTTTCCAGCTTCTGGCTATTATAAATAAGGCTGCTATGAACATAGTGGAGCATGTGTCCTTATTGCATGCAGGGAAAGCCTCTGGGTATATGCCCAGGAGTGGTACAGCAGGATCCTCTGGGAGTGTCATGCCAAATTTACTGAGGAACCGTCAAACTGCTTTCCAGAGTGGTTGTACCAGCTTGCAATCCCACTAGCAGTGGAGGAGTGTTCCTCTTTCTCCACATTCTCGCCAACAACTGCTGTCTCTTGTGTTTTTGATCTTAGTCATTCTGACTGGTGTGAGATGGAATCTCAGTGTTGTTTTGATTTGCATTTCTTTAATGACTAAGGATGATGAACATCTCTTTATGTGCTTCTCAGCCATTAGATATTCTTCAGGTGAGAACTCTTTGTTTAGCTTTGTACCCCATTTTTTAATAGGGTTACTTGCCTCTCTGGAGTTTAACTTCTTGAGTTCTTTGTATATATTGGATATTAGCCCTCTGTCGGATGTAGGGTTGGTAGAGATCATTTCCCAGTTAGTTGGTTGCCGCTTAGTCTTTTTGACAGTGTCTTTTGCCTTACAAAATCTTTGTAATTTTATGAGGTCCCATTTGTCAATTCTTGATCTTAGAGCATAAGCTATTGGAGCTCTTATTGGTCAACATGCAGAAGAATACAAATTGACCCATTCTTATCTCCTTGCACTAAGCTCAATTCCAAGTGGATCAAGGACCTCCACATAAAACCAGACACACTGAAACTAATAGAAAGGAAACTAGGGAAGAACCTTGAACTTATGGGGACAGGGGAGAATTTCATGAATAAACAAATTTTTTGTTTTTTTTTGTTTTTTTTTTTTTTTTTTGTTTTTCGAGACAGGGTTTCTCTGTGTAGCCCTGGCTGTCCTGGAACTCACTTTGTAGACCAGGCTGGCCTCGAACTCAGAAATCCGCCTGCCTCTGCCTCCCAAGTGCTGGGATTAAAGGCGTGCGCCACCACCGCCCGGCTTAAACAAAATATTTTAATTCACTTGCACAAATAAAAATTGGCATAGTTTAGGTTTTCCATTGTGTTAAATTGCATTTCTGAGTTCAAGGCAATCCTGCTCTACAGAGTGAGTTCAGGACAGCCAGAGCTGTACAGAGAAACCATATCTCAAACAAAACAACAACAACAACAACAACAAAACGTATTTGTGGTTTCAAACATTCATTTCATTGTCTTATGGTCTAATGGATTATAAATATGCATAAAATAACCAAAAGAATCAACACATAGTTCTAATGTTCACACTTAATATCTAAAGTAATGAAGAGAATATGATAAAATTAGGTCAAAAGGATTCTCCATAAGAATTACAATTTTTGTTCCAAATTTTTGATAGAAGAATTAGAGCAAAATCAGATTCTCAAATGAAAATGAAAGATTTAAATAGAATTAAGGGGACTGTCTAAAGAGTGATAAATATTAATTATTATTTTTTATTCACAAATAATATCATTTTCATGAGTATTTCAAAATAAGATAGTTTTATTGTGTTAGAATGATTTCTAAATTCTGCTAAAATATTTATTATATCCAGTCAGTAGTAAAATATCACACATGGTCAATTCGAAGTATACAATCAACTCAATCTTTGCTTTTGGCATGATAGAACTTAGACAAGCCTGTTGATTAACAATTGTCTTTCTCTTCAAATTATTTCCCTTTAATGGGAACGCTAAAGTTTTTCCTTTCTAATGAAACTACATTAGCCAATTGAAATTATCAAAATTTCTAAATGCCTTTTAAGCTATGCATGATTCTCATTCTTCTATTCATAATGTATGAGTGTAAGATATGCAACCCCTACATAATTTGAGCTAGGCATATAATTTTCTTTAATTTTTTAATTTTTTACTCCATATTTTATCCCACCCCCCACTCTCTGCCATCCAATTGTTCCACAGCCCATTCATCCTCCCTACCCCCCTGTCTCCAGATGGATGTCACCAGCCCCAAACCACCTGAACTCTAAACACCCTGGAGCATCCAGCATCTTGAGGATTAGGTGCATCAGCTTTTAATGAAAACAGACATGGCAGTCCTCTACTGTATTGTGTTGGGGGCCTCATAGCAGCTGCTGTATGCTGCCTGTTTGGTGGCCCAGTGTTTGAGAGATCTCAGGGGTCCAGATAAATTGAGATTGCTGTTCCTCATACAGAGTTGCCTTCCTCCTCAGCTTCTTCCAGCCTTTCCCGAATTCAACCACAGGGATCAGCAACTTCTGTCCATTGGTTGGGTAAAAATATCTGCATCTGACTCTTTCAGCTACTTATTGTGTCTTCCAGAGTACAATCATGCTAGGTCTCTTTTTGTGAGTGCTCCATAGTCTTAGTGTCAGGCCTTGGGACCTCCCCTTGAGCTGGATCTCGCTTTGAACCTGCTGCTGGATATTCTTTTCCTCAGGCTCCTTTTCATTTCTATCCCTGACTTTCAGACAGGAAAATTTATGGGTCAGAGTTTTGACTATGGGGTGGACCCCCTCTCCCTTATTTGATGTCCTGCCTTCCTGCTGGAAGTGAACTCTGTAAGTTCCCTTTTCCCTACTGTTGGGCATTTCATCTATGGTTCCTCCCTTTGAGACATGATTTTCACTTCCCATGTCTCTAGTGCATTCTGTTGTGTACTCCCAATCTACTGTTTCCTGATGTTGCCTGTTTCTATTCTTTCTTCTGGCCCCTAGGGCTTCAGTCCTTTTCCCTCACCCAATATCAGATCAGGTTCCCTTATACACCCAACTTCCTGCCCCCTGTCCACTTTCCCTCCTAGGACCCTACCTCCCTCCTCACTTGTGATTGCTTTCTTCTCCCTCCCAAGTAGTACTGAGGCCTTCTCACTAGAGCACTTAATCTTGTTGACTTTTTTTGAATTCTCTGAACTGTATCTTGTGTATTTTGTAATTTTCTTTGGCTAATATCTACTTACTAGTGAGGACATATAATGCATGTCTTTTTGGATTTGAGTTAGCTAGCTCAGTGGTCCTCCACCCTTGATCACTAATTGAGAAAATGCCTTACAACTGGATCGCATGGAGGCATTTCCTCACCTGAAGCTCCATTCTCTGTGATAACTCCAGCATCTGTCAAGTTGACCCCAAACCATCTGTCTTAGTCAGGGTTTCTATTCCTGCACAAACATCATGACCAAGAAGCAAGTTGGGGAGGAAAGGGTTTATTCAGCTTACACTTCTACATTGCTGTTCATCACAAAAAGAAGTCAGGATTGGAACTCAAGCAGGTCAGGAAGCAGGAGCTGATGTAGAGGCCATGGAGGGATGTTCCTTACTGGCTTGCTTCCCCTGGCTTGCTCAGCCTGTTCTCTTATAGAACCCAAGAATACCAGTCCAGGGATGGTACCACCCACAAGGGGCCCTCCCCTCCTTGATCACTAATTGAGAAAATGCCCCACAGTTGGACCTCATGGAGGCATTTCCCCAACTGAAACTCATTTCTCTGTGATAACTCCAGCCTGTATCAAGTTGACACACAAAACCAACCAGTACACCATCCAATATACATATTCACTTCTATTTCTTTTCTTCCTTCCTCTCTGATATCTTCTAGTTCCATCCATTTGCCTGCAAAACTTAGGATGTCTTCATTGTTAATAGCTGAGTTGTATTTCATGCTGTAAATGAGCCACATCCCTGTATCCATTCTTCTGTCATGTGGCGTCTAGGTTGTTGTCAGCTTCTGGCTATTGCAAATAAGGCTATGAAAGTAGTGGAGCGTGTGCCCCTGTGGTATTGTGGGGCAACTTTTGGGTATATTTCCAGGAATGGTATAGCTGGGACTTCAGGTAGATCTATTTCCAATTTTCTGAGGAACTTCCAGATTGATTTACCTAGTGCTTGTATCAATTCGTAAATCTACCCGCAATGGAGGAGTATTCTTCTTTCTCCACATCTGCTCCAAAGTGGGTTGTCATCTAAAGTTTTGATCTTAGCCATTCTGATTGGTGTAAGGAGGAATCTCAGGGTTATTTTGATTTGCAATCCTCTGATCAATAAGGAGTTTAAACATTTCTTTAGCTGCTTTTCAGCTATTCGAAATTCCTCGGATGTGAAATCTCAGTTCAATCTTATACACCATTTTTTGATAGGGTTGTTTGAAATTTTGGTGATTAGCTTCTTGTGTTTTTTTTTTTTTAACTGAATTTTTTTAATTATTTTTTTAAGTTTTTTTATTTACATTCCAAATGATTTCCCCTTTCCTGTTTCCTCCTTCCCCAAAGGTCCAATAAGCCCCTTCCCTCCCTCTGTTCCCCACTCAAACACCACTTGCTTCTCTGTCCTGGTATTCCCCTACATCCAGTCTTTCCAGGACCAGGGGTCTCTCCTTCCATCTTCTCGGACATCTATTGATATGTGAATTGTGTCTTGGGTATTACAAGATTCTCGGTTAATATCCCCTTATCAGTGACTGCATACCATGTGTGTTTTTTGTGATTGGGTTACCTCACTAAGGATGATATTTTCAAGTTCTGACCATTTGCCTAGGAATTTCGTGAGTTCATTGTTTTTAATTGCAGAGTAGTATTGCATTGTCTAAATATACCACATCTTCTGAATTCACTCCTCCGTTGAAGGACATCTGGGTTCTTTCCAGCTTCTATGGCTGGAAAGGCTGTTATGAACATAGTGGAGTACGTGTCATGTCCTTATTGCATTCAGGTGAAAGTCACTGGGTATATGCCCAGGAGTGATATAGCAGGATCCTCTGGGAGTGTCATGCCCATTTTTCTGAGGAACCGCCAGACTGCTTTCCAGAGTGGTTGTACCAACTTGCAATCCCACCAGCAGTGGAGGAGTGTTCCTCTTTCTCCACATCCTCACCAACAACTGCTGTCTCCTGTGTTTTTGATCTTAGCCATTCTGACTGATGTGAGATGGAATCTCGGGTTGTTTTGATTTGCATTTCCCTGATGACTAAGGATGTTGAACATGGCTTTAGGTACTTCTTAGCCATTAGATATTTTCAGGTGAGAATTTTTTTGTTTAGGTCTGTACCCCATTTTTTAATAGGGTTATTTGGCTCTCTGGAGTCTAACTTCTTGATTTCTTTGTATATATTGGATATTAGCCCTCTGTCGGATGTACGGTTGGTAAAGATCATTTACCAATTTGTTGGTTGCCGCTTTGTCCTTTTGACAGTGTCCTTTGCCTTACAAAAACTTTGTAATTTTATGAGGTCCCATTTGTCAATTCTTGATCTTAGAGCATAAGCTATTGGGGTTCTGTTCAGAAAATTCTCCCCTGTGCCCATATGTTCAAGGTTCTTCCCTAGTTTCCTTTCTATTACTTTCAGTGTGTCTGGTTTTATGTGGAGGTCCTTGATCCACTTGTACTTGAGCTTAGTGCAAGGAGATAAGAATGGATCAATTTGCATTCTTCTTCATGCTGACCTCCAGCTGAACCAGCACCATTTGTTGAAAAGGCTATCTTTTTTCCACTGGATGGTTTTAGCTCCTTTGTCAAAGATCAAGTGACCATAGGAGTGTGGATTCATTTCTGGGTCTTCAGTTCTGTTCCATTGAACAGAATGCCTGTCACTATACCAATACCATGCAGTTTTTAACACTATTGCTCTGTAGTACAGCTTGAGGTCCAGGATACTGATTCTCCCAGAACTTCTTTTACTCTTGAGAATAGTTTTAGCTATCCTGGATTTTCTGTTATTCCAGATGAATTTCTGTATTGCTTTTTCTAACTCTATGAAAAATTGAGTTGGAATTTCAATGGGGATTACATTGAATCTGTATATTGCTTTTAGCAAGATGGTCATTTTTACTATATTAATCCTGCCAATCCATGAGCATGGCAGATTTTTCCATCTTCTGAGGTCTTCTTCAATTTCTTTCTTCAAAGACTTGAAGTTCTTGTCATACAGATCTTTCACTTGTTTGGTTAGAGTCACACCAAGATACTTTATATGGTTTGTGGCTATCGTGAAGGGTATCATTTCTCTTACTTCTTTCTCAGCCTGCTTATCCTTTGAGTATAGGAAGGCTACTGACTTGCTTGAGCTGATTTTATATCTGGCCACTTTGCTGAAGTTGTTTTTCAGCTCTAGGAGGTCTCTGGTATGTAGTTACTGATAAGGGGATATTAACCCAGAATCTCGGAATACCCAAGATACAATTCACATATCAATAGATTTCCAAGAAGATGGAAGGAGAGACCCCTGGTCCTGGAAAAACTGGATGTTGGGGAATGCCAGTATAGAGAAGCAAGAGGGGGTTGAATGGAGGACAGAAGGAGAGAAGGGGGCTTATGGGACTTTCGGGGAAGGAGGAAATGGGAAAGGGGAAATCATTTGGAACATAAATAAAAAACATTAGAAAATAAAAAAAATGATTAAAAACTCAGGGGACAGCAAATGCTGGAGAGGATGTGGAGAAAGAGAAACACTCCTCCATTGCTGTTGTGATTGCAAGCTGGTATAACTACTCTGGAATTCAGTTTGGCAGTTCCTCAGATAGTTGGACACAGCACTACCTAAGGACCAAGGTATACGACTCCTGGGCATATACCCAAAGATGCTCCAACATGTAATAAGGACAACTGCTACACAATATTCATAGCAGTCTTATTTATAATAGCCATTAGCTGAAAAGAACCCAGATGTTCCCCAATAGAGGGCTGGATAGGGAAAATGGGTACATTTACACAATGGAGTGCTACTCAGCTATTAAAAACAATGCATTCATGAAATACTAAAGCAAATTGATGGAACTAGAAAATATCATCCTGAGTGAGGTAACCAAATCACAAAAGAACATTTATGGTATGCACTTGCTGTTAAATGGATACTAGCCCAAATTCTCAGAATACCCATAATACAACTTATAGAACCTATGAATTCAAGTAGAAGGAACACCAAAATATGGATACTTTGATCCTTCTTAGAAGGTGGATCATAATACGCATGGCTCACAGCCATCCATTAGACTGAGTATAGTTTCCTCAGAGAAGCAGCTAGAAAAAGGACTGAGAGCTGAAGAGTTTTGCAGCCCTGTAGGAGGAACAATAATATGTACCAACCAGTACCCCCATAGCTCCTAGGGACTAAACCACCAAGCAAAGAATACACATGGAGGGACCCATGGCTCCAGCTACATATGTAGCAGAGGATGGCCATTTCATACATCAGTGAGAGGAGAGGTCATAGGTCCTATGAGGGCTCTACACCCAGGTGTAGGGGATTGCCAGGTCAGGAAAGTGGTTGGGGGAGGGTAAGCAGTGGAAAGGGATGATAAAGGGGGTTTTCGGAGTTCTAATGAGGAAATGGCATACCATTTGAAATGTAATTAAAGCAAATATCTAATAAAATATAAATAAGAAAAAAAAGAAGGGGGAACAAAATAATTATGGGAGGTAAAGGGTAGGAGAGACCTGGTGGAAAGAGAAGAGGGGAAGATGTAAAAAGGGGAATAGGATCAGGTATGGGGGCATAATGAGGAGATGTACATGGGATCAGGAATATGAACAGATGTATGTAGCAACGGAGGTTGGGAAACTGGGGTTAGCCACAAGAAAGTCCCAGATACCAGGAAAGCAAGAGACTCCCAGGACCCCATGGGGATAACATTAGCTGAAATGCCCAACAAAGGGGAGAAAGAACATGTAGAGACCATATCCAGAGGTTAGGAATAGCCCCTGGTAGAGGGATGGGGCCACCCACATATCTCAAAAATTTTAACTCAGAATTGCTCATGTCTAAAGGAAATACAGGAACAAAGATTAGAGCAGAGATGGAAGGAAAGGCCATCCAGAGACTGCCTTACCTGGTGATACATTCCCTATGCTTATATCAAACACAGACAATATTGTTGATGCCAAGAAGTATTTGCTGACAGGGGCATGATATAGCTGTCTCCTGAGAGTCTCTGCCAGAGTCTTACCGATACAGATGTGGATGCTTACAGCTAACCTTCTGACTGAGAATGGGGACCCAAATGGAGGAGTTAGGGGAAGGACTGAAGGAGCTGAAGGGGTTTGCAACCCCATAGGAAGAACAACAATATCAATCAACCAGACCCTTCCCCCGGTGCACCTATGGACTAAACCACTAACTAGAGAATACACATGGAGGGACTCACGTCTCCAGCTGCATATGTAGCAGAGGATGGCCTCATCTGGCATTAATTGTAGGGGATGCCCTTGGTCTTATAAAGGTTTGATGCCCCAGTGAAGGAGAATGCTAGGGTAATGAGGTAGGAGAGGGTGGGTGGGTGGGGGAGTACCCTCATAGAAGCAGGGGTATAGGACAGGGGGTTTGTGGAGAGGAAACCACGAAGGGGGATAACATTTGAAATATAAATAAATAAAACAACCAACAAAAATTAAAAGATAACAGTACTTGAAGATGTATTATTATTTCATTGTATTACACTTCATAGAACTTTTTATTTGACAGTTATATCAGATCTCATTATGTAACACAGCCTCAATGAATGAATATTTGCCTGCATCATCACTGAGAAGTATCAGAAAAATATCCCAAGGAAGAACATAGATAAGACAAGGTTTTGCATGGTGGATGGGTTTTTAATAAATGAGTGAGGCACATTTAATCTGCAAGACATCTAATCAGATTATAGTTATATTAGATAATTTTAAAATTACAGGAGGAGAAAAATTGTCTGGAGACATCACAGAGTTCTGGGACACTGCACTTGAGAAGCTGCAAACTAATATCTAATCATTTCTGATAGGAAATAGGTAAGAGGCCAAAGTGACAAAATAATTCATATCAAACAGGGAAAACGAAATTTACAGATATTATTCACATTAGTATTAGGCCTTATTAATTTAAATCCCTTATAGAGTAGTTTTTTAATCCCTTAGTGATACCTTTATGAGTAGGAATGACTGAAATACAGAAGTATCATGAAAAGCCCATAACAGAAGCGGAACTCTCAAACTTATTCATAGATTTTAGGCATTCCCATTGATCCGACTCTCTTTTGGAAAGTTAGGATGATATGAGACTTTCCTAGGCATCTTGAGTTGTCTGAACATCTTTCAGGAAAGCTGGTCTCTTCAGTAGTCTTTGCTACATATATAATCTTAGGAAAGAAGGGGCCTGTGCATCTGTTCAGTCATTAGGACTCGCAACACTTCCGTGTTTTTACTTTCTGAGTCTTAGAGAAAATTCCTTTAGAATTTTTTGATCTCTGCATGATGGGACATTTTGCTTTGCTTTGAAACATTCAAAGTCAAAACGAGTGTCCCTCCAATATGCATATTTTACCCCTGATAAAATTGTTACACAGCAGAGATTCCTATTTGAAAGTTTACCATAAATGGGCATGGGATGAGACTGTAGCAATACCACTAAGAAATCCATTGAGATGCATTTTTTTTTCATTCAGAGAAAAAACATGATCACTTGACTTCAAAGTAAATATTAATGACATGATTACTTGTATTTGTCTATGAACCATATTAGATTAGGTGTCTTGAAGTGTCAGTATGAAGCTATAAGGAAAATTTTCATATGAAAAAAGTTGCATTGCAATTTTTGATCATTGAAGGTTTTCAAATATTTAAACAGTGGTAGAACATAGCAGGAGGTATCATCCAAATATCACCCGGGGATAACTTTTTGAAGATTTAGACATTATATTTATTATTTTCATTAGCAATGTTTAAAAACTCACACAAGGATTATCTTTCAATTACTATTACCTAATTTTCCAAATATAGAAAAAAATAAAAGGGCAACAGATTTATAAAGTTTGAAGAAAAGAATAAGTAATTTATATGTCTTTGTGTGAATCTAAAAATGTACCACATGCCAATTCTAGTGCCCATGTCATTGAAATGTGTGACTAGGACCACAGGAAAGATCCCATAAAATAAATTGTATAATGCCAAGCCTGCACAGTTTATAAATGTCAGACATATTGGTGAATGTCAATATCTTAGAAGTAAGTGTAAGTTCTAAGTGCAAAAATAAATCTATGAAACACAAAATATCAGGATACATCCTTTTAGACAGGGAGATGAATTTGTCAATTAAGAACAATTAAGCTCTAGAAGACAGCTTCCCCCCCCCCAAATATAGAGCTATCTATTACCTAAAGATAAAAACTTGAAAGAACATCTTTCAACAAGTTTATTTACAGTGGAACAAAAATTTTTCCACGTTTTAATACAAATTTAAAGACTAGGTCATTTTAGTTCCCACTACACATGATATAAATATATTTAAAAAGTAAATAATAGTTGGTAATGACAAAAAAGGTGAGTTGGGCTAATATCAGAAGAACAACAAGTAACAACAACCAAAATTGAGATTTACTTTGTCTGGGTTAATGGAAGTAAACTATTTGAAAAGGTTGTACAGGCATACATACAGGGTGGATGTCCACTCTACAAATGTCTACAATATTATTTTTGATAAGAAATGTACAGAAATAAGAAAAAAACTGATCCTGTTATTCCAATCTCTCTGTTCTCAAAATTATTACATATAATTATATTTTTATTGTATTTACTCCCACACAGATAATCATTGTTCTTAACTCCAGACAAATATTTTTGTTACATGTGGCATTTATATAGCTATGATGTAAAATAATATTCACAAGTTAGAAGATAAGGATGTAGACTTGTCAAGTTGATATATATCACTCAAATATTGGCAAAACTCTTTATGTGTGTCTGACTTCTTCGAAAAATGTATCATAATGGATTGAGTGCAGATGTTGCATGACTTTATTGGGAAATGTGTGAAAAAGCTACTATTCTCACAAATAGATTATAAATTAAGGTCATGAAAAATAACTTCACACAAGGGTAGCTTGCTGAACCAATACATTTATTCACTAATATAAGCAACTCCAAAACAGCATCAAAACCAGATGCCTACCACAGTGTGGCTGATGGCTCACAATTGCTACACCCTAGAATCACTTTGATCTACATAACAACTTCAAAAAGAATAAATTCTCTTCCCAGAAACTTTGATGCAGCCATTACACTTTGGAGAAGTCTTTTGACTTTATTAATTTTAGAACTTTCTCAGACACTTAACTGTTGTTAGTTTCCCGAGTGTTAGGAATTCTATACTTGCAGTGTAACAGCTATATAATAGGAGGACACTCAGACTTTGTCTCTGACATCCTGTAAAACTGGGATTATCTACAACTTCCAAAACCAGCTAGAGACTGAGAAAAATATAAAATTTGAATTGACTATCTTGTATATAAACTAATGATTATTTATATCAAAATTATAATTCCAATATTTCTGAAGTATTTGTCAATGACAACAGTTATACAAGAATGAAGATGTCTTTCTTATTTCAGAACCAATAGCATTCTTAAAAAGGAAAAGCATTTATTGCATAACATTATATGACACTAACATAATATAATAATGTGGATAGATTTTGCATTTTAAAAGTAATGAAACCAATTAAAGAAGAAGTTAGCATGCTTCACAAAGACAAACTCTGAAGAGACTTAGTAATTAAGGGATTATAATATTAATTAATCTGAACCAAAGTATATGTTTTTCTGGGATACATTTTATGGGGTCCCAAATATGAAGTAAAACAGACTCTAAATATTCTATCTACTTAAACCTATTTTTAATATCCAATAGTGCCACATTTCTGTCATTCAGACATTTCTATACATTTTCAATAAATTGGAAGCACGGCCATTGACGTTGAGCCTCAGTAAATTTGAACACAATACTACAGAAAACAAATGACCCCAATGATGAGCTGCCTCAAGGATCCCTTGATTTCTTTGCTCCTCAAACTGTAGATAAAAGGATTTAGCATTTGAGGGACCACACTGTACATCATGGATGTTATTACATTGCTAATGGAAGAGTTAGAAACTGAAGCATTCATGTACACACCTAAACCAGTCCCATAGAATAAAGATACCACTGAAAGATGAGACCCACATGTGGAAAATGCTTTATGCCTTCCACCAACTGATTGAATCTTCAGAACAGAGGACACAATTTGAATATAAGAGAAAATAATCCCAGAGAGTGGGACAACTGAAAATATAATGGTTGCAATGTAAATAAAAAGAATATTGATAAATGTATCAGAGCAGGAAAGCTTTGTGATTTGACCAAGCTCACAAAAGAAGTTGGGGACATTCTGTTCTGTGCAGAAGGACAGTGGCAACACAAGAAGAGTATGGAGTAGTGCATTTATAGTGCTGATGATCAGTGAAACTAATACTAGGAAAATGCATAGGAAAGGGTTCATAATGACTGTATATCTTAGAGGTTGACAAATTGCCACATAGCGGTCATAAGCCATCACAGTCAGGAGACAGCTTTCTAAAACACAAAATGTCAAGATAAAACATACCTGAGACAAGCAACCTATGTAAGTGATGCTCTGTTCATGTACTTGGATGTTTAACAGCAACTTTGGGACTATGGTTGTGCTTGTACAGATATCAGTGAAAGATAGATTACAAAGAAAGAAGTACATGGGAGTGTGGAGGCGGGAATCCTTGCTTACAGCCAGTATAATGAGTAGATTTCCAATGATGGTGATAAGGTACATGGACAAGAACAAGTTGAAAAAGAGGGGTTGCAGTTCAGGGACATATGTTAATCCCATGAGAAAGAATTCTGAAATAGCTGTTTGGTTTGCAGGTTCCATGTATATATTTTAATATTGACAAAAAATGTGCAATGAAAATATATTAAAGTTTTGTCATTAATAGCAACATTACAGTATAGGGCAGACAAACAGAATTTATTATTTTGACTTACTTTTAATAATTTCAAAGATCATGAGATCTAATGCATTTTTAAATAAATACTCCCACTGAAGTTTGGAGAGTAAGACTCCTGTGTATAATGTACTTCCTGGTCTTGCATAGGATTCAGGTTTGTTTCTCCATATTGTTGTCTGGAAGCTCACACCTTCTTGTGGCCAGTTCTAGAATTTATAATTTCTTGTATATTCTAAAAAGTATTTCACATGTGGCATTTTCACACTGACCCAGGCACATTCTAAGAAATGAAAATTAAAAAAAAAAATCATTGAGGTATTTTTCCCTCTAAAGATTGATAAACAGTGCATATAAAATAAAACTTTTCTTAGTTATAAGATGAACTACAAAATACTTCAGGTTTTTCTCTGTAGCCTACCTCCATTTCTCCTTCTCATTTGTGTTCTAATATCTATTCAATCTGTAGAATACAAAGATATTTACAAATATCCTGACATGTGATGAGACTTCATTTTGTATTAAAGGACTGTTTTTTTTTCCTTTAAAAGCATCCACACTTTCAAACAAAATGGCAAACTGCAATGACTGTATCAAACTCAGAATCAATAGCAATAGACAAATACTTTGGCTTGAATCAGAATTTTGCCTTGTTATCCTCCTGGATTGAACTGGTTCATGCTTTTGAAACACTTATGAGATGATGGCTTAGAAACAATGTACACAACCAACAGAGGAAACTGTCTGATCTCTGCTCTTTTCTGTTCGACTTCAGTCTATGAACATTTTGCACATTTGTCTCCAGGAAATATGTAATTACCACTCACAAACTGTCACAGACATAACACAATATTCTTGCATTTTAGTATTTAATTTCAAATGTACTCTTAAGCTTTCCTTCACTTTATGCACTCTAAAATCTATGCATTAATGTAATTTAAAGAAATGCAGAACACCATTTCAGGTAAATTTGAGTTAAAATTGGTGAATTCTGCCCATAATCTTCCACCTCATTAGTGTTGTCACTGAAAACTAAAGGAATCTGTTTTAAAAATCAATTTTACAGGAAGTATAGAGACCATGTTGATGACTCTCATCTTCACTTTACTGAAATTTTAATAAAATACAGAACATACCATTAGATATAATATTATATTTGAAAAATATCAAAATAATATAAATAATGAAATATGGAGTTCTTGTTAAACAATTTGTAGTTTCATGATAGAAACTTACAGTTAGCACAAACTTAGAAAACTAGGTGTAAGAAAGAAGGAGAGTACTCAGGAAAAGCAATGATTATCTTCTCATATTAAATAGAAAAATAGCTAAAATAGAAATAATCATTTAGTGTATCGATCATTTCACATAGTCTGCATTTATAAGACATATATGTTACATATTGTGTTAATGAGGCATATCAGTAATTTATTTCAAACTATTGTATTAATTTTATAAATATTCAGAAACTGCAACTACTTGAGAAACTGACTTTGTTCCTCTCACTGAGAACCAGTTTGAAATGATGCTAAGTTCAAAACTTAGCCTCCAAATATCAAGTTATATATCTTAAATTTCATGGCTTTAAATATCAAGTTATATATCTTAAATTTCATGGCTTTTTTCTTTTTTTTTTTTTTTTTTTTTTTGGTTTTTGGTTTTTGGTTTTACGAGACAGGGTTTCTCTGTGTAGCCCTGGCTGTCCTGGAACTCACTTTGTAGACTAGGCTGGCCTCAACTCAGAAATGCTTCTGCCTCTGCCTCCCAAGTGCTGGGATTAAAGGCGTGTGCCACCACCACATGGCTTTTTAAGTATTTATATTGGAATTAAGTTTCAGAGTGACTTCCTGGAAATTTTTTAATGATAAAAAAATTATAAGGACAAAAATTGTTAACACTGCACTGAATATTAAAAATCCTTAATCAACATACTACCTACAACCACTCTGTGTGTATGGGTTTGGTGTGTGTGTGCACATGTGTGCATATATATGTGTCTGTAAATATTCATTTAGACTTGGCATATTTTAGCATGTTTGGTAATCACCTGATTTGAAAAATACTCAATTAGTTACATAATGAAAAACATTGTGAGTGCTTACCTAAGAGGTATATCATGAAAGTTATACATAATAAAAAACTTTTGAGCATTTTTGAATATAAAAGTTAGTATATTCTTTACCATGGATTATGACTATTTAATGAAAAACAAATAAATAATGCAAGATTGTTTATAGAAGAATAAACAATAAAGCATATATCTTACCAAAATATTGATTTACTTATTTTCCAGATGCAATTAATATGAGTTGAAGCTCCATTTCTCATATAACACATGAATTTCTTATTTCTGGGGAGAATAACTATACCGTCATATGTGTATCATTTCAAAACAATATTCTATTTCATAGTAATAACATAATTCATATTTCTGCATTGTTTTGAAGTTGAACCATTTACTCATAAAATCAGAATATGTATCATATTTAAATAGGATTTTATAATTGATGTTTTTATAATTAATGCTAATTTGTGCAATCATATTTTATAAGTTTTAATTAGTACCACATTTAAGTATTTGCAAAAACACACTGGTTACTTTCCTTAAGTAATGATAAATATACTTCCATTCATTTACTTATGAATACATGTTTAATGATTAATGAACAAATAATCATGTTGATTTCAAGATCAAATGTATTTGCAAAAAGATGAAGACAAATATTCAAGGAATATATTATATATGTTTATTACTTTGTTATTTTAGAAAGATATGAAATACAGCAACCTATCAGCCCTGATTAATTGTGTTAAAAAGCAGGATATTGTCACCGGTATCTCTTACCAAAATAAATCACTGGCTTCCCTTGTCCTTCTGATCTCTACCTAACAAATTTAGTGATACATAGGCATCCCCAACCATTAGGAAAGAAGAAACCTGAGGATATTTGATTTTTCTGCTAACTCCACAACCAAAAAAAGTATTTGATTATTTTTAAGCCATCAATTTTAGCCATTTTTAAAGAGAAACTTAGCAATCTAATATTTTCAGCAAATCTCTGGATACTACTACCACAGCAGCTTAAGGAAATGTGTGAATGTGAAATCGCTGCTGGGAGATCACTCTCTCTTGGCAGACTAAGCACAGAAGGCTTTGGAGTTGCTTGGTTCCCTGTGAATGATTTAAAATACACATTATAGTCAAGGAATGGCCATTATCTGATCATAAGAAAATGGACACTGTTCTTCTAGATAGTATTTCACAAGCAGAATAAGACATATTTGCATTACAGTATAAGTACATATGTTAAACCCAAAAAACAATTATTGACAAATGAAGCAAAGCCATTATTTCTCATAAATTGTGTTTCATGCCCTTACTTTCTCTAAGGCAAACCCCTGTCTTTATTTTCAAAGTACTCTGTAAGGTACTATGATAATATTGTATCTACTACCTTACTGACAATTATCCTCACAATCTCACCTGGATGTTGCACAAGATTGGCTAACTTAGGACTCAACAGGCTCCTGGATAAACATGATCATCTTTGGTTGAATGCAAATCTTTGGTTGGATGATGTTTCATTTTAACATACAAAAAACATTAAGGAGTTAGTCACAGGCTGAGTCTGACAATGAAATTTAGAGAGGTATTTAATATCCAATGTTTTCCACTAAAGCCTCTATTTTACTGTAATTCTAATCCCAAGAGAGCAAGGCTTAAGGATGGAGTTTATTGAAGTACAGAGTTAAACGTGCATGATCTGATGACCCATGAGGATATGAATATTATTCTATTGTATCTGATAACTTTCATGAAGAATATTTTCAAAGCTTTTTAGCATTAGTTTTACAAGAAATTTTATTTTTGAATTTATAAGTTATATAGAAAATTCCAATCTACGTTTTGATTGATACTTCTCTTATTTATTAAGATAATGCTTTCACAATTTTATAAATACATACACTTTATTTTAGCTCTGGACCATCCACACTTTCTTATCCCACTTATTTCCATCCCAGACTCAATATATTTTGTTTCTTTATGGGAATCATTCAATTTAATACGCAACTGTATGAAAATCAGATGAGATTTATCCATTGGAGATCGATAATATAAGCAGAGTATACTATTTAAAGCATCAATTCCCTCTTTCCGTGTATCGCCACATAAGACAATGCAAAGCAGGATGGATTCCTCCAACAAATCCCAGCTGTTGACAGACTGCAGTCAACTATAACTAGTAAAAGTTCATTTTTGTAGTTCCATATATGCTAGAGAATGATATTTTGGAGTCCTTATAGTCACTCTCCTCTATCTCCTGTATTCTTTCTGTTTGATCTTTCTCAGGGTTTTCCAAGCCTTAAAGTGTAAGATCTAAATGTCTTCTCTATGAATAAAATAATTTTCACTTTGAGTGTGTTTTGGGCAGACACAAGTTGATTTCTTTGTTTCTTTGTATTGGTTATTTTATTTATTTACATTTCAAATGTTATACCCTTTCCTTTTTTCCCCTCTGCAAACTCCCTATCTCTCCCACCACTCGCCCTCTTCCGTGAGGTAGTTCCCCCATGTACTCACCCACTTCCACCTCACTGACATAAAATTCCACTAAGTTGGGACATCTAGTCTCCACAGAATGAAGGACCTACCCACCCATTAATGCCAGATAAGGAAATTCTTTGCTACATAAAACTCTAGACCTATAGGTCCTTCAATGAGAACTTTTTTGGTTGGTAGTTTAGTCTTTGGGAACTAGGGGTGGGGTCTGATTGGTTGATGTTGTTCTTCATATGAGGTTGTAAACCCCTTCAGCTTCAGTCCTTCACCTAACTCCTCCATTGGGGTCTCTATAGGCACAATTTCTGAATTTACTGAAGTTCACTAGAAATAGAAGCTCCTCTTATTGTAGCTGAAAATTTTATCTATGATGAACACACACACACACACAAACACACTCTGAAAGCAATTGATGTATCATAATTTTAGTTAGGTAGAAGAATTAATTTCTCCAAAGCCCATAATTTCAAATGATATAGGTTTTTGAATGGTCTTACATAAACAGGCATGGATTCTTTCCTATGCAGTGATCCTTAAATCCAGTT
The DNA here is from genome assembly GCA_036184795.1 of Tokudaia tokunoshimensis. NCBI lineage: Eukaryota > Metazoa > Chordata > Mammalia > Rodentia > Muridae > Tokudaia > Tokudaia tokunoshimensis. Next base: position 19,015,033 of record BTHU01000008.1, read on the forward strand.
ACTCCTATAACATTTAACATTTGTGCCATCATTGGATAGCTAGAAATATATGTATTCTTTAAATCTCAATCATACCCTCCATTACCTCCACCCCTTCTACAAGTATAAGGGGAGGCTCCCCTTCAGTACCATCTGACATCCAGTTGCAGTAGGCTCAAGTGTAACCATGCTCACTAAAGTCCAGTTAGGGGAAGGAATCCAATGGTAGACAACCAAGTTAGAGACAGCCTTCACTCTAATTTTTTCAAGGCACACATGAAGACCAAGCTGTATACCTGTAATAAAATTTTATAGGGCCTAGGTCCAGTCCCTGTGGGCTCTTTAGTCAATGATTGATTCTTCATGAGCCCCTCCTCCCTGGCCCAGATTAGTTCATACTATAGGTATTCTTGTGTTGTCCTTGACCCCTCCAACTCAATTTTACCCCCAATATTTAGACACTATTCACCAAGCACTACCGGCCATTTGCTTGTGGAACCTATATTTGTTTCCATCTACTGTTGGATGACCTCTGAAAAGACAGCTATTCTAGGAGCTCCAGTCTGCAAACATAGTGCAGTATCATTAATAGGCCAGGAATTGGCAATCTTACATGAGTTCAAGTTACATTCAACTTACATTCAATTTGGTCTGGCCATTGGCTAACAATTCCTTCAATCACTGCTCCCTATATATTCATGTGTCTGGGTATAGGGGGTGACCACTTAATTCTGTATTTACCTTGTATGTTGTTGTCACAGCTATGGGTATTCCCCATTCTAAGTCTCCAGCTAATACCAGAGATAGCCCCCAGTGATTTCTATCACTCTCAGTCCTCTCCTTCCCCCACCTTCCATATCTGATCAAGATACCCACATCCCCCATCACTTTGTTTTCCATCCATTTCCCTCTCCCCATCTACATCTGAATATTGTATTTTTCCTTTCTGAGTGAGACTTGCACAGGTTCCCTTGGGCCATTCTAATTACCAAGTTGTTTTGGGACTCTGCATTGAACCATGGTTATGTTACTTTATGTCTATTGTCCAAATATAAGTATTTACATATCATATATATGTTTCTGACTCTGCATTGTCTTATTGAGCATGATATTCTCAAGTTCTATCCATTTGCCTGCATATTTCACTGTGTCTTTATTTTTAATATCTTTTTCTAAGTTTTTTTACTTACATTCCAAATGATTTCCCCTTTCCCGTTTCCTCCCCCCCTGAAAGTTCCATATAATATCTTAATAGTATCCCATTGTGTATACTTAACACCACAGTTTTTTAATCAATTCTTCAATTGAGGGATACCTAGGTTGTTTCCAGCTTCTAGCTACTACTATAAAAGAACTCTGAATATAGTTGAGCAAGTGTTCTTGTGGCATAGTGGAGCATCTATTGGGTACATATACCCAGGAGAGCTATTGCTATAGTTGGGTCTTGAAGTAGAAATATTCCCAATTTTCTGAGAAAGTACCAAATTGATTTCCAAAGTTACTGTGTACTCTTTTGTTGATAGTTTAGTCACTGGGAGCTCTGGGGGTACTGGGTAACACATATTGTTGTTCCTCCTATGGCACTGCAAATCCCTTTAACTTGTTGGGTCCTTTCTCTAGCTCCTCCAGTGGGGACCTTGTGCTCAGTTCAATGGCTGGCTGAGAGTGTCCCCCTCTGTATTTGTCATGTACTAGCAGAGCCTCCCAGGTGGCAGTTATATCAGGCTCCAGTCAGCAAGCACTTCTGGGCATCCACAATAGTGTCTGGGTTTTGCAACTGTATATGGGATGGATCCCTATGTTGGGCAGTCTCTGGGTGGTCTATCCCTCAGACTGTTCTCCACACTTTGTCTTTGTATCTCCTTCTGTGGGACTAAAGTTTTCTGCAAGATGATAATTATGAGTCTAGTTGGGTTCTTCTACATGCAGACATCCAATTAGACAAGCACTATTTATCAAAGATGCTTTCCTTTCTCTATTGTATGGTTTTGGCTTATTTGTCAAAAATCAAGGCTGTGATGGAGGCATGTTTATTTCTGACTCTTCAATCCAATTCCATTGATCAACATGTCTGTTTTTATGCCACAACCATAAGGTATTTTTATTACTATTGCTTTGCAGTATAGGTTGAAGTTAGAGATGGTGATACCTCCATAAGTTCTTTTACAGTGAAGGATTGTTTTAACAATCCAGCATTAGTGGTGTTGTTCCTGTTGCTGTTTCATATGAAGTTGAGAATTGTTATTTCAAAGTCAGTAATAAATTGTGTTAGAATTTTGATGAGAATTGTATTACTTTGATAAGATGACCATTTTTACCATGTTAATCACACTAATCCTTGAGCTGGGAAGATCTTTTTGTCTCCTGATAGCTTTCTTAATTTCTTTCTTCAGACACTTGAAATTCTTTTATACATGTCTTTCTCTTACTTGGTTAAAATTACACCATTATATTTTATGTTATTTCAAGACATTATAAAAGATATTTTTTTCTATATTTCTTACTCAGCCTGTTTACCTTTTGTATAAAGGAGGGCTACTGATGTTTTTTAGTTGAGTTTTGTATCCACCCACTTTGCAGAAGGTGTTTATCAACTGTAGGTGTTCTCTTTTAGAAATTTTGGAGTCACTAATTTATACTATCTTATCATATGTGAAAAGTGATACTTTTTCCTCTTCTTTTCCTTTTCATATCACCTTGATTTCCTTTATTTACCTTATTGTTCTGACCAAAACTTCAAGTACTATGTTAAATGGATTTAAAGCGAGTGGGTAGCCATTTCTTGTCACTGACTTTAGTGGAATTGTTTTATGTTCTCTCCATTTAGTTTATTGTTAGCTATTGGCTTGTTGGTTTTGCTTTTATTATGTATAGGTATGCATGTTGTATGCCTTATTTCCCCAAGACTTTTAACACGAAGGTGTATTAGATTTGTCAAAGGCTTTTTCTGCAGCTAATGAGATGATCATGCGTTTCTTTTTAAAGTTTGTTTGTATGATGAATTACACTGCTGAATTTTGTATATTGAACCATCCCTTAATCCCTTGGATAAAGCCTCCTTGATCTTGGTGGATGATGTTTTAGGCATTTTCAGTATTTTATGAAGTATTTTTTCAGTAATGTTCATAAGTAAACTTCATCTGAAATTCTCTTTCTTTGTTGTATCTTTGTGCGGTTAAGGTATTATCATGATAATAGCCTCATAAAATGAGCTTGGCAATTTTGTGTGTACTAGAAGCTCCTTAGAGCTTTTATACATTATTAGACTAGGAGAGATGTGAGGGCAACAAGCAGTGCTTAATTGCATAACAGGATGACGACCTCCTAACATGAAGTTCTCAGGTTTATGCCTCAACTGAGGCAAAACAATCGTGGGTTTTGCATCAGTTGAGGTGGGCACATTCCATGGTTTTAAAGTGATTTATCATTCCTACTGCGTAACCTTCAGCAATCCTGGTCCATTCTATTTTGGAAGTATGTGACCTGCTTTTTGATTTTGATTTATACAAGGGTTATAGTTATGAGATTTAACTTAAGAGATGAGACCTTAAAGCCTTTCTCCACAGTGACATACTTCTTCAAACAAATCAATATTTACTAGAACCATATGCTATGGCCATATCTACTAATCTTGCCACTCCCTATGGACTTATGGGGACCATTTTCATTCAAATCTTTACATTCCTCTCTCAAATTCTCATAGGTGTATATACATGCCATGTAGAAATGCATTTAGTCCAATTTCAAAAGTCCCTACAGAGTCTCTCACTTTTGCAGACATGTATTCTTGATCAGATTTGAAGAAACAGGCCTAAGTTAATACCTATACAGAAAATATCAAATTCAAACTGAAAACATTTGCTTTTCTCCCCCATTATATCATGTCATATTACACTATAAGACATATCTTGTCTGGCAGTTCATTTTACAAATATGAGGATTCACAACTAGGAAAAAATTACTGATGACTTTATCTAGTAGGAGCCTGAATAAAATCCTCTAGTACTATGAAAGCTAGTTGTTGAGAGGAAACTTACAGATTAGCTGTAGTTTAATTTCTCTATGCACTGTTACCAAACTTTTCAATGTTTTCTATAATAGGATCTTCCTGTCAAGTGCTGAGAAACAACCATAAGCAAACATGCTAAAACTGATATTGTTTTGGAATCTTTGCATCCTCACTGAGCAAATTCTTAAAGTTTTTCTATACTTGATGTTGTTGTTACTATTGTTGCTGTTGTTATTTTTGTTGTTGTTTTGAGACAGGGTATCTCTGTGTAGCCTTGGCTATTCTGGAATTCACTTTGTAGACAGGCTGACCTTGATCTCAGACATCTACCTGTCTCTGAATCCTGAGTTCTTGGATCAAAGGAATGAACCACCAATGTCCCACAGAGTTATTCTATATTTGAGTGTGGGAATTTCTTCAATAATATGCAGTTTCTAGAAAAAGAATTATTAATTCTTCATGGGTACTGTTTTTCTTTTATATTTTATTAAGCTTGTAAAATTAGTATGTTTCCTTGCAGATTTTAATATTTTGGTTATCCATTGTATTTTTTTTCTCTCATATGTCTATCACATGTACCAGAACAAACATATTATATAATTTATAATAGATGATAGAGTCACATAAGTGGCATTCTTTTAGTATCTCAAAACTTACCTGCAAAATGACCTGATATTTTCGCAATTGATATCTTTATATGATAAAGAAGTCAAGGAAATAAAAATAAATATCTAAAAAAATCCCCACATTCTTAAGAAAGCTCATGTCAATTACGATACTCATTTCTACAACTTGTAACATGACCATAGCTTGTTTTATAACACCCTTACTATAATATACAATCTGCTGTATTTTATGAACCTCCAAGAAGTAACTTAGTATGTCTTGATTCTTTTCCTCAAGGAGTGTCCCTTACCTTTATTACTGAGGAATCTTTGCCATTCTTCATCCTTCCTGAATAGTGTAGTTTTCTATCTAATTACTTACAAGACACAGTAATACCATGCGACATCCTGAGAGATCTCATGCACTCCAGTTATACTCTTTCTTGCTTCGACTGTAGAGAAGTAGTCTCATCTCCCCTTGGTAATCTAGATTAACTGTTTTTTTTTTTCTTTTTTAGCCTGTTGGGTTGTGTTAACCACATTAGATTTCCCAGGTTAACAAAGGGGAGTTTGAGCTTACAGTTTGGTAGAATGTTTGTTCTGTCTCCTGGCAAAAATATTCTTTCTTTTCCTTTACTTCTTTTCTTTTTTGAAACAAAATGTCTAGGTACTCCTATGGGTCTTTCTCTAAGATCAAGAATTGATAAATGGGACTTCATGTGATTTGAAAGCTTCTGTAAGGCAAAGGACATAGTCAATAAGACAAATTGGCAAACTACAGATTGGGAAAAAGTTTTCAATAACCCCACATCTGATAGAGGGCTAATATCTAAAATATATAAAGAATTCAAAAAACTAACCACTAAGAATCCAAACAACCCAATAAAAATATGGTGTATAAAATTAACACAGATACCATCAATGATAATGTCAGTGTTTTGTGCCTATCCAAAAGTTGTATGGTCCACTGAATGGTCAGTCCTTCAGTCTTTGCTCCATTTTTTCCCTGAGATCACCTCCAGTAGATAGACATGCTCCAAATGGAGGGATGAGGTAACCAACCCACCATCAAAATTTTTGACCTAGAACGGTTCTCTTTCCACTTTACATATTCTTTTTTTTCTTTATGTATTTTTAATGTTTTGATTATTATCTTCCAAGTGTCTTTCTTTTCTGTTTTGGTCTATTTGCTTTACTCTATGCCTCTGATACCTATAGAATTTCCTTCTTTATTTACAACATTTTCTTCTATGGTTTTATTGAACATGTTTTCTCTGCCTTTTGCCTCAGTTTCTTCTTCTTGTTCTATCCTATTATTCTTGGATTTGCTCTTTTCATGCTATTCTACATGTTTTGCTCTCGGAATTTTTTTAGATTTAGGTTCCTATCCCTGCTGTTTCCATTTCTTCTGAGGTTCTTTCTTCCATTTATCATATTGTCTGGATGAAGTTTGCCTCTGCTCTTTGTGTTAGAGTTCCTAAATTATTATTTTCAGATTTTCCTCAGTTTGTGATTTCTTCATTTCCTTTCTACTTTTAGGCTTGATCTGCTTTCTTCATTTCCTTCCACTACTTATGCTTCTACTGATTTCTTTAAGGGAGTTGTGTATTTTCTATATAAGATATTCTATCATAGTCATAATAGTTATTTTCAGGTCTTTTGCTTATGTTTAATCTATGATATAATATTCTGGGCTTACTGTGGTAGAATTACTGGACTCTAGTGAAGACTGATTCTTCTGGCTCACATTGATGGCATTTTTGCCCTGTTGTCTAGGTTTCTGTGTTTAGAGAGATTATAAATCTACATGCTGATATTGATTATGGTTTTTGTTGCAAGGCTGTATTTTTCTTTAATTTCTGTTCCACTTTCTGATTCTTAGAAGTGTGTCTTACCTCTATATTGCCTGAAACAACTTTTTTTTTCTGGGAACCTTTTAGATGTATCAATGGTCTTTACAGGTAAAATGTGTTTCTAAGTATTAGAATGTGACACTTAAAATGGATCTGTATGGACTAGGAAAAAGATGGCTGAGGGAGTCCTCTAGAGGGAAGAAGTAGGTTGTTTCACCAGGATAACTTTAAAACCTTTGTGTCTGTATGGGCAGAGCAGATCCTGAACAGAGGCCTCAACAGTGTTCTTCTACAGAGGTAAAAATGAGACTGAAGTTTGTCTTGGAGAAAAAGAGGGAGTAGTGAGGTTCTGTTGTTACTATCCCTGTTTCTCTGGCTAGTGTGTACTGAGTATTCCCAGGTACCTCCTACTAGCTTTCTGGGCTTAGAGCAAGCCAGGAATGGAGAGAAGGATATTCTGTGCCTACCATGGAAATAGGAGCAGGGATTGAAAAGTAATGAATATATCTTTTGTTTCAGTAAATTGAATTTATGTGAGCAAAATGTTTCAGTGTATTAGTTAGTGTTCTCTAGAGTCACAGAACATATGGGTAGTCTGTGTATAGTTAGGGAATTTGTCAATGACTTACAGCTTGTAGTCAAACTCCCCAACAATAGTCAGCAATACTTGTACATGGAAGTCCAAGGATCTAGCCGTTGCTCAGTCTCACAAGGCAGGCCAGGAAAAGCCAGAGTGAAATCTTCCTTCTTCCAATGTCCTTATATAGGTCTCCAGCAGAGGGTGTGGCCCAGATTAAAGGCATGTGCCACCATGCCTTTAATCCCAGATGACCTTGAACTCAGAGATCCCCTAATCTTGTTTAATTTTTTTTTTGAGACATTATATCCCTCCCTGGCTGTCCTGGAACTACTCTTTATACTAGGCTTAAACTTTTGATGCCCTGACTCTACCTCCCAAATGCTGGCATGATGAGCCAGTGTAACCACTAAAGGCTGGGAATGTGTTAGTATTTTGGCTACCAATGTTTAGCTGAGAGAAGTGTGAGCAATCTAGATGAGTCTTTTTTAAAATGGATGATGCCTAGTGAATATCAACCAAGTGGTTGAAATTTGACCTGGATAGTCTGGGCGCCCTTTCAGCTGTGAGGCAGGTGGATCACTCCACTTCAGGTTGTTTAGTGATCTGCAAATGCTCGAGTCCTTGTGCCTAGATTAAGGAGCAGTGCCTACTGAGTGCAGTAGAGCAGGGACGACTTTGCAGTCTGGCTGTTATAATGTAGTGGGGTGAAGTAGCTTTGGCAGATGGAGCCGAAGTGTGTCCCTGAGAAAATACGCCATGCATCTGGTGTGAAAAAACTTTATTGGGGTAGAGGGGAGGAGTGAGGTCCTGGGGTAGGGACAGAGGCAGACAAGTAGACAGGCAGAGAGAGAAAAGGAGCACACACCTTGAACAGAGAGATGGGGGCCAAGTAGGAAGAGAGCTCGGGTGGCTGGTGGGTAGATACATTCATCCTCTAAACAGACCAGGAGATCCCCTAATCTTAATCTTCTGGAATTCATAGTCACTATGCATCAAGATCTCCAGGTTAGAAACTTGTATCTCTGAGCCTCCAGATTAGGATTATAGGTGAGCCTTCCAATTCTTGTTTAGTTCATTCCAGATTTAGTCAACTTGACAACCACTACAATCCACCCCTTGCCAACTTGACACAAATAATATCTCATGTCCACATGAAACTATAACAAGGTGATGAATACGCCTAACTTGATATAACTATTCCTCATACAATCGCAAACGCATTTGTAAATTTACAACAGGGTAATGTCCCTTGGAATCATTCTTTAAGTGTCTCAATACCAATTGATGTTAAAGAAATTGGAAGAAAGACAAATGTATCCTTCACAAAATAAGAGAGTAGAAATCATATTACTTATAATCCTCATTTCTGCAACTGGTTCCGTGGTCTTAGCTGGTATTTATAACTACCTTCCTCTGCTACCCATTCTGTATTTCCTTCACCTTCGGCAAGTACCTCAGCAGGTCTTGGCTCTTTTCCTGGAAGATTGACCCATACCTTCATTCCTGATGGGTCTGTGTCCTTTGTCATCCTGCTTGGATTAGGCTGTTGTAGTTTGCCATTGACTTTAATCACAGGACATGGTAGTAACAAGAGATGCCCTAAGGGATCTCCTGCACTCCAGACATAATCTGCTTACCTCCATTGTGAAGAGGCAATCCAATTTCACCATGGTAATCTGGATCTATCACTCCTCCTAACACTATTTTTCCTTTCTTAACCTGTTGGTTCAAAGGTATTAGAAGCCCAAAATGGCCAGGGGGAAGTCTGAGATTTCAGTTCAATGGAATGTTTGTTGTGGCTCCTGGTAGGAGCACTCTCCCCTCTGGAACCAAAACTTCTAGGCCAGCAGAACCTAAAGTTGTGGGGACAGGAAGCAAAAATTTTCCTAGAGGGTCACTAGGAGTGATAGTGAGTGGAACTATTCCCTTTTCCACCCCTTGATTCCTGGACCCATGAATCCTGGCTATGGGAGAAACTGTACCATATATTGAATGCTGATTCAAAGCATATACTGCCTTCTGAAAAACTCTGTCCCAGCCCTCCATATTGTTGCTAACTAATTGAAGTTGTGACTGTGTCTTCAAAAGGCCATTCCATCGGAACATGATAAGACCAGTGAATTCCATGATCATGGACCCATTGTCACACTTCTCTGGCTGTGAAATGAGTTCCTTGGTCAGAAGCAATACTGTGTGGAAAAACAAGACGATAGATAAGGCATTCTGTGAGTCCACGGATGGTGGTTTTGGCAGAAGCATTACGTGCAGGAAAGGCAAATCCACAACCAGAATAAGTATCTACTCCAGTAAGAACAAAACATTGTCCTTTCCATGGGGGAAGTGGTCCAATGTAGTCAACCTGCCACCAGGTTGCTGGCTGATCACCTCGATGACTTGTGCCATATCTGCGGCTCAATGTTGGTTTCTGCTGTTGGCAGATCTGGCATTCAGCAGCTGCTGTAGCCAGGTCAGCCTTGGTGAGTAGAAGTCCAGGTTGCTGAGCCCAAGCATAACCTCCATCTTGGCCACCATGGCCACTTTGTTCATGTGCCCACTAGGCAATGATTGGGATGGCTGGGGAAAGAGGCTGACTCTCCACAGAATGGGCCATCTTATCTACTTGATTGTTGAACTTCTCCTCAGCTGAAGTCACATTTTGGTGAGCATTTACATGGGACACAAATATCTTCACATCCTTTGCCCATTTGGAGAGATCTATCCACATACTTCTTCCCCAGATGTCTTTCTCACCAATTTTCCAATTGTGATTTCTCCACATCCCTGACCATCCAGCCAATCTATTGGCTACAGCCCATGAGTCAGTGAACAATCATACATTTGACCATTTCTTCTTCCAAACAAACTGTAATAAGATGTGTACTGCCTGGAGTTCTGCCCACTGTGAATATTTTCCTTCGCCTGTATCTTTCAGGGTTGTCCCAGAAAGGGGTTGTAATGCTGCAGCTGTCCACTTCTGGGTGGTGCCTACATAACGTGCAGAGCCATCAGTAAACCAGGTTCTAGTCTTCTCTTCTTCAGTCAGCTGGTCATAGGGAACACCGCATGAGACTATAGGTATATGCTTGGCAGCAGGTGGCATTGTAACAGAAGTAGAAACCATAGGCATCTGAGCAACTTCTTCATGTAACTTGCTTGTTCCTTCAGGACCTGCTTGGGCCGATCACATATATACAACTTCCATTTGATAATAGACTGCTGCTGTGCACGTTCTACTTTATGACTTGAAGGGTCTGATAACACCCAGCTCATGATGGGCAGTTCAGGTCGCATAGTAACTTGGTGTCCTATTGTCAAACGTTCAGTTTCCACTAAGGCCCAATAGCAAGCCAAGAGCTGTTTTTCAAAAGGAGAGTAGTTGTCTGCAGATGATGGTCGAGCTTTGCTCCAAAATCCCAAAAGTCTCTTCTGTGATTCACCTAGAGGGGCCTGCCAGAGGCTCCAAACAGCATCTCTATCTGCCACTGATACCTCAAGTACCATTGGTTCTGCCAGATCATATGGTCCAAATGGAGGTGCAGCCTGCACAGCAGCCTGGACCTGTTGAAGAGCCTTCTCTTGTTCCAGGTCCCACACAAAGCTAGCAGCTTTCCGAGTCTCTTGATAATAGTTCTGAGTAACACACCTAAGTGAGGAATGTGCTGTCTCCAGAATCCAAATAGACCCACTAAATGTTGTGCTTCTTTCTTGGTGGTGGGAGGGGCCAGGTGCAATAACTTATCTTTCACCTTAGAAGGAATATCTCTCCATGCCCCACACCACTGTACTCTTAAGGATTTCACTGAGATAGATGGTCCTTGAATTTTGGTTGGATTTATTTCCCATCCTCTGATAGGCATATGTGTTACCAATGAATCCAAAGTGGTTGCTACTTCCTGGTCACTTGGTCCAATCAGCATAATGTCATCAATATAGTGCACCAATGTAATATTTTGTGGAAGAAATAAATGATCATGGTCCCTTCTAACAAAGTTATGACACAGGGCAGGAGAGTTAATATATCCTTGAGGCAAAACTGTAAAGATATACGGCTGGCCTTGCCAACTGAAAGCAAGTTGCTTCTGGTGGTCCTTATGGACAGGTACTGAGAAGAAGGCATTTGCCAGATCAATAACTGCATACCAGGTTCCAGGAAATGTTTTAATTTGCTCAAGTAACAAAACTACGTCTGGTATAGCAGCTGCAATTGAAGTTTCTACCTGATTTAGTTTCCGATAGTCAACTGTCATTCTCCATGATCCATCTGTCTTTTGCACTGGCCAGATAGGAGAGTTAAAGGGAGATGTGGTGGGAACCACCACCCCTGCATCTTTCAAGTTCATGATAGTGGCAGTAATTTCTGCAGTTCCTCCAGGAATAGGATACTGTATTTGATTCACTATCTTCCTTGGCAGAGGCAACTCTAAAGGCTTCCATTTTGCCTTTCCAACCACAATAGCCCTCACTCCACAGTTCAGGGAACCAATGTGAGAATTCTGCTAATTTCTGAGTATATCTATCTCAATTATACATTCTGGAACTGGGGAAATGAGCACAGAATGTGCTTGGGGACCTACTGTGAGTTGGACATCAGTCAAAACTCCATTAATCACCTGTCCTCCATAAGCTCTTACTCTAACTGGAGGGCCACAATATTTCTTGGGATCTCTTGGGATCAGTGTCAATTCAGGACCAGTATCCAATAGACTCTGGAAGGTCTGATTATTTCCTTTCCCCCAGTGTACAGTTACCCTTGTAAAAGGCCGTAGGTCCCTCTGGGGAAGAATTGGGGTAAGACTAACAGCAAAACTTTTAGGTGTCTATTTAAGATTCTTCCTCAGAGGAAACTGGCCACCCATCATTCAAGGGGTTCTGGCTCTGCAAACTGACTCAAGTCTGGAAATTGATTCACTGGCCGAGAGTTCCTTTTGCCATGATGCAATGTAGCCTTTCTTTCATTTGTTTGAGAATTTTTCTGCTTATACAGATCAAACAGATATGCAGTAGTTTTCCTATCTATTTCATGCCTGGAAACACCATGATTGACTAGCCAGTACCAAAGGTCCAAACGAGTCGTGCCATTATAAGTTCCACCTCTCTTGTACCGACCATTACGGGGTATGTCATTATAAACACTGTTTTGTCTACCATGTCCATTATGATAACTATGATCTCCTTGTCTCTGGTGATTCAAAGCTGCCACCTGGCCCTTTTTACCTTGAGGCCCAGTCAAACCCATTGAGTTTAATTTATCTAATTGAGCAGCAGCATCTCCAATCCTAAGGTCTGGCACAAGGAAAAGGGCAAGAACAAAACTCTTTAAATGTGCTGGTGCCCCTCTCACCAGTTTGCATCTTATAGGACTGGTGAAGGGCATATCTTCTGGAACTTCCCATTGTGGATTCTTAGGTTTTACACAACGTATCCACTCTATCATTGCAATTTCCCTAAGCCGTAAAACCCCTTCATCAACACTAAGCCAAGGGATATCAGGCATATCCCACTCCTTTTCAGTAGGCCATCTTTTGATAAAACACTTCAGCCAACCACTAAAACAAACTCCCGACACCTTTTTTAACTGTGCGAACTTCCATATTAAACCTAGAATCTCCACTCAGACGGCCCATGCCAATAAACTCAACCTGCTCTAGTTTTATGTTCCTTCCACCATTATCCCACACCCTTAAAATCCATTCCCATGCATATTCCCCAGACTTCTGCATGAATAAATTAGCAAATTCATTAAGCTCCTTAGTAGTATAGTGTATTTCCTCATGGACTACACTTTCTACTTCCCCTCTAGGGGCCTGTTTTGCCTTGAGTCTGGTTATAGGTCTAGAAGAAACTATTGGTGGGCCTTGAGAAACATCAGTATTGTCTTCTCTGGCATTTTTTTTCATCAAAAGTCACTGCTGGTTTATCAGGCTCTGAGGGATTAAGTGAGAGGGGGTTGAATGGGGAAAAGAGGGAGGGAAGGGGGCTTATGGGACTTTTGGGGAGGGAGGAAACGGGAAAGGGGAAATGATTTTGAATGTAAATAAAAAACTTAGAAAATAAAAATAAAAAAATAAATAAAAATTATGCAAAATAAAAAAAAGATTAATTTCATTATATGGAGAAGGCATTATTTCAAGGGGTGGGACTGAGGGTACTACTTCCTCAGGTGAGGCAAATCCTTGAAAATCTGAAGATTCAAAATTCTCAATTTCAACAGGGTCTTCCCACACATCCCCATCCTAAGTCATAGGATCCCATTCTTTGCCAATTAATGCCCTTTCTTTAACTTTGACACCCTCTGAGGCTGAGACCAGAATTTTCGTTGTAATTCAGCCAACCTTATAATGAGAGCTTCAGTTTGATTTTCTGCAACTTGAGCTCTATAGCTGCTAGAGAGAAGATTCTCTTCAAGGGCCCACTTAGCAACTTTTAGATTGTTTGCTTGTGTCTGGAACTATTCGATTTTATCCCACAACTTCTTCCTTTCCTTCATTGTTTTTTCCTGAGATGCTAAGAGCAACCAGCCAGCAAAATCATTTTTTAATTGTTTTTCCCAACTTGTAGAAAGTATTGTACACCACTGAATCATATAATTTATCAAGATACTCAAAGACATTAGCTTCTTTAAGCTTGAAATATAGTTTCAACCGTGGGTCTTCAATATCTTCTGAACTCCTAGGAGGAAAAGAATCTGGAGAGGTTTCAGTAGTTGAAGGTACTGATGAATTACCAAACCAACTCCAGAGTTTTAAAATATTCATCCTTATACTTCTGCTCCTCTAGAACCCCACTCCTGGTACCAACTTCTCTATTAGTCAGTGTTCTCTAGAGTCACAGAATGTATGAATAGTCTCTGTATAGTTAGGGAATTTGTCGATGACTTACAGCTTGTAGTCAAACTCCCCAACAATAGTCAGCAATACTTGTGCATGGAAGTCCAAGGATCTAGCAGTTGCTCAGTCCCACGGGGCAGCTGAATATGGAAGTCTGAGGATCTAGCAGTTGCTCAGTTTCACAAGGCAGGTCAGGAAAAGCCAGAGTGAAATCTTCCTTCTTCCAATGTCCTTATATAGGTCTCCAGCAGAGGGTGTGGCCCAGATTAAAGGCGTGTGCCACCATGTCTTTAATCCCAGATGACCTTGAACTCAGAGATCCCCTAATCTTAATCTTCTGGAATTCATTGTCACTATGCATCAAGATATCCAGGTCAGAAACTTGTATCTCTGAGCTTCCAGATTAGGATTGTAGGTGAGCCTTCCAATTCTTGTTTAATCCATTCCAGATTTAGTCAAGTTGACAACCAGAAATAGCCACTACATTCAGTTACGTGTTCCTTCTTTGGATGCTTGCAAAAGATACAGAAGAACACTGGGCTAATATAAATGATTGCCAAATTAACATGTTCATCTGCAAAGTCACATTAGATCATGTGTGTCTGATTTTCAGATATTTTCTTGAAATATCTAATTTCAAAAGTCATAAGAAATACTAGGTATTAATCCACACTGAAATGAGAAAATCATCTTTCCCTGAGTGTTTCACACTTGATTTTAATTTAACTGTATCTGTAATAACTAAGTCCCAAGTAGTTGGACATTACTGGTAGGGGTTTTGTTAACTAATCATTAGAAGTGAGAACATACACCTTTAATCTAGATAATTTCAGATGGTACTATTCACCCTATATCTGTACACCACCTTTTTGTGATAGCCTGTAAAAAGTATTTATATATAAAAAGTTCTTGTTCTCTTGTTTATATGGGTATAAATTGATTCCCATACCTGTATTTCTAGGCTTAAATTTTTCAAAATCTATTCTTAATAAGGTTTCTTAAGTGATTTAATGTCCCTTCTATCCCACCACATACCAGTGTAAAGAAGGGTAAATAGAGCAAAGGATGTGGATATGTTTAGAAATAATATGTTTAGAAATAAATCCAGTCTGCATTGTTAGGATATCAGCACTTCAGGTCACATGAATTAGCAATGGCATCTTTAACCACTAGCAAGCACTATTCATAAATTTGCAATGGCAAGACATGCAAATGTCATTCACAAATCAGCAACAGCAGGTCAATCCAGAAGAAACCCCAAGGCTCTGCCAATTGCCTCAATCCATTGGAAGAAGCAAGAAGCCACCAGAATATCACCAGATGCTATGCAGCTGATTTCTCTTCATGAACTCATGACAAATAATGATCAACAAAGAATGCTAAGGCATATCAATATCACCCAGTGTCATCAGTGAAGACTAGCATCAGTAAAGTCCAACAATGACCAGTAAAGAATTGCAAAGTGTACCAATACCATCCAGGGTAATCCACTGTCTGTTGGACTATATTTATATCTTTTCCAAACATCACGTGGTCTCTCAAGCACTCACTCTAATAAAACATCACATAACCTTTTTCAAGGCTAACTCCAGAAAAAGACTACCTGTCTGTTCTTAGTAAAACATCTTCTCAAGTGTCTACTTCAACAAAAACATTCCCTCATAAGACAGTTTCCAGAAAAACATCACACAGCACAACTGATTTTCCAAAGAATCCAGAAATGTCTACTTTAGGCATTAAAACCTGCTTCTTTAGGATTGTAGAATATACAGGTGACCAATCTTGCCACCAGAATAGAACAACTATTGTATTCTTAGACTTTCCATTGGTAGACTGCAAAAGCTAGACTAGCTAGATAACGGCTTGTACTAGTGTGTTTGTGTGTGTGTGTGTGTGTGTGTGTGTGTGTGTGTGTGTGTGTTCTATCAAGTCTGTTCTTTGAGAGAATATTGACTAATACAATTTTTTGTACCCGAAGTGGTTCTAGAGCAATAATATTATAAGAATATATTTTTAAGTATCTGAAATCATACTTAATTAAACCTACAGTTACTAAACCCTCTCCACTTGTTGAACCATATCTAAGAAACTAGAACAGTCCTCAAAGCCCATGGTGAGAACTATTTTATAAATATAAGGAATCAAATGAATTTTATTCTCCTGACTCACTAACTGTATGAGGCAAGAATTTTGGTGACTAAAATCCAAGCAGGCAGCTAGCAGGGAGATAGAATACATAGTCCATGAAGTGTTACACTACTTAACTAAAAGTCTTAGTGAGTGTGGTATTATTTAAACTGAAATCTAGACAATATATTTAGAAATATAACTTAAGGGTGGGGAATAATGGTTAACAAAACTATAAAACTAGATCAGACTTAATTTAATATAACCTCATTAAGTAGAGACAATAGATTTAATGTGTAACCTCACAGGGATAAAATTCTTTCAAAAGTGTGAACTTGTCAATATATAACCTACTGTAAAATACTTAGAAATTCCTGATATTCAGCTTCTCAGGACTAATGAAAGATACTAAGTCTCAGAGAAATTGCAAGGCTTGAGTGGGTTGTTGTGGAAAGCCTAATCTTCCACAATGAGAAGGGCCAGAAGACTTTCCCTTCTAGAAGACAAAAAATAGTGATGGCAGCACCATCACATTTAGATCTCTGTCCTTTCCCCTTTCCTTGTTCCTTAATTTAGGGTCAGAGATTATGGTGCTAAGGTGGATGAATTAAAAGCAATGAGTTTAATTGGGCCCTGAGGTGGCATCACTGGGTCAACAAAAATAAAGTAATTGTAGTATTTTTAATGGTCATTATAGACAGAGTAGTGTCCCTAATGGCCTGACCCATAATGGGCAGCACTAACAAAGTAAATTTAGTGGTGGCATAACTCATATTTACATTTGAGATTGGGTTATCAGTTATGGTGTATTAAATATATAAATTTTACATTATAATATATATGTATTAAATGTATAAAAACCTACTGTATTTATTTTTTTTGATTTGTATAAAAAGAAACATTCTCAAAAAAAATAAAAGAAAGGCTATATTGGAGTATAATAAGAAGGAATCTCAGACTATATACCAATTTCCAGGCATAAGCCAGTTAGAAGACTTAGAATCCCTTGAATGAATCCAGGTCCCAAAGGGAATGGCACATGCATAATTCAGTCCAAGTCAGTTCTAAAGCAAAGTCCTAAAGTTTCTACTACAATTATTTTTTTTTTATGTTACGTGACACTTTCCCCTTAGTGTTTTTTTTTCTTTTTTTTTATTTTATTTTTTTAATTTACATTCCAAATCACTTCCCCTTTCCCGTTTCCTCCCTCCCCGAAAGTCCCATAAGCCCCCTTCCCTCCCTCTTTTCTCCATTCAACCCCCTCTCGTTTCTCTGTCCTGGCGTTCCCCTACATCCAGTCTTTCCAGGACCAGGGGTCTCTCCTTCCATCTTTTTAGAAATCTATTGATATGCGGATTGTGTCTAGGGTATTCCGAGATTCTGGGTCAATATCCCCTTATCAGTGACTGCATACCATGTGTGTTCTTTTGTGATTGGGTTACCTCACTAAGGATGATATTTTCAAGTTCTGACCATTTGCCTAGGAATTTTGTGAATTCATTGTTTTTAATTGCACAGTAGTATTCCATTGTGTAGATATACCACATCTTCTGAATCCATTCCTCCGTTGAGGGACATCTGGGTTCTTTCCAGCTTCTGGCTATTATAAATAAGGCTGCTATGAACATAGTGGAGCATGTGTCCTTATTGCATGCAGGGAAAGCCTCTGGGTATATGCCCAGGAGTGGTATAGCCACATACTTCGAGAGTGTCATGCCCAGTTTTCTGAGGAACCGCCAGACTGCTTTCCAGAGTGGTTGTACCAGCTTGCAATTCCACTAGCAGTGGAGGAGTGTTCCTCTTTCTCCACATCCTCACCAACAACTGCTGTCTCCTGTGTTTTTGATCTTAGCCATTCTGACTGGTGTGAGATGGAATCTCAGGGTTGTTTTGATTTGCATTTCCCTAATGACTAAGGATGATGAACATCTCTTTAGGTGCTTCTCAGCCATTAGATATTCTTCAGGTGGGAACTCTTTGTGTAGCTCTGTACCCCATTTTTTAATAGGGTTACTTGCCTCTCTGGAGTTTAACTTCTTGAGTTCTTTGTATATCTTGGATATTAGCCCTCTGTCGGATGTAAGGTTGGTAAAGATCATAATACCATCTACTGCCAAGCATTTTTTTCCCTAAAAGCTTATGTGGTGCTCTCTATAAATTGTTGGCTGAGGAAAACAACAATAGGACTTGGAGTACTGTTGATTCTGCATGACATGGAGGCACAACCCAGAAGTGGGGAGCTGCAGTATTATGACACCATTCTGAGGTAAACTTGAAAGACATAGGCAAAGGTAAATATTCACAATGGATAGAATTTCTTGTGTTTTCACAGTCTCAAATTTTTTTTAGAAGGACAAATGGCAAGATATGTGATTGTTCACTGAATCACAGGCTCCAGCCAATGTAGTGCCTGGATGGTCAGTGACTTGTAATAATCATGATTTGAACATAGGTAAGAAAGACTGATATGGAAGAAGTATGTAGTTAGGTTTCCCCAAAGAAGCAAAGTATATAAAGATTGTTGAATCTCATATGAATGCTCACATAAAGGGGACTTAAGCAGAGAAGGTATTGAATAACCAAGTCTATAGAATGCCCATTCTGTGAATAGTTATCCTCTCCCTCTAACCATCTCCACCCTTCCCAAAGGCTTTTGAACAAACTTGCCATGGTCAAAAAGGTGAAGGTTATACATGGGCTGAACAACAAGGACTTCCACTTACTTACTGACCTGGCTACAGCTGCTGAGAAAAGTCAGAGATTCCAAGAGCAGAAACTAAAACTGAACCCCAAATATGGCACAATATCTTGATATGACCAACCATTGAATTGTAGCAGGTTGGTTATATTACATCACTTTATTCATGAGAAGGACAACACTTTGTCTTTACTGAAGAAATATTTTGGTCATGGATTTCCCTTTCCATGTAATGCTTCTATAAAACTACTCTCTGAGAACCTATAGGATACTTTATGAACCGCCATTTTATGCCACAAAGTATTTTTTATGACCAAGGAGCACAATATTCAGACATAGAAATGTGACAATAAAATGAAAATAATTCACTGGTGTATCATGTCTCCCACAATTCTGAAACAGCTGTTCTTATAGAAAGATAGATGATCCTTTGCAGCCTTAGTCACAGTGCCAACTAGATATGTATATTCTGGAAGTTTGGAGAATTGTCTCAGTTTGGATTTCTATTGCTATAATAAAACACCATGACAAGAACAACTTGGGTAGGAAAGGACTTATTTATCTTACTTCCCCAATACTCCACTACTGTTCATAATAAAGTCATCCAGTACAGTTTGCCTTCATGGAAGAAACCTGGAAGTAGAAGCTGATGCAGTAGCCATGGAGGAGTGCTGCTTCTTATGACCCAAGAATTTTTCAGCTTGCTTTCCTATAAGACCCAGGACCAACAGCCCAAGTATAGTTCCACTCACAGTACAATGGACCCTCGTCCACCAATCACTAATTACGAATATCATTTATAGCTGGATATTATGACACAATTTCTAAATAGAGGCTTCTTCCACTTTGATTACTTAACTTATGTCAAGTTAACATAAACTAGCCAGTATACCAGATACATGTCAACTTGACCTTCCAACATATCATTTTTCAATTAGAATCTATCAATGCTCATTATCCCCAAGGTTTAACATTAATATTAATATCACAAAGAAAAAGCAAATAAGTCTCATAATCTTGACAATCCAAACACTTGTATATGAAGAGGAGTTTTTAGAATAGCTTAACGACTGTGGACCAGCTAGCATAAAAATAGCTGTCTATCAATGGAAGGTTCAAGAATCCAATATTTGTTCAGTTCATGAGACTAGATTTCTCAGATGGTCCTCAGTATACACTGGAACTCTGAAGATGTGGACTTTAATGCAAGTGTAGGAATGAATTTGTTCGTGAGAGCAAGAGCAAGAAACCAAAGAAAGTCAGCTTTCTTCTTCCACATTTTATCCTTATTATTTATTTATTTATTTATACCCTGATTGTAGCCCATACCTCTTCCTGTTCCCCCTCACACAGTGCTGCTCTATCAGTACCTTCCCTTCTCTGAGAAGGGGAAATCTTCCAATGTTATCAACATATCCAGGCACATCAAGTCATTTCATTACCTTCTACAGAGTGCCAGCAGAATTGTGGCTTAGATTAACGGTGGGATCTTACCACCTCAATGATCTGAATTAATAATGCATCTTCCCATTTTCTTTTTCTTTTTTGTATTTTTTTATATTTTTTATTTACATCCCAATGATTTCCTCCAGAAAGTCCCATAAGCCCTCTTCCCTCACCCTGTTCCCCAGTCAACCCCCTCCTGCTTCTCTGTCCTGGTATTCCCCTACACTGCTACTTCCAGTCTTTCCAAGACCAGGGGTCTCTCCTTCCTTCTTCTTGGAAATATATTGGTATGTGAATTGTGTCTTGGGTATTCCGAGTGGGTTAATAGCCACTTATCAGTGACTGCATACCATGTGTGTTCTTTTGTGATTGGGTTACCTCGCTAAGGATGATATTTTCCAGTTCTGACCATTTGCCTAAAATACAAATACAATGATTTATCTAAGAAAAAGAAACCTCACAGCTGTGCCTAGCATTTGGAATTTAGTTATTACCAGTTGTAGTCAAGTTGACAAGAGCAGACATTAGAAAAACAGAAATAATATTTCTCTTAATGTCATTATGATATAATCATAGATCAGTGCCTTGCTTAACCATCATCAGAGAAACTTCCATGTAAAGTAGGTGCTAACAAATACAGATAGTCAGATTATGTGTAAAGAGTGAGGACCCTCAGAACATGCTGTCCTAAATGAGATGTTTCCATCAGTCTTTCTCCTATGAACTCAGGAAACCCCATGAAAGAGGGAATGTTAAGAGTATAAAGTCCAGAGGGATTAGAAGACACCAAGAATACCTTTTTTTTCTTTTGTTTTTTGATATATTATTTATTTACATTTCAAATGATTTCCTTCTAACTGGATCTCCCCCTCCTCAAAAGTCCCATACGCCCTTTAAGCCAGGCAGTGGTGGCGCACACCTTTAATCTCAGCACTTGGGAGGCAGAGGCAGGCGTATTTCTAAGTTTGAAGCCAGCCTGGTCTACAGAGTGAGTTCCAGGACAGCCAGGGCTACACAGAGAAACCTTGACTTAAAAAAAAAAAGAATACCTTTTAAACCAACATATTCAATGCATGTGTGAACTCATGGAGATTGAGGCAGCATACACAGGGTCTACAGAGGCATGCACTACATGCAGTCTTGGAGCTAAAATGAGAAATGAACCCATGTCCCTATCCCTAATAAGAAAGTATCTCAAATTAATAACTACTTTCAAATAAAATTCAGTTTTCTCCAAGGGAGTCTCATTGGGAAATAAATAACTCTTAACATGCTCAGCAGTAGATGGCCAAAATAAAACAAACACAGTGACTTTTTGCAAGGTTCATTATCTCATTGTCACAGCAGGACTTTTCTTTCCTTTTTTTCATTTTAAAATGTATCTTTTTATTACTTTATAACATATTTTATTTAGTTTTAACACAGCATGATTTTGGCACATGTATTATGGCTTCTGCTTTTGAAAGATTCAGGAATATGCAAATGACGGTTTCTCTACCTCTATATCTCTTTGTTTTGCCTTTGTTTGTATTCTACTCAGGAGGTTCATTTCTTTTTTTTTTCTCTAATTCTAAAGTTTAGGTTGTGTTTCATTTTATTGCATTTTATTTTATTATTATCTCTTTGATGTATGTTGCTCTTCTAATGAGGGACAAATGGGAGTTGAATTTGGATGGAAATGGTATTGGGGAAGAATTGAGTGGAGTGAGTGAGCAGAAATTGTAATCAAAATATATTATGTGAAAAACATCTATTTTCAATATAAGAATAAAAACGTGTATTTATTTTCTCTCACCTCAATTTTTTGAGGACTCATTGTTTGCCTTTTCCAGGAAAGCCATAAAACTGAAATTTCTATCTATTATTCACAAAACTATTCTTTTCAAATAGTAACTGAATATTTATGTTACCAATGATCGTACCTTGAATTTTTATCTTTATGTTCTTTAATTGTTACTTTCTAGTTTTTAAATTATTTTATTTTATTTTTGAGTAAGATCTCTCTATATAGCCTTGGCTGTTCTAGATCTTACAATAAAGTAAGCTAGCCTTAAATTGATAGATATATGCTGTCCTCTGCCTCCTGAGTTGTGTGTCTAAAGGTTCTTTGCCACTGTGCCTGGATTCTCATTATATAAATGTAATGTGGTTCTTTTGTATTATGGCAGGATAGGACAATTTCTTTCCTTCCTCCATTAGAAGCTTGAATGGGTCTTATAGTTACAATGGACACTAATCCTCATGAAGGGTTATTCAGAACAGTTCCATTTAAGAGGTCTCTGTCCCTAGTGTATCTTCAGCAGTAGTTTAACTACCAACTCTTCATGAAAATCAAAGGCAAGAATGAGATGTTGATGGTTGAGGAGCTGCTTTGAGGACCCTGGAAAAATGGTCAGCCCTCAGCACATACATACAAGCAACATTTCAAGACTGAACAAGTTAGATATAGATATGGAGATAGATACAGACATAAATTATAGAATTCATAAAACACACACGTATACATATACATATATATATACATACACAAATACATACACATACATATACATATATACACAGAGAGTGAGAGGATTTGCATGTGTGTAGTAATATATATTATAATATATAACATATATTCATATTAACACACACACATACACACACACACACACACACACTAACAAGTGATGAAAAAAGAGGCCATGTATTTGAAGGGAGCTGGGAACTGGTCATTTGGACAATTTGGAGAGAGAAAAGGAATGGGAGAAACTTTGTATTTAAATTACAATCTTAAAAATGAACACAAATAATAAAAAAGTTAAATGTCCTTCAAGTTTGCAACTACTCCCTGGAACAGAACCTGTATTCCAGCCCTACCACACCCACACAAACCTCACTGCTCTGCCCACATCCAGAGACAACTTGACTCCCAGAAGTTTTGACAATAAAAGGCAGGATAAGGTATGAGAAAAGACAGGAAAGAGGCCAAGAGGGTATGGCTAATGAATAGAAATATGTAGCAGTTTGGGGCTGGGAACAGGGAAAAACACTAAAATGTCTCATATGCCAGGTAATCTATAGGTTCCCAGGAACTACATAGAATGACATTAGCTGTAGTGCCCAACAGAGGGGAGATAGAACCTGAAGATATCAAGTCCAGTAAATACACATGGTCTCCAGATGAGGGGAGGAACCTCACAACTATCTCAAAAGTTTTAACCCAGAATTTTTCCTGCCTAAAGGAAATGCAGAGGCAAAAAAATGGAGCATAGAGTGAAGGGAAATTCATCATCCAGAGACTACCCAACCTTGTGATCCATCCCATCTGCAGAAACAAAACCCAGACAATTTTGTTAATGCCAAGAACTGTTCCCCGAGAGGAGCCTATTATGGCTGTCCTCTGAGAGTCTCCACCAGCATTTTTCTAAGTCTGATGCACACTCACAGCCAACTATCTGAATGAGCCTGGGGATACCAATGGAAGAGTTAGGGTAAGGACTGAAGGAGCAGATAGGGCTTGCAACCCCATAGGATGAACAATAATAAGAACTAACCTGATTCTCTGGAACCACCAACCAAAAATGGATGGCCATATGGCTCTGGCTACATATGTAGCCTTATCTGCCGAAAAATGGGAGGGGATTCCCTTGGTCCTGTGGAGACTTGTTTCTTCAGTGTAAAGGGATGCTAGAGGGTAAGCTAGGAATGGGTTGTTGGTGGGGTAGCATGCTCTTAGAGGCAAAATTAAGGGGGGATTGGATGAGGTTTTGTGAAGAGGAGACTGGAAAGAGGGACTAAATTTAAAATGAAAATAAATAAAGTAACCAATTAATAAAATCTAAACAAAAAATAAGTTAAACATGGATAGTTACTTCCTAATCTTTGTATATTGCCTCTCATTGTTCCACTGGCCAATTCTAACACATAGTTACATCATTATCTATTTGTCCTTTCTCAAAAGGAGGACATTTAATTTATAGAATATATTCACAAGACTCTATATGAGTTATATATACATAAACCTATAGACATGTATACCAAAAGGGAAGGATGCTTAAATAATTTAAAATGTAATTTGTATGTAAATAATGCAACATGTTTATAAATGCAGTTACACTGCAGTGAAATTCAATGAGTGTGTAATATGGTAAAGTTCACTTTAAAAATTCCTTAATATTTTTAAATCATATTATATTATATTATAATTTGCATACTGTATTTGATAATATTTCACCATCCATTAACCTCTATTACTTTCTTACCTCTCACAATCAATCCCAATATGTTTTAAATTTGAATATAAAAATACAAGGTTCAGAAATTTAGCAGTTGGACATGAATGTAGTCAAGAATGGGCTGGCCTGGAATGATATAAATTCAGTAGTCATGAAGTTCTCAAGAAAATATCATTAAGTACAAGGAATTTTGATCCAGGTGTGATTGCATTAAGGAAATATTTATAAACAACAAAATTGCATAGTTCTAGGTACAAATGGTAATTTTTTCAGTTTGCAGTTTAGATTGCTGCATGCTAACTTTAACAAGTCCAATGAATTCTGACCTGCAATTGACTATCCTTTGGCAATGAAGCCCTTTGGGCTTAAATATCCAAAGCTCCTCATTAGTGAAGTTCTTTGGTCTCAAGTGATTGCATGGCACCATCAATGTTTCAGTACCAATAATGAGTGATTTATTATTTTATCTAATTCTCTTACTTGGAGGAGTCACATAAATGCCATTTTATAAACGTAAGTCCCAAAATGACAAATGTGTGTTAAAAATGAAAAATCTCATGTTTAATACTGAAGCTAGATCATGGAACATAGATTCTGTTTAGGTACATACTTTCTCTTAAATATTTGTTGATTGATCATCACAATCAATGTAAAATTACACAGTTATTTGTTTTTTGATATTGGTGATATTATCCCCCTCCCCCAAACTTATTGTTTGAACAAAGACATTTCAGAATACCAACAGAAACAAAATAAGATAGAGTTTAAAAAGCCTATTAGACTGTATCATCCCTTAGGTTTACTCTTTTTATGCTTTGCCTTTAGATACATTTGACAAATTTGTACATGTTCAATGGAAATATGTTTGTGAACATATATGACATCCCTTCCTAATGTGAAAGTTTGTAGAATCTTATTGCAGTCATTATGGATAGAATGATCTTTCCAGTCAGAATTAGTGTATTATCTATACTATCTACAATGTAGTATATATACAGAGAGACATATATATATATATATATATATATATATATATATATATATATATATATATATATATATATATATATTCTATATAGAGTAGTATTTATAGCCTAAATCACTCTAGAAGCTAAATCATAAAACTTAGGTGAAAGAAAATGTAGTGATAGAATTGACATGTCATACATTAAGCTGGCCAGAATTAAAACAAAATGCTGGCAAGAAAATTACAGAAAATAATAGCAGCAGCAGCAACAACAACAAAACCCAGAAATGTTAATGTGTGCATGTGAGGGGAATGTAAAGCATTGTTGATATTACTAGAAATATAATCATGAATCATTTTGCTTCTTTTTTGATTACATTTATTTTATGGATAAGCTACACATATATTCTTAATAGTTTTATTAAAGTTTACTTTATATGCAATAAGCATCAAATATTTAATCTGTACAATTTCATATATTTGGCATAATTCATTAATAAGTGTATATATATATAAGTACAGATGTGGGTATATGCCAGATAAATCTTTATCAGAACAGATGGTAGCACATCCATAAGAAAGTTTTGCTTATGTCTTAGTAAAATAGTTTCAATTTTCTCTTTAATTAATAATACTTGTCTTAAGATTCTTTCATTCTGTTATATCAATAATTCATCAACTTTTAAAAATTATTTTATACATTTAGAAGTTTTGACTACATGTATGTCTGCATATCAATTGCCTGCCTGGTGCTTGCAGGGCTCAGATAAGAATGCCTGAACTGGAGTTACAAATGACTGTATTGTGTCGCATGAGTGGTAGGAGTTGAAGCCAGGTAGTCTGGAAGAGAAAAGGATGTTTCTTTAAACAGTGAAAAATCTCTTAAGCTCAATAGTTCATTAAATTTTCATAATTTATTTGAGAATTGCTCATACGATCATTACATCTAAATCATTATTGCACCACTTTCCTACTTCCCACTCTTCTTTGGTTTTTCATTCTTCCAAAATTCATGATCTCTTCTTTATTGTTGCTACATATCTATTCATATGCATAATATATTAATACATACATATATATATAGTCACAAATCTGAACATATATGTATATATACAAGTGTATGTACAATTTACTAAGTTCATTTAGCATTACTTATTTACATTTGTTTAGGACTGACCACTTGAGATTGGACACTATGTTGGAGAAAATTAACTCACTATCTTTATAATATCTTTTTCCATTTGGTATTAGTTACTTGATAATTTCATAGAATGCCCTTCGATCATATTAATGACTTTTCTCCATCTCCATCACATTCATCCTTTCTCTCTAGCTACTCAACTCTGTATGCAATCATTTTAAAATCAAGTACAGTTTTGCTGTCCATGTATGGTCAACCCATCAGGAGCTTACCTTAGGGTAAAGTGACTCCCCTTCTTGCAGTAGATTCCATGTGTCAGGACGTACTTTTACAGGGATACTGCTTTGTTTATATACATTCTGCATTCAGGAATTTTCTGTCAGCTATATCTGCATAGGCTTTGTTTATGCTGTCACAACTACTGTGTACTCATATGTGCTGCCAACTTTCAGTATAAAAACAAAACAAAAAAAACCAAGCAAACCCTACTGTTTCTTGGAGTCATTCAGAGATTATAACCCTTATAGTCTTATTACTATGAATCTTTAAGTATATCTAGCTTCTGATTATATTTTATCTGCTTGTGTTTCACAGGTATAGGAGGCACTGCCACTAGATACATTTAGTACAATGAGCAGAGAAGCTCAGTCTTTTGTAAATGTGTTTCTGTGACACATATTTAATATGAAAAGCTCCTGAATCTTGAGTCAAAATAAAACCTTGTTCCTATAGGTTGTTTTGTCCATATGTTCATCATAACAAGACATAATAAAAATTAATGCATTCACTTCCCCTTCCTATTTTTCTTTATTTTCTTTTCTTTAGACTCCACACATAAAAGAAAACACAGAATACCTATTATAATTAATATGGCATATTTTGCTCTGTATGGTAATGATGTAATGTACAGTTACATCATTTTCCTTCAAATGACATAATTTAAATTTAAGACAGAATAGAATAAAATAATAAATGAAATGTGTAATATTCCAAATCAGAGAAGATGAATGCCAGAAGACTAAGTCTGTGAAGCAATGCTCACCAAATACTAGTGTAAAGAGTGACCAGAATGAGCAGAAAATACAGTAAGGCTTTAGTTTATTATGCACACTAGTAGAAAGATGTCAAATGGTCAAACAGTAATCATAGACCAACGTTTTCAGGATATTTTTCTAACAAGGTAAACAAACAGTTACAAAAACAGATCTGGGTAATTCAATGGATATATTTATAAAACACTTCTTCACATAAGACTCAGTCCACATTGCAGAAGAATCAGAAAAAATCTTTGTAAGAGTCAGAGGACTGGAAAGTATCCTAGAGGAAAGTATGTCCTAATAATATGAAAAACTGTACCAATAAAGTATCACCAACATCACTCACTAAAAAAGAGTTGAACACGGATGGCATCAATAGAAATCTCAATGTAGATGAAGGAAATATTGCAAAGTCTCAAGCTTATGCAAAGAACTACAGGAATTTAAGAAATGCCAAGACTAGAAATAGTCTCTCCAAGGATAACTGCAATTGGTTATTCAATACCAAATTTCAATACCTGAACCACACATAAAAATAAATATTATACAGTCAGAACAGATTATATATATATATATATATATATATATATATATATATATATATATATGTGTGTGTGTGTGTGTGTGTGTGTGTGTGTGTGTGTGTGTGTTAATGTAATAAGAGCAACTGCAAAAACAGGCAATGAATATTAAAAATAGGGTAGAATAGAAAATTTCAAAGGAGAAAATGTAAGGGAGAAATTATATAATGATATTTTGATCTCAAATGTAAAAGAAATAACAAAAAATATCTTGGTAACTCTACTTAGTGGGCATAACAATATGTTTTCATCTTTATAACCAATGATTAGTATATTTTTCCACTCTCATCAAAAAAGTTTCTCTTTCCAGTATATGGCAATTGAGACAGAAACTCCCAACTCGCCTACATTCAAAAAATAAGAGACCGAGGAATGCTCAGTCCTAAATGGAACATGTGTACTATATTCCTTCCACATAATGCTCAGAGAAAAATTAAGAGACAAAATTAAATAAGAGCCATATGGAATAGTTATATACTGCCAAAGAACAACACCATTACACACATGAACTCGCATTTACTCTTACCCCATCTACAAGATCTTCAGTAGATTAAGCCAGACAGTTGTCTAGCATGGGTGGGAAAAGTTCCATGAAATACCAACACTAGTTATGGTATCAATGAAAGATGGTTGTTTCTAAGAGAAAGAAGTTCTTCATCTTTAGAGATAAGGTCCCTAATAGGATTTCAATGTTCCAGTGGATGGTCTTACACATATTTACACTGATACACTAAGTGGATTCTGTGTGTGTAAAACACACACCACAGAAACAATTAAATCATGTAAATGAAAGGAAGATATGTTTAGAGAGAAAGAGAAAATTTGATGGTAGTTATGGGAATATGTGTGTGTAAACATGCTATTTTCATGTATTAAATTCTTATCCAATTAAAATTGATGATCTGGGTCCTCAGGTAGTATTATGTCAAGTTTTCTGAGGAACTTCCAGACTGATTTCCAGAGTGGTTGTACCAGTTTGAAATCCCACCAGCAATGGAGGAGTGTTTCTCCACATCCCCTGAGCCCATATGTGCCAAGTTCTTCCCCACTTTCTCTTCTATTAGATTCAATGTGTCTGGTTTTATGTGGAAGTCCTTGATTCACTTGGACTTGAGCTTGGAAGAAGGAGATAAGAATAGATCAATATTTATTCTTTTACATGTTGACCACCAGTTGAACCAGCACCATTTGTTGAAAATGTTGTCTTTTTTTTCCACTGGATGGTTTTAACTCCTTTGTAAAAGATCAAGTGACCATAGGTGTGTGGGTTCATTTCTAGGTCTTCAATTCTGTCACTGATTTACCTGCCTGTCACTGTACCAGTAGCATGCAGTTTTTATCATGATAGCTCTGTAGTACAGCTTGATGTCAGGGATGCTGATTCCTGCAGGAGTTCTTTCATTGTTGAGAATAGTTTTTGCTATCCTGCACTTTTTGTTATTCTAAATGAATTTGAGAATTGCTCTTTTTAACTCCATGCTTGTTCTCCTATATCAACCTATATCATCTCTGTATGTATTTTCCTGTTCTGCCCAATTTTCATTATCTTATTTATACATTGTTTCAAGTGGTAACAATATGCTGTAGCTTTATTCATTTGGAATAATTTACTACTTTCTACATTTGGCATGTGAATGAAAATTATAATCATAAATTTCCTTGTTTTCTTGGAATGTATTTTTCCTAAGTTCGTAGGTACATTCCAATTAGAAGGCAAAGTGTAGGGTATAAAATTACATCTATTATAAAACACATATGAAAATAGTAACAGTCATTATTTCTCAAAAGACACACTCACTGTAAAATTATGGCTACATCACATTTTCTAGGAGAAATGTCCCTACAAAACTTTGTTTTCCTCTTTCTGGATGACATACAGTTGCCCATAGTATCAGATATCATCTATAGTTTCCTTACTCTATAAAACTTTAATATAAATTTGGTCCCCAGACTTGGGGCAGTATACATTTGCGGATTATAGGCACAAAAATACAAGGTTCTTGTGTAGAGGGTAAAGGATAACTTGCATGGGTCAGGTCTCTGAATCTACCAGTTAAATGAGATTTGGTTATATCACAATATATTATCTATGTATCTATGTACCTATGTATCTATGTAATTATGTATCTATGCATCCATCTATCTATCCATGCATCTATCTATCTATCTATCTATCTATCTATCTATCTATCTATCCATCCATCCATCCATCCATCCATCCATCCATCCATCCATCCATCCATCCATCCATCTATCTATCTATCTATCTATCTATCTATCTATCTATCTATCTATCTATCTACTGTGTGTGCATCTTTATACATGTAGATATCCACATGCCATGGCTTTCATATAGATCAGAGGACACATTGTTGGAATGAATTTCTACTTCCAGCATGTGAAACCTAGGGCATATACAAATTTCAGCAGGTGTAGCAATAAACATCTTTACCAAGTGAGCCATCTTACTGGGCTAAATCCTGTCCATATTTTCAGGGCAGTTCAAACTACTAATGGTAGTCAGTCTGAAAGATGTATAGTGAAGTCATTCATTGTGACTTAAAAAGTACACACACACACACACACACACATCTTCTGCCTTAAGCAGAAACTGCCCTTGAATTTTGATATTATTCCTAGTACCTGGAAGGAAAGGGCTGTAAGAAGAATTGATGGAATCTCAAGCTTTTTCAAACCTATTCTTCACCATGAAATGTCTACTTATAAGGACGGACAATTATATTATTCTGTGATATTAATGTTACAGTCTTTATTCTCTTAGGTCTGAAGATACTATCACTGGCCATTGATAACTCCCACAAAATCATCACAAACAACTAACATATAAATGCATCAATTCTTTGGATAATGGCACTGAATTTGCTGAGAAATGCTTACCTCACAGATACATGCACTGAGATTAAAACCAATAACAGATTCACTGTGAATAGGTGTTCATCTCCTTGTCATAGAGTCACAGAAAATGTCATAATTGTGAAGATTGATATAAGTTAAAACAGTGCTTTTGTTTTAATATTAGAAGAATGCAATAGGAAGAGTGGTAATTCCAATTCAGGAAAATTATATTAGTTTACTTTCTCTAGAAAATGATGCCTAAATGAATGAAATATCATAGAAAAGAAGTCATTCTGCTGAAGAATTTCCTCATGGCGTCCTTCATGTCCCTGTTCCTCAGACTGTAAATAAAGGGGTTCAGCATCTGAGGTACAACAGAATACATCACTGAAGCTACTGCAGTCTTCCTGGATGAATCCATAATAATAGATGTAATATATACCCCAAAACCTGTCCCATAGAACAAGGACACAACTGACAGGTGAGACCCACAGGTGGTAAAGGCTTTGTGCTTTCCTTCTGATGATGACATTCTCAAAATAGAGGACATGATATGAATATAAGAAAAAACTATTCCAGAGAGAGGAATTCCAGCAAATATGCATGATGAAATATAAAGCATGATGTTATCAATGAGTGTGTCAGAACAGGCCAACTTGAGCATCTTGGGAAGTTCACAGAAGAAGGTTGGTATTTCCAGATGTGTGCAGAATGACAGTCTTAGCACCATCAGGCTGTGCATTAAAGAATCCATGACACTGACTAGCAGGGACAATAGAATCAACAGGACACAGAAACAGGGTTCCATGATGACTGTGTACCTTAGGGGGTGACAAATAGCCACATAGCGGTCATAAGCCATTACTGCAAGGAGACAGTTTTCCATGCCACAAAAGATTAAGACAAAGCTCGTTTGAGTGAGGCAGCCTTTGTATGTGATGCTCTGATTATTTTCTTGTATGTTCACCAGCATCTTTGGGATGGTGCTTGTGCTTAAACATATGTCATTTAAGGATAAATTGGAGAGAAATAAGTACATAGGAGTATGAAGATGGGAGTCAGAGATAGAAATCAAGACTATGAGCAAGTTTCCAAAAATGGTAACCAGATATATAGAAAAGAACAAGCTGACCAAGAAAGGTTGCAGTTTTGGGTCTTCTGTCAATCCCAGAAGAAAGAATCCTGGAAAAGCTGTTTGATTTCTCTTTTCCATGTTGTTCAGAAATCTGATAGAAAGGGTGAGAGGTAGAAAAAAATAATGAAATTTTGGATTAGACAAAGCTGCCACACTTAAGAAGTTGTTGGAATATCATCCTTGAAGT
The DNA here is from genome assembly GCA_036184795.1 of Tokudaia tokunoshimensis. NCBI lineage: Eukaryota > Metazoa > Chordata > Mammalia > Rodentia > Muridae > Tokudaia > Tokudaia tokunoshimensis. Next base: position 19,047,278 of record BTHU01000008.1, read on the forward strand.
CTGAAGCTATGTTTCAATAGTAAAGTACTTACTAAAGAAGTATAAGTATGAAACTTTGTCCCTCAGAAAAAAGCAAAAAGGCAAGGTGGCTGTAGTAGCCAAAATGTAATCCAACTATAGACATCTTGAATGTGTGTTCTTGAAAATCAACTATATGAACAATGTCCTGGTCCTGAAGGAATACCATCAGAGCAGAATTTTCATGAGGGATCTTGAGACTCTCCTAGCAGCATGCATATTCCTGGGAGTTTTCAAACTCAAAGTACCTCATTAGACTAACACTACTTTTAACACTTGACTCCATGAGTGCACATAATAAAAGATTGTAGTCAACTAGATGTGGTATTGCTCACTTTATGGTAACAGGGTCCCACATACCAATATTCAAACATCTTGATTCCACTTCCTTCTAGGAAATTTTAGAGGCTCTGAGTACATGATGTATGATTTTTTTATTGTCTATACTTTTTTATTTACATTCCAAATGGTGTCCCCTTTCCCATTTCCTCCCTCCCTGAAAGTCCCATAAGCACCCTTCCCTCCCTAGTTCCCCATTCAACCCCCTTTCGCTTCTTTGTCCTGGTATTCACCTACATCCAGGCTTTCCAGGACCAGGGGTCTCTGCTTCCATCTTCTTGGACATCTATTGATATGTGAATTGCGTCTTGGATATTCCGAGATTCTGGGTTAATATCCCCTAATCAGTGACTGCATACCAAGTGTGTTCTTTTGTGATAGGGTTATCTCACTAAGGATGATATTTTCCAGTTCTGACCATTTGCCTAAGAATTTCGTGAATTCATTATTTTTAATTGCAGAGTAGTATTCCATTGTATAAATATACCACATTTTCTGAATCCATTCCTCTGTTGAGGGACATCTGGGTCCTTTCCAGGTTCTGGCTATTATAAATATGGCTGCTATGAACATAGTGGAGCATATGTCCTTATTGCATGCAGGGGAAGCCTCTGGTTATATGCCCAGGAGTGGTATAGCAGGATCTTCTGGAAGTGTCATGCCCAGGTATCTGAGAAACCGCCAGACTGCTTTCCAGAGTGGTTGTATCATCTTGCAATCCCACCAGCAGTGGAGGAGTGTTCTCTTTCTCCACATCCTCACCAACAACTGCTGTCTCCTGTGTTTTTGATCTAAGCCATTCTGACTGGTGTGAGGTGGAATCTGAGGGTTGTTTTGATTTGCATTTCCCTAATGACTAAGGATGTTGAACATTTCTTTATGTGCTTCTCAGCCATTATATATTCTTCAGGTGAGAAATCTTTGTTTACTTCTGTACCCCATTTTTTACTAGGGTTATTTGACTCTCTTGAGTCTAATTTCTTGAGTTCGTTGTATATATTAGATATTAGCCCTCTGTAGGATGTAGGGTTGGTAAAGATCTTTTCTCAGTTTGTTGGCTGCTGCTTTGTCCTTTTGACAGTGTCTTTTGCCTTACAGAAACTTTGTAATTTTATGAGGTCCCATTTGTCAATTCTTGATCTTAGAGCATAAGCTATTGGAGATCTGTTCAGGAAATTCGCCCCTGTGCCCATATGTTCAAAGTTCTTTCCTAGTTTACTTTTTATTAGTTTCAGTGTGTCTGGTTTTATGTGGAGGTCCTTGATATACTTGGACTTGAGCTTAGTGCAAGAAGATAAGAATGGATCAATTTGCATTCTTCTGCATGTTAACCTCCAGTTGAACCAGCACCATGTGTTGAAAAGGCTATATTTTTTCCACTGGATGGTTTCAGCTCCTTTGTCAAAGATCAAGTGACCATAGGAGTGTGGATTTATTTCTGGGTCTTCAATTCTGTTCCATTGATCTACATGCCTGTCACTATACCAATACCATGCAGTTTTTAACACTATTGCTCTGTAGCACAGCTTGAAGTCCGGGATACTGATTCTCCCAGAACTTCTTTTACTCTTGAGAATAGTTTTACCTATCCTGGGTTTTCTGTTACTCCAGTTGAATTTCTGAATTGTTCTTTCTAACTCTATGAAGAATTGAGTTGGGATTTTGATGGGGATTGCATTGAATCTGTATATTGCTTTTGGCAAGATGGTCATTTTTACTATATTAATCCTGCCAATCCATGAGCATGGCAGATTTTTCCATCTTCTGAGGTCTTCTTCAATTTCTTTCTTCAGAGACTTGAGGTTCTTGTCATAGAGATCTTTCACTTGTTTGGTTACAGTCACACCAAGATACTTTATATAGTTTGTGGTTATCGTGAAGGGTATCATTTCCCTTATTTCTTTCTCAGCCTGCTTATCCTTTGAGTATAGGAAGGCTACAGATTTTCTTGAGTTGATTTTATATCTGGCCACTTTGCTGAAGTTGTTTATCAGCTATAGTGGAGTTCTTTGGGTCATTTAAGTATACTATCATATCATCTGCAAATAGTGATAGTTTGGCTTCTTCCTTTCCAATTTGTATCCCTTTGACCTCCTTTTGTTATCTAAATGCTCTAACTAGGACTTCAATTACTATATTGAAAAGATATGGAGAGAGAGGGCAGCCTTGTCTAGTCCCTGATTTTAGTGGGATTGCTTCACGTTTCTCTCCATTTAGATTGATTCGGCTACCGGTTTGCTCTAAATTGCTTTTGCTATGTTTAGCTATGGACCTCAAATTCCTGATCTTTGCAAGACCTTTAACATGAAAGGATGCTGAATTTTGTCAAATGCTTTCTCAGCATTTAATGAAATGACCATGTGGTTTTTCCTTTGAAATTGTTTATGTAATGGATTACATTGATGGACTTCCTTATATCGAAACATCCCTGCATCCCTGGGATGAAGCTTACTTGTTCGTGGTGAATGATCACTTTGATGTGTTCTTGGATTCGTTCGGCAAGAATTTTATTCAGTATTTTTGCATCAATATTCATAAGAGAAATTGGCCTGAGATTCTCTTTCTTTGTCGGATCTATGTGTGATTTTGGTATCAGTGTAATTTTGGAGAAGGTACCATGAGTTGCTGAGAAGAAGGTATATTCTTTTGCTTTAGGATGAAATATTCTATATCTATATCTATATCTATATCTATATCTATCTATCTATCTATCTATCTATCTATCTATCTATCTATCTATCATTTATCTATCTATCTATCTATCTATCTATCTATCTATCTATCTATCTATCTATCTATCTATCTATCTATCTAGATGGGTATAGGTATAGATATAGATATAGATAGATATAGATATAGATATAGATATATCTGTTATTTCCATTTGGTTCAATGCTTCAATTAGATTTACTGTGTCCCTGTGTAGTTTCTGCTTTCCTGAATGATCCATTTCACAGGTGTTGAAGATGCCCACTATTATTGTGTGAAGTGTGATGTGTGCTTTGAGCTTTAGTAAAGTTTCTTTTAGAAGTGAGTGTGCCCTTGCATTTGGAGCATAGATGTTCAGAAATGAGAGTTCTTCTTGGTGGAGTTTTCCTTTGACCAGTATTTAGTGTCCTGTGTCTTTTTTGATGACTTTAGGTTGAAAGTCAATTTTATCTGATATTAGAATGGCTACTCCGGTTCGTTTCCTGGGACCATTTGCTTGTTTTTTTTTTTTGTTTTTTGTTTTTTTAATTTACATTCCAAATCACTTCCCCTTTCCCGTTTCCTCCCTCCCCGAAAGTCCCATAAGCCCCCTTCCCTCCCTCTTTTCTCCATTCAACACCCTCTCGTTACTCTGTCCTGGCGTTCCCCTACATCCAGTCTTTCCAGGACTAGGGGTCTCTCCTTCCATCTTCTTAGAAATCTATTGATATGCGGATTGTGTCTAGGGTATTCTGAGATTCTGGATCAATATCCCCTTATCAGTGACTGCATACCATGTGTGTTCTTTTGTGATTGGGTTACCTCACTAAGGATGATATTTTCAAGATCTGATCATTTGCCTAGGAATTTCATGAATTCATTGTTTTTAATTGCAGAGTAGTATTCCATTGTGTAGATATACCACATCTTCTGAATCCATTCCTCCGTTGAGGGACATCTGGGTTCTTTCCAGCTTGTTTTCCAGCCTTTTACTCTGAGGTAGTGTTTGTCTTTGACACTGAGGTGTGTTTCCTGCACACAGCAAAATGCTGGGTCCTGTTTACATATTCAGTTTGTTAGTCCATGTCTTTTTATTGGAGAATTGAGACTTGCTGTTGTTGGAGAGTTGGGTTTAGATGGTCCATATTGCCTTGATTTCTGTTAGTAACATTCCTACATTTGCCTTTTCTCATCTGGTTACCTCTGGTGTTAGTTGTTCCTGCTGTCATTGGCTGTTGGTTGGACCTCCTGTGATGCTGCAAAGCTATTTCTGCACACCCGTCCCCCCCGTCCCCTGAGAACTGGGATTCCCCTGGCACTGATTGCTGGGGGGATGTCCAGCTCCTGAGTGACTTTGGAGCCCTGATGTGCCTTGCCCCAAGGGATGTTATACTTGGGGGAATCCCTGCATAACTGGAGACTCAGAGTAGTCAATCCCTGGAGCAGAGGTGGCTAAGGGGAGGCTGGTGCATTCACTCCCTGTGCGGGAGTGCTCTCTCCCAGTGCGGGACCCTCTGCAGGACTTAAGTCCCACAGCAGAGCTGGACTGTAGGTGACCACAGAACTGCCCAACTCTTGGGAGCAGGGAGCACACAAGCTAGTTGAGTCCCAAGTGATTTTATGCTTGATTATTCCTGTGCGTAGAGGTCCCAACTGCTCTGTTTCTGGAATAAAGTCGGCAGAGTGCACTATGTACCCTCTCTGTGCAGATCACTCTGCAGGGCCAATGACCCACAGCAGAGCTGGTGCCTAGACGACCACAGAGCTGCCCCGGCTTTGGGCACAGATGGAAGTCCAGCAGGCTGTGTTCCAAGCAATGTTATATTGGGGAGTCCCTGAGTTTCTGAAGTCTCAGAGCAGTTAATCCCTGGAGCAGAGGTCGCCAAGGGGAGGCTCGTGCGCTCACTCCCTGTGCGGGTGTGCTGTCTACCAGTGATGTATGATTTTTATACTAATTTCCAGCTTATATTTTTCTACGTTTGTTGTATATGATTCATATGTTTGAAATAATTGTTCAATATGAACTTTATCCAGCAAATATAACTCTAAAATATAAATATTAAAACATAATAATGTAAAAACTCAGATGTTTCTTTTTTTGACATTTATTCTCTATACATACTGATTAGAGCACCCCCCTCACATTTTCTCCTTATACAACCCCTCTCCTATCTCCTTTCCCTGCTACATACCTTGACACATCAAATAACCGCAGGACTAGTTACATCCTCTCCACTGAGGCAAGACCAGCAGTCCAGTGAGTAAAAGAGTATCTACAGGCAGGCAAGAGAGTCAGGGACACTCCCCTTTCCAGTTGTTGGGGACCAAGTTGTACATCTTCACATGTGGTGTGGCCTAAGTCCATTCCATGTGTGCTCTTTGGTTGATGCTTCAATCTCTGGTAGCCCACAAGGGTCCAGGTTATATGACTTGCTGGTCTTCTTTTGAAATCCCTAACCCTCTATCTCCTTTGATCCTCCCCTCAACTCTTTCACAAAACAGCCTGAGCTCCCTCTCATGTTTTGCTCTGGGTCTATGCATCTCGTTCAGTTGGGTGTTGGTTGGAGCTTCTAAGAAGACAACTTTGCTAGGCACCTGTCTGCAAGCATAATGGAGTATCTTTAATAGAATCAGAGATTTTTTTCATATGCATGGTATGTGTCTAAAGTTGAGCTAGTGATTGGTTGACAGTTTCCTCAGTCACTGCTTTATTTTTGTCTCTGCAAATGTGTAGAAAGGACATTTTTCGCACTAAATGTTTTGTGGTTAGGTAGCTGTCCTTATTCCACAACCTCAGGTCACACCTAACTTCAGGAGGTTGCCATTTCAGGGTCCATATCTCCCACTGATAGAGTCTCAGCTAGAGTCATCTCCAGATTTGCTGAGGACTCCCCACATCCTAAGTCTATGGCATGACCTAAAGATGCCATCATGCCTACCACAAATTTCTATTCTATCTCAACTGCTCTCCCTACACCGGAACCATCCCCAATTCTCTTCCCCCAGTCTTCAGCCCATTTCCCTCCCTGCATCTACCTGTGATATCTATTTTATTTCCCCTTCTGAGAAAGATTAAACCATCCTGTCTTGGGCACTCCTTGTTATATGGTTTCTTTAGGTGTGTAAATTTTAATGTAGTTATCCTGTATTTTATGGCTAATATCTACTTATAAGTGTGTACATACCATGCATTTCATTTGGGGTCTGGTTGATTTCACTCAGGATCATATTTTCTAGCTCCATTCATTTGCCTGCAAAATTCATGATGCTTTTGTTTTCAATTGCTGAATATTATTCCATTGTAAAAATAAACCACAATTTCTTTATCAGTTTAGCAGTTGAAGGATATATGGGCTGTTTCTAATTTCTGGCTATTATTGAAAAAGTTGGTATAAACATAGTTGAGCAATTACTCTTGAGAAATAATAGAGTATATTTTGGGTATATGCCCAGGAGCTGTGTGTTGTGGTAGAATTATTCCCACTTTTATGAGAAAACACAAAATTGATTTCCAGAGTGATTGTATCATTTACACACCTATCTGATATAGAGGAGTGCTCAACTTTCTCCACATCCTTGCCATCATGTGCTATCTCTTCAGTATTTTTTTATCTTTTCTATTATAATGGGGTAAGATCGAATCTCAGAGTCATTTTAATTTTCGTATCTCTGATGAATAAAGACATTAAACATTACTTTAATTGCTTCTAGGTCATTTGAGATTCTTTTCCTGAGAATTCTCTAAAAAAAAAACATTGAAACCATTTTTAACTGAGTTATTTAGTTTGTTGGAATTTAAATTCTTGATATGTTTATATGTTTTGGATATTAGGCTGATATCAGGTGTAGCATTGGAGAAGATCTTTCTTCATTATGTAAGCTGACATTTTGTCCTATTGATGATGTCCTTTGTCTTACAAAAGATTTTCAGTTTCTTCAGGTCCCATTTATTAATTGTTGATCTTAGTGCCTGAGCTATATTTGTTCTGTTCAGGAAGTTGTCTCCTGTACCAATGTGTCAAGGTCATTCCCCATTTTTGTCCTCCATCAGATTTAGTTTATTTAAAGGTCTTTGACTTACTTGGACTTAGATTTTGTGCATGGCAAGAATTTTGGATCTATTGGCATTCTTCTACATGCATATACCCAATAAGATGAGCACTATCGATTCAAGATGCTTTTTTTATTTTTCCATTGTATGGTTTTGACTCCTTTTCTAAAAATCAAGCAACCATAGGTGTGTGGGTTTATTTCTGGGTCTTTGATTCAAATCCATTGACAAACCTGTCTGTTTCTGTACCAAATCACTTTTTAATTTGATTGCTATGTTGCTCTGTTGTACAGTTTGAAGTTAGGAATGGTGATATCTCTAGAAGTTCTTTTGTTATATAGGATTGCATTAGCTATTCAAGGGTTTTGTTTTATTTTGTTTGCCTTCCATATGAAATTCAGAATTGTTATTTCAAAATATGTAAAGAATTTTGTTAGAAATTGATGACAATTTCATTGAAACAGTAAATGGCTTTTTGTTAAATGACCATTTTTACAGTGTTAACTCTAGAAATCCAGGAGTGTGAGAGATCTTTCTGTCTTCTAAAAATCTTTCAGTTTCTCTCCTCAGAGACTTCAAGTTCTTTCTTTAAAGGTCTTTCACTTTCTTGGTTAGAGTGGCACCAGATATTTTATATTATCTGTGGCTATTGGGATGAATTTTGTTTCCAGAATTCATTTTAGGGTCTTTATCATTGATATAACTGAGAAAAACTAATTTTTTAAGTTAATTTTGTATCCAGCCCCTTACTAAATAAAAGTGTTTATCAATTCTTGGGGTCTTTCATAGAGTTTTTTGGGTCACCTATGTATAGCTATTATATCATCAGTGAGTAGCAACACTTTGACTTCTACTTTTCCAATTTTTACCCCTCTGATCTCTTTGATTGTATTAATCTACTTAGAACTACGCATACTATATGATAGACATAAGGAGAGAGTGGAAAGCCTTGTCTTGTCCCTAATTTTAATGGAATAGCTTTAAGTTTCTCTTCACATAGTTTGATGCTAGCTATTGGCTTGTTATATATTGCTTTTATTGTGTTTTGATATGCTGCTGTGTCTCTGATCACTTCAAGACATTTAACATAAAGGGAAATTGTATTTGTTAAAGGCTTTTTCAGCATTGAATGCAATGATTATGTGTTTTCTTTTTTTGTTTCAGTTGGTTCATATGGTAGATTACATTGATGGATTGCTATATATCAATTCACTACTGTTTTCCTGGAATAAAGGGTACTTTGTCATGGTGGTGCATAATGCTTTTGATGTGATCTCAGATTTGATTTACAAGTCTTTTATTGAGTATTTTTCCATTAAGGTTCATAAGGGAGATTGGTCTAAAATTTTCTTTCTTTGTTGAACCCTTGTGTTGTTTTGGTATTAAAGTTACTGTCGCCTCATTAATTGATTGTGGAATGTTTCTTCGGTTTCTATGTTGGGGGTTGTTTTTGGAGTATGGGTATGACACATTCTTGGAAGTCTGGTAGAATTCCGGACTAAAACCATATGACATTAGACTTTTGTAGTTGGGAGAATTTATCGACTGCTTCTATTTCCATGAGGATTATGCAACTATTTAGATGTTTTCCTTGATCTTGATTTAACTTTGGTAAGTCAAATCTACCTAGAAAATTGTTCATTTCATTCAGATTTTCCAGCTTTTTAGAGTACATGATTCTGAAGTAAGACCTAATAATATTTTGAATTTCCTAAGTCTCTTTTAATATCCCTCCTTATTATTTTTGATTTTTTTATTTAGGATACTCTCTGTCTTTTAGTCAATTTGGCTAAGGTTTTGTCTATATTGTTGATTTTCTCAAAGAACTAGTTCATGGTTTTTTTTGTTTTTTTTTTTTTGATTCTTTATTTTGTTCTTTTTGTTTCTAATTCATTGATTTCAGCAATAATGCTGATTATTTCCTACCATCTATTTTTCTTTTTTTCCCCTATGGATATTTAATTCATTTATATTTCAAATGTTGCCCCACTTCCCAGGTTCCCCTCCACAACCCCCTATCCCATTCCTTATCCCCTTAGCCACTATGAGAATGCACCTTCCTCACTCACCCACTCACACCTCACTGCTCTTGCATCCCCCTATGCTGTGAGCATCAACCCATCACAGGGCCAAGGGCCTCCCTACTTATTTATGCCAGATAAAGCAATCCTCAGCTACATGTGTAGCTGGAGTCTTGGATCCCTCCATGAATATTCTTTGGTTGGTAGTTTATTGCTTTGGAGATTTTTTTGGGGGGGGTGTCCTGTTAATTGATATTATTGTTCTTCTCATGGGGTATCAATCCCTTTCAGCTTGCTCAATCCTTCCCCTAGCTCTTACATTGAAGTCCATGGGCTCAGTTTGATGGTTGACTGTGAGTATCTTCATCCATATTAATCAGGTGCTAGCAGAGACTCTTAGAAGACAGCCACACTAGGCTCATGACAACAACTGCTTCTTGGAATCAACAATAAATTTGGGTTTGGTATCTGCAACTATGGATGAATCCCTAAGTGGGGTGTTCTGTAGATATCCTTTCCATGAATCTCTGCTCCATTTTTGTCCCTGCATTTCCTTTAGACAGGAATGATTCTGGGTTAAAATATTTTGAGGTGGTTATGTTCCAAGTCCCTCTCCTGGGAGACCATGCCAATCTACTGGACATGTTCACTACAGGACATATTGCCCCTTTGTTGGGCATTACAGCTAATGTCATCACCATTAGGTCCTGTGAAACTCTCCCTTATCTGCTCTCTGGACACCACCAGTTCCCTACACCCCACTGCTACATATTTCTATTCAATTAACTGACCCTCAGTACTTTTCTCCCTTTCTATACCTGATACTGTCCCTCCTTTTACCCTGCCTGTCCTCTCTCCCTCCCAGGTTCCTCTCTTCATCTACCTCCTATAATTATTTTGTTCCCCCTTCTAAGTAGGAATGAAGCTTCCACATTTTTGTCTTCCTTCTTCTTAAGATTCATATGGTCTGTGAGGTTTTTTGTGGGTATTCTGAGCTTTTGAGATAATATCCACTTATCAGTGTGTACATCCTACAGATTTAGAAAAGATCTTTGCCAACCATATATTCAATAGTGGGCTAATATCCAAAATCTACAAAGAACCCAACAAGTTAGAATCCAGAGAATCAAATAACTCTATTTACAAATGGGGTAGAGAGCTAAACAACAACCTGTCAACTGAGAAATCTTGAATGGCTGAAAAGTACCTAAAGAAATTTCCAACACACTTAGTCATCAGGGAAATGCAAATGGAAAAAACCCGGAGATTCCATTCCACCTGACACAAATCAGAATGGCTAAGATAGAATTCTCAGGTGACAGCAGATGCTGGCGAGCATGTGGTGGAAGAGGAACAGTTCTCCATTGCTGCTGGAATTGCAAGCTGGTATAACTGCTTTGGAAAACAATCTGGCAGTTCTTCAGTAAATTGGAAATGTTTCTACCTGAAGATCCAACTATACCACTACTTGGCATATACCCAAAAGATGCTCCAACATATAACAAGGAATCATGCTACACTATGTTTATATAAGCCTTATTTATAATAGTCAGATTTTAAAAACAAGCCATATGTCCCTCATGGAAGAATGGATACAGAAAATATGCTTAATTTACAAAATGGAGTACTATTTAGCTATTAAAATAATTATTTAGTTATTTCATTGGACTTCATGAAATTTGAAGGCAAATAGGAACTTGAAAATATTATCCCGAGAAAGTTAGCCATCTACATTTCTTTTTTTTTTAATTATTTATTTTATTTTTTTTTAATTTACATTCCAAATCATTTCCCCTTTCCCGTTTCCTTCCTTCCCCTAAAGTCCCATAAGCCCCCTTCCCTCCCTCTTTTCTCCATTCAACCCCCTCTCGTTACTCCATCTACATTTCTTTGGAGTGTTTCCTCCTTTTTGTTATAGAAAATTCAAGTGTGCATTTCAGTTGCTACTATGAGTTCTCTCCAATTTCTTTATGATAGTGCTTAGTTTTATGAACTTTCCTCTCAGCACTGCTTTCATAGTGGTGCCTAAATGTGGTTATGTTGTGTCTTCATTTTCAATTAATTCTAGAAAGTGTTCAATTTGTTCCTTTATTTCTTTTCTGTATCACTGTTCACTGAGTAAAGAGTTGTTTAATTTTCTTGAGTTTGTAGGTTTTCTGTTGTTTTTGTTGTTGATGATGTGCAGCTGAGAATTAATCCATGGTATCTGTTGAGGCTTCTTTGTGACTGAGTTTATTATCAATTTTAGGGTAGATTTCAGAAGTTGCTGAGAAGAAAGTATATTCTTTTTTGGTTGGGTGAAATGTCTATAGATGTCTGCTATATTCATTTGATTCATAAAATCTCTTAGTTTCATAATTTTTCTGTTAAGTTTCTGTTTAAAAGGCCTTTTCATTTTGAAAATGGAGGGTAGAAGTCTCCCACTAATAATGTGTCCGACTTAATGTGTGATTTAAGTTTTAGTAAGTTTTTATTTTTTACGAATGTTGGAGGCCTCGTTGAGAGGTCATCATAACAGAGTTTTCCATTGATGAGTATGAAATGTTCTTATACATCTCCTTTGATTACTTTTGGCTGATTGGAAGTTAGAAATTAGAATAACTTGTCCTGCTTCTTTCTTGGGTTCATTAGCTTGGATGAACTTTTTGCAGCCCTTTACTTGGGTTAATACATGTCTTTGTGTCTGGAATAGAATTGTGTATTTCTCATGTTTTTTTTTTTTTTTCTATTGTACTTTCTAAGCCTGAGATTATCTCTTCCATAACTTGTTCTGTGTTGATTATGCTTCTGTCTATGTTTCCTGTTTTACTTCATAGGTTTTACTTCTCCAGAATTTCCTCAATTTTTTCTTTGTTGTTTCTGTTTTTTTTTTTTCCCATATTTAGGTCGTTGAATAGTTTTATCCATTTTCTTCACCTTTAATTTAATTGTATTTTCTTTTAGACCTTTATATGTATTCCTTTCCTGTTTAATGATGTGTACTGTTTAGTTTTATTTCCTGCACATCTCTAAAGTATTTAATTGTTTCCTCTTTTAAGGCCACAATCTTCTTCATAAGATTGGATATATTTTCATTTTCTTGGGCTTCAGGTATGTTAGGATGCTCAGACCTTGCCATAGTAGATCTTATGATGAACTTTACTTATCTGGTTTTCCCTCATGTTGGCAAGCCCTTATTCTCTAATTGCAGCAAGCATCTTGGACTATAATTGAAGCTGGATATATCCGAGGGTAGCAGATCTTTGAGACTGAAATAGTTCTGGTTGTTGCAGGTGACAGAAGCCTTCTAGCAATGCAGGCAGAATTTATAGTATCTGATAACTTCAGGCCTCTGGTCATCCTGGGTAGCATCAGACTTCCAGAGATGCAGGCAAAGCTGGTGGTTCCTGGTGGCTGCATAACTCCCAGGATTGTAGGTAAATGTGTGGACCAGAAGATGATGTATAGAAGTGCCTGGGCAGATGTCAGAGATGCTGAGCTTGCTAAAAGCACAGTGGCAGTAGATCAGGATGTGGGGATCTCACCTGGTTGTCCCTCGTGGCAGCATACCTCTAGACATACAGGCTGAGCTGTGAACCAGAGAAAAAAGTGCTGAGAGAACAGCGCAGGATGGCTTCTCCTTGGTTTGCAGGAATGCACCATAGTCATGGAGTGAATTGGTGTCAGATATATTTTTATGCAAGTTTGTGTGTGTGTGTGTGTGTGTGTGTGTTTCCAGAAGTTTTACTATTGTTTTTATATTTTCTACAGGAGATGAAAATCTAAAATACTTGAATATTGACTACTGAAAATAGTATCCACATGATATACTTTCCTGGGATAATTACTAATATTCTCCAATTTTACCATAATGTGTTTAATATTTGTTATCCATCAAAATGGCCATAAGCATTAAAATTAATTTTAATCATTTGAGAGTTTAATGGAATTCCAAAATTAATCAAAAGCAGTACATTTTTTTTTACCATTTAAACTTAGTTGAAGAGATTTGTTCAATTGTCCATGGTAGCTCTCGTTTTATAAATACATTTAATAATTTTAATATGGAACCCCACCAGCTACATTAACTACAGTTCCTGCATGACATGCTCACTGGTGATATAGTAGAATAAAACTCATAGTATGATTCCACCTAATTTTACTCTAGAAAACCACTAAGAATTTTGGGTTGTCTTACAAAGCATAGGTAAGGATTTACTTTCAAGATACTCTCCACCCCAACAAGCCAAGATTATAAATACTTTACCTACCATGAGATCTTCCCCAAAGTTATAGATGCCCTGAACTACTCTTTTCTAATCTGTATATACACTAACCCCTACATGCACTAGTGCTCATGCAATTAAGACACAGTTGCATATAACACATGACAGGGCATGGCTGGATTCACAATTGAGAATATCAGAACCCTCTCTACAGTATGTAGATAAGCAAGCTCACCTGTGATGATCTTTTGCAAGAACTTATCACCGAGTATCCCAATATGGTATGGCTCAGAGGCCAGTCACACTTGGGGATTAAAAATTAACATTAACATAATTAATGTAATACAAATAAATTAGAAAAACCAGAACATACATTAATCTTCAAATATAAAAGATTTAAAGTTATCATTAATATAAATGATATTTATAAAGTGTTTCCTTTCCCTCATTGTTAAGATGAGAGGCAAAAATTAATCATATTTAATTCTTCCAGTAATAGATATTTGGATAGCTTATAATTGTATTAAATGAGCTACTAAAGATAGTCAATTATAATTCTTTCTTTCTTATAGTCTTAAAAGTGAAATAAAATAAAAAACATACATTGAGATGTTTGTGAAGGGCTTAAAAAGGTATTTTTAAAACCTATATAAATCTGTATTTTACATCTAATTGTTAACTTTGAAAATATAAGACCCAGTCCTTGACCCCACTGATAAGCCCTGCTCAACCACAGGAAACTCTTTCTAGAGGACCAGATAGGCTGCAAATGGACTCTCTCTCTCTCTCTCTCTCTCTCTCTCTCTCTCTCTCTCTCTCTCTCTCTCTCTCTCTTTCCCATCAGACTCAGTTATCAGGGTCACCTTTAATACTTGCAGTTTCCCACCCCACTAGACCTGCCTCCTGTGCATCTCACACACCATCCTCTACTCCCTTATCCTTACAGACTACTCTGTGTGCACACTTATGGTAGATTCTTCAAACCATCTCCTCCTGCATCCTACTCCTCCAACATGCAACATTAGCAAGAATTCCACTGTGAACACACCAGCTGAGCAAACCAGTAAAACAGCTAACACTCAACTGACACACTCTTTGAAAATGCAGATGGGAAACAGAAATCTAAGAAGAAAAATGCTAACCACCCAAGAAAAATCCATAAAGCACTATCTAGACCTTTAATAACTCCAAAAACAGGCACTTATATACTAGCACAAGAAAACAATCAGTTACATTCTGGGAAATATTTAACCAACATGGTTAAACTATCCTACCAGAGTAGGTCCTGAACACATTAACACAGATAAAGCACAGGACGATGACCTTAAAACAGTGATAAAAAGATATAGGTAACATAAAAGAAAATCAAATTAATCTAGAAAAAAACAAAAATGAAGAAATTCTCATGTCCCTGGGACCTCTCTTATATCAGAAACTGGAAGCAAGCCACATGTCCCTCAACCGACGAATGAATAGAAAAACTGTGGTTCCTTTACACAATGGAATAACATTCACCTATTAAAACCAAAGACAATATGAATTTTCCAGACAAATAGTTGGAACTAGATAATATCATCCTGAGTGACGTAACCCAGACTCAAAGGGGTGTGCATGGTATGTACTCACAGATAATTTGCTATTAGCCAAAAAGTACAGAATACCCCTGATACACCCCACAGACCCTAAGAAGTTAAACAAGAAAGAACACTCAAAATCCTATTAGCCCACCTATACCAAATCACAAATACACTGAGAAAGAAATCAAAGAAACAACATAATTCACAATAACCACAGATAAATTATCTTGAGGTAACTTTAAACACGCAAGTAAAAGACTTGGATGAAAAGAAAAGCACTTGAATTTTTTTGAAGAAAGAATTTGAAGAAGATATAGAAAAATAAAAAGTATTACTATACTCTCATAAGGATAGGTTTAACAGAGAAAAGATTGCCATCCTACACAAAGAAATCTACAGATTTAATGCAATCTGCATGAATATTCTAACACAATTCTTTTTTATTAATCATTCATTTATATCTTAAATGATATTCTACTTCCCGATTTCCCACAATACCAAACGCCCATTCCACACCTGCCCCCTCCCTCTTGCCTATATGAGAATGCTCACCCACCCACCCACAATCTCTGGCCCCCCAGCTCCTGCATCCCCCTATTCTGGGGCATCCAACCTCCATTGTTGTCAGGCAAGGCCATCCTCTGCTACATATGTATCTGGAGCCATGAATACCTCCAGGTACATTCTAGTCTCTGGGTGAACTGGGTAGTTAGGCCAGTCTATGTTATTCTTCTAATGGAGTTGCAATCACCCTCTGCTACATCAGTCCTTCAGTCAGCTCTCCCACCAGGTTCCTGAGTTAAGTCTGATGGTTGGCTTCAAGCATCCGCATCTATGTTGTTCAGTTGCTGTCCAGACCTCCCCAGGAGCTGACACACTTGGTTCTTCTCCATGAGTACCTTTTGACCACAGCAGCAGTATTAGGTTTGGTGATGCATCCCCAGGTGGGGCCATTCCTGGTTGGCTCTTCCTTCAGTCTCTGTTCCATTTTTTGTCCCTGTTCATACTTTGGGCAAGAACATTTCTGGGTTAAAAATCTTTGAGATGAGTTGGTGGCCCCATCCCTTGATGAGGGGCCTTGCCAATCTACTGGAGATGGTCTCCACAGGTTTAACCTCCCCATTCTCTGTGCACTATGACTAAAGTCAATTGCACTGGGTCCTGGGAACCTCATGTTTCTCTTGTGTCTGGGACCCTCCAATGGCTATTCCCAGTTTCTCATCCTCACTGCTACCTATTTTTATTTGATTTCCTGACCCTCTGTATCCCTCTCACATCTCCAGTTTCTGATACTGTCACACTTATCTCCTCCTCCTCCTTTCTCCCTTCCTTGTCCCACTCTCCTTCCACCTACCACAATTGTCCTATTCCTCTCCTTAATGAAAAACAGAAGAATCCACTCCCTGGTCTTCCTTCTTCCTATTTTCCATAAGGTCAGTAGGCTGTATCATAGGTAATGGAGCTTTTGGGCTAGTATCTCATTAGTGAATACATACCATGTGTGTTCTTTGTTTCTATGTTACCTCACTCAGGATGATATTTTCTAGTTCCATACACTTCCTTCAAATTTCATGAAGTTATTTTTTAATCACTGCATAGTACTCCATTGTGAATATGTACCACATTTTCTGTACTCATTCTTCTGATGAGGGACATATGGGTTGTTTCTAGCTTCTGGCTATTATAAATAAGGCTTCTATGAACATGGTGGAGCATGGGTCCTTACTATAGGTTGGAGCATCTTTCGGCATATACTCAGGAGCAGTATAGCTGGCTCTTCAGGCAGAACTATTTCCAATTATCTCAGGAGTTGCCAGATTGATTTTCAAAGTGATTTTACTGACTTGCAGTTCTACCAAAAATGGATGAGTGTCCCTCTTTCCCACATCCTCACTAACATCTGCTGTCACTTACATTTTGATCTTATCCATTCTGAATTGTGTAAGGTGGAATCGCAGAATCGTTTTGATTTGTTTCCCTGATGACTAAGGATGTTGAACATTTCATTCAGTGTTTCTCTGCCATTTGAGTTTCCTTGGTGGAAAATTCTTTATATAGGTCTGTACTCCAATTTTTAATAGGGTTATCTTGTTCTCTGGAGTCTACCTTCTTGAGCCCTTTGTATATTTTGGATATTAGCTCTTTATCAGATGTATGGTCAGTAAAGATCTTATACAATTCTTGGGTTCCATTTTGTCCTATTGATAGTGTCCTGAAAGCCCTGGAACAAAAAGAAGCAAATACACCCAAGAGGAGTAGAAGGCAGGAAATCATCAAACTCAGGGCTGAAATCAATCAAGTAGAAACAAATAAAACCATACAAAGAATCAACAAAACTAGGAGCTGGTGCTTTAAGAAAATCAACAAGATAGACAAGGCCTTAGCCAGACTGGCCAGAGGGCATAGAGACAGTATCCAAATTAATAAAATCAGAAATGAAAAGGGAGAGATAACAACAGAAACTGAGGAAATTCAAAAAATCATCAGATCCTACTACAAAAGCCTGTAATCAACAAAACTAGAAAATCTGGAAGAAATGGACAATTTCCAAGACAGATACAAAATACCAAAATTAAATCAGGATCAAATAGACCATCTAAACCATCCTATAACCCCTGAAGAAATAGAAGTCATAATTGGAAGTCTTCCAAGAAAAAAAAAGCACAGGTCCAGGTGGTTTTAGTGCAGAATTCTATCAGACCTTCAAAGAAGACCTAACACCAATACTCTTCAAACTATTCCACAAAATAGAAACAGAAGAAACACTACCCAACTCGTTCTATGAAGCCACAATTATGCTAATACCAAAAGACACAAAGATCCGACAGAGAAAGAGAATCTCAGGCCAATCTCTCTTATGAATATCGATGCAAAAATACTCAATAAAATTCTTGCCAACCGAATCCAAGAACACATCAAAACGATCATTCACCACGATCAAGTAGGCTTCATCCCAGGGATGCAGGGATGGTTCAATATAAGGAAATCCATCAATGTAATCCACTATATAAACAATCTCAAAGAAAAAAAACCACATGGTCATCTCATTAGATGCTGAGAAAGCATTTGACAAAATTCAGCATCCTTTCATGTTAAAGGTCTTGGAAAGATCAGGAATTCGAGGACCATATCTAAACACAGTAAAAGCAATTTACAGCAAACCAGTAGCCAATATCAATCTAAATGGAGAGAAACGTGAAGCAATCCCACTAAAATCAGGGACTAGACAAGGCTGCGCTCTTTCTCCATATCTTTTTCAAGATAGTACTTGAAATTCTAGCTAGAGCAATTAGACAACCAAAGGAGGTCAAAGGGATACAAATTGGAAAGGAAGAAGTCAAACTATCACTATTTGCAGATGCTATGATAGTATACTTAAGCGACCCAAAGAACTCCACCAGAGAACACCTACAGCTGATAAAAAACTTCAGCAAAGTGGTCAGATATAAAATCAAATCAAGCAAGTCAGTAGCCTTCCTATACTCAAAGGATAAGCAGGCTGAGAAAGAGTAAGAGAAATGATACCCTTCACGATAGCCACAAACCATATAAAGTATCTTGGTGTGACTCTAACCAAATAAGTGAAAGATCTGTATGAAAAGAACTTCAAATCTCTGAAGAAAGAAATTGAAGAAGACCTCAGAAGATGGAAAAATCTGCCACGCTCATGGATTGTCAGGATTAATATAGTAAAAATGACCATCTTGCCAAAAGCAATGTACAGAATCAATGCAATCCCCATCAAAATCCCAACTCAATTCTTCATAGAGTTAGAAAGAGCAATTCAAAAATTCATCTGGAATAACAGAAAACCCAGGATAGCTAAAACTATTCTCAAGAGTTAAACAACCTCTGGGGGAATCAGTATCTCGGACCTCAAGCTGTACTACAGAGCAATAGTGTTAAAAACTGCATGGTATTTGTATAGTGACAGGCATGTAGATGAATGGAACAGAATTGAAGACCCAGAAATGAATCCACACTCCTATGGTCACTTGATCTTTGACAAAGGAGCTAAAACCATCCAGTGGAAAAAAAAACATAGCCTTTTCAACAAATGGTGCTGGCTCAACTGGAGGTCAACATGTAGAAGAATGCAAATTGACCCATTCTTATCTCCTTGCACTAAGCTCAAATCCAAGTGGATCAAGGACCTCCACATAAAACCAGACACACTGAAACTAATAGAAAGGAAACTAGGGAAGAACCTTGAACATATGGGCACAGGGGAGAATTTCCTGAATAGAGCTCCAATAGCTTATGCTCTAAGATCAAGAATAGACAAATGGGACCTCATAAAATTACAAAGTTTTTGCAAGACAAAAGACACTGTCAAAAAGATAAAGCGGCAACCAACTAACTGGGAAATGATCTTTACCAACCCTACATCCGACAAAGGGCTAATATCCAAGAACCAATATACAAAGAACTCAAGAAGGTAGATTTCAGAGAGCCAAATAACCCTATTAAAAATGGGATACAGAGCTAAACAGATAATTTTCACCTGAGGAATATCAAATGGCTGAGAAATACCTAAAGAAATGTTCAAAATCCTTAGTCATCAGGGAAATGCAAATCAAAACAACCCTGAGATTTCACCTCACACCAGTCAGGATGGCTAAGATCAAAAACTCAGGAGACAGCCGGTGGTAGCAAGGACGTGGAGAAAGAGGAACACTACTCAGCTATTAAAAACAATGAATTAATGAAATTTTTAGACAAGTGGGTAGAACTGGAGAATGTCATCTTGAGTGAGGTGTCCCATTCACAAAAAAATTACACATGCTATGCACTCACTGATAAGCAGATATTAGCCCAGAAGCTTGGAATACCCAAGGAACAATTCACCTATCAAAAGATACCCAAGAAGAAGGAAGGAGAGGCACCTGGTCCTGGAAGGGCTCAATGTGGCAGTGTAGGGGAATACCAGGAAGGGAGGCAGGAGTGGGTTGGTTGGGGAGCAAGGGGAGGGAAGAGAGTATAGTGGACTTTTGGGCAGGGGGGGAACCAGTAAGAGGGAAATCATTTGAAGTGTAAATAAAGAATATATACCTAATTTTTTAAAAAAGGAATCAAACATCTGGGAATGTAGCACAAAATAAAAAAAAAAATTAACATAATTTTTTTAAAAAAGCCTAAAAAAAGAATTCCATGGGTATAGGAAAACAGCAGTTCTCAAGGAAGATAGTATTCCTATGATGGAGTGACAAAAAAATATATTTTTTTCAAAATGTTTTAAATGGAGACTAAGTAAAAACATTCATGTATAAAAATTGGCCCTTGATTTTTGATTTTTAGGTAACATATAGCCAGAAGTTGTATCAGGTACCCATAAGAACAGTATTACCACATCAAGATTGGATAGTAAGACAGGAGAATTCTGCAGTGTATAAAGCCAGCTAGCACAGCATTCATAGCAGTAAACAATGGAAGATCCCTGTGTCAAATGAAGTAAGAAACAAGATTTAACTCTGAATTCTGTTCATTCAAAATTCCAAATGTCATGTCTTTACCTGCATTTACATACATAAACATATGCAGAAAGGCTTAAAGTCATTTTATAGTATTATTCACTATAAATTGGCAAACATTTGCACGTAAAACTGCTAATAATTCAACGATTAGTATAGTAATAATTATGTGCAATAGTACAATAATTAGTATAGTAATATTACTCTTAAAATTTAAATGAACTGCAAGTCTCTGAAGAAGGAAATCGAGGAAGGTATCAGGAGATGGAAAGATCTCCCATGCACATGCATCAGTGTGATTAACATAGTAAAAACAGACATTTTACCAAAGAAACCTAAAGATTCAATGCAATTCTCACTGAAATTCCAACAAAATTCTTTATGGACCTTAAAAAATCAATTTTCAACTTTTTATAGAACAACATCAACAACAAGAACAATAACAACAATGCATGATAGGTACAATATTCCTGCACAATAAATAAATAAATAAATTCCTGGAGGTATTACCATCTATGACTTCAAGCTATACTAAAGAGAAATAGTAATAAAAAGCCTCTTGTTGGTGGCATAAAATCAGAACAGTTGATCAATGTAAGAGCCAGAAAAAAACACATATACCTACAAGCACTTGTTTTTTGACAAATAAGTCAAAAGCATACAATGGAAAACTAAAACATCTTCAATAATTGGTGCTTGTCTAACTGGATGTCTGCATGTAGGAGAACACAACTAGAATCATATATACCACCTGCACAAACAAAACTGTAGTCCAAGTGGATCAGAAACCTCAGCATTAAAGCAGTACACTAAAGACAATAGAAGAAAGTATGGGAAATGTCTATGAACATATTGGCACAGGAAACCAATTCCTGAACAGAACACCAAATAGGTCAGGCACTAAGATTGACAATTACTAAATGAGATCTCATGAAATTGAGAAGCTTTTGGAAGATTGCAGACAAGGACAAAATGGAAGCCTAGATAATGAGAAAATGCCTTCACCAACCTATATCTGATAGAGGAATAATATCCAAAATATACAGAGAACTCATAAAATAAGACATCAATAAACTAAATAACCCATTTAAATTGAGTTACAAAGCAAAACAGTATTCTCAACAGAGGAATCTAAAATAGGTGAGAAGCACTTAAATGTTTAATGTGCCTAGTCATTGTTGAAATGCAAATCAAATTGACTATTAGATTACATGTTATATGGGTCATAATAGCTAAGATAAAAAACTCAAGTGACAGCACATGTTGGAAAGGATGTGGAGTAAGGGAACACTCCTTCATTTCTGGTGGGAGTTCAAATTTCTACAACAGCTTTGGAAATTAATTTGGTGCTTACTCAGAAAATTAGAAACATTTCTACTTTGAGACTCAGCTATAGCTATAGCTTTCCTAGTCGTATACCCAATACATGCCCCACCATCGCACCAGAGCACTTGCACAACTGTGTTCATAGCACTTTTATGAGAGTAGCTTGGAACTGGAAAAACCTAGATATTCCTCAACTGAAGAATGGATAAAAATGTTGTACATCTACACAATTAAATACTACTCAGATATGAAAAATAAAACATCAGGAAATTTCCAGGAAAATGGAAAGAACATGAGAATATCATGCTCAATAAGGTAATGCAGACTCAGAAAGATACATATGATAAGTACACACTTATAATTGAATACTAGACATAAAGTAACATAACCATGGTACAATGCAGATCCCCAAAGCAACTTAGCAATAAAAATTGCCCAGGGTAACTTGTGTGAGATTCAATCAAAAGGGAAAAATGTAGTAATCAGATGTGGATGGAGAGAGGGAAAAGAGTGAGTGAGGGGATGATGAGAGGAATGGGTATCATGACCAGGTATAGAAGTAGATGGTATGAGAGGACTGAAACTGATAGAAATCAGTAGAGGATATCTCTGAGAATAAGTGGAGACCTGGGATGTGGAGTGAACATAACTGTAACTACAACTCACATGGTAAATGCAGACTTAAGTAGTTACCTCCTACAGCCAAGTGCACCGATAAACAAGAAACAGTGATTGAAGCAATGGCCTATGAATGACTGGCCCAACTTGAATATAAGTTGAATGTAACTTAAACAATGTAAGATTGCCATTTACTGACATATTAGTAATGCTATGCTATGCTATGCTAGTAGAAATGAACCCCTAGAATGACTGTCTCTTGAGTTGTTCCAATAACTGATGGAAACACATGTAGTATCCCACAAGCAAACAGCAAGTCATGCTTGGGGTATAGTGTCAAAGAGTGGGGCATAGATTTAAATGATTTGGAGGGGTATGGACAACAAAAGAATACATAGTCAACTAATCTGGACCATGGGGTTCTCATAGAGACTAAATCACTAACAAAAGAGCACATAGGACCTGGACCTAGAATCCTTAAAGTTTTATAGCAGGTATCAATCTTGGACTTCATGTGGGCTCCCAAAAAATCAGAGTAAAGGCTATTTTTGACTCAGTTCTCTACCATAAGATCCCTTCTTCTAAATGAACTTTACTGATAGTGGTTCCACTTAAGCCAACTGCAACTGGATGTCAGGTGGTACTGAAGAGGAGCCTCCACTGCTCCTCAGAGAAAGGGATGGGATAAGCAGGAGTATGATTTAGATGTAAAGTATACTTAGATCGATAGATAGATAGATGATAGATAGATAGATAGATAGATAGATAGATAGATAGATAGATAGATAGATAGATAGATAGATAGATAGATAGATAGATAGACAGACAGATAGGCAGACAGACAGGGATGGAGATGATGGCAAAAATGTTAAATATTATAGGAATAACATATTGCTTGGGGATTGGATTTAAGAGCCAGAACATTGAAAGGAAGTCATGCCTGTTACTGCAAGACTGCTCAAAAGCTTATATCATGGGAAGTCATAGGCTTTGGAGAAATTAATTCTACTATCTAACAAATTTCAGTTCAAGTGTGTGTGTGCATGTGTGTGTGTGTGTATATGGGTGTGTGTGTGTGTGTTCATCACAGATACAAGTTTCAGCTATAATCATAGAAGGTTCTATTTCTAGTGAATTTCAGTGAATTCAGAAACTTGTGTCTACATAAAACACAATCAAATAAGTGAACAGATTTTTATTTTAGAGAAGATATTTTGATATTACTCTTTAAAGCTTTAGAAACATTGAGAAAGATGAAATGAAAAGAATATAAGGGACAGATGATAGTAAACATAAGGGCTCCAAAATATCATCCTCTAACTCATACATAAAGCTACAAAAATGGACCTTCACTAATTATAGTTGGTTACAGTCTGTCTGAAGAAAAAGATCCTTTAAATTGTATGCTCACTGTT
This sequence comes from Tokudaia tokunoshimensis, assembly GCA_036184795.1. Taxonomy (NCBI): domain Eukaryota; kingdom Metazoa; phylum Chordata; class Mammalia; order Rodentia; family Muridae; genus Tokudaia; species Tokudaia tokunoshimensis. Next base: position 19,071,007 of record BTHU01000008.1, read on the forward strand.
TACCTTATCAATCTCCAATGGATAAATTACATCTGATTGACAGAAAGTTGCATATGATTAAATTTAATGTGTCACATAATGAAACCAAAATTCTTGTGTCTAGGACTGAAATAAATGAGAAAAGAAAGTATGAGAGATCCGGATACAAAATAAATTGTATGTAATTATAAAACTGTCAAAGCATTAACTTAAAAAACAAGAGAATGGGAGTATTAACCAAAACCTAGATTGGAATTTTCTATATAAATTATAAAAACAAAAATGAAACTTCTTGTAAAACTAATGCTAAAAGGCTTTGAAAATATTCTTTATGAAAGTGATCAGAAACAATAGAATAGTCTTCTTAACCTCATGGGTCATCAAATCATGCACATTGAATTCCACACTTCTATATACTCAGTTGTTAGCCTTGCTCTCTTGGGATTAGAATTACAGTAAAATAGATGGTCTAGTGGGAAGGATTGGATATTAAGTACCTATACTTCACTATTAGACTCAGTCTGTGACTTAACTCCTTAATGTTCTTTGTATGTTAAGATGAAACATCATCCAACCAAAGATTTGCTTTCAACCAAAGATTATCATGCTTTTCCAGGACCCCATTGAGTCCTAAGGTAGCCACTCTTGTGCAACACCCATGTGAGAGTCTGAGGATCATTGTCAGTAAGTTAGCAGAAACAGTATTATCATAGTACCTTACAGAGTACTTTGAAAATAAAGTCAGGGGCTTATAATTCTAGCCTTAGAGGAAGTAATGGCATGCAACACAATTTATGAGAAATTAGAGCTTTTACTTCACTTGCCAATTGTTGGTTGGTGGGTTTAACATATGTATTGATAATACAATGCACATATGTCTCATTCTGCTTGTAAAATTCTATTTAGAAGAATAGTGTCCATTTTCTTATGATCAGATAATGGCCATTCCTTGAGTATAATGTGTATTTCAAATCATTTACATATTTCCTTAAGCTGCTGTGGTAGAAGTGTCCAAAGATTTGGTGTTAAAATGTTAGTTTGCTAATATTGTCTTTAAAAATGACCAAAACTGATGGCTTAAAATAATCAAAATCTTTTTGTAGTTCTAGAGTTAGCAGAAAAATCAAATATCCTCATATTTCTTCATTCCTAAGGCTTGGTGATACCTATCCTTTCTTGTGATATAATGTGATTATTATTCCACAAATATTTGTGTCTGTATGTACACATATGTATTTATATATCCCACTATTTTTTTGAACAGGGACACAAGTCATATGGAACCAGGATACTGTAATTGGCCACACATTGGTATAATTTAATTTTTGAGGAACATCTATAAATTTAATTATCTTCTGAGGTGTTAGGGGTTATATAGGAATTCGGAGTATATTTAATCCTTGACTGCCAATCTACCTTTAACTATCCTTGTGTATTTTAATATGCATCAGGTGACAGGGAGGTAATTCTGTCAATTATGCATGATTTTGATAACTGTGGAAGAAGGCAGGTATATACAAATTAGCATCTTGAAACTTCTTAGTCAATATCAAATATTTTAAAAAGAAAAACCTCAGACAGTATGAAAAAAAGCAGCATCTTAATTATATGTACTAATATGAAGAGTCTTGATAGCCATGGAAAATGCACCCCTTCCTCTTAATTACAAAATTTAAACACTAGAAAATGAGTTTCACTTACTGATTAAAAGTAGAATGTAATCCTATCTTCTAAGGCTGGGAAAAAATCAGGTATTTTAATTAAAAATTTCTTGCTGTTTTTATAGAGAAGAATACATTCTGGTAATTAAAAAAGATAAACCATTGTTGCCTCCTTTGAAAATTAGTTCAAAATGGTTTGTAAATTATTTGGATATAGCAATACCTTTCATAGACCTCTTTTAGTACAGAGATATCTAAAAATGGTTGACATGATTGAGAACTGAGCGTCATTTCAAACTGGTTCCCAGTGAGAGGAGAATAGCCAGGTTTCTGATTTAGTTGAAGTTTCTGACTATTTATAAAATTAATACAATAATCTGAGATATATTTATGATGTGCCTCATTAACATAATAGCTATTTTCCTACTTAATATGAGAAGAAAATCATTACTCTTCATAAGTACTTTCCTTCTAACTTTGTTTTCTAAGTCTGTGTTATCTGTCTCTATCAAGAAACTACAAATTGTTTAAAACGAGATCAGTGTTTGCTTATTTATATTATTTTGATATTTTTCATCTGTAATATTATTATATCTCATGATATGTATTTTATTAAAACATCATTATCTTTAAGGTAATGAGAGCCATCAACATGGTCACTATACTTCCTGTAAAATTGTTTTCTAAAGCAGTTTCCTTTAGTTTTCAGTGACAACGATTATGAGGTGGAAGATTATGGGCAGAATTCACCAATTTTAACTCAAATTTGTCTGAAATGATGTTCTGTATTTCTTTAAATTACATTAATGAGTAAATTTTAGAGTACATAAAGGGACAGATAACTTAAGAGTACATTAGAAATTAAATATTAAAAATGCAAAAATATTGTGTTAAGTCTGAGATAATGTACGAGTGGTAATTATATATTTTCTGGAGACATATGTGCAAAATGTTCATAGACTGAAGTCAAACAGAAAAGAGCAGAGATCAGACTTTTTCCTCTGTTGGTTGTGTACATTGTTTCTAAGCCATCATCTCATAAGTGTTTCAAAATCATGAACCAGTTCAACTGCAGTCCAGGAGGTTAGCAAGATGATTCTGATTTAAGCCAAAATATTTGGCCATTACTATTGATTTTTAGTTTGACACTTTCATTATAGTCTGCCATTTTCCTTGAAGGTGTGGATGTCCTTAAAAGTAAAAAGTGGTGCTTTATTACTCAACAACATCTCATCACTTGTCAGGATATTTGCAAATATCTTTTTATTTATGGATGGAATAGATATTAGAACACAATTGAACAGGAGAAATGGATACAGGTGATAAAGAAAAATCTGAAGTATTTTGTAGTTCATCTTATAACTAGAAAGTTTTTGATATGCACTGTTTTTCCAGTCTTAGAGGGAAAAATTCTCAATGAGTATTTTTTAAATTTTCATTTCATAGCATGTGCCTGTGTCAGTGTGCAAATGCCATATGTGAGTTAATATTTTTGGAAGACAGAAGAAATCATAAATTCTGGAGCTGGTCACATGAAATTGTGAACTTTCAGGCATCAGTATGGAGAAACAAACCTGAGTCCTATGCTGGAGGAGTAAGTGCTTTTTACCAAGGAGCCTCTTTACAAGTTTCAGTGGGATCATTTATTTAAAGTAGTATTATTTCTCATGATCCTTGACATATTAAAAGTAAGTCAAAATATTACAATTCTGTTTATATTTGTCCTATACTAATGTGATGTTGCTATTATTCACAAAAGTGTAATATCATATTGTTATTGTTCATTTTTGTCAATATTCAAGCATACCCATGGAACCTGAAAACCAAACAGATATTTCAGAATTCTTTCTCATGGGATTAACATGTGTCCCTAGACTGCAGCCCCTCTTCTTCAACTTGTTCCTGTCCATGTATCTTATCACCATTATTGGAAACCTACTCATTATATTGGCTGTAAGCAAGGACTCCCACCTCCACACGCCCATGTACTTTTTTCTTTGCAATCTATCATTCACTGATATCTGTACAAGCACGACAATAGTCCCAAAGTTGCTGTTGAACATCCAAGTACATGACCAGAGCATCACTTACATAGGATGCCTGTCTCAGGTATACTTAATGTTGACATTCTGTGGTATAGAAAGCTGTCTCCTCACTGTAATGGCTTTTGACCGCTATGTGGCCATTTGTCAACCTCTAAGATATACATTCATTATGAACCCCTTCTTATGCATTTTCCTAGTATTACTTTCCCTGCTTATCAGCACTATAAATGCACTACTCCATACTTCTCTGGTGTTGCGACTGTCCTTCTGCACAGGACAGAAAGTCCCCAACTTCTTCTGTGAACTTGGTCAAATAACCAACCTTGCCTGTTCTGATATATTTATCAATATTCTTTTTATTTACATTGCAACCATTATGTTTTCAGTTGTCCCACTCTCTGGGATTATTTTCTCTTATATACAAATTGTGTCCTCTGTTCTGAAAATTCAATCAGTTGGTGGACGGCATAAAGCATTTTCCACATGTGGGTCTCATCTTTCAGTGGTATCTTTATTCTATGGAACTGGTTTAGGTGTGTACATGAATTCTTCAGTTTCTAACTCTTCTATTAGCAATGTAATAACATCCATGATGTACAGTGTGGTCCCTCAAATGCTAAATCCTTTTATCTACAGTTTGAGGAGCAAAGAAATCAAGGGATCCTTGAGGCAGCTCATCATTGGGATCAATTGTTTTTCATAGTTTTTGTTCTAATTTACCGAGTCATTAAATCAATGGACATACCTTTAATTCAAGCAAATGTATAGACCTGTCTTAAAGGCAGAAATGTGTAGCTATGGGATATGAAAAAGGAAAACCTCCAAGTAGATAGAATATTTAAAGTCAGTTTCACTTCATATTTTGGGCCAGAACAGATGTATCCCAGAAAACCTCCTATTTTGGTTCAGACTAATTATTATTATAGTCTATTAACTAATTACTAAATCGCTACAATTTTTGTCTTTGTGAGGCATACTACCTTCTTCTTTAAATGGTTTCATTACTTTTAAAATGCAAAATCCACATAGTTATATTAATGTCATAAAATATTATATAATAAGAACTTTTCCTTTATAAAATTGCTATTGGTTCTCAAATAAGGAAAAAAAACTCATTCTAATATAAATGCCATATAGATCACAAGTACTTCGGAAATACTGAAACTATAATTTCACATATAATCATTAATTTACATAGAAGACAGTAAACCCACACCTTATGATTTGCTCAATATTTATCTGGTTTTAGAAGTTGTAAATAATCCCAAATTTGCAAGATGTCATAGGCAAAACTCTGAGTGTTCTCCTATTATATATCTATTGCACTGAAAATATAGAATCCTTAACACTCAGGAAGCTAACAGTACCTAAGAGTCTGAGAAAGTACAGAAAGTATCATATTCAAAAGAATTCTCCAAAGTGTTATAGTTGCATCAAAGTCTCTGAGAAGAGAATTCATACTTATTGAAGTTATTAAGTTGATCAAAGAGATTCTAGGATGTAGCAATTGTAAGCCATCAGCCACACTGTGGTAGGTCTCTGATTTTGAAGCTGTCTTTGATTAACTTGTTTGTAAATAAAATTATTGGTTCAGCAAGTTACACTTCTGTGAAGTTATTTTTTAATGCTCTTCATTAACAACCTGTTTGAGCAAACAGAAGCTTTTTCAAATCTTTCCCTGTAAAGTGATAGAACATCTGCTCTCAATCCATTATAATACATTTTTCTAAGAAGTCAGATACATGAAAATATTCTTGCCATTTTTGGAGTGCTAGATATCAATTAGTATGTATACTAATCCTCTAACTTTTGAATATTATTTTACATGATAACAATGGAAATGTCACATGTGACAAAAATATTTGTTTGGAGTTAAAAAATAAGGTCATCTGTTTGGGTGTAAATACAATACAAAAACGATTATGTGTAATAACTTTGAGAATAGAAAACTTGGAATAATAGAATCAGTTTTTCTTTATTTGTACATATCTTTTCAAAAATAATATTCTGGAAATTGGTAGACTGGACAACCATCCTGTATATATGCCTGTACACCTTTTTCCAACAGTCTCAATTTTGGTTACTTATTTGCTGTTCCTCTGATACTACCACAACTCACCTTTCTTGTCATTTCATAACTATTACTTACATTTTAAAATAGATTTATATCATAGGTAGTGGCAACAAAAATGACCTGGTTTTTAAATTTGTGTTGAAATGTGGGTAAAATATTTTCTCCTGTAAATAAGCTTGTTGGAAGACACCCTTTCAAGTTTTTATGTTTAGGTAATATATACCTGTATATTTGTAGTAAAAATGCTTTTTTAACTTAATTGCTCTGAATTGACAAATTCAGCTCCCTGTCTAAAAGTATGTATCCTGTTTTTTGCTACTTTTTTTTTCACTTGGAAATTATACTTCTTCCTTCTAAGATATTGACATTCATGAATATTTCTGATATTTATAATCTATGTAGGCTTGGTTTTCCCAATTTATTTTATGGGATCTTTCCTGTGGTTCTACTCACAAATTTCAATGACCTTTCAATAGAATTTGCATGTTGTATATTTTTAGATTAACACAAAAGCATATAAATTTCTTGTTCTTTTTTTCACTCTTTCTAAAGCTGTTGCTCTTTTTTCTGTATTTGGGAAATAGCATAATAGTAACAAAAACATAATTCTTGTGTCAATTTTTGAAATTAAAATGAAATGAAAACAATTACTATGTTTAATTCTTCAAAAAATTTACAAATTGTAAACCTCCTACGATATTGTACCAACTTTTAAATACTTTAAAACCTTAAATGATGAAAAATTGCAATGCACTTTTGTTCAAATGAAAATTTTCATTATAGCTTCATACTTCACTTCAAGACACCTACTCTAATATAGACAAATATAAGATATCATATGATTTAACTCTATTCTGCAATGATATGGTCATGTTTATTCCCAGAATGAAAAAAAATCAACAGATTTCTTACTGTTGTAGTGTCAAACCCAGCCCATTTATGTCAAACTTTCTAGTAGGAATATGTGCTGTGTAATAATTTCTCGGGCATACAAAATTCCATCATCATGGACACTTGCTAAGACTTTGAATGGTTCAAAGAGAAGTGAAACACCTCACCATGCAGAGACAAAAACATTCTAAAAGAATGTTTTCTAATACTCAGAGAGTAAATAACACAGGATTGAGAGTCCTTATAGCTGACCATATGCACAGGCCCCTCATTCCCAACATTATATATGTGGTAAAGATTATTGAGGAGATTCAGCAAAGACCAGCTTCCTGGAAGAGTCTCAGACAATTCAAAATACCTAGATGAGCCACCTTCCTGAAAGAGGGAGTCTGACCTATGGAAATGCTGAGAATTTATGCAGAAGTTTGAGAGTTCCACTTCTGTTATGGGTTTTTCATGACACATTTGTACTTGAGTCATTTCTACTCCTAAAAGAATTTCTAAGGCATTATAATTAATCCAATCACAATACTAATGTGACTTATTTCAGAAAATTCATCACATGCACACCATAGCAAAACATGGGACACAATGAAAGCTGTGCCAAGAGGAAAATTCATAGCACTGAGTGCTCTGGTAAAAAAAATAGGACAGATCCTACACAAGCAATTAACAGCACACCCAAGAGCTCTAGAACACAAAGAAGCAAGCACAGCCAAGAGGAGTAGAGGGCAGGAAATAGTCAAACTCAGGGGAGAAATTAACCAAATAGAAACAAGAAGCAGGTAGCCTTCCTTTATACAAATAGCAAGTGAACTCAAAAAGAAATTAGAAGCTCTCTTATATCTCTTATTCTCTCACTCTCAGCTTTTCTCTTGCTCCCTCTTGGGCTCTGTTCCTCTACCCCCTTCTCTCCACGTGGTCACGATTGGCCACTGCTTCTCTATCTTCTCCCTCTTTCTGCATTTCTCTGCTACTACTACCCCCTTGACTCCCCTATGCATGCCCCAGATAAACTCTATTCTATGCTAAAAAAAAAAGAAAGAAAAAAATTAGAGAAACAACACCTTTCACAACAGTCTCAAATAATGTAAAACATAAAACATAGTGTGGGTAACTAACCATGCAAGAGAAAGATCTGATTGAAAAGAACTTCAAGTCTCTCATAAAGAAATCCAAGAAAATTTCAAAAAGTGAAAAGATCTCCAATGCTTATAAATTGTTAGAATTAACATAGTACAAATAGCCATCCTAACAAAAGTCATCTACAGGTCATCGCAATCCCCATCAAAATTTCATCACAATTCTTGAGAGACATGGAAAGAGCAATTCTCAAATTCATCTGGAAAAACAATCAAAAAACTCAAAAACAAAAGGCAAAACAAAAAAAGACACAAAACTAAACAAACAAACAAAAAAAAGAAATCCCAGAATAGCAGAAACAATTCTTTTTTTTTTTGTTTTGATTTGAATTTTTTTCATTTTCTATATTCTTTATTTACAATCCAAATGATTTCCCCTTTTCTGGTTCCCCCCTCCCTGAAAGTCCCATAAGCCCTCTTCCCTCTCCCTGTTCCCCAGTCAACCCCCTCCAAAAACAATTCTTAACAATAAAAGAACTTCTGCAGGAATCATCATCTCTGACCTCAAGCTATACTACAGAGCAATAGTGATAAAGCCTGCATGATACTGGTACAAAGACAGACATATTGATCAGTGTAATAGAATTGAAAACCCAAAAATAAAAACACATACATGTGTTTTTATTTTTGACAAAGGAGCCAAAGACATAAAATGGTAAAAAGAAAGCATCTTCATTAAATGGTGCTGTTCTGTCAGTCTATATGTAGAAAAATGAAAATAGATCCATATTTGTCACCTTCTACAAAGCTCAAGTCCAAGTGGACCAGGGAGCTCAACATAAAACCAGATACATTAAATGTAATAGAAGAGAGAGTGGGAAAGAGCCTAGAACTCATTGGCACAAGGGGAAACTTCCTTAACACAACTCCAAATGGCTCAGGAGCTAAATGGAAGCTCATACGACTCTAAAGATTCTTTAAGGCAAAGGATGTCCTCTGGAGGATAAATCAACAGTCCAGAGATTGGGAAATAATCTTCATTAACCCTACATCTGATAGAGGGCTAATATCCAATATATATAAAGAATTGAAGAAGCTAGCCACTACAAAACCAAAAAAAAAAAAATCCAAAAAATGGAGTGTAGAACAAAATGAATTCACAACAGAGAAATCTCAAATGACTGAGAAGCAAGTAAAAAATTTTCAAAGTCCTCAGTGATTACGGAAATGCAAACCAAAGCAACCCTGAGATTCCACTTTACATTAATCAGAATGACTAAGTTCAAAAACTCTGGTGACAACACATGTTGTCAAGGAGATAGAGAAAGAGGAACACTCCTCCATTTCTGGTGGGATTGCATACTGTTTCAACCACTATGGAAATCAGTCTGAAGGTTCCTCAGAGAATAGGAAATAGATCTACCTGAAGACTCAGCTATACCACTATTGGGTATATACCCAAAAGATGTCCCACCATACCAAAGAGGCACATGTTCAGTATTCACAGTGGCCTTATATGTGATAACCAGAAGCTGGAAAGAACATAGATATCCCACAAGGAAAGAATGGATACAGAAATGTGGTTCATTTGCACAATGGAATACTACTCATCTGTTAAGAAAAAGAACATCATGAGTTTTTTCAAACAAATGGAAAAAACAACAAAAAAATATCATCCTGAGTGAGATAATTCATACCCAAAAGGGCATGCTTGGTATGTACTCACTAAAAAGTGGATATTCACCAAGAATGTACAGGAGACACAGGATAAGATACACAGAACTGAAAAAGGTTAATAAACCAAAGGGCCCAAATGATGCTGCCTCAATCTCACTTTGGAAGGAAAAGAAAACAATCAAATAAGGACAGAGTGTGTGAGGGATCTGGGTGATATAGGTAACAGGTAGGTGAAGGAGGAACATGATCAATTATTGTGGGGGAAACTGGACTGAAGACCTGAGGGTCAGCAGAAAGGAAATAGGAAAAATTGGGATGTAGCAGGTGGGTGGGGGGTCCTCTAGAATGTGCCTGAGACCTGGGAGATTAGAGACTCTCAGGAATAAAAGGAGGGAACTGGGATGATATGCTCTACAGTGAGGAGGAGGAATCTCTGTTTTCATCAATATTACTCAGATTATCCTAAATATGGTTTTATTATTAAATTGCATTAATATATTTTACTAATCACATTATTAAAACCTATAAATTCTACAGGTTACTCAACTCTTCATAATATTTCCATACATGCATAGGTTATACATTATCATTTCTAGTTTTCTACACGTTTCACCATTTTCTTTTGTCTTCTCCAATATCACAGTAATGTAATGTAAGAGTGACACAATAGTGGAATTAGAACTAGAAGAAAGAATTCTGAATGGTGTATATGTATAGGAACTAATTGTGTAAAAGTTCATCTATCAAAGGTGTGTCAGTTTAATAACTGCCCTGAAGAGACAATTCTAAAGATTAATTGAAACAGCCAAGACTCTGAGAAATCTCAATATTTCTGAAAGTCCTAAATCTAAATGCAGGTTTTCTGTGTGCCTTTTCTTTTATTTCTGCATACTTACATTTAAAAATTTAAATGTATTCATGCAAATTTTCTGTAATTGTATAGAGGTTCTCACTATTTTTTATTAAAAACCTTTATATTTTCTGAAATCCATTTAATAGGAATGAGTAATCCATAAATAATGAGTCAGGGAGGAACGGAAAATTACTCACTTCTCATAAGTAATAAATGACGAGGGAGGGAGCCTACCGGCCTCCCTTTGGCGACCTCTGTTCCAGGAATCGACTGCACTGAGGATACAGGTACCCAGGATCCACCTAATATAACATCGCTTGGGACACAGCCTGTTGGGCTTCCATCTGTGCCCAAGAGTAGGGCAGTGCTGTGGATGTCTGGGCGCCAACTCTGCTGTGAGCCATCTGCCCTGCAGAGTGATCTGCGCCAAGAGAGTGCAGAGTGCACTCCATCATCTTTGCTCCTGCAACTTGAACCTCCAGACACAGGGACAATAAAGCATAATATCGCTTGGGTCTCAGCCAGCTTGTGTGTTCCCTGCTCCAAAGAGCTGGGCAGGTCAGTGGTCACCTACAGGACAGCTCTGCTTGTGGGACATCTGCCCTGCAGAAGGACCCCTGCTCTGGGAGAGAGCACACACACACACAGGGCGGGAGCATATCAGCCTCCCCTTGGAGACCTCTTCTCCAGGAATCCAGAACGCTTAGCCTTTGGATGTGCAGGGATTCCCCAATATAACATCACTTGGGGCAAGGCACATCAAGCATCCAAAGTCACTCAGGAGCAGGGCAGGCCCCAGAAATCGGTGCCAGGGGAATCCCGGTAATCCAGGGGGTCAGAAATAGCCTTGCAGGCTCACAGGAGGTCCAACCAACAGTCAGTGACTGCACGAACAACTAACACTAGAGGTAACCATATGTCAAAAGGCAAATGTAGGAACGTTACTAACAGAAATCAAAGTAATTATGGCACCATCCGAACCCAACTCTCCAACAGCAGCAAGTCCTGGACACCCCATCACACCTGAAAGACTGGATTTAAAATCAATTCTCATGAAGCTATTAGAGGATTTCAAGAAGGAGAAAAATAAATCTCATAAAGAATTACAGGAGAACATGAATCAAAGGGTAGAAGTCCTTAAAAAGGAAACACAAAAATCACTTAGAGAAATGCAGGAGAACATGGGTCAACAGATGGAGGCCCATAAGGAGGCAACACAAAACTTGCTTAAAGAAATGAATCAACGGGTAGATGCCCTTTCAAAGGAATCACAAAAATCGCGTAAAAATGCAGAAGAATATGGGTCAACAGGTGGAGGCCCATAGGGAGGCAACACAAAAATCGCTTAAGGAAATCGCTTAAGGGTAGATGCTCTTACAAAGGAAACATGAGAATTACTTAAAGAAAAGCAGGTGACTATGGATCAACAGATGGAAGACAATGAGGAGGAAACACAAAAATCACTTAGAGAAATACAGGACAACTTGGGGCAACGGGCAGAAATCCTGAAAGAGGAAATGCAAAAATATCTTAAAGAAATATAGGAAAACACAAGGAAACAATTGAAGGATCTGAGCAAATCCATCCAGGATATAAAAAGGGAAGTAGAAACAACTAAGAAATCAAAAAGCGAGACTACTGTGGAGATAGAAAACCTTGGGAAGAAATCAGGAGTCATAGATGCAAACATCAACAATAGAATACAAGAGATGGAAGAAAGAATCTTAGGTGCTTAGAAAGCATCAAATCAACAGTCAAAGAAAATGCAAAATGCAAAAAACGTGTAACCCAAAACATCCAGGAAATCCAGGACACAATGAGAAGACCAAACCTAAGATTATAGGTATAGATGAGAGTGAAGATTTGCAACTTAAAGGGCCAGTAAACATCTTCAACAAATTTATGGATGATAACGTCCCTAACCTAAAGAGACAGATGCTGATGAACGTACAAGAAGCCTACAGAACTCCAAACGGACTGGACCAGACAGAAATACCTCCAGTCAAATAATAATCAAAACACCAAATGTACTAAACAAAGAAAGAATATTAAAAGCAGTAAGAGAAAAAGGCCAAATAACATATAAAGGAAAACCTATCAGAATCACATCAGATTTCTCACCAGAGACTATGAAAGCCAGAAGATCCTGGGCAGATCTCATACAGACTCCAAGAGAACACAAATGCCAGCCTAAACTACTATACCCAGCAAAACTCTCAATCACCATAGATGGAGAGACCAAGAAATTCCATGATGAAACTAAATTTACATGATATCTTTCCACAAACCCAGCCCTACAAAAGATAATAGATGGAAACCGACAATACAAGGAGAGAAACTACACCCTGGATAAAATGAGATAGTAACATTCTTTCATCAAACCCAAAAACAGATAACAACTCAAACATAAAGATAGCATCAAGAATAGCAGGTGGCAATAATCACTATTCCTTAATCTTTCTTAATATCAATGATCTCAATTCCCCAATAAAAAGACCTAAACTAACAGAGACGATATGTAAACAGGACCCAGCATTTTGGTGCATGCAGGAAACACAGCTCAGTGTCAAAGACAAACACTACCTCAGAGTAAAAGGCTGGACAGCAATTTTACAAGCAAATGGTCCCAGGAAACGAGCCAGATTAGCAATCCTAATGTCAGATAAAATTGACTTTCAACCTAAAGCCATCAAAAAAGACACAGAAGGACACTACATACTGATCAAAGTAAAAATCCACCAAGAAGGACTCTCAATTCTGAATATCTATGCTCCAAATGCCAGGGCACCCTCATTCATAAAAGAAACTTTACTAAAGCTCAAAGCACACATTGCACCTCACAGAATAATAGTGGGTGACTTCAACACTCTGCTCTATTAAATGGATCGTTCAGGAAAGCAGACACTAAACAGGGACACAGTGAAACTATTGAAGCCTTGGACCAAGCGGAACTAACACACACACACACACACACACACACACACACACACACACATGTAACATTTCATCCTAAAGCAAAAGAATATACCTTCTTCTAAGCACCTCATGGTACCCTCTCCAAAATCGACTTGGTCACAAAACAGACCTCAACAGATATAAGAATATCGAATTAATCTCATGCCTCCTATCAGATCACTATGAAATAAGGGTAGTCTTCAATAACAAAGAAAAACAGCAGAAAGCCCACATACATGTGGAAGCTGAACAATGCTCTCCTCAATGATACCGTGATCAAGGAAGAAATAAGAAAAAAATCAAAGGGCACCTGCACAGGGAAGGAGTATACCAGCCCCCCCTCTATGACATTGGCTGCGGAGATTGACTGCACCGAGCCTCCAGGTACGCAGGGATTCCCCAATACAACATCACTTGGGACACAGCCTGTTGGCCGTCCATCTGTGCCCAAGAGCAGGGCAGCTCTGTGGTGGTCTGGGTGCCAGCTCTGCTGTGGGACATCTGCCCTGCAGAGAGATCTGCGCGGAGAGGGTGCACAGTGCACTCCGCCATCTCTGCTCAGGCAACAGAGCAATTGGCTCCTCCAGGTGCAGGGATAATCAAGCATAATATCACTTGGGACTCAGGCAGCTTGTGTGCTCCCTGCTATCAAGAGCTGGGCAGTTCTGTGGTCATGTACACGCCAGTTCTGCTGTGGGACATCTGCCCTGAAGTGGGATCTGCACTGGGAGAGAGCACACCCGCACAGGGAAGGAATACACCAGCTCCCCCTTGGAAACCTCTGCTCTGGGGATTGACTATGCTGAGCCTTCAGATGTACAGGAATTCTGCAATATAACATCACTTAGGGCAAAGCACATCAGGGCTCCAAAGTCACTCAGGAGCAGGGCAGCCCCTCAGTAAACAGTGGCAGGGGAATCCCTGTAATCCGGGGTAGGGGGTAGAAATAGCCTTGCAGGCTCACAGGAGATCCAACCAACAGCCAGTGACAGCAGAAACAACTAACACCAAAGATAACCAGATGGGAAACGGCAAACGTAGGAATGTTACTAACAGAAATCAAGGCAATATGGCACCATCCGAACCCAACTCTCCAACAGCAGCAAGTCCTGGATACCCCATAGCACGGGAAAGGCAAGATCTGGATTTAAAATCACTTCTCATGATGCTATTAGAGAATTTCACGAAGGACGCAAATAAATCTCATAAAGAAATAGAAGAGAACATGAATCAACCTGTAGAAGCCCTTACAACGGAAACGCAAAAATCACTTAGAGAAATGTAGGAGAATATGGGTCAACAGATGGAGGCCCATGAGGAGGCAACACAAAAAATCGCCTAAAGAAATGAATCAATGGGTAGATGTCCTTACAAAGGAACCACAAAAATTACTTAAAGAAATGCAGGAGATTATTGATCAACAGATGGAAGCCCATAAGGAAGAAACACAAAAATTGCTTAAAGAAATACAGGAGAACTAGGGACAACAGGCAGAAATCCTGAAAGAGGAAATGCAAAAATATCTTAAAGAAATACAGGAAAACACAGAGAAACAATTGAAGGATCTGAGCAAATCCATCCAGGATATAAAAAGGGAAGTAGAAACAACTAAGAAATCAAAAAAGGAGACTACTTTGGAGATTGAAAACCTTGGAAAGAAATCAGGATTCATAGATGCAAATATCAACAATAGAATACAAGAGATGGAAGAAAGAATCTTAGGTGCTGAAGATACCATAGAAAGCATCAACTCAACAGTCAAAGAAAATGCAAAATGCAAAAAACGTGTGACCCAAAACATTCATGAAATCCAGGACACAATGAGAAGACCAAACCTGGGGATTATAGGTATAGATGAGAGTGAAGATTTGCAACTTAAAGGGCCAGTAAGTATCTTCAACAAAATTATGGAGGAAAACTTCCCTAACCTAAAGAGAGAGACGCCGATGAACATACAAGAAGCCTACAGAACTCCAAACAGACTGAACCAGAACAGAAATACTTCCCGTCACATAATAATCAAAATACAATTCAAGACCCATATCTAAACATAGTAAAAGCAATTTACAGCAAACTGGTAGCCAGCATCAATCTAAATGTAGAGAAAATTGAAGCAATCCCACTAAAATCAGGGACTAGACAAGGCTGCCTCTCTCTCCATATCTTTTCAATATAGTACTTGAAGTTCTAGCTAGAGCAATTACACAACAAAAGGAGGTCAAATGGATACAAATTGGAAAGGAAGAAGTCAAACTATTACTATTTGCAGACGATATCATAGTATACATAAGTGACTCAAAGAACTCCACCAGAGAACACCTACAGCTGATAAACAACTTCAGCAAAGTGGCCGGATATAAAATTAACTCAGGAAGTCAGTAGACTTCCTATACTCAAAGGATAAGTAGACTGAGAATGAAATAAGATAATTGATACCCTTCATGATAGCCACAAACAATATAAAGTATCTTAGTGTGACTCTAACCAAACAAGTGAAAGATCTGTATGACAAGATCTTCAAGTCTCTTAAAAAAAGAAATTGAAGAAGACCTCAGAAGATAGAAAAATCTTCCATGCTCATGGATTGGCAGGATTAATACAGTAAAAATGACCATCTTGCCAAAAGCAATATACAGATTCAATGCAATCTCCATCGAAATCCCAACTCAATTCTTCATAGAGTTAGATAGAGCAATTTAAAAATTCATTTGGAATAACAGAAAACCCAGGATATCTAAAATTACTCTCAAGAGTAAAAGAACTTCTGGGGGAATCAGTATCCTGGATCTCAAGCTGTACTACAGAGCAATAGTGTTAAAAACTGCATGGTATTGGTACAGTGACAGGCATGTAATCAATGGAACAGAATTGAAGACCCAGAAATGAATCCACACTCCTATGGTCACTTGATCTTTGACAAAGGAGCTAAAACC
This sequence comes from Tokudaia tokunoshimensis, assembly GCA_036184795.1. Taxonomy (NCBI): domain Eukaryota; kingdom Metazoa; phylum Chordata; class Mammalia; order Rodentia; family Muridae; genus Tokudaia; species Tokudaia tokunoshimensis. The sequence goes on from BTHU01000008.1 coordinate 19,087,157, forward strand.
ATCCAGTGGAAAAAAGATAGCCTTTTCAACAAATGGTGCTGGTTCAACTGGAGGTCAACATACAGAAGAATGCAAATTGATCCATTCTTATCTCCTTGCACTATGCTCAATTCCAAGTGGATCAAGGACCTCCACATAAAACCAGACACACTGAAACTAATAGAAAGGAAACTAGGGAAGAACTTTGAACACATGGGCACAGGAGAAAATTTCCTGAACAGAACACCAATAGCTTATGCTCTAAGGTCAAGAATTGACAAATGAGACCTCATAAAATTACAAAGTTTCTGTAAGACAAAGGACACTGTCATAAGTATAAAGCGGCCACCAACTAACTGGGGGAAAATCTTTACCAACCCTGTATTCGACAGTAGGCTACTATCCAATATGTACAAAGAACTCAAGAAGTTAGACTCCAGGGAGCCAAATAACCCTATTTAAAAAATGGGGTACAGAGCTAAACAAAGAGTTCTCATCTGAAGAATATCTAATGGCTGAGAAGCACCTAAAGAAATGTTCAACATTCTTAGTCATTAGGGAAATGCAAATCAAAACAACCCTGAAATTCAATCTCACACCAGTCAGAATTGCTAAGATCAAAAACACAGGAGACAGCAGTTGTTGGCAAGGATGTGGAGATAGAGGAACACTCCTCCACTGCTGGTGGGATTGCAAGCTGGTACAACCACTCTGGAAAGCAGTCTGGCAGTTCCTCAGAAAATTGGGCATGACACTCCCGGAGGATCCTGCTATACCACTCCTGGGCTTATACCCAGAGTTTTCCCCTTTATGCAATAAGGACACATGCTCCACTATGTTCATAGCAGCCTTATTTATAATAGCCAGAAGCTGGAAAGAACCCAGATGTCCCTCAATGGGGGAATGGATCAGAAGATGTGGTATATTTATACAATGGAATTCTACTCTGCAATTTATAACAATGAACTCATGAAATTCCTAGGCAAATGGTCAGAACTTGAAAATATCATCCTTAGTGAGGTAACCCAATCACAAAAGAACACACATGGTATGCAATCACTGATAAGGAGATATTAACCCAGAATCTTGGAATACCCAAGACACAATTCACATATCAATAGATTTCCAAGAAGATGGAAGGAGAGACCCCTGGTCCTGGAAAGACTGGATGTAGGGGAATACCAGGACAGAGAAGCAAGAGGGGGTTGAATGGGAACAGGGGAGGGAAGAGGGCTTATGCGACTTTCGGGGAGGGAGAAAATGGGAAAAGGGAAATCGTTTGGAATGTAAAGAAAAAAATATAGAATAGAAAAAAAATAAGATGTTTGTCACACACACATATAATACACACACACTCATTCACATGTTCACACACACACAAACACACACACATATATCCCATACCACCTAAAGCATTTGTTACTGATGCGTGTGTAAGAACATTCAAACATGATAACCTGACCAAGCTCACAGAATTAGTAGGGAATTTCAAGATATGTGTGTTTGTTTGTGCTTGTGTGTGCTTGTGTGTGCATGTCTGTGTGTGTATGTGTGTGTGTGTGTGTGTGTGTGTGTGTGTACCTTTGATGTTTGTTGTTCATAGGTACATACATAAGGGCTGATGCCTTGATCACCTGTGAAGATATTCATTCCTTGTTGAGAATGATGTTCTCTCTCTTTTATCTGAGATTAATTTCCTGTAGGCACTTCATCTGGAAATTGAGCCTTAAAAGAAGATCATACATATTTGCATGTTAATTGGTTTTATTATTTTTCAGGTCTTGTTTACGTGAAGACAATATTGACATTTCATGGGAGAAGCCACCCCCCCATCATATACAGGAGACAGAATGATGTAACAGATGCCTGATTATCTCCCTCTTCCAAATTCCACTCTCTTCATTTTCTGACATGGTTCCAAAGCCTTCTATGTCAGGGTTGTCCTTTTTATGGATGAATTGAGATTTTGTATCACATAGCAAGTGGGTCTTTCATTTTTAGTAGTTCTGTCTTTCTCTAATGATCTAATCTGCTACAAAATGATCTTTCTTGTATAATGGGTAAGAGTTACACTTATATGTCCATATAAGAATAAATAAATAGAATATGTTCAGTAATTATACTGGTTTAGGTAAGGTGAAAGAGGAGGTACTTTTCCAGCATCCTCAGATAAATCTTATTGTTCCCCATTGTCCTACTTGTGCTTTCACAGAACTTGTAAGTAACTGCTATCTTTTCAGTGGATCTCAGAACTTTATTTTATGATAAGTATGTGGAATTCATAATATACAGTACTTTCATGGATGGGAAATACAAGTGCAGGGAATATTGCTGGAAAAGAAGAAACAGTCCATAAAGAACCTTCTGCTCTCATCATGAATTCAAACAATATTTGTAACTTCTGTTCTTTTTTCTGAGTTCAACAGAAACTTCTACAGATAATTCAGAAGTTTAACTCCAGTGGGAAAAATCAAATTCAATCATGTGTTAAAAAATAAATACCTGTTTAAAAATATGACATAACGGCATAAAGGCTAACTCCATAAATGTCAGAATAATACCATAAGAATAGATTCAGGATAATGCCATAAATGTCAGTACAATGTAATAAATATCAGAAAAATAGCATACTCATTGCAATATCCATGAGTAGGTAGTAGGCTCTGGTGTCTGAAATATTCACTTAGCTTATTTATTCTTTTTGTACATATTACTATAAATAATGTGAGTTAGTACCTTCAGATAATTATTTCTATAACCTTTTTTTCAGTCAGCTTCTACAGACACTGTCCAGCAAATTAATCTCAAATTTTCCAAATAATAATTCAAAATCCTCACAGAGCAGAGAAGACCCAACAGATATTTTCATATACAAGAATAATGACCTTTACTTTTTTGCTATCTAGTCACTATTCTAAGAGAAGCAAATTGTTGGAGGTCTTCCATTTCACTCATCCAGTGATCTATGAGACAGTTCAGAAGGCCATATTGGAAGTAACAATGTAATATTAAGAAATAGATGTTCTGGCAGAACTTCTCAGGAGAAAAACACAGAGGTGGATGCTTGCAGCTAACCATTGGAATGAGTGTGGGATCCGTGATGGAGGACTTGGAGAAGGGATTGAAGGAGCTCAGAAGGTTTACAGCTCTATGGAGGGAACAACAGTGTCAACCAGCCAGACCTCCCAGAGCGCCTGGTGACTGGACCACCAACCAAGGAGTACACATGGAGGGACCTATGACTCTGGCCACATATGTGGCAGAAGATGGCCTTGATGGACATCAGTGGGAGGAGAGGCCCGTGGGTCTGAGGGTGTTCAATGGCCAAGTGTAGGGGAATTCCAGGCAGGAAGATGGGATTGGGTGGGCGGATGAGCACTCTCACAGAGGAAGGAGAAGGGGAGATGGGATCATGGGTTTTTGAAGGGGAGACCAGGAAAGGGAAAAACAAGTGGAATGTAAATAAAGAAAATATCTAATTAAAATAAACAGAAAAAAATAAAATCAATGAAAAAGAAAATAGATGTTAAATGATTTTTCTCAAAGCTTTCTTCATATCTTTGTTTCTTAGACTATAGATAAATGGATTCAGCATTGGAGGAAGCACAGTATACATCAGTGATGCTACCGATGTCTTCTTGTGTGATTCTGTAAATGCAGAACTAATGTATACACCAAAAGCTGTCCCATAGAACAAGGAAACAACTGACAGATGAGACCCACATGTTGAGAAAGCTTTATGCCTACCACCTGATTCTGGCATTCTGAGAATGGAAGAGATAATTTTAAAGTAAGAAAAAATAATCCCTACTAGGGCCACACCACCTAATGTACTACTCATTGTATATATTAGAATGTTATTGATGAGAGTGTCAGAACATGCAAGCTTGATAACCTGATAAAGTTCACAGAAAAAGTGGGGAATTTCAAGAAATGTACAGAAAGATAGCCGCAAAATCATTGTACCATGTAGAAGGGCATCTACAGTGCTAATGTACAGAGACAATAATATCATAAAAAAACACACGTGGAGTTTCATGATGGCTGTGTAGTGAAGGGGATTGCAAATGGCCACATAACGGTCATAAGCCATTGCTGCAAGAAGAAAGTTTTCCATTCCAGCAAAAAGTAAGATAAAGCTGAGCTGGGTAATGCAGCCTGTGTAACTGATGGCATTGTTCTGTTTCTGAAGGCTTATCAGTATCTTAGGAACAGTGGTGGTGCTGAAGCAGATATCACTGAAGGACAAGTTTGAGAGGAAGAAGTACATTGGAGTATGGAGGTGAGAGTCATACACAATGGCCAAGATGATGAGCAGATTCCCAGAAACTGTCACTAGGTACATAAGCAGGAACACTCCAAAGAGAATGGGCTGAAGTTCTGGATTCTCTGAGAGTCCCAAGAGAAAGAATTGTATTACTCTTGTCTGGTTTTCTGATTCCATAATTTATTAGAATCTGAACGGGAAAATAGAAGTGATTGGTTACAAAATCAAATGGACAAAATCACTCTGACCCTGCTCCCATTTTTTCATATCCACCCTTTGTAATCTACTTCTTTACTTTGCACCCTCCTCTGTACTTTAATATTTTATGTAGTGGATGCCTTTTCTTATATTACAGAACCAAACAAGAATAAGAGAAAATTATACATAATTTTAAAACTAAAAATTCTCCAAAGTTCTAGGAATATGAAAATCAAACTAAATCATTGGGAAATATATTCTTAGTTGGTATTCTATGTTCCATACATTTAAATCGGGCTTCAGTGTCCAGCTTGTAAACAAGAAAATAGTTTTCAAATGTGTCCTTCTTTAAATTGTATAACAAAAACGATTGTAAAATATGATTTAAAGTTGAGGGGAAGAGAATGTGAAAAAAAAATCTAAATCTTTAAGAGCAGAAATTGGGATGCAAGAGACATTTAGCTTGCTGATTGTGAATTATTTATGCATAAACATGGTCAGACCACTTTTCACAATATAGCACATGAAAGAAATGATAGGTTTGTGAAGACATTATCTGGAAGAAATTCTACACAAAGAGCTATTGGCAACTTAGGAAAGTTTGGAGTAAAAGATATAGTCTTTCCCTGTAAGAGCACAATGCCAATGTCCAATGCCAAAATGTGACTCCTGAAAAAAAAACTTACAAGTAGTATCATATGGACTGGATAGGTTATATTTAAGAATATATATATATATATATATATATATATATATATATATATATATATATATATATAGAGAGAGAGAGAGAGAGAGAGAGATGATAGATAGATAGATAGATAGATAGATAGATAGATAGATAGATAGATAGATAGATAGATAGAGAGAGAGATAGAGATATGTATATTTATGAACATGTACATATAGGTATACAAAAACATGAAAAATGAGGACATTAATTTAAAGGAGAACAGGGATAATATATGGGAAGGAGAATAATAAAGAGAAAAATGCCTTATGTATATTACAATCTTAAAAATAATAATTAAAACAATTAAAAATAATCTTCTGAATAATAATGACAGGATTTAGTGAAGAATAATGTATTACTATTGTCATTGCATATATTACACCCAGAAAATCAAGAAAAACACAATTCAATAAATAACACTGATATTACTATTGTCTCATGGACTTATAGTGATGCATAGATAAAAAAACGTATAGTTGCCATGTCAACATAAATAATAGTTCCAAGACACACTTAATTTTATAGTACAAATCAGTAATGTAATAATCTTTAAATTTTTGTAAATAATTCAATTATATAATGACATATTTAAACTTTTTAATATTTGTGAAAAAATAAAACTCTCATTATTAACCATTAAATTAAAATATGTTGAATATTATCATTATATGTTACTAGAAGGAAAATGATGCACATTTACTTCTGTAATTTATGTGACCTGTGCATTTTTATTTTCTCACTGGTATGCAATGGTGCTTTTCATTATTCTTCTAAGAGTTTTAGTGTACTTGTTTATTAAATCTAGAGTAATATCTTTGTTTTTCTTTTTAAAATACTATTTGCATTCCATGCCAATTCTAATTGATCTTAGCAATATATTCTTCTCAATATCATTAATATTAAGCTCATTTATTCCAGTGCTTTATGTACATGAAAAGTTACTTATATTTTTCTCTCCAATAGGATATTTATTGGATGGTATTAATATGTATATGCTCAAAAATGTGAAATCTGTAAAATTCTTTTTAAATCTATATTAAGAATAATTAAATTATACTATATATTTTCTCTATTAAAAACAATAATGGTGTGAAATATAAATAATTACTTAAACTATTATATCTGATTTTTTTATAGAAAAATCAGATCTGGTGGCAAAAGAATCTGACTGCCTTATTATGGACATATGTAGATATTATTGTAATATTTATATTCAGTGTTCTTACTTTTAAAATTCAAATATCAAAGCAGTTGTAATCATTGCTGGAAGAGCCTCTCAGAGGGCAGCCATACCAGGTTCCTGTCAGCAATTGCTTCTTGCCATCAGCAATAGTGTCTGGGTTTGGTGTCTGAAGATAGAATGGATCCCTACGTTGGGCAATCTCTGGATGGCCTTTCCTTCATTCTCTGTTCCATTTTTTGTCCCTGCGTTTCCTTTAGATAGGAAAAATTCTGGGTTAAAATTTTTGAGATGGGTATGTGGTCCCATCCCACAACCGGGGACCATGTCTGTCTACTGGAGGTGGTCTGCAGGTTCTATCTCTCCTTTGTTGGTTATTTCTAATAATGTCATCCCTGTTGGGTTCTGGGAGCTTTTAGCTTCCCTGGCATCTATGGCTGTCTCATGTGAGGCTCTGCCAGCCCCTAACTAACACTGATGCAGATACAGAGAACCATCAGACTGAGTCCAGGAACTCAATGTTAGGGGAAGGACTGAAGGAGCTGAACAGGAGTGCAACCATGTAGAAAGAACAACAGTATCAACCAGAACACACAGAGCTCCCCAGTATTAAACCACCACCCAAACAGTATATACATGCAGGAATCCATGACTCCATCTGTGTACGTAACAGAGGGTTGCTCTATCTGGCATCAATGGAAGGGGAGGCCCTTGGTCCAGCAGAGGCTTGATGCCCTAGCATAGGGGAATGTTAGAGAGGTGAATTAGGCATGGTTGAATGGTTGAAGATGCACAATCATAGAGGCAAAGAAGAGGAGGGAAAAGATAGTGGGTTTGCAGAGAGGAGACTGAAAAGTGAGACATTTGAAATGTATACAAATAAAAACAATGAATAAAAACTTAAAGAATAAAGTTATAATAATGTCTAATCCTGCATTAAGTTTTATTTATAGCACAAAAGAGAAAGTCAGCCATGATTTTGTCTAAATTTTCCCTGAGTCAATAGATAAAAAATTAGCTTCCACTTTATATATAACTTTGCCAGGCCTAAATGATTTAAAATTCAGTTCATCCTGAAAAACCTTCACAAAATAGGAAAAGTATATTGGCATTGAGATTTAGAATTAGTGTAAGAAATTAACAGAATGGAAGCTGCTCAAATGTTGGTATATGGGTAGACACAAGCATGAAAAATGACTGAAAGTTCTGCAGATATCTGGCATTTCCTTATCCCACACATTCTTGAATGCACCTATTGATTATCTCCTGCCAGTGGTAATGAAGATAACTAAAAGAGACTTAAGATTACCTGGACTTCAAGATTAAAGTATGACATTCAGTTTTTCCCTGGATTTTAAGAAAAATATGGAAATGTTCTGAGGAACAGAGAAAGGTGGGGAAGCAAGTTGACCCTGTAGAGAAATGGTGATTACTAAAAGCAGGGCCAGGAAAGCTTCCTACTACCTGTACAAAGCTAATAAGTAGATGGTCACCATTAGATTGGATGTAATCTCCATGGCTCTTGGGGTTTAATATCCAAAGTTCCTCATTAGTCAAACAGTTCCAATCTCAAGTGATTGTAGGGCAGCACTAACATATATTTCACCTTTTACCATCTGTTTCTTATTATTCCACTTTCAAATCACTCACCATGATAGTTTATTAATTCACTGGTTGCTATGATTACTCAATGTTCAATACTGAGAACCAAATATTTGAAAATAACCACAACTTCTAATAGTTTTAGTATGTCAAGTCTTGTGCATTTTATCCATCTATATATGTAAATATGGATTTAATTTAATTCTCTGCATGTGAATATAGTCTCCCTGCATTATTTGTTGAAAAACTCTCATTTTTCTAATGTATTTTGGCACCGTTTTCAAAACTTGAAGGATTTTACCTGTGTGGCTTTATTTCATTGCATCTCCATCAGGCTCCATTGTACTATATGTCTGTTATGATATTACCTTTGTCCCTGTGATATTGTCCTATAACTTGAGATTTATATTGTGATTCTGAGAATTACTTTTTCTTTCCTGAAGTTTTCCATATAGATTTTTGTTATTATTTATATTTTAATCTTTTGTTTACAGTTCAGTCATTAACCCCTTCCTGATCACTCCTTATCCCATTTTTCTTCCCCTGTCACCAAGAAGTTGGACCCACACTGACCCACCCTACCCCTACCTCACCCTACCAGGCCTCCCAACTCTGTGCGGCCTCATGTCTCTCCAGGGTTAGGCACATCTTCTCTCACTGAGACCAGACCGGGCAGTCCTCTGCTATATAAGTGTTGGGGATCTTTTACCAGCTAGTGTGTGCTATCTGGTTGGTGGCTAAGTGTGTGAGAGATCTCAGGGGCCCACGTTAGTTGAGACTTCTGGTCTTTTTGTGGGGTTTCCCATCTCCTCAACTTCTTCCAGCCTTTCTCTAATTCAACCACAGGGATCCCTGATTGCAGTGCATTGGGTGGGTATAAGTATTTTCATCTGTCTCTTTCACCTGCCTGTTGGGTCTCATAGAGTGCAGCCATGCTATACTCATATGTAAGTACACCATAGCATCAGTAAAAGTGTCAGGCCTTGGACCCTCCCCTTCAGATAGATCCCAATTTGGACCAGACACTGGGTCTCCTTTTCCTCAGTCTCTTCTTCATTTTTGTCCCTGAAGTTTCTTTTAGACAGGAACAATTCCGGGCCAGAGTTTTGACTGTGGGATGCTAACCTCATCCCTCAACTTGATGCCCAGTCTTTCTACTGGAGGTAGAAGTTATGTCATTTTAAAACTCTTTTGACAATTTATTCACCATATATATTTTACAATCTTCCCATCATTCAATAACAACACCTTTCTAGCTTTATTGTTTAAAGTTATTCCTATTCCTTTATTTTAATGTTCCCTTGTATGTTCACAAATTTACCTCTTGTTATACAATAGGTTTGTCCTGAGCAGTCAACTATTACATTGAAAACTAATTTTAATATTTAGATTTGGATCTTTTTATGGACACATGCCTCCATTTCTTTGTGATAAACAAAGAATTAAATATGAATTAATAGATATAGAACTCTTTGATTCAAAACTGGTAAAAATGCTTTTAAACATGATCAATCCATTACATATTCTTAGCAGAATTATATGAAAAATTACATTTTTTCATATCTGTATCATGCATAAAATGGATTTCTTTGCATTCTCTATTTTATTAGTGTAAGTCTTGACAAAATGGTAATTCCCATTAAGAAAATTCCATTTATGTAAGTGATGAACTGTATCCATATTCATCCTTCTTTTGTTCAAATGTGTCATCCATTCTAAAGCTTCATATTTTTCTATTTAAATTTAATTTACATTTTCCTAATAACAAATAGACTAACTCCATTCATATGCTTCACTATATGTATGTATGTATGTATGTATGTATGTATGTATGTATGTATGTATGTATCTGTGTGTATATATATAAAGTTTCTAAATATTTCTATTATTAATTAACTATTTTCATTATTTATTCATGTTAGATTATAGGCTATTGTAATGTATTTGTGACTGTAGGAGTTCTTCAAAGTTATCAGCTTTTAGCTTCCTTATAACATAAAAATTATCATAATTCAGGAGAGAAATTTAGTGTAAAATGCCTATGCAAATCATAATTTTGTGAGAGAAATTAAAGAAAATTAATGGAATACAAAATATTTTAACTTTTAAGTTAATGGTGATTAATTAGTGAATAATGATTTAAAACTTTTAAGTACTAATTTTATGGCTGTTATAATATGTTCAATCTGAAACTTACCAAGGAGAGACAAAGACAGTGTTTGAAATATTTAGATAGAGAAACCTAAATCAATAACAAAACCAAAATAAATATATAAATAAACAAACTCAGTAATGTAAGGGTATAATTGCTATTTTTGTTTTTTGTTGTTTTGTTTTTATGAGACAGGGTTTCTCTGTGTAGCCCTGGCTGTCCTGGAACTCACTCTGTAGACCAGGTTGGCCTCAAACTCAGAAATCCACCTGCCTCTGCCCCCCAAGTGCTGGGATTAAAGGCGTGTGCCACCACTGCCCATAATTACTATTTTTAAATGTCTTTTTTCAATATTTTATTTATTTACATTCCAGCCATTGTCCCCCATCCAGGTCAACTAACACAGTTGCTCCTCTCCATTGCCTCCAAGATACTACCCCCCTCCAGGCCTCCCGCATCCCTGGGGCTTCAAGTTTCTCAAGGCTCACCTTCTATCACTGAGGACAAACCAGGCAGTCCTCTGCTATATATGTGCCAGGGGCCTCAGACTAGCCAGTGTATACTGCCTAGTTAATGGCTCAGTATCTGGGAGCTTCCTGGGTTCTGGGGAAGTTGAGATTTCTGGTTTACCTATGGGGTCATGCTCCACTTCAACTTCTTCATTTCTTCCCTTAATTCAACCATAAGGGGCCCTGACTTCAGTCCAGTGGTTGGGTGTAGGAATCTGCATCTGTCTCAATTAGCTGACTCTCAGAGGACAGCTATGCTGAGGTCCTGTCTGTAAGCACATCATACCAGCAGTAATAGTGTCAGAGCTTGGTGTACCCCTCCCACAAGAAATGGATAACAAATTGGGCTCGTGTCACTAAACCACCTTTCATTCAGTCTTTTATCCATTTTTGTCCCTGCAGTTCTTTTAGAAATGAATATTTCCGGGTCAGAAATTTTGACTGTGGGTTAGTAACCCTGCCACTCCACTTGAGGCCCTATTTATCTATTGGCAATGGGGTCCTCAAGTCCCCTCTTCCTTTGTTGGACATTTTGGCTAAGGTCACCCACATTGAGTCTTGAGAGTCAATGAGAGTCACCTCCTCCATCTCTGGTACTTTCTAGAGTGTTGACTCACTCCCTTACCCCCAAGGCTGCATATTTTCAGTCATTCTCCTGGCCCTCTGTGCTACTCTCCTGTGTTATCAACCCATACTTGATCCTGTTTCCCTCTTCCCCTTCCCCTCCTCTCTCCCACATAGGTCTCTACCTCCCTCTGTGTCCCATGATTAATTTCTTCCCAAGACTAATTGGAATTGAATCATCCTCACATAAGCATTTCTGTTTGTGACACTTTTTATGTCACTAGGTATGCTTTACTTTTTGGCCAATAACCACTTATCAGTGAGTATAAACCATTCATTTCCTTTTGGAGCATGGTTACCTCACTTAGGAGGATATTTTCTAGTTTCATCCATTTGCCTGTAAGACTCATGATGTCCTTACTTTTAATAGCTGAATATTAGTCCATTGTGTAAATGAACCACATTTTCTGTATATATTCTTCAGATGAGCTACATCTGAGTTCTTACCAGCTTCTGACTAATAAATAAGACTACTATGACCATAATGGAGCACATGTTATTGTTATATGGTGGCATATCTTCTGGGAATATGCCCAAAAATGGTATGTCTGGGTTTTCAGGGAGAAATATTTCTAATTTTCTGAGGAACAACCAGATTAATTTCCAGAGTGGTTGTACTGGTTTCAATCCTACCAGCAATCGAGGACTGTTCCTCTTTCTCCACAACATTGAAGCATGTGCCGTCACTTTAAATTTCGATCTTTGGCATTCTGATTGGAGTAAGGTGGAATCTCAGAGTCATTTGGATTTGCATTTCCTTGATGACTAAAGACTTTGAACATTTTTCTAAGTGCTTCTTGTTTGTTAGAGCCTTCTCAGCTGCAAATTATCTATTTATCTCTGTACCCATGTTTTAACTGGCTTATTTGGGTTTTTGGAGGTTAACTTCTGATATCATTATATATTTTGGATAGTAGTCCTCTATCGGATATTGGGTTTATAAAGATTTTTTCACCAATCTGTAGGTTTCTGATTTGGATTTGCCCTACTGACTATGCCTTTTGCCTTACAGAAGCTTTACAGTTTCATGAAGTCTCATTTATCAATCGTTGATCTTAGAGTCTGAGCCATTGATGTTCTGTTCAGGAAATTTCCCACTATTCCAATGAAATAGAGGTTCTTTCCCCCTTTCCCTTCTATAAGATTCAGAGTATCTGATTTTATGTTGAGGTCCTTGATCCTCTTTTACTTGAGCTTTGCCCAAGGTGATAAAAATGAATCTATTTTCATTCATCTACATACAGTTCACCAGTTAGAGCAGCACCATTTACTGAAGATGTTTTCTTTTTCCACTGTATGTGTTTGGATTCTTTTTCAAAGATCAATTGACCATTGGTATATGAGTTTATTTCTGGATCTTTGATCCTATTCCATTGAATGACCTGTCTATCTCTGTACCAATACCATGCAGCCTATCACTATTGACTTGTATTATAGTTTGAGATAAGAAGTGGTGATTTCCCCAGAAGATCTTTTGTTGTTCAGAATTGTTTTGGCTATCCTGGCTTTTCTAAATGTCCTATTTTGGTCCATCTTGTCCCAGCAGAACTAGACACATACTCTTCCACTGAGACACAAAGAAGCAGTTCTGGTAGGGGGAATGGCAGGGAACAACCCCCATTCTATTTGTTAGCAAACCTACATGAAGACCAAGCTGCATTTTACAAATGTGTTGGGGGTCTATGTCCAACTCCAGGTTGCTGATCCAGGCTCTGTGGGCTCCCAAGATCCCTGGTTAGTTGACTTTCTTGGTCTACTTGTGGTGTCCTGACCTCTATGACTGACCTGCTCATTTCTATCTCAAACTCTTCCATAAAACTCCCCATTCTCCATGTGATGTTTGCTGTGGATCTTCTACATCAGCTTCCATCTGTTCTTGGATAAAGTCATACAGGAGACAGTCTTGGTTCCTATAGGCATGCATAGCAGAGTATAGTTAACAGTGTCCAGGATTGGCTCTATCACATGGGATCAGTCTCAAGTTGGGCCAGTCATTATTTGGCTGTTACCTCACTCACCACGACATCTTTATCTCTGCACATCTTGGGGTTTGAAGGTTTTGTGGGTGGATTTATTTCCCCCTCTGTCCTCAGGAACTCTTTCCTGACTAGAGGAAGTGACCACTTCAGTTTCTATATCCCTCACTTTTAGGTATCTCAGCTAGTGGCACTCCCATAGATTCCACATATCCTCCTCCAGCTGATTACCAGCCTCAAACTGGTTACCAGAGATGTCTACCACCCCACCACTGTACATATTCTCATTCCCAGGCTTCTCCTGACCCCCATGTCACCTTCTATTTCTATTCATATACATGTGAATTACATTATTTCATTTTAATGATTTCTATTCATATACATGTGAATTACATTATTTCACTTTTAACTTCATCCTATATATGTACCACATTTTCTTTATCTATTCTTCTGTCAGGAGACATCTAGGTTATTTCCAATCATTAGTTATTATGAATATGACAGCATTGCATATGGTAGAGCAAGTGTCGCTCTGGTACAATGAAGCATCCTTTGAGTATAAACCCAGGAGTTGTACATTTGGGTCTCTTCATGGATCAATTTCCATTTCCCTGAGAAATCACTGTGAGAACCCTATCAGAAACAGCAAGTCAGCTCCCCACGACTAAGAGGCGGGGACATAGCTGGACAGGAACTTTTCATTCCACCCATGGCTGCCTGGGGTAAGGACAGATATGGAAATGGGCTAAACAGAGAATTACCCTGCCTAGGGTGAAGACAGAGAGGGAAGTGACTCGGCAAAAAGATAATGCCAGGAAATACCACGAATACTACAAGGTGGGCAGGACAGGACCAAATGACAGACACAACCTCCCCATTAGAGTTGACCAATAATTTTAAATGTTGCTCAGGGTAACCAATCGCAGTCGTCCAACTCAGGCGACCACTGAACTCCTGGCCAAAATGTTTATAAAAAGGGTATGCTTTGTGAGCTCATGGTTTCCTCTTGTCTGCATGCTGGGGGACCCCAATGTACATTGGAACATTAAACCTCTTGTGGATTGCAGCAATTCTGGTTTCTGTGGCCTTATTGAGTGGGGGTCTTCTGACAGAATCTAACACCACCATACTGATTTCTGAAGAAAGTGTAAAAACTTACATTACCACTAGCAATATAGGAGTGTTCCCCTTGTTCCACATTATGTCTATTATGAGATGTAACCTTGTTTTCTATTTTAGTCATTCTGACAGTTATAAGATGGAATCTCAAAGTAGTTTTGATTTACATTTCCTTGATAGTAAAGGATGGTGAACATTTTTGAAGTATTTCTCAGCAATTTCTGCTTTCCCTTTTGATAGTCTATGGGAAGGGGGATTTCGATCTGATTGTAATGTAAATAAATAACTTAGTCAATAAAAAAAAATCTGAGGCCTTAACACTAATATGAATGATTTCCCATTCTCCAGAACTGTCACTGATGCTCATGTAACCTTCCTAATACCATTTCCTACACCCAAGGTCTTTGCATCATATAGACCAGACAGGAGAAGTTTTGAATGAATGCTTTGTACAATAAGCATTACTTGTAGAATAATAATAATAAACATAGTTCATTTCTCAAAAACAAGAAAAGAATGCCATCTGGCTCATATACATTTATAACTGCTTAGTCTTTCAGGAATGGCACTACTTGAGAAGGATTAGCAGGTGTGGCCTTCTTGAGGTAGATATGGCCTTTTGGAAGACATCTATTAAAGCTGAGTGGGCTTTGAAGTTTCAAAAGCCCAAGCCATATCCAGTTGTTCTCTCTGCTGCTTACATATCTGGATGTAGAAATTTCTGCTACTTATCCAGCTTCAGGTTAGCTTGTGTACCACCATGCTCCCTGTAATGAGCCTCTGTTGAATACTTTAACCTATTTTATAATAGTTGCCATGGTCATAGTGTTTCTTTGAAGTAATTAAAATCTACAGCAACTTTACTTCTGTTTTGATTCTGTGTAATAATTTGAAGAACATTGCTGTTAACTCTTCCTTGAAATTCTGATAAAATTTTGTGCTAAAACCATCTGATCTGGACTTTATATGATAAGGAGACTTTCAACTACTGCTTCTATTTCACTAGAGGTTATTGGTCTGCTTAAATTTTTATCTAATATTGATTTAACTTTAGTAATACCTATCAACAAAATAATCTTTTATGATTTTTAAAATTTAGATTTATATTTTTACATATACACTTTACATCTGCTTACTGCCTTACTCCAGTTTACTGGCTTCCACAATCTTTCCCCCACCATCTGAACTGGTAGGGGCCCTATGGGTATCCATCCACATTACCACTTCAAATCACTGCAATACTAGTCACTTCCTCTCCCATTGAGGACATACAAGTCAGCATAGCTAGAGGAACATTTCCTTGGTACGGGCAAAACCTTTTTGGATATTCCTTGCCTATTTCAGTTGTTCAGACCTGACATGAAATCAAGCTATACATCTGTTATGTGTGTGTGAGGAATCCTACAGCCAGTCTTTTTATGTTCTTTCATTGGTGGTTTAGTCTCTGAGAGCCCCAAGATTCCAGGTTAGTTGACTCTGTTGGTATTTTTGTGTAGTTCCTCTCCCCTTTGGCGCCCACAATTCATCCCTCTGTTCTTCCACAAGAGGCTCTAAACTCCATCCACTGTTTGGCTGTAGGTGTCTGTATTTGTATAAATCAGCTGCTGGGTGAAGCCTCTCAGAGAACAAAGTGCTCCCATCGGGTTGAAAGGTACTTGACCACAGAATGGATATCAAGTTGGAGTGGTTATTGGTTGGATGTTTCCTCAGTCTCTGCTCCATCTTACATGACTGTATTTCTGATAGAGAGGATAAATTTTAGTTTGAAAGTTTTATGGGAAAGTTTGTGTCACTAGTGCTCCGCTAGGGTTCCTGTCTGACTACTGCAAATGGACCCTTCATTTTCTATATACCCAATAAAGTGAGTCACAGGTAAGGTCACCTGCATTTATTTATTTATTTATTTATTTATTTATTTATTTATTTATTTATTTATTTCCCACATCACTGTCTCCTCCTGGAGATGACCCACCCCCTTGTCCTGTCAGTTGCAGATTTCCATTCATTTTCATGGACATCTAGCCATGTCTCCCATCTTTCCCCACACATGATCCTGGACCACCCCCATTCTCTTGGCCACCACCTTCCATTGCTGGTGGGAGTGTAAACTTGTACAACAACATTGAAAATCATGTTGGCAGTTTCTCAGAATCCTGGAAATAACTCTACCTCAAGACCAAGCTGTATCACTCCTTCAAATATAATCAAAAGGTGCTCCAACATCTCTTTAATGATTTTTAATTAAGCAAAATAAAAGTTTTTAAAATACATTATTATGATTCTCTGCATTTTCTCATTGTCTGCTGTTATCTCCCCTTTGCATTTCTAGTTTTATTAACTAGCATATTCTTTGTTCACTTTTTAGTTTATTTGGCAAAGGGTTTGTTAACTTTACTGATTTCTCAAAAAAGCAACTCATTGTTTCATTAATTTTATTTTTTGTTTGTTTTCTAGTTTTTCTTGTTATTCCTATTTAGTTGATATGATTCTTCACTTTGATTGTTTCTTGCTGCCTATCTTTTTTAGATATGACTTCTGTTTTTTTCTAGAGCTTTCAGACATACTGGCAATTACTAGCATGAAATCTATATATTTTTATGAAGGTTCTTTGTAATATGAAATTGCTACTTAGATTAGAATAATGTTCTTTGTGTTTCACAATTTTGGGTACACTGATATTTATTTTATCTCTATTCTAGGAAATGTTTGTTTTTTCCTTACTTTCTTTATTGATACATTTTTCATTCATTTTGTGAAGTATCTATGAGATTTTAAGCTTTCTGTTGTTCCTATTAATGTCTATCTTAAATTCACAATGATCAGATAGGATGTAGGTTGGTATTTCAATTTTCTTTCATGTGTTGAGGCTTGCTTTATGTCAGGTATGTCATCCATTTTTGAATAAAGCTCTATGAGATGTTGAGATGAGGGCATGTTTTTGCTCTTGGGTTGAAATGTTTTATAAAATATTTGTTAGGAGTATTTGCTTCATAACATCGGTTAGCTCCTTAAATTTTCTGTTTTGATTTTGTCTGGATGAAGGGTCTGTTAGCAGAAGGGTAGTAATAAAGTCTCTGAAGATCAGTGTGTTATGGACAATATGTGATTCAAGCGAGAGTATTGAATCTTTTATGAACTTGCCTTCCATTTTATTTGATGCATAGATGTTCAGAATTACTATGTCCTCTTTTTGGATTTTTCCTTTGGTAATTACATAATTTCTTTTATTGTCTCTTCTGATTTCTTTTGGTGTGATCTATTATTTTCAGATATTAAATGGTTACAACAGACAGCTTCTTACGTCCACTTGTTTCATATTTTTTCTATCATTTTCCTCTTGGTTTTAAAATGTATTTTTTTAGGCACAGCAGAAGAAGAAATCTTGTATTCCCATTCATTCTATTACTCTCCGTTTGTCATTGTTGCTTGTTTGTTTGTTTGGGATTTTTGATTTTTATTTTGATTTCTTTTAAATCAAGGAATTCAGAACACTGATTTAGATAGGTATCACTGGGCAGTGTTTGTTGATTTCTGAAATGTTGTTGTGTTGGTGGTGATGATGGTGGTGGTGGTGGTAGCTGTGTGTATGTACTTTGCTTTTGATTTCTTGGGTGTACTTAACCTCTTTAGATGAAATATTTCCTTCTAGCATCTTTTCTAGGTCTGTATTTTTAGATATATACTGCTTAATTTGTATTTATCATGGGATAACTTATTTTCCCCATCTATCATAATGGAAAATTTTGCTGAGTGTTGTAATCTAGCCTGATAACTATGGTATCTTTGAGAATCTCAAAGGTTAGTTCAGGCTTTTAGTGATTCCATTAAGAAGTCAGGTAGTATTCTAGTAGTTTTTCCATTATGTCACTTGTTCTTTTTCCCTTGCAGCTATTTTAAAATTAATTATTTTATTTATTTACATTCCAAACTTGCCTCCTTCAAGTCCACCCTCCCAAAGTTTTTCATCCCATTTCTCCTTACTTTTTCCATCAAGAGGGTACTCCCTC
Source organism: Tokudaia tokunoshimensis (assembly GCA_036184795.1). Lineage (NCBI taxonomy): Eukaryota > Metazoa > Chordata > Mammalia > Rodentia > Muridae > Tokudaia > Tokudaia tokunoshimensis. The sequence goes on from BTHU01000008.1 coordinate 19,105,503, forward strand.
CTCCCCAACAGGCATCCCTTTCCATGCGAGCATCAATACTCTCCAGGACTAGAGCTAGGCTCATCCTCTTCCATTGAAGCCAGACAAGGCAGTCTTCTGTTATAAAATTTACCAAAGGGCCGGGAACAGCCCATTTTTTGCCTTTTGTTTGGTGGCTTAGTCTCTGGGAGCTCCTAGAAGACCATGATTTTTACACTCTTGGTCTTCCTATGGGCTAGCCATCCTTTTCAGCTCCTTCAGTCCTTCACTTAACTCTTCTATATAGGTCCCTGACCACAGGCCAATAGTTGACTGTAAGTATCTACATCTATCTCATTCAACTTCTGGTAGAGCCTCTCAGATGACAGTCATATTAGCTTTCAGTTTGCAAGCACAACATAGCATCAATAATAGTACCAGGGGTTTGTGCCTTCCCATGGGATATATTCCAAGTTTTACTCATAACAGGATGATAATTCTTTCGATATCTACTCTATTTTTGTCCCTGAGAACATCTCCAGTAGATAGAGAGGCCCCCAGGGGCGGGGTGGGATAACCAAATTATGATCAAAATTTTTGACCCAGGATTGTTCCCTTGCAGCTTTTAATATCCTTTATTTGTCCTATATGTATGCTTCATGTTTGAATATTATCTTCAAAGGGACTCTTTTCTGATCTAGTCTATTTGATATTCTCTATGCCTCTTATACCTATAGAATGTCCTTCTTTAGGTTCGGACAATGAATTTGAAGGGAGCTGGAAACTGGTCAATCAGACAGTTTGGAGGGAGAAAAGGAAAGGGAGAAAACTTGTATTTAAACCACAATCTTAAAAATAAACAAAATATATGAAGAAAAAATTAAATGTCCTCTGGTTTTCAACTTTACCTAGGAGAAGACCCTCTGCTTGAGCCCCACTCCCAAACCTGCCCACATCCACAGAAAACTTGACTCCCAGGAGTTGTAACACCACCAGACACACAGGAGAGTTCCCTACTTAGAATAACTGGGACCCCTTCCCCAGGGTCCAGAGAACTCAGGACCTCCTGCCCTACCAAAGACACAACTTCATTCTGGTTCTTTACTATACTCAGTAGCAGAACTTGTGCTTCAGCTCTGCCCATGCCACCCATATGCAAAGTTAGCTTGACCCACTGGAGTTCTGACACCACAAGGTTCACACATAAGTTACCCCTATTCTAATGCCTGACCTAATTTTAGCCCCTGGGACCAGAGGAAACAGGAATTCCCAGCCTGCTAGATGCACATCTTCCTTCTGATCTATAACTGTGCCCTCAAGTAGATCCTGTGCTCCGGCACCCCTTAACCTGTCAACATCCAGAATAATCTTGATTCTCAGGAGGTCAGCCAGAAACAGGCTCATGGGTCAGGCACGTCAGACACCCTCCTACACTCAGAGACACCCTGAACCAAGAAGGCCCAACATAACTACACTCACAGGAGGGACAGGCTTCAGTCAGAGATAGAAAAACCTGTTAATACCAGAGATAACCAGATGGAGAGAGGCAAGCAGAAACATAAACACCAGAAACCAATGCTACTTGGTAGCATCAGAACCCAGTTTTCCCACCACAACAAGCCCTGGATACCTTAACACACATAAAAAGTAAGATTTTGATCTAAAATGTCATCTCATGAAGAACATAAAGGACCTGAAGCAGGACTTAAACAACTGCCTTAAAGAAAGACAGGAGAACATAGGTAAACAAGTAGAAGCCACAAAAGAGGAAACACATAAATCTCTTAAAGAAATGCAGGAAAACACAATCAAACTGTTGAATGAATTGAACAAAACCATGTAGAATTAGAAAGTGGAAATAGAAAAGATAAATAAATCACAAAGTGAGATAACCCTGGAGATGGGAAACCTAGGAAAGACACCAGAATTCACAGAGGCAAGCGTCACCAACAGAATATAAGAGATAGAAGAGAGAATCTCAGGTGCAGAAGAAACCATAGAGTAGACTGACACAACATTCAAAAAAATTACAAAGTACAAAATCTCCTAACCAAAAAAATACAGGAAGTTCAGAAAATAATGGAAAGACCAAATAGGTAATAGGTATAGGAAAGTGTGAACATTCCCAATTTAAAGGGCTAGTAAACATATTCAAGAAAATAATAGAAGAAAACATACCTGACCCAAAGAAATAGATATACATAAATGTACAAAAAAACCCTATAGAACACCAGAAAGATTTGAACAGAGAAGTAATTCCTCATGCCATATAATCATCAAAACAACAAATGCACAGAACAAAGAAAGAATATTAAAAGTCATAAGGAAATATGGTCAAGTAGCATATAAAGAAAGATCTATGAGAATTATACCAGATTTCTCAACAGAGACTCTAAAAGCCAAGATCTAGGGGCAGATTTCATGCAGAACCTATAAGAACACAAATGACTGCCCATGATTCTATACCCACCAAAGATCTCAATTATCACAGATGGAGAAACCAAGATATTTTATGACAAACCAAATTTAAACAATATTTTTCCTCTAACCCAGCCCTACAAAGGATAATGGAATTTAAACTCCAAAACAAGAGAGAAACTACAACCAAGAAAAGCCAAGAAATTAATCTTCTTACAACAGACCCAAAAGAGAACCACACAAATATAATTCCAACTCTAACAACAAAAATAACAGGAAGCAACAATTCTTGGACTTAACATTTCTCAACATTAATGGAATCAATTCCCCAATAAAAAGGCATAGGTCAACAGACTGGACACATAAACAGTACCTAGAATTTTGCTGTATACAAGAAATGCACCTCAGTGACAACAGACACTACCTCAGAGTAAAAGGCTAGAAAAAATTTCCCAAGCAAGTGATCCCAAGAAACATTCTGATGTAGCAATTATAATATCCAATAAAATAGACTTTCAAAAAAGTTATTGAAAAAAAATGGGGAGGGACACTTTGTACTCATCAAAAGAAAAATCTACCAAGATGAATTGAGTATGCCATCAATACTGAGTATGCCACAAAATCAGTAATAAAAAGTTATACATGTCAAAAAATTCTGAGGAAATTAAAAAAATCATCAGATTGTACTTCAAAAGACTATACTCAATAAAACTGGAAAATCTAGGTGAAGTAGGTTATTTTTTAGAGATACCAAGTACCAAAGTGAAATCAGCATTAGATAAACCATCTAAACATTCCCATAACCCCTAAGGAAATAGAAGCAGTCATTAAATGACAAACAAACACACAAACAAAACCCCAGGGAGAGGTAGTTTCAGGGCAAAATTCTATCATATCTTCAAAAAGACTTAATACCAATACTTCCCAAATTATTCCACAAAATAGGAGCAGAAGAAACACTACCTAATTCATTCTATGATACCATACTACACTGACACCTAAACTACATGAAGACCTAATAAAGAAAGAGCATTTCAGACCAATTTTCCTTATGAATATATAAGAAAAAAGAACTCAATAAAATTCTTGCAAACAGATTCCAAGGTCACATTAATATGAAAATCTACCATGATCAAGGAGGTCCCATCACAGGGATGCAGGGATTGTTCAGTATGTGGAAATCTATCAATGTAATCCACTATATAAATAAACTGAAAAAATACATTATAATCTCATTAGATGCAGAAAAATCCTTTGACAAAATCTAACACCACTTTATGATAAAAGTATTGTAGAGATCAGGAATCCAAGGTAATTCCTTGAACATAATTAAAACAAAATATAACAAACCAATACCCAGAGTCAAATTAAATGAAGAAAAATTTGAAGCAATTCCACTAAAATCAGGGACAAGATAAGGCTTCCCAATCTCTCCCTATTTATTTAATATAGTTCTCAAAGTTTTAGCTAGAGCAATTAGACAACACATGCAGGGACCATGACACTGGCCACATATGTGGCAGAGGATGGCCTTGCTGGTCATCAGTAGGAGGAGTGGCCCTTGGGCCTCAGTGTTCCATGTCCCAGTGTAGGGGAATGCCAGGGTGGTAGGATGGGAGTAGGTGGGTGGATAAAAAAAAACAATACAAATTATATGTAAATAATGGAACTTGGTTATAAATTCAGTAAAACTGGATTGAAATTTAACAGTTATATAATATGATAAAGGTTGCTTCAAAAATGTATTTAGTATTTTTAAATCATATTGTATTATATTATATATACTGTATTTGATATTTCAACATTCATTAACCTCTACTGATTCTTTGACTCCCACAATAAAACCCAATATATTCTAACTCTGACTATACAGTAAAATGTTCGAAATTTTAGTGGTTGGACATGGGTATAGTCAAGGTTGATTGACCTGGAGTGATATAGATGCAGCAGTCATAAATGAAGTTCTCAAGAAAATAAAAGAAATTTTGATTCACATAGGCCTGAATTTAGGAAACTTATTTCTAAACAACAAAATTTTTCAGTTTGCAGTTTAGATTGCTGCATACTAACTTTAACAAGTCCAATGAGTTCTGACCTGCAAGAGACTATGCATTGGTACTGAAGCCCTTCTGGATTTAAATATCCAAAACTCCAGATTAGTGAAGTGCTTTCTCATATGATTGCAAGGCAGCATAAATTTAGTGCCAATAATGAGTGATTTATTATTTTATCTAGTTCTCTTACTTGGAGGGGTCACAGAAATGTCATTATATAAACATTAGTCGCAAAATGACAAATGCATGGTAAAAATGAAAACTCTCAGGTTTAATACTATAGCTAGAACATGGAACACAGATTCTATTTAGGTATGTACATTTTCTTAAATATTTGCTGATATATCAACACAATCAATGCAAAATTAAACATTTATTCTTTTTTGTTATTGGCATTTCATTCCCTCCCCCAATAATCATTGTTTAAACATTTCAGAATAGCAACAACAGCAGGAAAATAAGAGTTTTAAAAACCTATTGGACTGTATTATTCTTTAAGTTTACTCTTTTGTTGTTTTCTCTTTAAATATATTTTTAAAAATTGTTGATGTAAAATATAAATGTGTTTTGTGGCATATATGACATCCCTTCCAAGTGTGAAAGGTCATGGAACCCATTTGCAGTTATTATGGTCAGAATGATCTTTCCTGTGAGAATTAGTGTAGTGTCTATAGTATATATAGTTTAGTACATGTACACACACACACACACACATCCATGGGTGTGTGTATGTGTATGTGCATGTGTATGTGTATATGGATATGTAGTGCATATGTAATGTATATGCAATGTATGTACATGTGTATATGATGTATATGCATATGCATATGTATATGTGTTTAGTATCTATAGACTAAATCAGTTTGGAAACTAAATCATAAAACTTAGGTATAAGGAAAAGTATTTATAGGATTGACATATCATATAATAAGTTAACAAGATTTACACAAATGGATAGTCAGAAAACTACAGAAAAAATAGCAACAGTAACAACAACAAAATCTAAAGTAGTATTTTGTGTATGTGAGGGGAATGTAAGGCATTTTTGGTGTTGCTAGAAATATAATCATGACTCATTTTATTTCTTTTCCTGAATATATTTATGTTATGAATAAAGTACACACAGGCTGGAGAGATGGCTCAGCGGTTAAGAGCACTGACTGTTATTCCAGAGGTCCTGAGTTCAATTCCCAGCAACCACATGGTGGCTCACAATCATCTGTAATGGGATCTGATGCCCTCTTCTGGTGTGTCTGAAGACAGCTACAGTGTACTCACATACATAAAACAAATACATAAATATCAAAAAAAAATAAAGACCACCCACACAAAGTATGGACAAATCAAAACAAGCTTTAAAAAAATGAATAAAGTACACATTTATTATTAATAGTTTTATTAAAGTTTACTTTATATACAATAAGTATCATATATCTAATCTTTATAATTTCATGTATTTGGTGTTATATATTAATATGTGTACATAGAAATATACATATGTAGGTATAGATGTGGGCATACACCAGAAAAATATTTATCAAAGCAAGAAACTTTTGGTGTCTCTTAGTAAAATATTTTCCTTTTTCTCTTGAATTTATAATAATTGTTTTAAGATACATTCATTAAGTTATATCAATAATTCATTAACTTTTAAAAGTTATTTCATATGTTTGAGTGTTTTGACTGCATTTATGTTTGCATACCAAGTGTGTTCCTGATATCACCAGGGACCCAATAAGAATGTCAGGACTGTAGTTACAAATAGCTGTGTTCAATCATATCAGTGGTAGAAACTAAACACAGGTAGTCTGGAAGAGAAAAGGAGGTATCCATTTTTTATTGGTTATTTTATTAGATTTAAATTTCAAATGTTATCCCCTTCCTTGTTTCCCCTCCACAAACCCCATATCCCAGCCCCTATCCCCTTGCTTCTGTAAAGGTGGTCCTCCACCCACTCCTGCCTCACCACCATAGCATTCCCTTAAGCTGGGGCATCAAGCCTTCACATAACTAAGGATCTCCCCTCCCATTGATGCCAGATAAGGCCATCTTCTGCTACATATGCAGCAAAGGATGTATCCATAACCAGTGAAAAAATCTCTTAAGTTCAATTGTTCATCAAAATTTTATAATTTATTTAGAGAATTGCTCATATGAACACTAGATCTAAATCAATATTGACCCTCCTTCCTACCTCCAACTCTTCTTTGGTCTTCCATTCTTCCAAAATTCATGATCTCTTTACTGTTGTGACATATGTGTACATATGTATATTATATAGATGCATACATATATGATATGTTGTCACTTGTCTGTACATATATGTTTATAAATATGTATTTATACAAATGTATATAAAATCTACTAAGTCCATTTAGCATTGCTTATATACACTTGTTCAGGGCTGACCACTTGAGATTGGACAGTCTATATGGGAGAAAATTAATTCACTCTATCAATTGCTGACCATTGTTGGGGAGGTGGACTACAGACTGTAAGTCATCAACAAATTCCCAAACTACATAGAGACTACCCATACATTCTGTGACCCTAGAGAGCCCTGACTAATACACGGTTAAATGATGTAATGATATTTTGATCTCAAAAATTAAAGTAATAAAAATATCTTGATAGCTCTGCTTAGTGGGCATAGTAATATGTTTTCATCTTTATAAACGAATATCAGTGCATCATTCAACTCTCATTAGAAAAATTTCTTTTTGCAGTAGATGGCAATTAAGACAGAAGCTCACAAATGACCTACATTCAAAACTAAGAGACAAAAAATGCTCAGTTCAAATGCATACTTCATTCCTTACATTCAAGGATCAGGGAAACAACACGAAAAAGACATAATGAAATTGTAAGAACCAAATGGAATACTTATGTATAGCCAAAGAGTATTTTCCAGACATGACAGCTCCATTTCACATATGAACATATAGTGACTCTTCCTGCATCCATAAGATCTACAGTGGATCAAGCCAGACAAAGTTCTAGCATAGATCGGTAAAGGTCCATGAAACATTAACTTTAATTATGGTATCAATGGGAGATGGTAGTTGCTAAGGGAAGGAAGTCCTTCATCTTTGGAGATGAGGTCCCTAATAGGCTTTCAATGTTCCAGTGGATGGTCCTACACACATTTACACTGACACTAAGTGGACTCTGCATGTTTAAAACACACAACACAGAATCAAAAACAAACTCATGGAAATGAAAAGAAGATACATTTAGAGAGAAAAAATTGAGGGAAATAAATGGAAGTAAATTTATGCAAACACATTACTTTCATGTATTAAATTCTCATCCAATTAAAAGTAATGATCTGATCATGGGTTTGGGTATGTTTGGTAACATTTGGTAATGTTTGGTATCCTTTCTATGGAATAGATTAAAGTAACCTGAGGTCAGTATAAAATTATGGAAAACAATGAGGAGGTGGTAATCAAATTCCATAGCCAGAATAATGATTACTATATTATTTACAGTATGCTAAAGAAGTATCTTGGTAGGAAGAGACCCCCCCTAAAGAGAAAGTACAGTTTTTTAAATGATATCTCAGTCTTTCACAAAAGAACAGTGGAAGAGCTCTTTGTTTTCTAAGTGCGACACTATTTCTTGAACATAATGTAAATTAGTGGTGATAATGGAAAATAAATGTTTTAAAATCACTACTGTAGCAATAAAATTACCTGGGGATTTATTAAGAATGTCAGCTGTTGGACTATAATCTGTAACCTTCATGAAAATCAGCTCTAGAAATGAGCATCATCATTTCTGCAACTGTTGTGATCTATCAAGTCTTCAAACACATTTTAAAATTTACATATTTCTGCTTTAGAAAATTCTTCTTTATTGTAAACCCAAATAAGTTAGAAAAATGTTTTATTTTGATTTTCAAAAACTGTATGCTTACTTTCCTACATCATCTCTGTATTTACCCTTTCAGCCCAATTTTTAATAAGCAGTAAGTTATTTATATGTCAAGTGGTGACAGTGAAATTAAATGATATAGCTTTTTCATTCAGAATGATTTAATACTTTCTACATTTGGCATATGAATAAAAATTATCATCATGAATTTCAATGTTTTCTTAGGAAGTACTTTTCCTATGCTCGTAGGTATATTCCAATTAGAAGGTAAAATGTATAACTTTAAACGTAATAGTATAAGGGTAAAAATTATAAATATTTTAAAACAAATGTAAAAATAAGAACAGTCATTACTTCTCAGAAGACATAGTCACAGTAAAATTATGAATACATCACATTTTCTAGGAGATATGTCCCTACAGAACTTGATTTTGCTCTGTCTGGAAGACACACAATTGCCCATAAAATCAGAAATCATCTAGAGTTTTCTTGTTCTCAGAATCTTTAAAATAAATTCAGTCCCCAGATTGTTTTTTATGGAAGTGTGTGTTTGGGGGTGTATAGGCACATATATACAAGGTTCTTGTATAGAGGATAAAGGATAACTTTCATGAGTCAGCTGAAATGAATGAGTCAGCTAAAATGAAATTTGGTTACATCACAATATTTGACAGTTTATATTATATACTTTGTGTGCATGTTTATCCATGTAGATATCCACAGGCCATACCTTACATATAGAACTCAGAATACAGATTATGGGAGTGAATTTCTACTTCTAGCATGTGGAAGCTAGGGGGTGAAAAATGTCTCAGGTGAACCAATAAGCATCATTAGCAAGTGGGTCACCTCACTGGCCTGAAACCTGGCCATGTGCTCAGGACAACAATTTAACCTAATAAAGGTAGTCTAAATTCTTTCAAAGTGACTTAAAAATGATATACAGTTATATATATATATATATATATATATATATATATATATATATATATATATCTTCTGCCTTAACCAGAAACTGACCTTGCATTTTCATATTATTCCTGGAATGAAAGGGTTGTACGAAGGATTGATGGAAGCCCAAGCTTCTTCAAATATATTATTCACCAAGAAATGTCCACTTAAAATGATGGACAACACTATTATTCTATGAAATTACTGTTATGGTCTTTATTCTTTTAGGTCTGAAGATGCGATCACTGGTAATTGATAACTCTCTCAAAATCAACACAAACAACTAATATATAAATATATCAATTCTATAGATAATCAGATTAAGTTTGCTGAGAAATATTTACCTCAAAGGTACACACACTGTTATTAAAAATTCACAGTAACAGTTTTACTGGGAATGAGTGTTAATCTCCTTGTCATAGAGCAACAAAAATGTCATAACTGAAGTTTGATAAGTTAAAACATAGTGCTTTAGTTGTTCTATAAGAATGCAGTGTGAAAAGAGTAGGAATTGCAATTCAGTAAAATTGTATTAGTTCATTTACTCTAGAAATTGATGTCCAAACAAATGAAATATCATAGAAAAGAGGCCATTCTACTGAAGAATTTCCTCATGGCGTCCTTCATGTCCCTGTTTCTCAGACTGTAAATAAAGGGGTTCAACATCTGAGGTATAATAGAATACATCACTGAAGCCACTGCAGTTTTTCCTGATGAATCCATAATAATAGATGTAATATATACCCCAAATCCTGTCCCATAGAACAAGGACACAACTGACAAGTGAGACCCACAGGTGGTAAAGGCTTTGTACTTTCCTTCTGATGATGACATTCTCAAAATAGAGGACATGATATGAATATAAGAAAAAACTATTCCAGAGAGAGGAATTCCAGCAAATATGCATGATGAAATATAAATCATGATGTTATCAATGAGTGTGTCAGAACAGGCCAACTTGAGCATCTTGGGAAGTTCACAGAAGAAACTTGGTATTTCCAGATGTGTGCAGAATGACAGTCTTAGCACCATCAGGCTGTGCATTAAAGAATCTACAACACTAATTAGCAGCGACAACAGAATCAGGAGGGCACAGAAACAGGGTTCCATGATGACTGTGTACCTTAGCGGGTGACAAATAGCCACATAGCGGTCATAAGCCATTACTGCAAGGAGACAGTTTTCCATGCCACCAAATATTAACACAAAGGTCATTTGAGTGAGGCAGCCTTTGTATGTGATGCTTTGACTATTTTCTTGTATGTTCACCAGCATCTTTGGGATGGTGCTTGTGCTTAAACATATGTCATTTAAGGACAAATTGGAGAGAAATAAGTACATAGGGGTGTGAAGATGAGAGTCTGAGATATAAATCAAGACTATAATCAGGTTTCCCAGAATGGTAACAACATATATAGAAAAGAACAAGCTAACCAAGACTGGTAGCAGTTTTGGGTCTTCTGTCAGTCCCAGAAGAAGGAATCCTGGAAAAGCTGTCTGGTTTCTCTTTTCCATGTTGTCCACAAATCTGATAGATAGGGTGAGAGGTAGAAAAATTAATGAAACTTTTGGTCAGAAACAGCTGCGACACTTAGGAAGTTTCTGGGATACTATCCCTGAATTCTGAAGCAAAGCTTCAATAATTAAAACACTTGCTGCAAAAGCATGAGTCCCAGAATTCTGGTCCCCATTAACAAGCATAAGAACCAGGTTGTTCTAGCAGCCAAAGTGTAATCCAACTTTAGAAATCTTGAATGTGTGTGCTTGAAAATCCAACTGTATGAACAAGGTCCTGGTCATGAAGGAACATCATCACAGCAGACTTTTCACGAGGAATCATCAAACTCTCTCCTAGCAGCATGCAGTCCCTGAGAGATTTCTAATTTAAAGTACCTCATTAGACTGACACGACTTTTAAGACTTTGACCCCATGAGTCCACATCCTAAGAGATTGTAGGAAAATAGATTTTTTGTTACTCACTTAGTGGTACCAGGAACACACCTTCCAATATTCAAATGTCTTGTTTCCATTTCCTTCCATTTTACAGGCCTTGAGCACATAATACATGATTTTTATATTAATTTCCCACTAATATTTTTCTACATGTTTGTTGCATATGATCCATCTGTTTGAAATAATTGTTCAATATGAAGTGCATCCAGCATATATAATTTGAAAAACATAAATATTTAAACAATATTGTAAAAACTCAGATGTTTCTGTTTTGTTTTTCACCATTTAATTATTTATTTATTTATTTATCATTTATTCTCTATACATCCTGATTACAGGCACCCTCCTCACAACTTTCCCTCACACGACCACTCTCTCACCTCCTTTCTCTTTCTTCTCTGATAAAAGGGAGCCCCCCAACCAACCTACCTACCCTGGCACATCAAGTAACTGCAGGACCAGTCACATCCTCTCCACTGAGGCCAGACCAGGCAGACCAGTTAATATAACAGTATCTATACACAGGCAAGAAAGTCAGGGTCACCCCACTTTCAAGTTGTTGGAGGACCCTCGTAAAGGCCAAGTTACTCATCTGCTACACATCTGGTGGGGGTCTATGTTCAGCCCATGTGAGCTCTTTTGTTGGTGCTTCGGTCACTGGCAGTTCCCAAGGGTCCAGGTTAGATGACTTGTTGGTCTTCTTGTGAAATCCCTATCCCTCTGGGTCCTTCAATACTTCCCTCAACTCTTCTGCGAAACAGCCTGAACTCTGTCTTATGTTTGTCTCTGAGTCTCTGCATCTGTTTCTGTCAAGTGTTGATTGGAGCCTTTCAGAGGACACGTATGCTAGACTCCTGTCTGCAAGCATAAGGAAGTATCATTAATATTATCAGGGATTGGTATGTATCCATGAGATAGGTCAAAGTTTGTTCATTGATTGACTCTTGCTTCAGTCTCAGCTCCAATTTTGTCCCTGCACACCTGAAGACAGGACACATTTTGGGATGAATGTTTTGTGGATAGGTTGCTGTCCTTATGTTTCAACTGAGGGTCCTGTTGGCTACAGGAAGTTGCCATTTCAGGATCTATATCCCACACTGATAGAGTTTAAGCTGGAGTCATCCCCTGATTCACTGGGGGATCTCCACATCCCAGGTCTCTGACATGACTAAAGATGTCCTCATGCTCACCATCAATTTATATTGTCGCTCGCCTGCTCTCTCTACACCTGAACCATCCCCAATTCTCTTCTCCATTCTGTATTCAACCCAGTTCCCTCCCTCCATCTACCTATGATACAACTTTTACCTATGATGTCCCTTTTGAGAAAGTTTAAACCTTACTGTCTTGGGCACTCCTTGTTATATGGTTTCTTTGGGTGTTAGATTTTAATGAGGTTATCCTGTACTTTATGGCTAATATCCACTTATAAGTGAGTACATTCCATCATTTCCTTTGGGGTTTGGTTGACCTCAGTCAGGATGATATTTTCTAGTTCAATTCACTTGCCTGCAAAATTCACAATGCTTTTGTTTTTAATAGCATGATTTTAATCCATTGTGAAAATAAACCACATTTTCTTTACCCATTCTGCTGTTGAGGGGAATATGGGTTGTTTCTTATTTCAGGCTATGAAAAATAAGGCTGCTATTAACATAGTTAACCAGTTGTTCTTGTGACATAATAGAGTATGTTTTGGCTGTATGCCCAGGAGTGGTATTACTGTGTCTTGTGGTAGAATTATTCCCACTTCTATGAGAAACTACCAAATTGATTTCCAGAATGGTTGTATTAGTTTACATGTCCATCTAAAATGGAATTCACCTTTCTCTACTTCTTGGTCAGCATGTGCTGTCTCTTGACTTTTTTTTATCTTAGCCATTATAATGGGGGTAAAATAGAATCTCAGAGTCATTTTGATTTTCATATCTCTGATGAATAAAGACATTAAATATGTTGTTAAGTGCTTCTAGGTCATTCGAGATACCTCTGCTGAGAATTCACTATTGAGCACTGAACCCATTTTTAACTGAATTATTTGGTTTGATGAAATATAACTTGTTGATTTCTTTATATATTTTGGATATTAGCACTATGTCAGGTGTAGGGTTGGGGAAGATTTTTTCTCATTCTGTAGGTTGCCATTTTGTCCTATTGATGGTATCCATTGTCTTACAAAAGCTTCTTAGTTTCTTCAGGTCATATTTAATAACTGTTGATCTCAATGTCTGAACTTGGGAAGTTGTCTCTTGTACCAATGTGTTCAAGATCATTCCCAAATTTCTTCTCTATCATATTTATTATAGCTTGTTTTATGTTGAGATCATTGACCCACTTGGACTTGAGTTTTGTGCATAATTTTGCATCTATTGACATTCTTCTACATGTGGATATCCAGTTAGACCAGCACTCTCTGTTCAAGATGCTTTCTTTTTTCCCCCTTTGTATGGTTCTGGCTCCTTTTCCAAAAATCAAGTGTCCGTAGGTCTGTGAGTTTATCTATGGGTCTTTGATTCAATTCTATTGACAAACCTGTCTGTTTCTATAGGAAACCAGTTTTTTTAATTGATTATTCTGCTGCTCTGCTGTACAGCTTGAAGTTATGGATAGTGATGTCACTAGAAGATCGTTTGTTATATGGGATTGTTTTAGCTGCCAAGGGGTTTTGTTTTATTTGTTTGTTTTCCATATGAAATTCAGAATTGTTCTTTCAAGGTCTGTAAAGAGTTGTGTTGGAATTTGTTGGAAATTTCATTGAAACTGTAGATTACATTTTGTTAAATGGCCATTTTTTTCTCTGTTAATTCTAGTGATCCAGTCATGTAGAAGATCTTTCTGTCTTCTAAAATATTTTTCAATTTCTTTCTTCAGAGACTTCAAGTTCTTTCTTTATAGGACTTTTACATTCTTTGTTAGAGTTACACCTAGATACCTTATATTATGTGTGACTATTGGGAGGGATGTTGTTTCCCTAACTCCTTTCTAGGGTTAGTTATCATTTGTATAATAGAGGACTGTTATTTTATTTTTTGATAATTTCATATCCAGCCTCTTGGCTATATAAAGGTGTTTATCAGCTCTTGGGGGTCTCTCATAGAGTTTTTTGGGTCACCTATGAATACCATCATGCCATTGTTGAGTAGCAACACTTTGACTTCTACTTTTCAAATTTTAATCCCCCTGATCTCTTTTAATTGTCTTATTTCACTATCTAGAAATTCAAATGCTATATGGTAGAGATAGGGAGAGAGTGAAAAGCTGTGTCACGTCCCTGATTTTAATGAAATAGTTTTAAGTTTCTCTTCACTTAACTTGGTGTTGGCTGTTGGCTTTCTATATATTGCTTTTATTGTGTTTTTGTATGCTACTGTGTCACTGATCTCTTCAAGATATTTAACACAAAGGTAATTTGTATTTGTTAAAGGCTTTTTCAGCATCTAATGCAATGAATATGTGTTTTTTTTATTTTAGTTTGTTTATATGTTATATTACATTAATAGATTGCTATGTATTGATCCACTTTTTCTTTCCATGGATAAAGTGTACTTGTTCATGGTGAATAATACTTTTGATGTGATCTCAGATTTGGTTTACAAGTATTTTATTTAGTATTTTTCAATTAAGGTCCATAAGGGAGATTGGTCTAAAATTTCTCTTTCTTTTTGAGTCTCCGTGTTGTTTATGTATTATGGCTACTGTGACTTCATTGATTGATTGTGGAATGTTCCTTCTGTTTCTATGTTGTGCAATAGTTTAAGAGGTGTTGGTATGAAACCTTCTTGGAAGTCCAGTAGAATTCTGGAATAAAACCATCTGATATTACACTGCACTCCCCAATCTCTGGAGTGAGTGATCCGAGCTGTAGGGTAGACAAAGGATAACCATTAATCCCATATATTTCTATTCAGCTTCCTGACTCTCCTGCCCATTCTTATACCTCATGCTGTCCCTCCTTTTCCCATACCCATCTTTTCCCATATCACCCCTTTCCCCCTCCCTGTCTTTCTTCACTCTCAGGTCCCTCTCTTCCTCTACCACCTACGATTATTTTGTTCCCCTATCTAAGTAGGAGTGAAGCATCCACACTTGGACTTCCTTCTTTTTAAGCTTCATATGGACTGTGGGTTATATTATGAGTATTCTGAGCTTTTGGGCTAATATCCACTTATCAGTGTCTACATCCTACAGGTTGGGAAAAGATCTTTACCAACCCAACATCTGATAGAGGGCTAATATCCAAAATATACAAAGAACTCAAGAAGTTAAACACCAGACAACTAAATAACCTTATTTAAAAATGGCATAGAGAGCTAAAAAAAATCTCAATTGAGGTAAAAATAGAGAGCTAAAAAAAATCTCTCATAGAGAGCTAAAAAAAATCCCAAGAAGTACCTAAAGAAATGTTCAATACCCTTAGTCACCAGGGAAATGCAGATCCAAACAACACTGAAATTCTGCCTCATACCAATCAGATTGTGTAAGATCAAAAATTCAGGTGACAGCAGATCAGGCAAGCATCTGGTGTAAAAGGAACATTCCTACATTGCTGGTGGGATTGCAAGCAGGGAAAACTTCTTTGCAAAACAATCTGGTAGCTCCTCAGAAAACTGGAAATAGTTGTACCTGAAGACCCAGCTATACCACTTCTCATCATATACCCAAAAGATGCCCAAACATATAACAAGGATACATGCTACACTGTATTTATAACAGCCTTATTTATAAGAAATAGAAGCTGGAAATAACCCAGTTGTCCCTCAAGGAAGAATGGATACAGAAAATATACTACATTTATACAATGGAGTACTACTTGGCTATTAAAAACAACAACTTCATGAAATTTACAGGAAATGGATGGAACTACCAAATGTCATCCCAAGTGAGGTAGCCATCTACATTTATTTGAGATGTTTTCTCCTTTTTGTTCTAGAGCTTTCAAGTGTGCATTTCAGTTGCTACTATGAGATCTCACTAATTTCATTATAACAGTAATTAGTTCTATGAACTTTCTTCTTAGCACTGCTTTCATAGTGGCCCCTAAATTGGATTATGCTTTGTCTTTATTTTCATTGAATTCTAGAAAGTGTTTGTTTATTTCTTCTCTTTACAAATGTTCACTGAGTGAAGAGTTGTTTACTTTTCTTGAGTTTGAAGGCTTTCTGTGGTTTCTGTTGTTAATTATGTGCAGCTCAGTTTTAATCCATGTTATCTGTTGAGGCTTCTTTTGTGACTGAGTATATTATTAACTTTGGAGATGGTTCCATAAGATACTGAGAAGAAGATATATTCTTTTTTGTTTGGGTGAAAATTTTTATAGATGTCTGTTATGTCCATTTCATTCATAAATTATTTTAGTTTCAACATTTCTCTGTTTAGTTTCTGTCTTCCATTAAGAATGTGTCAGATTTGATGTAAGATTTAGCAAGATTTCTTTTACGAATGTGGGTGTGCCCTTGTTGAGAGATCATCTTGATGGATTTTTCCTTTGATGATTATGAAATGTACTTCTGCATCTCTTTTCATTAGTCTTGCTTGAAAGTCCATGTCACTAGAAATTAGAATAACTCCTCCAGCCTGTTTCTTGGGTTCATGAGTTTGGACAATATTTTTGCAGCACTTTCCTTTGAGCTAAAGCCTATCTTTGTGGCTGGTTTGGAATTGTCTATTTCTTGTGCTTTCATGAGAGTAGTTACCATCCTTTAGTTTGAGTTTTCTTTATAATATCATCTGTAGGACTGAATTAGTAGAAAAATATTGTTCAAATTTGGTTGTGTCATAGAATATCTTGTTTTATCTCTCTATGGTGATTGAAGTTTGGGTTGATATTCGTGGTCTCTTATGTTATGCAAATCTTCTACAAAGGTTGTTCTACTAGTTAGTCTCTATTGAGGAGACACTGATAGTTCTGCCTTTATATTTTACTTTGCCTTTTTTCCTTGAACCTCTTAATATTCTTTGTTCCACATACTTAATGTTTTGATTATTAGGTGGCAGGAGGATGTTCTTTCCTTTCATTTTTTTGTTTGTATTTTTATTTATTTTTTATACTCCATATTCCCACCCACATCTACCATCCAACTGTTCCACATATAATACCTCCTCCACAATCCCTGTATCCATGAGGATTTCCCCACTGTCCAACCCTCATACCACCTGACCTTTAAAATCCCTGTGGCCTCTAGTTTCTTGAGAGCTAGGTGCATCACCTCTGATTGAACACAGACCCTGCAGTAATCTTCTGTATATGTGTTGGGGGCCTCATATGAGCTGGTGTATGCTGCCTGGTTGGTGGTTCAGTGTTTGAGAGATCTCAGTGGTCCAGATTAATTGAGACTGATGGTGCTCCTACATAATTGCCCTTCTCCTCAACTTCTTTCTGTCTTTCCCTAATTCAACCATAGGGGTCAGCAGCTTCTGTCCATTGGTTGGGTGAAAACATCTGCATCTGACACTTTCAGCTGCTTGTTGCGTCTTCCAGAGTGTGGTCATAAAAGGTTCCTTTTTCTGACCACTCTATACCCTCAGTAATATTGCTATGCCTTTGGACAACCCCTTGAACTGGATCCCACTTTGGGCCTCTCACTGAACCTAATTTTCTTTAGGCTCCTTTCCATCTCCATCCCTGTAGTTCATTTAGACAGGCACAATTATGAGGCAGGTTTTTTGACTGATATGGCAACCCACTCCCTCATTAGATGACCTATCTTCTTGTTAGAGGTGAACTCTATAAGTTACTTCTCCCTACTATTAGGCATTACATCTAGGGTCTATCCCTTTGAGTCACAAGTGTCTCTCACCTCTCAGGTCTCCGGTGTGTTCTGGAGGGTTCCCCCAACCTACTACATTGCAAGGTTGCCTGTTTCAATTCTTTCTTCTGGTCTTCAGGGCTTCAGTACTTTTCCCTCACCCAATACCAGATCAGGTACTGTTATCCCTCCCCACATCTTGTCCACTTTCCCTCATAGGTTCCTCCCTCCCTTCCCACTTGTGAATGCTTTCTTCTCCCTCCAAAGTGGGACTGAGTTATCCGTACATGGGCCCTTCAGTTTGTTGAGTTTTTTGACTTTTATGGACTGTGTCTTGGAAATTCTGTATTTTTTGACTAATATCCACTTATTATTGAGTACAATCCTTGCATGTCCTTTTGGGTCTAAGTTACCTCACTCAGAATGATATTTTCTAGTTCCATCCATTTGCCTGCAAAACTCAGAATGTCCTCATTCTAAATAGTTGAATAGTATTCCATTGTGTAAATGAACCACATTTTCTATATCCATTCTTCTGTTATGGGACATCTCGGTTGTTTCCAGCTTCAGTCTATCACAAAAAGGCCTATATAAACATAGTGGAATATGTGTTCTTGTGGCATGGTGGAGCATCTATTGGGTATATTCCCAAGAGCGGTATTGCTGGATCTTCAGGTAGATTTATTTCCAATTTTCTGAGGAATCTCCAGATTGATTTCCAGAGTGGTTGTACCAGTTTGCAATCCCACCAGCAATGGAGGAGTGTTCTTCTTTCTCCACATCCTTGCCAACATGTGTTGTTACCTGGGGTTTTGATATTAGTCATTCTGACTAGTATAAGGTGGAATCTCAGGGTTGTTTTAATTTCCATTTCTCTGATCACATAGGACTTTGAACATATCTTTAGGTGTTTTTCAGCCATTCAAAATTCCTCTGTTGTGAATTCTTGGTTTAGTTTATACCCCTTTTTTGATAGGGTTGATTTTTGGTGGTTAACTTCTTGAGTTCTAATATATTTTGGATATAAGACCTCTATCAGTTGTTGGGTTAGTGAAGATTTTTTCCAATCTTATTGACTATGTCCTTTGCCTTACAGAAGCTTTTCAGTCTTATGAGGTCCCATTTATCAATTCTTTATCCTAGAGTATGAGCCACTGGAGTTCTGTTTAGGAAATTTCCCCCTATGCCAATGAGTTCAAGGCTCATTCCCATTTTCTCTTCTATTAGATTGAGTGTATCAAGTTCTATGATGAGGTCCTTGATCCATGTGGACTTGAGCTTTGTGCAAGCTGACAAATAAGTATCTATTTTCATTTTCTACATAGAGGCAGCCAGTTCAACCATCACCATTTATTGAAGATGCTTTCTTTTTTCCATTACATATGTTTGGCATCTTTGTCAAAGATCAGGTGTCCGTAAGTGTGTGATTTTATTTCTGGGTCTTCAATTCTATTACAATTATCAACATGCATGTCTCTGTACCAATACCACGCAGTTTTTATCACTATTGCTATGTACTAAAGCTTGAGGTCAGGCATGGTGATTCCCCAAGCTATAAGTTGTTCTTTTATTTTCAAGTATTGTTTTCACTATTCTGGTGTTTTGCTTTTCCAGATGAATTTGAGAATTGCTTTTTACATATCTTTGAAGAATTGTCTTGAGATTTTTATGGAGATGACATTGAATCTATAGAATGCCTTTGGTACAATGACTATTTTTACTATATTAATTCTGCCATTCCATGAGCATGGGAGATCTCTCCATGTTCTGAGATCTTCCTTGATTTCTTTCTGAAGAGACTAGAAATTATTGTCATACCGGCTTTTCACTTGTTTGGTTAGATTGTGAAGGGAGTTGTTTCCCTAATTTCTTTCTCAGTCTGTTTATCACTTTGTATAAAGGAAGGTTACTGATTTATTGGAGTTAATTTTATATCCAGCCACTTTGCTGAAGTTGTTTATCAGCTGGAGAAGATATCTGGTAGAATGTTTTTGGTTGGTTATGTATACTCATATATCATTTGAGGAGAGTGGAGATCCTTGTTTCATCCCTGATTTTAGTGGCATTGTTTCAAGTATGTCTCAATTTAATTTAATATTGGTTGTTGGTTTGCAGTAAATTGCTTTTATTATGTTTATGTATGGTCCTTGAAATACTGATCTCTCCATTACTTTTAACGTATAGGGGTGTGCTATTTTGTCAAATGCATTTTCTGCATCTAAGGAGATGATCATGTGATTTCTTTTTCCTTTGAGCTCATTTATGTAGTGGATTATATTAACGGATTTTCATATATTGAACAAACCTTTCACCCCTGGGATGAAGCATACTTGATCATGGTTAATGATGCTTTTGATGTGTTCTTGGATTCGGTTTGCTAGAATTTTATTGAGACTTTTGAATCAATATTCAAAATTGAGATTGGTAAGAAGTTACATGTGCAGTTGGGTCTGTGTGTGGTTTAGTCAACAGAGTAATTGTGGCTTCATAGAATGAGTTAGGTAGTGTTCTTTCTTTTTATATTTTTATATTTTATGGAACAGTTTGAGGAATATTGGTATCAGCTTTTCTTTGAAGGTGTGGTAGAATTCTTCACTAAATCCATCTGACCCTGGGCTTTTTGGGGGGAAGTTCTATTTTTTTTTTAACAAAACAAGTTCCTTTTATTAGTGACATAATTTTTTTATCTTATCTTTTTTTATTTTTTTATTTTTTAATGAAAAAGGAAGTAAAAACCTTTTATGAAAAATTAAAGATTTACATGGAAAATGTTTCTCACAAAATTGAAGAAGCATATAGAAAAACACATTAAGATTGACAATTTTCATGGATAATTAATGAGTAAAATGGTAGACACAAAAAACATTACTAAATTAATTAAAAAAGGAAGTAGAAACATTTTATGATAGGGAGATTCTTAATGACTTCTATTTCCTTGTGTGATGTGGGCACTTTTAGATACTTTACCTGCTCTTGCCTTAACTTTGGTATGTAGTATCTGTCTAGAAAACCATCCATTTCATCTACATTTTCATGTTTTGTTGAGTATAGGCTTTTATAGTAGGATCTGATGAGTCTTTGAATCTCCTCCATTTCTGTTCTTATATATCTCATTTCATTTCTGATTTTGTTAATTTGTATACTGCTTCTGGGGTCTTTAATTAGATTTGCTAGGTGTTTATCTATCTTGTTGATTCTCTGAAAGAACCAGCTTTTGGTTTTGTTGGTTTTTTTCATAGTTCTCTTTGTTTATATTTGTTTAATTTCAGCCCTGTGCTTGACTATTTCCTGCTGTCTACTCCTTTTGTGTGAGTTTGCTTCTTATTGTTCTAGAGCTCTCAAGTGTGCTTTTAAGTTATTAGTGTAAGATCTCTCCAGTTTCTTTACCAGGGCACTCAATGCTATGAATCTTCCTCTTAGCACTGCTTTCATTATGTCCCACAGGTTTGGGTGTGATATGTCAACATTTTCATTAAATTCCAGGAAATCTTTATTTTCTTTCTTTATTTCTTTCCTGACTGTGTTTTCATTGAGTAGAGAATTGTTCAGTTTTCCTGTATATGTGGGCTTTCTGTTGTTTTTGCTGTTCTTGAAGATGAGACTTAGGCACTGCTGATCTGATATGATGCATGAGATTACCTCAATCTTCTTGTATCGGTTGAGGGTTGTTTTGTGACAAATTGTGTAGTCAACTTTGGAGACAGTAACATGAGGTGATGAGAAGAACGTGTCTTTTTTTGATTTAAGGAGAAATGTTTTCTTGTCCAATCTATTTGCTATCCTGTAAACTTTTTGCATCTTCATAGGCATATCTTTGCCACCACCACCACCTTCTTCTTCTTCTTCTTCTTCTTCTTCTTCTTCTTCTTCTTCTTCTTCTTCTTCTTCTTCTTCTTCTTCTTCTTTTCCTCCTCCTCCTCTTCTTTCTCCTCCTCCTTCTCCTCCTATTCTGCCTCTTCTTCTTCCTCCTCCTCTTTCTTCCTTTTCCTTTTGTGGCAGGCTGAGCTGTGAACAAGGTAATGGAGTGCAGAGGAGACAGGGCAGAACTTCCTTTGCTTGGTTTGTACAGATGCACCACAGGCAGGCAGTTAATTGGGGTCTGATATGTTTCTATACAAATTTGTGTGTGTATGTTTCCAGAATTTTTACTGTGGTTTTTATGTTTTCCACAGAAGATTAAAACATAAAATACTTGAATATTGATTATTAAAATAGTATATACATATTATAATTTCCTAGGATATGTATTAATTTTCTCCAAATTCATTGTAATATATTTAATATTCATTATTCAATGGTAGTAAGCATTGAATTTAATTTTATTCATTTGAGATTTTAATGGAATTACAAAGTTAATCAAAAGAAATACATTTCCTTACAATTTAATCTTACTTGAATGGATTTGCTCAATTTTTCATGGTAGCTCTCATTTTATACAGTCATTTAAAAATTTTAATATTCCATATACCCATTTTAATCCATTATGCCAGTACATTCTCTCAAAGCAAAACTGTATGTACTCTATTCTATGGACACTTGTTTACCCTCCAAAACTTGAGTTCCTATTGCTGAAGATACCATGTACTTGAATCATAGCAGATGGAGAAATCAAGCTGGTACTAATGTAAAAACATTATTCCTATTGTTTGGCTTTCATAATACTTGATGGTGCTATGTATGCTCTCAGAGAAGAAAAAAAAAATACCCAGTCTTCTATGTGTGAACCTCACCAGCTACAATAACTACATGACCTGCCTGACATGCCCACTGAAGCAATAGTATAATAAAACTCACAGGATAATTCCACCTAATTTTACTCTAGAAAACCACTAAAAATATTGGGTTCCCTTACAAAGCATAGATGAGAATTTACTTACAGGATTGGTGATACCCTCCACCCCTACAGGCCAAGTCTCTAAATACATTACCCTACATGAGGGCTGACCAAAGTTATGGATGCCCTAACTTACTCTTTCCTAACCTATATCTACACTAGCCCCTCCATCTACTAGTCTTCATGTAATTAATGCAGAGTTACATATAACAGATGGTAGAGAACAGCTGAATTCACAAGTGAGACTATCGGGACCCTCTCTGCAGGATGTAGATTAACAAGCTCACCACTGATAATCTTTTGCAAGAACTCACCTCTGAGTGTCCCAATATGGTGTTTGTTTGGCTCAGAGACAAGTCACAATGAAGATTATATATTAACATTAAAATCATTAATGTAAAAAAAGTAAAGCAGAAGAAACAAGAACTTATAGTAATCTTCAAATATAAATAATTTTAAAATTAACATTAACATGCAGTATTTCATTTCACTCACCGTAAAATTTAGCAAAATTTAATTCTCTCAGTAACAGATATTTGGTTAGGTGATAATTGTATTAATAGAGCTACTAAAGATAGTCAATTATGATTCTATCTCACATTCTTAAAAGTGAAATAAGGCAAAAAAAAACATATATTAATATGATCATGAAGGACTTAAAAGGGTATTTTTAAAACCTACATACATCTTTTTTGCATCTAATTGTTAACATTGAAAATATATGATCATCCACCTCTTTTCTGTGACTCAGTCCTTAACTCCACTGATAACACCCGCTCAACCACAGGAAACTCTAGAGGACCAGATAGGCTACACATGTACCTGCCCTCTCTCTCTTGTATCAGACTCAATTGTCAGGGTCACTTTAAGTACTGCTACAAAATTCCACTTGCAGTTACCACCACACTGGACATACCTCCTGTGAATACAACACACCATCTTCTGTTCCCTTATCTTTATAAACTCCTCTCTGTCCACACTTCCTCTGAATTTTTCAAACCATTTCCTCCTGGCATCCCACTATTCCAATATCCTACATTAGCAAGAATTCTACTATAAATATGCCAGCTGAGCAGGCCAGTAAAAGAGGAAACACTCAGTTGACACACTCTCTGAAAATGCAGAAGGGAAACAAAAACCTAGGAAGAAAACTGCTAACAAGCCAAGACAATTACATAAACTACCACTTAAAAACTTTAATAGCTCCAAACACAGATGCTTACACACTAGCATAAGAACACAATCAGTTACATTCGGGGCAGTATTTAACCAAAAGAGATAAGCTCTCCTACCAGAGTAGGTCCTGAGTACTTCAACACAGATAAAGCACAAAATAAAGACCTAAAAACAATGAGGTAAAGATGATAGAACAACCTGTAAGGGAAAAGGAATGAATCCAGAAAAAAATAAAACTGTGTGACCATGGTGTGAGACAAGACCAACTCCATAATCCTGTGGCCATCAGTCGCACGTAGCCATGCCCCAGGCTTCTAGCATTCTGGCAGAACTCTACCTCTGTAGTTACCTGTAGCCAGGCTTTCCCTGACCTTCAGTTATCTAGCTATAGCCGCGTAACCCAGGTCAATATTTAAGGAGGCTTCCTGCCCCTCTGAGCTCTCTTTTATCCCTCTTATCCCTCTCCCGCTTTATCTCTCTCCTACCCTTCTCTCTCTCTCTCTCTCTCTCTCTCTCTCTCTCTCTCTCTCTCTCTCTCTCTCTCTCTCTCTCTCTCTCTCTCTCTCTCTCTCTCTCCTCTCTCTATATATTTTTCTCCCCTTTCCAGGTGTTCATGGCTTTTTCTCATCTCTCTACTTTCTCCTTTCTCTTTAATTTTCTATCTCGTTTTCTCTTTCTATTTTCTTAATAATAAGGCATCAAAGCTATGAGCTGTCTCTTATTAAATTTGCTGCACAGAGCTAGCCTCAGCGTGTCTAGCCACAAGGGAAGGATCCAAGTCATCTCAACAGGTATCTCATAACCAAGCTACATCTCTGACAATTAAGCTTTAACAGGTATTCGGGAGGTCCATATCAGAATGGAACCGCCTTCCGAGTAGGACCTCCCTGCCCTCCCCGTTAGCAGGACAGCCTCATGATCCATAGATACTCTGAGACCAGCACTCCCTATTGCGGTGAGGCATGCGCGTCCTGCCAGCATCCCCTATCCCCATGCGGACTCTGCCTGCCTGTGTTTCTCCTATGTGGAATTTGCCACTGCCTCTGCCTGAGCAAGACCCGTGCGCCGCCTCTGCACTCCCTTTCTTTTTTTCTTCATACAAAAAAAAAAAACTACACAAATAAACAAATTCTCTGGTCCCTCTGGACCTTTCTCCTGTCTCCACCCATACCTAATCCTGCCCACTTTTCAATACCCTTTCTCATCAGTCTTCATTGGAGGTCCCTCCTTCCCTCTGCCTCCTATGATTATTGTGCTTCCCTCTTCTAAGTTAGATTTAAGTATCCCCACTAGGACTTTGTAAGTCAACAGACATTATCATTAGGACAAAATGGAAGTCTTCAGATTAAGAAAAGATCCTCATTTATCCTACATTCAATAAAGGCTAATATAAAAACAAATTAAGAAATCAAGATATTAAACTTCAAAAAAACAACCCAATTTTTAAAATCAGGCTCAGAGCTAATCAGAGAATTCTCTACAGAGTAATCTTGAGTGGCCAAAAAACACTTAAAATTTTCAACATCCTTAGTCATCATGGAAATGCAAATCAAAATGACCCTGAGATTCTACCTTACACTAATGAGAGTTGCTAAGATCAAAAATTAAGTGATAGCACATGCTGACTAGGACATGGAGAAAGGGCAACACTCCTCTATTTCTAGTGGGACTGCAAACTTGTACAACTACTCTGCAAATAACTCTGGCAGTTAAGCAGAAAATTATAATAGTTCCACCTGAAAACTCAGCTATATTGCTCCTGGGCATATACCCAAAAGATGTTCTACCACATCACAGGAACACATGCTCTACTATGTTCATAGCAGTATTATTCATAAAAGCCAGAAACTGGAAGTAACCCACATGTCTCTCAACCAAAGAATGGATTAAGTAAATGTGGTTCATTTACACAATGGAATGATATCCAGTAACTAAGACCAAAGGCAACATGAATTTTCCAGACAAATGGATGGAACTAGAAAATATCCTGAGTGAGGTAACCTAGACTCAAAAGGACATGCATGGTATATTCTCACTGATAAGTGGATATTAGCCAACAAAAGTACAGAATACCCATGATACACTCCATAGACCCTAAGAAGAAAATTGAAAATTTATGTATCTCAAAGCCACTGTTGCACATATAGCCAAAGGATCCTTAATTCTACCATAAGAACACTTACTAAATTATGTTCCCTATAGCTTTGTGCATGATAGCCTGAAATTGAAAAACACTCATTTATCTCTTAACTGAGGAATAGATTATGAAATTCTGGTGCATTTATACAATTGTTTATTATTCAGCAGTGATAAAAATGGCATCATGAAATTTGTTGGTAATTGGATGCAAGTAGAAAAATACTGAGTGAAACCAGACCAACAAAGACAAATGTATGTACTCAGTTTTAAGTGGATATTAAGTACTAAGCAAATGTTAATCAAGGTACAATTTATAGATGCATATAAGTTAGGTAAAGAGGGGAGTTATGGGGGGGTACACATCGGTGTCCTCAGAAAAGAAAAAAAGAATAACTTCTGAAGGTGAGCTGTTAAAAGGTGGTTATGGAACTGGGAAAGATTAGGTGAGGTGATAGAGCAAAAGAGTCAGAAGTGAGGCAGCTGGAATTGAAGGGCACTTGTGGGTCTGGAGACATAGTGTGGTATTTCATGGAATCTTTAAGGGAGACCCTAGTGAGTACTGCTAGTAATGAATGATATGAAACATATAATAGCCATCATTTGAAGTCAACCAAGGCCTCCATCAATAATAGATTGCATTCAATTGAATTGATGGCCTGGAGGTCTTATGGAAATCTCTAAACAACTGACACTGCTGTTAGGACAGACCGTTGCTTTCTGAAAACTGAGAGAGGGGCCTCATGGCCAATAGCAACTTCCACTAAGCTCATTGACTATAGGGGTTGAGCTAGTGTGGACATTGAGCCTACAGACTTATATTCTAATCTTTTTAGATGAAAAAGTATACTGAAGGGTATCTGGACACTAACTGGTCACAAAACCTTTCATCTATAAGCTATCTGGCCTGAAAGATGTGCTGGTGCAATTGTGGTGAGGCACATATAGAAGTATTCAGCTCATCTTTGGTTCAATTTGTGGCCTACCCCTTGAGAGGAAACCTTTGCCTTATATTTTCTTGATGGCCATGAAGAGTAGAATGGATAGCCCAGAGACCAGGGTAGAACCAAGTGAGACTGGAAAAAAAATCAATATAATGATTCCTCATGATATTCTGCTACATTCAGAGATCAGTGTCTTGCACAGTCATCATCAGAAATGTTTCATTTGACAGCAGCTGGGAGTGGGTACAGATACCCACAACCAGATATGTGGAGAAAAACTACACTGAAAGTCTACATCAGCTGCCTTGTTTGAAGATTGGGGATCCCCCAAAAAGAGGAGAAAGAAAGACTGTGTGAGTCAGAAGGGATGGTGAACAGCATGAGAGTATGGTCCACCAAATTAACTAGGAGGACTAGAAGGAGGACTGGGAAGAGTGAGGGAAGGGAAACTCGTTGTGATACAATGTACAAGAGAAGAATCTATTTTTCATTTTAAAATGTATTTTTAAAAGATACACAGGTGGGTATTTAGAGTCTTGAACATAGCTCTGAGCACATGATGTACAAAAGTAGGTGTCATCCATGTGAAATTATTTAACGGTGCTATTATTTACTTATTTATAATTTATATGTATGTTTGCTAAATTACATAGTTCATGTGTGCTATGTGTATGTGAGTGTATGCAGGTATCCACTGTGGCTTGAGGGTGAATGATACAGTAAAATTACATTTTCAGCCATCTTATATACATCCTAGGAACTGACTTTGGTCTCACATGGGCTTACAGTGAAATTATAGGCATTTTCAACCATCTGATATGTGTCCTGGGAACTGGACTTTGGTCTCACAAAAAGCTGAAAATGTTCATATCCCCTGAGCAACTCCTCTATTGTCTAGTACTGGTTTCTTAACCCTGAGAAACTTGCTTCCAATGTCATCGAAAATGATCATGGAATGAAAAAAATTATGGAGTGTATTAGTTTATTAGACTACTTGTCCTCTATAATACTTTCAAGAGTTATTTTTTTTTCAGTTTCATATTCTTCTAATTGTATCAGGCACATATAGCAAAATGAGGCAAACAATGACAAAAAGAGCTAGCATATGCTATGTGTGTATGTATGTGATTCACATGACAACTCTAACAAATACTGACCTCTGTCACTTTATCATTGCTAATAATCATCCAAGAGTTTACTTTTCTTGTTACTTATCCTTTTCCTTCTGATAGCAAGACCCAGCATCCCAGTGCTTTGCTACTAAACTCCCTTCTTATTCTCTTTTCTTTTGTCAGATGGATTCTATATGACTAAAACTTGAAGAAAATTCAATGATTTATGAGAAAGATTATAAGTGTTTAATAATAATTTATAAAAATCAAATATCTATAATTGCTCTTTATATTTGCATATTAAAGACATAATTTTAGATTACAAATTAGAACTAGTTTTTTTTCTGGTATCATTGGATAATAAATTCTTCATAAATTACCAAGTATAACTTTAATTTTCTGTAGAAATAACATGTCACTTGCATACAAATACATGAAACAGAGTTGAGTGATTTACGCATAATCATCCAGGTGTCAGGATGTTAGGTATATTGATTTGATGTTCCATGCATGGTCCTTGAAGAGTTGTATTCCAGGATCAGTGTGATAATATAGCTACCCTAAATTAGTTATTGTACCCCTAATGATGCAGAGACAGTAGGATACAGCCTGACCACATCAGCCCTCCTCCTCCCATAGAAGACATTTGCTGACAAATAATCAGTAACTCAGTTTGTCTCTACTGAAAAGGATAAGTTTGGTATATTGCATTTTGGGCTTGCTTTTTGAGAAAGCACTTAAAGGTGGGGGGGTAGGGAGAAGGAATAAATGTAGATTAACCTGAGTAAAGAGAAGAATATGATTCAATATTATTTAAAGTTTAAAATTGGTGTAAAAAGAAAAGAAGAAAAATAATTTCTTCCAACTTCAATATATTGGTTATGAGTTGCATACCATTTCTCTGTAAAACTATCTGGGTTAAGATTATTTTGTTTTGAAAATGATGCCAAGAATGATTATATATTAAACTTATTAATAGATTAGTTCATATTTATTTTACTGTTTTTAATAAAATTGTACCTTCATTGATACATGACTTTAACTGACAAAAGATTTTCAGCATATAAATATTTTTTGATTGTGATTATAGACTTTAATGGTTAAAAAGGCTATCTCTCTTGCCTATTTTTTCTTTTTCTTCTTCTTGTTTGTTTTATCTTGTTCTGGTTTGTTTTTATTATATTTATTACTATTATATGTTTACTAACATTATATCATCTATCAGAGGATAGAGATAAAAGAATTTGTATGGACTTTGATGGAGGGATAAGTGGGGAGGGTCTGGGAGGGGGAAACTTTGATCAGAATATGTTGTATTAAAAGGCAATCTATTTTAAAATTAAAAAGACCATTTTGGAGCAAAAATAAAGAAGTAAATATAAAGTTGCAATTAAAAAGTATTTTCTGATATTGCATTTATCAAACATAAATGCTCTTTGTTTTGAGTTTTTTCCATTTCTCCAGCATAATGCTTCTCTCTAAGCAATGGATAAAGTCCTGATTGAGAATTAAAGAAGAACAAAGAAAAATAACAGTAATTATGAGGGTTTCATGAGTCAAGCACGGTCCAAGTTTCTTTTAATCTAATAATTTTTCACAAATTGTTTATATCACCACAGTTTTTCATTAGTCTAATTTACTTAAATATATAAAATTATATAAAATATAAGATACATCGCATTATAATCAGATATTTATATATATTGTAAATTCATTATCAAATCCATTAATAAACTAATCTGTTAATGATATACATATTAGAAAATCATTGATTTCATATGGTTGGTGATATATATTCCTTCATAAAGCATTGTTTTAGAAAGGACCACAATCAGATTGTGTTCTGAATATCAGCATACTGTGTTTCCTCCAAATAATAGAAATGCTAAGATATTGTGAGATTCTACCTGGAGACCTACATAAGTAATACTCTCCCTTCAGGATTATTTTCAATCTTTCTGCTCATAATATTGAGTCCCTTCAACATCACATGGAAACTGACTGATGGGGAGCATTATTTCACAATGGCTTTTGAGGTAGTTGGCACAAGACATGCAGTCTAAAAGAGGTCTTCGCAATTAAAAATTGGAGAATATGAAAGGCAGTATTATATAAATATATTTTGATATATAAATTATATGATAATAAAATTTATGTTAAATTATAATTTTATATATATTATAATTTCATATTAATTAATTTCACTATATCTTTATATATTTGAATCTACAAAAATTGAAAAAGCTTTCTTTGTTTATATGTATTAAAATTGTTATTTTTATTCACACATAATTTGGCATATATATTAGAGAATTTAGCATTTCCCTAACATGGCTAATTTTGAAATGGTATAATTGATCACTATTTTTCTATTGTTTGATATGTCATGATACTGTAGGTACTACTTGCCTATGTAAAATGTTTATTATTTTTAATTACATTGCAATTGAGAATGAAATATGCTGAGATTGAATATTATTGTATCAAACAGAAATTAAATCCATTACTGTAAGAGACAGCTGGAGCTAGACATGTCTTTCTTAGGTCTGAGTGGGGTCAAGGTAAGCGCATTAGTCATGTGAAGTGGTCTGGTCAGTCTGGAACTGTTGCTGCTGACTGTACTCTGAGCTCTTGAAGAGACACAGTGGGGTGCTGACATATACTTTATATTAAATTCTCTGTAAAGGTCAGGTTGTTTATCTTTGCTGGTTGCTTACCACATCCTGTTTTACTTTTTGATGCCAAATGCTCTACCATATAACAGTTATGTGAATCTGCATTAAACAAGACTTGATCAGAATCCTGTCTTGTCTCCATTTCTTGTGTCTCTTGCCCCTAGGTCCTCACTCCACCCCTCAGGAAACTCTTCGAGAATAAGCAGGCAGGTTCACTTGGTTCCTGATTGAGGGACCTGAAGTACTGTGGATTGCATGAAGAACTTTCTGAGAAAGTGCAGCCACATGGTCTAAAGTGAAAGTAAGTAAGTGATTGCTAACCTGGCATTTTCTTTTGTGTCATAAGTCATGGGGCAAGAAATAAGTCAGGATGAAATGTACATGAGACAGTTTAAAGTTAAAGGAAACTCTTCAGTTGCAAGGAGTAAAGGTTAAAATGAAGAATTTAAGAAAAATTTTTGATTTTGTTAAGGAAACGTGTCGGTGGTTTCCCGATTAATATACGATTGATCAAAAACATTGGAAGCAAGTAGGAGATGCTTTTCAAGATTATTATAGAATTATGGGACCTGATAAAGTCCTTGTAACAGCCTTTTCCTATTGGAGTCTAATTAATGACTTTTTGAAAAATCCATCTGTTTCAGTCTTGGCAGCTGTAACAGAGGATCAGAAATTATTATGGAAAAAGAACTTGATTTCTGACTCAAAAATAGATTTAGATTTAATTAGGTAGTGAAAATGAGGCTGTCATGAAGAGTTAATCTAGGTCTGCGGAATCAAAATAGGGAAGTTGAGAAAAAGAAATCAAAACAAAATATTTACCCTGATTTAAAAGAATTGGAGGTTAGTCTTAAGGAAGAGCTCTCACAAACTTCAAAGGGTAGAAAGAAAGATAATGTTAAAAAGAATGTTGGCACCAGGAAAGACAAGCAGAAGGTTTCTAACATTAATAAGTAAAAGGAGACAGTTGCTGAGGCCATTAAGGACTCTGAAACTTCAGAAGAAACTGATTTAGACCCAGAAAATGCAGAGGAGTTAGAAGAGGCTTTCAGATATCATAATGAAGATTGTCTGCCTTTTAGTCAGCCACTGCCTTATAGACTCCATAGGCTGGTGGTGGGAGCAGTAGATTTTCATAAAGAACTCCTTCGACAAAATCAGCAGCTCCATATGCAGATCTAATTAGAAAATGAGAATCAGGCATTATTTAAAGAATTATATGATCTTTGCAAAGGTAATGCAGCTAGCAAGGAACCAGAACAGAAGGGTGCCACACAAACAGCTAAGAATAGGTATCAGAATCAGCTAGTCTTCCCTGTTGTGGAGACTATTCAGCCAGATGGCACAGTTGCCGAGAGGTTCATGGATTCAATTTTAAATTCATAAAGGAATTAGAAACTACAGTCTCTTAATATGGTCCCAATGCTCCTTTACTATGGCCCTTTTAGAGAGTAGCACAGCTGAATGGCTCACACTTCAAGATTTGAATACTTTGGTTAAGGCTGTCTTGAGTGGGGGTGATTTTGTTCTTTAGAAATCAGAATATTATGATGCATGTAAGGAAACAGCTAAATAAGCCCTTTAAAAGAAGGAATTGTTGGCCTTAGGTAGAAGTAGCTCCAACATGAAGGGATTGAAGGTGTTTCCTGGAGTCACTGATCAAGACTATAAAGGGGAAAATAAAATTATGGCCACTGCTACTAAAGACATAATAAATGTTAATGCAAGTCAGTGGGTTGCACAGTTATTACTGTTGCCTTTACTATCCTCACAACATAAGCATGTTAATCCCACTCGAAGCTGTGGAAGATTTGGATCCTCACATATTTATTAGGTTACTCAAATTGGATGGGAAAACCCTCTATCTGGATTAATGGAAAAAGATTTTCTGAACTCATTGACACTGGAGCTGATGTTACAGTAATAAAGGGATCTCAATGGCCCTCTTCTTGGCCTTTAACACCGACTAGTACTCACCTTAAAGGTATTGGTCATAGTCAAAATCCTCATCAGTGCAGAGTAATTAGTATGGAGGGATGCTGAGGGAAATCAGGGATCCAATCAACCATATATTCTGGATGGACTGCCAATAATCTTTGGGGAAGAGATCTTTTATCTTAACTGGATATTATTATGAAAAGTCTCAATGATGTAGTTACAGCTCAGATGCTTAAAACAGGAAAGGGACTTGACAAGGACCAGCAAGGGAGTCTATTTTTCGCGCAGGTCAAATTGATACCAAAGGACTTGGATATTCATTCTAGGGACAACTGACATTCCTGTTGTATTAGTCAGGGTTCTCTAGAGTCACAGAACGTATGAGTAGTCCCTATATAGTTAGGGAATTTGTGAATGACTTATAGCTTGTAGTTCAATTCCCCAACAATAGTCATCAGTACTTGTGGATAGAAGTACAAGGATGTAGCAGTTGCTCAGTCCCACAAGGCAGCCATGGATGGAAGTCGGAGGATCTAGCAGTTGTTCCGTCCCACGAGATAGGCCAGGAAAAGCCAGAGTGAAATCTTCCTTCTTCCAATGTCCTTATATGGGTCTCCAGCAGAGGGTGTGGCCCAGATTAAAGGTGTGTGCCACCATGGCTTTAATCCCAGATGACCTTGAACTCAGAGATCCCATAATCTTAATCTTCTGGAATTCATAGTCACTATGCATCAAGATCTCCAGATCAGAAACTTGCATCTCTGAGCCTCCAGATTAGGATTATAGGTGAGCCTTCCAATTCTTGTTTAGTTCATTCCATATTTAGTCAAGTTGACAACCAGGAATAGCCACTACAATCCACCCCTTGTCAACTTGACACAAATAATATCTCATGGCCACATGAAACTATAACAAGGTCATGAATATGCCTAACATGATATAACTATTCTTCGTACAATCACAAACGCATTTGTAAATTTACAACAGGGTAATGTCCCTTGGAATCATTCTTTAAGTGTCTCAATACCAATTGATATTAAAGAAATTGGAAGAAAGACAAATGTATCCTTAACAAAATAAGACAAAAGAAATCATATTACTTATAATCCTCATTTCTGCAACTGGTTACATGGTCTTAGCTGGTATTTATAACTACCTTCCTCTGCTACCCATTCTGTATTTCCTTCACCTTCAGCAAGCACCTCAGCAGGTCTTGACTCTTTTCTTGGAGGATTGACCCATACCTTCATTCCTAATTGGTCTGTATCCTTTGTCATCTTGCTGGGATTAGGCTTTTGTAGTTTACCATTGACTTTAATCACAGGACATGGTAGTACCAAGAGATGCCCTAAGGATCTCCTGCACTCCAGACAGAATCCTGCTTACCTCCATTGTGGAGAGTCAATCCAATTTCACCATGGTAATCTGGATCTATCAACCCTCCTAACACTGTTATTCCTTTCTTTGCCTGTTGGTTCAAAGTCATTAGAAGCCCAAAATGGCCAGGGGGAAGTCTGAGATTCCAGTTCAATGGAATATTTGTTGTGGCTCCTGGTAGGAGCATTTCCCCCTCAGGAACCAAAACTTCTAGGCCAGCAGAACCTAAAGTTGTGGGGACAGGAAGAAAAAATTTTCCTAGAGGGTCACTAGGAGTGATAGTGAGTGGAACTATTCCCCTTTTCACCCCTTGATTCCTGGACCCATGAATCCTAGCTATGGGAGAAACTGTACTATATATTGAACGCTGATTCAAAGCATATACTGCCTTCTGAGGAACTCTGCCCCAGCCCTCCATGCTGTTGCCACCTAATTGACATTGTAACTGTGTCTTCAAAAGGCCATTCCATCTTTCTATCAGACCAGCTGCTTCAGGATGATGGGGAACATGGTAAGACCAGTGAATTCCATGATCGTGGGCCCACTGTGCACTTCTCTGGCTGGGAAATGAGTTTCTTGGTCAGAAGCAATACTGTGTGGAATACCATGATGATAGATAAGGGGTTCTGTGAGTCCACGGATGGTGGTTTTGGCAGAAGCATTACGTGCAGGAAAGGCAAATCCATAACAAGAATAAGTATCTACTCCAGTAAGAATGAAATGTTGTCCTTTCCACGGGGTAAGTGGTCCAATGTAGTCAACCTGCCACCAGGTTACTGGCTGATCCCCTCGAGGAATGGTGCCATATCTGGGGCTCATTGTTCGTTTTTCTGCTGTTGACAGATCTGGCATTCAGCAGCTGCTGTATCCAGGTCAGCCTTGGTGAGTGGAAGTCCGTGTTGCTGGGTCCAAGCATAACCTCCATCTCAGCCACCATAGCCACTTTGCTCATGTGCCCATTGGGCAATGACTGGGATAGCTGGGGAAAGAGGCTGACTCTACAGAATGGGTCATCTTATCTACTTGATTGTTGAACTCCTCCTCAGCTGAAGTCACATTTTGGTGAGCATTTACATGGGACACAAATATCTTCACATCCTTTGCCCATTTGGAGAGATCTATCACATACTTCTTCCCCAGATGTCTTTATCACCAATTTTCCAATTTTGATCTTTCCACGTCCCTGACCATCCAGCCAATCCATTGACTACAGCCCATGAGTCAGTGAACAATCATACATCTGGCCATTTCTTCTTCCAAACAAGCTGTAGTACCATGTGTACTGCCCAGAGTCCTGTCAACTGTGAAGATTTTCCTTCACCTGTATCTTTCAGGGTTGTCCCAGAAAGGGGTTGTAATGCTGCAGCTGTCCACTTCTGGGTTGTGCCTACATAACGTGCAGAGCCATCAGTAAACCAGGTTCTAGTCTTCTCTTCTTCAGTCAGCCGGTCATAGGGAACACCCCATGAGGCTATAGGTGCATGCTTGGCAGCAGATGGCGTTGTAACAGGAGTAGAAACCATAGGCATCTGAGCAACTTCTTCATGTAACTTGCTTGTTCCATCAGGACCTGCTCAGGCCCAATCATGTATATACCACTTCCATTTGATAATAGACTGATGCTGTGCACGTCCTACTTTATGACTTGGAGGGTCTGATAACACCAGCTCATGATGGGCAGTTCAGGACGCATAGTAAATTGGTGTCCTATTGTCAAACGTTCAGATTCCACTAAGACCCAATAGCAAGCCAAGAGATGTTTTTCAAAAGGAGAGTAGTTGTCTGCAGATGATGGTCGAGCTTTGCTCCAAAATCCCAAAGGTCTCTTCTGTGATTCACTTATAGGGGCCTGCCAGAGGCTCCAAACAGCATCTCTATCTGCCACTGATACCTCAAGTACCATTGGGTCTGCCAGATCATATGGTTCAAGTGGTAGTGCAGCCTGCACAACAGCCTGGACCTGTTGAAGAGCCTTCTCTTGTTCCAGGCCCCGCACAAAGCTAGCAGCTTTCCGAGTCACTTGATAAATAGGCCTGAGTAACACACCTAAGTGAGGAATGTGCTGTCTCCAGAATCCAAATAGACCCACTAAACGTTGCGCTTCTTTCTTGGTGGTGGGAAGGGCCAGGTGCAATTACTTATCTTTCACTTTAGAAGGAATATCTCTGCATGCCCCACACCACTGTACTCCTAAGAATTTCACTGAGGTAGATGGTCCTTGAATTTTGGTTGGATTTATTTTCCATTTTCTGATACGCATATTTGTTACCAATGAATCCAAAGTGGTTGCTACTTCCTGCTCACTTGGTCCAATCAGCATAATGTCATCAATATAGTGCACCAATGTGATATTTTGTGGAAGAGACAAACGATCAAGATCGCTTCTAACAAAGTTATGACACAGGGCAGGAGAGTTAATATATCCTTGAGGAAAAACTGTAAAGGTATACTGCTGGCCTTGCCAACTGAAAGCAAATTGCTTCTGGTGGTTCTTATGGACAGGTACTGAGAAGAAGGCATTTGCCAGATCAATAGCTGCATACCAGGTTCCAAGATATGTGTTAATTTGCTCAAGTAACAAAACTATATCTGGTACAGCAGCTGCAATTGGAGTTACTACCTGATTTAGTTTCCGATAGTCAACTGTCATTCTCCATGATCCATCCATCTTCTGCACTGGCCAGATAGGAGAGTTAAAGGGAGATGTGGTGGGAACCACCACTCCTGCATCTTTCAAGTCCTTAATAGTGGCAGTAATTTCCGCAATTCCTCCAGGAATACGATACTGTTTTTGATTCACTATTTTCCTTGGCAGAGGCAACTCTAAAGGCTTCCATTTTGCCTTTCCAACCACAATAGCCCTCACTCCACAGGTCAGGGAACCTATGTGAGAATTCTGCCAATTTCTGAGTATATCTATCCCAATTATAAATTCTGGAACTGGGGAAATGACCACTGGATGTGTTTGGGGACCTACTGAACCTACTGTGAGTTGAACATCAATCAAACTTCATTAATCACCTGTCCTCCATAAGCTCCTACTCTAACTGGAAGCCACAATGTTTCATGGGATCTCCTGAGATCAGTGTCAATTCAGAACCAGTATCCAATAGACCCCAGAAAGTCTGATTATTTCCTTTCCCCCAGTAACAGCTACCCTTGTAAAAGGCTGTAGGTCCCTCTGGGGAAGAATTGGGGAAAGACTAACAGGAAAACTTTTAGGTGTCTTATTAAGATTCTTCCTCAGCGAAACCTGGCCACTCTGTCATTCAAGGAGTTCTGGCTCTGCAAACTGACTTAAGTCTGGAAATCACTGGCCGAGATTGCCTTTCTTTCATTTGTTTGAGAATTTTTCTGCTTATACAGATCAAAAAGATATGCAGTAGGTTTCCTATCTATTTCATGCCTGGAAACACCATGACTGACTAGCCAGTACCAAAAGTCCAAACGAGTCATGCCATTATAAATTCCACCACTCTTGTACTGATCATTACGAGGTATGTCATTATAAACATTGTTTTGTCTACACTGTCCATTATAATAACTACGATCACCTTGTCTCTGGCGATTCAATGCTGCCACCTGGCCCTTGTTACCTTGAGGCCCAGTTAAACCCACTGAATTTAATTCATCTAATTGAGCAACAGCATCTCCAACCCTAAAGTCTGGCACAAGGAAAAGGGCAAGAACAAAACTCTTTAAATGTGCTGGTGCCCCTCTCACCAGTGTGCATCTTATAGGACTGGTGAAGGGCATATCTTCTGGACCTTCCCATTGTGGATCCTTAGGTTTTACACAATGTATCCACTATAGCATTGCAATTTCCCTAAGCCTTAGAACCTCTTCATCAACACTAAGCCAAGGGATATCAGGCATCTCCAACTCCTTTTCAGTAGACCATCTTTTGATAAACACTTCAGCCAACCACTCAAACAAACTCCTGACAACTTTTTTAACTGTGGGAGCTTCCATATTAAACCTAGAATCTCCACTCAGAGGTTCCATGCCAATAAACTCATCCTGTTCTAGTTTTATGTTCCTTCCACCATTATCCCACACCCTTAAAATCCATTCCCACACATATTCCCCAGACTTCTGCTTGAATAAATTAGCAAACTCATTAAGCTTTTTAGTAGTATAGTGTATTTCCTCATGGACTACACTTTCTACTTCCCCTCTAGGGGCCTGTTTTGCCTTGAGTCTGGTTATAGGTCTAGAAGAAATTATTGGTGGGCCTTGAGAAACATCAGTATTGTCTTGTCTGGCATTTTCTTCAGCAAAATTCACTGCTGGTTTATCAGGCTCTGAGGGATTAATTTCATTATACGGAGAAAGCATTATTTCAAGGGGTGGGGCTGAGGGTACTACTTCCTCAGGTGGGGCAATTCCTTGAAAATCTGAAGATTCAAAATTCTCAATTTCAATAGGGTCTCCCCACTCATCCCCATCCCAAGTTATAGGATCCCATTCTTTGCCAATTAATGCCCTTACTTTAACTTTGACACCCTCTGAGGCTGAGACCGGAATTTTCACTGTAATTCAGCCAACCTTATAATGAGAGCTTCAGTCTGATTTTCTGCAACTTGAGCTCTATGGCTGCTAGACAGAAGATTCTCTTCAAGGGCACACTTAGCAACTTTTAGATTGTTTACCTGCGTCTGGAGCTGTTCTATTTTATCACACAACTTCTTCCTTTCCTTGTTTTTTCCTGAGACACTAAGAGCAACCAGCCAGCAAAATCATTTTTCGATTTTTTCCCCAACTTGTAGAAAGTATTGTACTCCTCTGAATCATCTAATTCATCAACATACTCAAAGACATTAGATTCTTTAAGCTTGAAATACAGTTTCAAACACAGGTCTTCACTATTTTCCAAACTCCCAGGAGGAAGAGTATTTGGAGAGATTTCAGTAGTTGAAGGTACTGATGAATTACCAAACCAACTCCAGATTTTTAAAATATTCATCCTTATACTTCTGCTCCTCTAGAACCACTCCTGGTACCAACTTCTGTATTAGTCAGGTTTCTCTAGAGTCACAGAATGTATGAGTAGTCCCTATATAGTTAGGGAATTTGTGGATGACTTATAGCTTGTAGTTTAACTCCCCAACAATAGTCAGCAGTACTTGTGGATGGAAGTCCAAGGATGTAGCAGTTGCTCAGTCCCACAAGGCAGACATGGATGGAAGTCCGAGGATCTAGCAGTTGCTCCATCCCACGAGGTAGGCCAGGAAAAGCCAGAGTGAAATCTTCCTTCTTCCAATGTCCTTATATAGGTCTCCAGCAGAGGGTGTGGCCCAGATGACCTTGAACTCAGAGATCCCCTAATCTTAATCTTCTGGAATTCATAGTCACTATGCATCAAGATCTCCAGGTCAGAAACTTGCATCTCTGAGCCTCCAGATTAGGATTATAGGTGAGCCTTCCAATTCTTGTTTAGTTCATTCCAGATTTAGTCAAGTTGACAACCAGGAATGGCCACTACACCTGTGATCCATGCTGATTCTATAACTTGGAAAAATGATGATGCAGTGTGGATTGATCAGTGGCCCCTAACTAAACAAAAGCTTGAAGCTACTCATATGTTAGTGCAGAAACAATTGACAGTTGGTAATCTTGATGTCAGTAACTCCCCCTGGAATACACCAATTTTTGTCATTAAGAAAAGGTCTGGTTATTGGAGATTGCTTCAGGAATTCAAGCTGTGAATAGTATGATGGTTCTCATGGGTGCTTTGTAGTTTCACTTCTGTTGTAATTCCCAAAAATTTTCACAAAATTATTTTAGATTTAAAAGATTGCTTATTTACTATTTGTCTCACTGAAGAGGATAAGAAGAGATTTGACTTTTCTATAAATTTTAAAGAACCTATGCATAGATTTCAATGGAAAGTATTGCCTCAAGGGATCGCTAAAAGTACTACCTATATCTGTCAAAAATTTGTTGCTGCTGCTATTCAACCAGTCCGTGAAAAATTTATAGATGCAATATAATTCATTATAAGGATGACATATAGCTAGCTCAGCCTAATTATGATTTACAAATGTTTTATAAGTACCTGCAGTTTCATTTAGCCGGATTTGGGTTAGTAGTTACTCAAGAAAAAAATTCAATTACAATATCTTTATTCATATTTAGGTTTTCAGCTTTTTCCTCAAGATATATGTTCTCTTAAAATTAAGATTAGAACTGAGCATTTACATACTCTAAATTACTTTCAAAAGTTGTTAGGGGACATTAATTTGTTGAGACCTTACTTAAAATTATCTACAGGACAGTTACAGCATTTATTTGACATTTTCAAAGGCGATTCTGATCCTTTATCTGTTAGAACCCTGACCACATAATCTAAGCAGGCTTTCGAGTTAGTAAATCAAGCTATTTGAAATCAATGAGTCACATATGTTAATTATGATTTTCTCATCATATTAATTATTTGCAAGAAGGAAATCTTAGGCACAGGACTCTTAGGGCAGGAAGGACCTTTGCTTTGGCTTCTTTTACATTCCTCACCTAAGAGAATCATCTATACCTGTTATTTATCAGTTGCTGACCTTATTATTATGGGCGGAACTGAGAGTGTAAAATACTTTCGTAAAGAACCAACAAAAATCATTGCATTCATTAATAGAGAACAAGTACAATGGCTTATAGTTAATGATTAGCAATGGTTGTTATCATGTATCAGTTTTAATGGTGATATTGATAATCATTACCCTCCAAATAAATTAATTCAATTTGCTTGAGCATTCCTTTTTATTTCCTCTTATCATCTCTTTTTCTCCTTTGGAAAATGCTTTGACAATATTTACTGATGGCTCTGCTAATGGCAAAGCTGTATATTATTATGAAGATAATACTGTTATTTTAGATATTCCTCTATCTTCTGCTCAAATTACTGAGCTCTATGCAGTGTTGGAGGTATCGAAACAGTTTGCTAAAACCACTATTACTAACTATGCTGATTCTCATTATGTAATTCATTCTATAACCTTTTTGGAGACTTTAGGTAATTTTAAGTCTGATAATTCAGCTGCTCTTATATTTTTGCAGTGTGTGGATGCTATTAGAGCATGCACCAAAATTTTTTTCTTGGGACATCTTAGAGCCCACAATATTCTCCCAGGTGCCTTATCTCTTGGTAATTCCAAAGCTGATGCTGCCACTAGAAATGTTTTCCTTTTTAAATTACAGGAAGCTCAAGAGACTCATAAATTACATCATTGAAATTCTAGAGAATTACTGCTTAGATTTGGGTTAACATGAGAACAGAGTCATCAAATTGTTAATTAATGCACAAGTTGTGCTAAATTGTTACCTGTCCCTCATTTGAGAGTTAACACTTGAGGACTGATACCCAATGCTTTATGGCACATGGATGTTACTCATGTTCCTGAATTTGGAAAATTAAAATTTCTTCATGTCCATGTAGATACTTTTAGTGGATTGGTTTTAGCCTCCCTACATAGAGGACAAGCAGGGAATAATGTCATAGTACATCTCTTATATTGTTTTTCTATAGTAGGTATACCTTTTTGTATTAAAACTGATAATGCACCTGCTTATTGCTTTCGTAGTTTAAAAAGCCTTTGTAGTAAATTACAGACTACTTTAAAAACAGGCATACCTTATAACCCCAAAGGCCAAGGTACTGTGGAAAGATTCAATGGCATTTTAAAGTGTCTTTTAATGAAATTATAAAGGTGGGAATGATAACCCAGAAGATCTCAAAACATACTTCACCATTCTCTTTTCATATTAAAAATTTTAAATGTGAACAAGGATGGTAAATCTGCAGCTGATCATTTTTGACATGCAGATTCCAAATCCATGTATGCAAAGGTCATGTGGAAGGACCCACTGACTGAAGTTTAGAATGAATCCTCCCCTGTCTTCATATGGGGTTGAGGATCTGTTTGCATTTTTGATCATCAAGCTAATTCTGCAAGATGGCTACCAGAAAGATTGGTGAAACAAATTAATGATTGATTCAGGGCTGAGTCCCTGAGAAAATATCTTTTATGTCTTTCAGATGAAGAGCATCATGCTGATGGTAATGATCCAGATGGTTGTGGAGGCTGCCTGCATACCTGCACTGCATGAACCAATGGAGCTGACATGGATCATAGAAGATGGAAAGGGCTGAAAAATTACATCAGTGGCAAGAACAACAACTCCTGGAACCTGGTTTCTAGAAATCACCCTCTCGGAGAAGGACTTGTTTAGCTGTGCCACTTGGACTCAGTCACCCAAAGGACATTTTTACATACGTCCTGCTCATGATTCTGATGAAAAATCATGGGGCTCTAGTGATTCTTTTTATTGTGCATCTTGGGTTGTGAAACTTCCAGTCACATCTACTGGAAGGCTAAGGGTGGAGACTTGATTACTATGTATCTCAGGGGACAAGATTCTGGGGTCTTTATGAGACATAAGCGCTATGTGTTCATGGATAATCTCTATTCATGTAAAAGAAGCAACACTGTCTATCCCACCTTAGGTATTTCATTCACTGACAAGAATAAGAGGGTTAATTGGTCAGGGTGTTTTGTGTGGGGTATTGGAGTCTACATATCAGAAGGTTATAATGGTAATACTTTCAGAATTAGACAGGTCAAGAAGACTGTTTCACTTATGCAAGGCCTTGGTCCGAATGAACTTCTGGTTCCACCTTTACTGCATCCAGATTACATTACTCCAAATCCATTTTCTGTGAGTCGTCCTACCCTGATCCCCACTCAGGCACCCTTAGCCTCTTTCTGTGAGGGATTGTTTAAGCTTATCAGTGGATCCTTTTCAGCATTGAATTTTTCTCAACCTAACTTTTCTAAAAACTGTTGGCTCTGCCTTTCCTCCAATTCCCCATTTTATGAAGCTGTAGCCTCTAATGGAACTATCAGGCTAGTTTCTGATCAGTCTGCTTGTCGACAGCATCAATCCCATGAAAGAGTTACCATTTTGTCTATAGTGGGGATTGGTTTATGCATTTGTCAGTTACCCAGAGACTATGCTTATTTTTGTGCCATTCATAGGGTGTTAAACACTACTGAATATTTGGTGCCACCAGAAAAGTTCTGGTGGGCTTGCGACAGTAGCATTA
Source organism: Tokudaia tokunoshimensis (assembly GCA_036184795.1). Lineage (NCBI taxonomy): Eukaryota > Metazoa > Chordata > Mammalia > Rodentia > Muridae > Tokudaia > Tokudaia tokunoshimensis. The sequence continues at coordinate 19,148,752 of BTHU01000008.1, forward strand.
CTCCCTGTTTCTTTGGATTTTTCGAAAACTATGATTTTTGTGTTCTAGTGCAACTTTTTCCACATGTTATTATTTTTCTGGCCAGGCCTTTTTAGATGCCTGTGACCCCCATGACACCCTGGTCCTTAGTAGAAGGACCAGAGAACCTGTCACTGCTGTGACTATGGCTGTTTTGCTGGGGTTGGAAGTCATTGAAATTGGCACTGGTATTTCCTCACTTGTTCTGCAAAACAAACATTTTAATGAGCTTTGAGCATCCATAGATGAAGATTTAGAGAATCTAGAAGCAGTTATATCTCTTATGAGAGAGTCTATAACATCCTTATCTGAAGTAGTTCTTCAAAATAGAAGGGGTTTAGATTTATTATTTTTGCAACAAAGAGGTTTATGTGCTGCCCTAAAGGAAGAATGTTGTTTTTATATTGATCACACTGGAGTTATAGAAGATTCTCTAGCCAAAGTACATAAAAGGTTAGAGGATCATAGGAAGTTGAGGGAAAAGGATGCAGGATGCAGGATGTTTTCTGACTTGTTTCAGCACTTCCCAATGTCTGACTACTCTTCTACCTTCTCGGTTCATTGTTAGGTCTGTTCATTCTATTGTCCCTTGGTCCAGTTTTATTCAATAAGCTGATGAACTTTCTGAAACCACAGATTGATCAAATATAATCTAAACCTATACAAGTTCATTATCAGTGTCTAGCCTTAGCTGATCAATAGTCAATGATGGGTGATTCTCATGGTGATAGCTTTACAGGGAACATCATGTTTTTGAGCTAAGACAGAAGGTATCCCTTTGCTGGATGTTCATTCAGAGACAGTTGCAAACATGACCTGAAGCTGCTTGAACCAAGGAACCTAAGACAGGCATTCATCCTTTGGCTTTTATTTTATTTTACAGAAGGAGGACATGTAGGAGACTACTGGAGTCAGACATACCTTTCTCAGACCTGAGCAGGGTCAAGGTGAGGGCATTAGTCATGGGAAGTGGTCTGATCAGTCAGGAACTGTTTCTCCTGACTGTACCCTGAGCTCTTGATGAGACACAGTGTGCTGACCTATGCTTTAGATTCGATTCTCTGTAAAGACCAGGTTGTTTATCTTTGCTGGTTGCTTACCACATCCTGTTTTGTATTTTACCGTCAAATACTTTACCATATAAAAGCTCTGTGTACCTGCATTAAGTGAGACTTGATCAGAATCCTGTCTTGTCGCGATTTCTTCTGTCTCTTGCCCCTAGGTACTCACTTCATGAACCTCTTTTAGAATCCGCAGGAGGGTAAACACTATTATTTTCTAGGACTCTCTATTGCATACTGCCTATTCACTTATTGTACTTACATGCATGGAACCATGGAGTTGGCCTGGCCTAATGGCTTTGAGAGGCATACCACATAGGGCTTTTCCAGTTTCTGATGGTCTGATGTACTACTCTGGCCTGGAAGCACCCAGGATGCTTTGTGTTTCCCTGTATGTTTCCTTGGAAGTCAAGAAATCATGGAAGCTTAAAGACAATATATATTACACATTAATCTTGGGTACTCTGAATAGTTCAAAAATATCATTGTATCCTGGCAACTACAAATATATAGATCCTGGCAATTGCCACTCTACTCTATTTCTGAAAAGGGTATAAAAAGTCTGATTCCCTCAATAAAATTACCACAGCTTAAGTTTATCTATGCAAACTCCAACCAGTCTTGTTTTACTCCTTCACAATATTTCAAGTGACCCAGAACCAGTAAGGAAGTGTTGGCAACTGTTTGGTTAACTACAATTTCAAAGTTTTCTAAATGATAACTATTTTTTGCTCATATATCTTGTCTTAATATTTTCTATACATTGTTTTTCTCAGAACAACTTTGTGCTGGAGAGTTAGAAAATTTTGTCATGGATCATAAGGAGACTGCAGTCACAAAGCATCTGAAAAGATGAAATTTAATGCAGAAATATTTTAATTTTGTTTTATGGTTCAAATCACAGTCCATCACAGTGAAAAAGCTTGCCTTTGGGAGCAAGACATTGCAGGTCATATCATATCTTCATATAGGTAACAACAGAACATGATTAAGATGTATATTCTGCAAATGGTCAGAACTTGAAAATATCATCCTTAGTGAGGTAACCCAATCACAAAAGAACACACATGGTATGCAGTTACTGATAAGGGGATATTAACCCAGAATCTCAGAATACCCTAGACACAATTTGCATATCAATAGATTTCCAAGAAGATGGAAGGAGAGACACCTGGTCCTGGAAAGACTATATGTAGGGGAATGCCAAGACAGAGAAGCGAGAGTGGGTTGAATGGGGAAAAGAGGGAGGGAAGGGGACTTATGGGACTTTTGGGGAGGGAGGAAACGGGAAAGGGGAAATGATTTTGAATGTAAATAAAAAAACTTAGAAAATAAAATTTAAAAAAAAAGAAATATATAATATTTATAAAATTTAAATGTCAATCCAATTAACCTACCTCTATCACCACCTAATGGTTCTACAAGCTCTCTAAACAATGCCAACAGTTGGAAAGCTAATTCTCAAACAATTCAACCTGTGGGATACATATGACATTCCAACCACAACATATCACCAATTATGGAGTCTCATGGTGTAAAAGGGATTCATCATTTTTTTTTTGAAATTTCTATAGTTTATAATCCCAGCAACAATTCAGAGATACAGATTCAAAAGGAAGAATTAAAACAACATTTAACAAATAAGTCAGGGACAGAATATAAAATTTAATGCTTTCTCTTTTATCCAGACACTAAAACTAGGTAATATAAAATTAAAATAAATCATTTAGAGAGGAGAGGCTCAAGCAAAGAAGGTTAAAAATATAGAAAGAAACTGGGTCATGTTCTAAATTAATGTATGTAACTATTCAAATTTCAAAATTAATCCCATTAATTCATGTAATTGATATATATTAGTAAAAAGTTAAAAAAACCTACATACACATTTATATAATTCAACTACTTTTAAAAGTTTAAGTATGAGAATTATTAACATTCATTTCTAAATGTCCACATGAGTTGTGTATATTATATTATCTTGAATATATTTCTGCTTACATTGTAGATACAAATGAATAAGTAAAATATATTAAAATATGAAATACAAATAGATGTCTTCAGTAAATATACTGATGAAGGTAAAATGGAATGTTTGAATTTACTAAAATGTCAGTGTGTTTTATTTGTCAGATCTATAAAATGAAGGTATCAGAGAATATAATGAAAGGCAAATATGTCCTCATGGATCAGGATACCAGACATTCTTGATTCTATGTAGATCTCCCATCTACCTAGTTGGTCTTTAAGGACCTACACTCCTGGGATACTGCTGAATTTAATATTTATTGGCTAATAAGAAGCCCCAGTTATTAAACAGTCAGGGACCTGGAGACTATAAATACCATCCAGTCAAATATTCCCTTCAAAGCACTACAAGGTCAGAAACTAATGACTTCATTTTCATCTAGATACTGCCCTTTCTTCTGTGAACACCGGATTCTGTCCAGGACTGTGTAATTTCCTACTGGGTGGCATACTGAAGATTAATTCCCTTAAAAATTATAAGTAATATAGAGTGCTTTATTTAATGATTTGAAATGAGGGCAGGTCTTCTACCACAGATGTATTGCAGTAAACAAGTGAGGACATTACATGTGAAAGCCATTGAGAGATAGGTCTCAGGTAAGCAGTCTGTCATTTTATCTATATATTGTAATTGTCACTGTGGCAAGTATTCAGCTTTTGTTCATTCTGTTAGATATAAATTACTTGTCTTCAGAGCATCCAGAGATACTTTCTTCCAAAAAAAAATATGATCCTCATATATTATGACTGCTTTATTATTTTTTATTAATTTTCAGTACCTTTGGTAATGAAGATAAATGTTTGGGTTACTTAGTATGTGTAGCTTTCAAGGACTTTTATAACAAAATAGCATATACTGGGTCGATTATTCCCAATCTTTCTCTAACAGTCTGGGACTGTTTAATATGCTTAAAAATGAGGTCAGCCCAGTCTGTTTCCAGAATACTTTATAGTTGTTTGTAGTTGCCTAGGTCCTTTGTATATATCTATGTGCCAAAACATGAAATATGACTTTGCCTTAAACATTTACAAACTTCTGATTCTCTTTTATTCCTTGGATTTATCTTTGTAAGGACATGAGAAATCTGAGCAGACACCTGAAAATGCAGAAAAATTCAAATATCCTTTCCTAACTACACATTAGCTTGGAAAAATAATTAAACAAGAATCACAGAAAGGAAATATGCCCGTACATTGACTTAGTATGTAAAAATACTTGACATGTAGGTACAATAATAACAAAAACTGCATAAACACTAAAAAATATAGTGCAAGCATGTATAATTCTAGTACAGCTATTAGAAAATAGAAGTGAGATAATGGAAATGTTACCCATAAAGTCTGGTACAAATAAGCTACCATAATCCATCATAAAAACACCAAAGATACTTGATCCAAGATATAGAAGTAAAAACTGACACCTGAGACTTTCTTCTGCTCTTAACAAATGTGCTATAAAATGCACATGAAATGCCCCCCTTCAATGGGCTCAGAAGTATTAAAACTTCCTTTACAGCTGGTGACAGTGTTTATAGAAATTCTGAAACCTTTCAGTAGTAAAGGAAGTGGATCAATGGTGTTGACACTGAAATTTTATAGCTAAGACCAACTTTTGACTGCTTTTCAACAGGTGGTGACTTTTATGGAGAGGTACACACCTAGATCACATAGATGGTCTGGTTAAGCTCAGTGGGTCACAATAACAAAGATAAAAACTTAAGCATGGAATAGAAATAGTTAGGAAAGAGCATGGTGGACAGGGTAGAAGGGATATATGGTGGAGTTGGAGTAATAAGAATGCATTATAGAAGTGTATAAAATTTTCAAAGAGCAAATTTAACTAACAAAAGAAAAATATAGTGTAATATTAAGGCATTTGGTAAAACTTTGGCCATTAATTTTCATCAAATGACATTCTGTAAGAAAATAATGACTGACATAATCTTTATTTTTACCCTGGTACAATGTGATACTGATTTTTCTTATTTAGAATTGATTACTTAACATTTTCATTTTGTTATATTTTCTCCTAAAGACTGACAAGAAACATGGAGACACAAAACAAAACATTTGTGTTACAGTTCCTTCTTCTTGGATTTACAGATGATGCAGAACTTCAGTTTCTCATCTTCAGCCTCTTCCTGTTCATATACTTAGTCACCATCCTTGGAAACCTGCTCATAATTCTATGTATAAGCTTTGAGTCCCACCTCCATATCCCCATGTACTTCTTTCTCTCCAACTTGTCACTTAATGATATTGGTTTAAGTACAGCTACAGTCATCAAGATGCTGGCTAACATCCAAGCAAATGACCAGAGCATAACTTACACAGGCTGCCTCACACAGCTCTTTTTTGCACTTGCTTTTGCATACTTTGAAAATTTTCTTCTTACAGTGATGGCCTATGATCGCTATGCAGCTATTTGTCACCCATTAAGGTATAATATCATTATGAATCCTAACTTATGTTTTCTACTCTCACTAATTTCTCTGTTCATTAGTATTATGGATTCCCTGATGCACACTCTTATGGTACAGCGGTTATCCTTCTGTAGAGATCTGGAAATTCCTCACTTCTTCTGTGAACTTGATCAGGTCATCAAGCTTTCTTGTTCTGACACCATAATTGACAGCATTGTGCTCTTTGTTGCCACTTGTGTATTTGGTGGAGTTCCTCTTTGTGGAATCATTTATTCTTATTATCATATTGTGTCTACAGTCTTGAAGATAGCATCATTGGAGGGAAAATACAAAGCCTTTTCTACTTGTGGGAGTCACTTGTCAGTGGTTTTCTTATTTTATGGGGCAGGTTCTATGGTCTATATCAGCTCTGCAATAAATGCCTCACCAGGAAAATCTGTAGTGGTGTCAGTGATGTACTCCGTGTTTCCTCAATTGATGAACCCTTTTATCTACAGTTTAAGGAACAATGACATGAAAGTTGCCATAAGAAATCTTTTAAGCAGGATCATTTCACTTGAATAATGTGTATTTTGCTTAGAGTTTGCAATCATAGAATTAGTCCAAAATGATTAAATTTCTGGTAAAGTACAATATCTAAAACTTCTGTAACTATAACATTCTTAAATTATGCTTCAATAAATTGAACATGTGTTTGATTTGTACTGAATCTTGAACTCTCTATGTGTCAACATCTGTGAAACTTAACACAAGACTTTACCTAAGAACATTTTCAGTTTTCATGATTTGCTGAGGATAATGAAAACAAAAAACACCAAAATCCCAAAACTAGCACACCATTATTCTTGTATATTCTCACGAAATTTATAACTTTAAAAATATTAACGTAGAAATTATTTTCAAAACAGTTAACAAATGTGTCAAAGATTATCTGAACTGGCAGATTGTTCCACATGTAAAGGCACTTACATCTAAGTCCAAAGAAATCACTTCAATCCCTGTAACCAACATGGTGGAAGGAAAGGAATGACTTCTTCAAGATGCAATCCACAATATATATGCAAATCATGATTGTGTACGTACCAATTACATAAATGAATGCATTCGTATATCTACAGAAAAATAAACAAATTGTAATAAAATCATTAAAAATAGTTATTGATCTTCCTTTGTATGTTACTTGGCCCTTTTCTCTTACTGCTTTTAATATTCTTTCTTTGTTTAGTACATTTGATGTTTTGATTATTATGTGACGGGAGGTATTTCTGTTCTGGTCCAGTCTGTTTGGAGTTCTGTAGGCTTCTTGTATGTCCGTTGTCATCTCTCTCTTTGAGTTAGGGAAGTTTTCCTCCATAATTTTGTTGAAGATGTTTACTGGCCCTTTAAGTTGCAAATCTTCACTCTCATCTATACCTATAATCCATACGTTTAGTCTTCTCATTTTGTCCTGGATTTCCTGAATGTTTTGGATTACACGTTTTTTTTGCATTTTCCTTTTTCTTTGACTGTTGAGTCAATGCTTTCTATGGTATCTTCAGCACCTGAGATTCTTTCTTCCATCTCTTGTATTCTATTGTTGATGTTAGCATCTATGACTCCTGATTTCTTCCCAAGGTTTTCTATCTCCAAAGTTGTCTCCCTTTGTGATTTCTTAGTTGTTTCTACTTCCTTTTTTAGATCCTGGATGGATTTGCTGAGATCCTCCACTTATTTGTTTGTATTTTCCTGTATTTCTTTAAGGTATTTTTTGCATTTCCTCTTTCAGTATTTTTGCCTGTTGACCCAAGTTCTCCTGTATTTCTCTAAGCGATTTTCTAGGCTCAATAGGAAAAGATGATCTTATTTCGACTACAACTTGTTTTGCCATGGCAAGTTGACTTCATTGGGAGACCTCTTTTTCTCTGAGCATAAAGGGAGGGTAGAAGATAGAAGGAGAGATGAGAGGGAGGAACTGAGATGGGAGGGGGGACTGGAAGCTTTGATTAGGATGCAAAATTAGGTAATTAATTAATATAAAGTAAAATAGAAATTAAAATAAACAACAGAATTAACAATATTTGGTCACTAATATCTCTCAATATCAATGGACTCAATTACACAATGGAAAGATGAAGGCTAACAGAATGAATATAAAACCAGGATCTATCCTTCTGCAGCATACAAGAAACACATCTCTATATCAAAGACAGATATTACTTCAGAGTAAAGTGTTGGAAAAAGCTTTTCCAAGCAAATGTACCTGAGAAATCAGCTGATGTAGCCCTTGTAATATCAAGCAAAATAGACTTCAAACCAAAAAATAGTTGAGGTGAAGGACACTTCATATGTATCAAATGAAAAATGATACATATCATTCAGCAAGGTGATATCTCAATTCTGTATATTTATGCCTTAAATGCAAGGGCACCCACATTTATACAAGAAACGTCAGTAAAGTTTAACACATCAAATCCACACATTAAAAGGTCAATACTTAAATATCCCCCTATCACCAATGGTCAGGTCATCCAGACAAAATAGGAACAAGATAATGATAGAAGTAACTGAAGTTTTGGCTCAAATTGAGCTAACATATCTATAGAACATTTACCCAAAAAGAGACTATACTTTCTACTCAGCACTGCACAAAACCTTCTCCAAATCTGGTCAGCACATACTATATCACAAAGTAAGTCTCAAGAGATACAACAAAACTGAAATAACCTCCTCTATGCTATCAGTATCACAGAATAAAGCTGGATATCAATAGCAAGAGAAGCAAAAGAAAGCCTTCAAACTCATGGAAAAGGAGTAACTCTCTAGTGAATGACCACTGAGTTAAAACAGAAAGAAGGGGAAAAAGACTTTAAAACCAGATATGATTTGGGGGAAAGGTCAGTTGTATGATTCTAATTATATTATGTTATACTCATAAATTGGTGCCTATTCCAGTTGTCATATGAGAGACTCTGTACATCAACTTGCAGAAACAGATGTAGAATCCCACGGTATTAGAAAAAACTTGGGGAGTCCTGGAAAGGAGAGGGAAGAAAGATTGTATGAGCTAATTTTGCACTACAAGAAATCCCATAAAATCATCTAACCTTGGCTAATAGTAAACAGAGAACCAGCGTGCCTGCATGTATCAGACCTAAGCTCTCTACATATAAGTAAAAGTTATGTAGTTACTCTTTGTGGGATTCTTTCAAGCAGTAGGAGCAGAGATTATTTATGTCTCTTTTGCCTGCTTTTGGGACCCTTTTCCTCCTGGGTTGCGTTTTCCAGCTTTAATATGGAGGGAGTTTCCTAGTCTTACTACAGTTTGTTTGTTTGGAATCAATGGATGGCCTGCCCTTTTTTTGAAAAGAAACACTGGAAGAGTGGACAGAAATGGGTAGGAGGGGCTTGTCAAAGGGGATTAAAAGGAAACGCTAGCCAGTATGTAATATATGAGAGAAGAAAAAATAATAAATAAATACATAGATTCATAAATACAGAGATACATAAATAAATACATACATACACACATACACACATACATGCATACACAAATATATACTCACATAAATATGCAAATAAATACACAAATAAAATAGCATATAAAACTATCTTTCCACCAAAACCAAAGTAATGTGGACTCTATTTCTAAGATCTTACTTGAGTTACAGTGGCCTTCACCATCCTTTTGTAGTCTGCAATCAAGGATTTTGCAATAAATATAGTCATTAGTAACTACATCAGTAATAGGAATATTTATAGAAAATAGGTAATGTGTTAATAGTAATAAATTGACAATTACAAAAACAAACTTAATAATCATTTAAGCAGCAAAATTATATGCCAAATCCTAAAATGGAAATAGATGAGCAATCGTTGGTTGTGCCTTTAAAATCTCAAACATTTTCACCAAACTTGATAAAAGGGATATATATATTTTTAAAAAATTGTAAAATAATGACAAAATTTTAAGTAAGTTTTCAAGTTTTTTATCTTAAGCAACAGTCATAAATGTCTTGGATCTTGTACATCCTATGGCTGCATATTGGATATGCCTTATTTTATTTTAACATTTTAAATGAATCTGATTTTTCGCCTTTTGTTCTTTCTGGCCTCTGCTTCTAGTGCCAATATTATACTTTCTACATTTTTTCCTTAGGAACCATGTAATATATATAAGACTACATTTATAAACAACAGTCATGATCTTATGCCCAGTTCTCGGGAACCCCAGAAGAATGTCAGGAATTACAAGTCCGATGTGAAAACAAGGATAGTCTTTATTACATATGTCAGACTCAGATCCCAAGACTTCCCCAGTGTGCAGGTTAGGAATGTGATGCCCGTCTCTAGGGACTTGGAAAATATTTGTGTATATGCATTAAGTTGGGATCCTAGAACTTCGGAGTTACATAACTGGCAAGGTGATAATAGGAGTGTCATCCTTTAACCCTGATAACATTTGTTCAGACAGAGGGACAGAACTGTGCAGTTGGAGAGAGACCTTCCTGACCTGGGAAAAGTAACTTAATTGCATTACCAGAAGCTAGTGTATTTTTACAACCTGGTCACAGCTGTCTGGGAACACTTATTTGCGCCTCTCCCATAGTTCAGGAGTGGGGTTTCTGTCATTTCAAGGATATTGGTCTCTGCTTCCTTCAAGGGCAGGAACCATCTGTATCAGGAAAATACTGGTTATCAATCAAATGGAATGTTGGCCTCGGCGATGTGGAGGCTTGGGGATGGTGTTTTCTGTCAGTCTCAAGGCTGGCATCTGGCCCCTGGGGAGTGGGGTCATTAGGAGGAAGGGAGCACTACCATGAATGGGAATAATGGTGATTGCAATAAGCAAGCGCCAAGCTGGACCTTCTCCAAAGGCCAGAGGATGAGGGAAGGAGGATTAACTTCTCTAGGGAAGTGGAGAGGCAGGCTCCCTGTGTCTCTTCAATATGATGAAATTAGCAAGTCTGATACATAACATTAACTACAAATTTATTATTCCCTGATAAAATTGTGTTGCATAAGATTTAATTTCAATGTTTAGTTTCTTTATATGAATGAAGGCCAAATTATGTAAAATAAAATTTCTATATATGAATATAGACCTATGTAGCTCATAAAAAGTTCTGATTTTTATCTTCATCAATGCATAAAAAATGAGTATTCATACTGTCAGAAGAAATGGTAAATGGTAAATTATAAAACAAAATAATTTCTAAATCATTATCTTTAAACAGTCCTAAACAGTAAGGATTGACATAATTGTATGGTATGAAAGAGTTAAAAGGAAGAACGAATGATGAATGTGGGCAGATATAGTTGACATTGGGAACATTGGAGGGTTGTGGAAATTTAGTACAATAAAACTTTCTAGAATTATGAGGGAAATGGGAGTGAGGATTCCTAGTAATGAAGGATATATAGTCTGAACTAGCTTTGTTTGTAGACAGCCAAGGCTTCCAGTGGTAGGCTGGGTTACATTTAGTTGAGAAGGTCACTATCAAAAAACTGAGGGTGAGGACAATATCCACACTCATTATATCATCAATATCTCATTAAATTTTTAGAAGTTAAGCTGGTGTATTCATGGAGATTTCTCTCTCGTGTTCTAGTCTCTTCAGCCTGAGAAGGTACTCTGAAGTCTATGGAAAGAAAACCTGGACCCAAATCTTCTACCTACAGTCTCTTCTGCTTGAAAAAGGTACTGGAGAAAGGGTTGCTGTAGAACTCTTGGCAGTGGACAACCTATGTTTGGTAAACTTGAGCCCAGACATATGCACTACATTGCACAGATAACTAGGAACCATAGACTTGGCATCTCAGAGATCTAGGGTAGAACCATATAAATCTGCCCCCCAATATCAATGATTCCTAATGGTAGTCTTCTATACTCACAGATCAGTGCCTTGCACAGTAGTCATCAGAGAGGCATCCTCTAGCAGTAGGTGGGAGTAGGAACAGAGACATGCAGCTAGACATTGTGCAGAGAGTCTAATTTGAGGTCCCCATCAAAGCCCTTTCACTTGGAGACTGGAGAAACCCACATAAGACAGGGAGGAAATATTATAGGAGTCAGAGGGGATGAAGGACACCAGGAGAACATTGCCCACTGAATCAATGAAGCAGGGGTCATGTGGACACACAAAGACTAAAGTGGCAATCTTGAGTCTGTACCACATTCTCTCTGTATATACTGTGACTGTTAGTTTTTGGGTTTGTGGGGCTCATAATAGTAAGAGTGGGTGAATCTCTGACTCTTGTCTGCTCTTGGGACTCTTTTCCTTTTATTGTGTTGTCTTTTCCAACCTCCTTCTAAGGACTTTTGCCTTGTCTTATTGTACCTTTTAAGGCCTGTTTGACTGTTGTCTCTTAGAGGCTCTTAGAGGCCTGAAAGGAATTACAGGAGAGTAATCAAGAATAGTAGAGAGCTTGGGCAGCTTGGAGAAGTATAAAGGTGGAAACAGTGCCAATATTGCACTAGCACATCTTGCAGGCAGGTCATTATTTTACATCAAAGGGCTTACAGCTTGTTTTGTGTTTCCCTTTCTCCTTTGGTAATGTGCAGACTACCTACCAGTCCCAAGAGCACTAGTCAGTAGGGATGAAGTCTCTAGGTAGGTGCTGGTTTGACATTTCTGTGTTCAATGAATTGTGTAGGTGTTGTCTTCAACATTTGGAACTTACCATCACTTAATTAATACCAACCAATAACCTTGACAATAACCTTGGTTGTTTAGGGGTTCCCATGGGCCCCTAGGGCCAAGAACAAAATTAAATGTAACCTTTACACAAAATTAGAGGCTTGATTTGATGATGAAAGATGTCTCATTGGGGCTTTATCTTTTTTTTTTTTTGGCAATTTCATTTACCTGGCCTTTATATATGTATGTATATTTGGGAAGCCTTTACTATATTAGGTTTTCATATGTTCCTTCAAATGGTCCTCGGTTTTAGTTGTACTTCTGTTTTTCCAGATGCACTCTACTCCCCTCCCTCCAAGTTTGAATCTCCTATTCCAATCCCCCCTCCTCATCCATGTACATCATTATATCTATTTCCTAGGGAGACCTATCCCTTCTTGCTAGACCCTTACTCTATACATATTCCATGTGATCATATGAATTAGAGTCTGCTAACATTCATATATAAGTTGATTTATAATACATTTGTCTTTTGGGGTCTGGGTTGCCTGACTTAGGAGAATTTGTTCTAGCTCACTGATTTACCTGCAATATGCCTGAATACATTTTTTTAAACAGTGGAGTAGTATACAATAGTGTAAATGTACCACAATTTCTCTATCCATTCTTCTGTCAAGGGACATTTACGCTGTTTTCTACTTCTGGATATTATGAATAGAGCATCCTTGAACATGATTGTCATAGGATAAAGAATCTTTTGGGTATATGTACAAGTATGGAAAATCTAGGTCTTGAGCTAGCTCAATCCCCATCTATCTGAGGAAATGGTACATTAAATTTCCACAGTGGCTGTACAGTTAGCAGTACCACCAGCAATGGAGAAGTGTTCACCATACTCCACATTCTCCGTATCATAAACTGATTTGTTTCATTGACCTAAACCATTCAAAAAATCTCAAAGAAGTTTTGATTTGCATTTCCCAGATAACTAAGAATGTTAAAATTTCCTTTTAAAATTTTCTCAGCATTCATTGTTCCCTGTTTTTTGGATTCTCTGTTTAGATCTGAACCACTTTTTAATTGGGTATATAAGTTGTTTTCTTGATGCCCAGATTTTTTTCTTCAGTTTGAATTACTTACATATTTTATATATGAGCCACCCATGGGATGTTTAAATTGCTAAACAATTTCCCATTATGTAGTCTTTGACTTTATCCAGATTATATTCCTCTATGATACAGGAGTTTTTCAATTCATGAGGTTCATGTATTAGTTGTTCTTTTTGCTTGGGCTATGGTTGCTCTGTTTAGAAGTCTTCTCCTGTACCAATGATTTCAAGAATATGCTTCACTTTCTCTTCTAACAGAGACAGTACATCTGGCCTTAGATTGAGATCTTTAGTCTATTTGGAGTCAAATTTTATGCAGTGTTATATGTATGGATATATTTGGCTTACTCTACATAAAGCCATCAAGTTTGACCAGCACCATTTGTTTAAGCTGCATCTTTTTTCCAATGTGTATTTCTTTCTTTCTTTCTTATAAAAAATTGCTTGTACATAATAGTGTGGTCTTATGTCTGGGTCTTTAGTGACATCCATCAATGTGTCTGGTTTTGTGCCAATTTCATGCTGTTTTCATTATTAGAGCTTTATAGTATAATTAGAGATTAGCTATCATGAAACCTTTAACATTCAAGGTTGTTTTAGCTATAAGGAAGTGTGTGTGTGTGTGTGTTTATATAAAACTGAATATTGTCCTTTCCAATTTTGTGAAGAATTTTGTTTGAAATGCGATGGGTATTTTACATTGAATCCAAAGTTTGCATTTGGTAGGATGGTTATTTTTACACAGTTCTATTAGTTACTTTCCTTATTGTAACAACATAAATAACAAGAAGTAACTTACAATTGAGTTATTTGGGCTTATAATTTGAGAAGATACAGACCATTCTTTTTCGAAAATCCTGGCAGCAGAGAAATAAGGCAACTTGTCATATTGCATATGCTGTTAAGAAGCAGTGAGCAAATAGAGCTGGAATCAGACTCTCAAACCTCAAGATCCACCCACTCTAGTGACACTATCAAAACTCCAGTTTCTAAAGGTTACACAGATTTCCTAAACATATGTTCCTGTATTGGTCAACTATGTAAGCTTGTAACTTCTATTTTACCTTTGAACAGCAACAGAGTTACAGCAAGAGCCTGGAAATCATTACTGCAGGTCTCAGCTACTACCTGATGACATTTTTGCCTCTCAGTGTGGTATGTGCTAGTGTTAGATAGGCATAGTCAAGACAGAATGTGTAATATTTTGTGAATTGTTGGACACAGGGTGACAAGTAGAAGTATAAAAATGCTGACTACTACTATCTGAAATATCCCTACTGCCAAAAAGAAAGAAAGAAAGAAAGAAAGAAAGAAAGAAAGAAAGAAAGAAAGAAAGAAAGAAAGAAAGAAAAGAAATATATAAATGTACACCAACTTTGAAGATTCTTCAGTCTTTAATAATAACGTTATTTTCAGCTTGGGGTCATGGTCAATGCTGGGAGGATAGGTTGATAATGCAGAAATACTGTGGCTATGAGAAATTCATGATTTCATGTGAAGTTTGAATACTATTAAAAGTCAAATTATCTTGGGCAATTTTCAGTATCTTCAGTTCATTTCATTGCCCATCCCTGTAGCTGGTTGAACAACCTTTTATGAAATTCTTTAACATGTATTATTAAGAGATGAATAATCTCAATCAATCCTAAAATCTAACAATGCTATCAGATAGCAACACAGTCACACAGCAGTCTTTTGTCTTGCTTTTCTGCAAGATACTAATCTATCACCCATCATATTTATTAAATGCCTTGATCTTTCACTCTCTTTATTCTGCAACTAATAGAATCCCATGTGTGCAGTTCTGTGGTAAAAATTTGTCTTTTGTGACACCCTCAGTTGTTGTTTCTGGGTCATGGTCTTTAGTATTTGTTTCAGAACAAATTTGTCTGCAGCAAGAGCCATTTTGTGTTTACACCGATTTTGAAATGAACAAGTTAATAAAGCTGTCATATTTGAGGTTAGGTTGGGTATGTTTACAGTATTTTAATATATGTCTGATATATCTAAGTAAGGCAGTCTAGCTTTTGGGGTAGAGATATGGGTTATGAGTAGAGTATAGTGATTGCATATATAACATTTAAAGTAGGAAGAGTGACTGCTAACAGGTTGATGATTTTAGAAAGAACAAGCTGAAGACAGTCCCGTAAGATGCTGTGGTGCAATTAGAACTTGGAAAATTCTGATATACATACTCTAGCATCCTTATCAAGGCGGTCAAACTTTGAAACTACATTTCCCATAAACCTTTTCGACTGTAAATTCTTATTTAGAAGCAGTCAATTGGTTTCGCGAGAGTTCCCAGTTCACCACTTAATACAGGGCTCATTAAGGCTATCAAACTCCATTTCCCAAGATGCACGCCGTGAAGGTTTCACTTTATAAATGGCTAGTGAAGTTTCGCGAGATTTCGATGGCAGAAGGTATGTAGCAGCCATTTCTCTCAGGGAGCTATTGTCGTAAGTCAAATGTGCGAAAGAATCGTTGGGGTTTTTCCTGTGTTTGGTCGCGAACCTTCTGTTCCCCGAAGCGTTCTGAAGCGTTGTGGGCCTTTACGTGAACTTCTAGTTCTTCCGCCTTTGCCGCGGAGACTTCCGCTTCCTGGATTCCGCCCTCAGTCTGGTAAGCCCACGGTTCATCACTTAACCCGTTAGCTCCAGGAAGCAGAGGGCTGTGGCCCGGATGAGGACTACCGGAAACCTTAGGAGCGTGCCTTTTGGTCTCCATACCTGGCGACCGAGGAGAACTTGGATTCTTCATTGGTGACAAAGGGAACTTCTGCTGACCTGGTTTTAAAATATGTAGAACTAGATGTTCATCGGTGACAGAATGACAGGGATTGCTCTTAGAATAGATTTTCTTTTTAAAACTATCACTGATAAGTGCACACTTCTTGTTAATTCTTATTGTTAACTTCTTGTTTATCTTCTTGTTATTGTTAAACTTAAGTAATACCTTTTCTATTATGTTAAATCATCAGTTTCTTTATGTGTTTGTTAGCTGACAATCTTCGTGCATATAAATTACTTGTAAAAATAGTTCTAATTCAGTTTAACATACTGCTAATTTAATTCGAAAGTTAGTCTAATTAAATACTGTATTCGCTAATGTTCTACCTTGAACTTTTCCCATAATATTTTTCATGCTTTTTTTTTAATAAGGCCATAACTTTAATACATAAACGTATAATTGGAGATAGCAATATCTATATGTTCTTTGCAAAGGTCAAATATTTGTTTGCAGTCTATGAGGTGACAGTAACTATCTGTAAATAATAAACATGACTTTAGAAGTCAGTAATAATGGTTACACAATAATGAACATACTAGGTGCCAGGGAAATTGTACACTTAAATTTAAATAAAATGACAATTTTTATATTATAAAAAAAAATTAAAAAGAAGACCATTTAGTGAATTTATAAGCTAGATGATAAAGATCAATAAAGACTTCTGTGCTCTTGTTACAGTGCATATTTTTTCTCTCCCCTATAATTAAATATATAGATTTTACTATTCCCCAAATACATATTGTACCATTATGTATTTTAATAAAATCATTTTTCTACTGATACTAGTATCCCATTGCATCAAGTATCTTGAATTCAAAAGGTAGTCATTGCTTTTCAATACAGTCACACCTTATACTTAAAAATGAGATTATAAACCCAGATACTTCATTTTCTCTTTCCAAGGTGTTTTGGATCTGTATTTAAGTCTTAGAATATTGACATTTTTATGCCATTAAATTTAATAGTTAATCTGTTTATATTTCTGAGAACTTTGATTTTGAGTGTTCAATTATATTTTCTTCAAACTGTTATACTTTATGAATTTGAGATCAAAATTCTTGCTAAACTATATATTTCTTCTAATTTAGTACAGTATTTGGATGTTATTCATAGGAAGTTCTGTAACCTGAATAAGTAAATATGTATGCTTCCTTTGAATTATACACACTTCTTAATTCCTGATTTGGATGGAGACTTGAAATATTGGTGATTAATTTCTCTAACATAATCATAAATGATCCTGCTTTCCTTCTGACTAAGTAAAATTGACTTCCCATATGGTGGAATTTTTTCTTTCTCTTTTTATATCAGTGAACTTGTCTTTTTCTGAAGATGTTTTGTTTTGTTTTTTGTTTGTTGCTATTAATTGTTGTTGCTCATTTATTTTTATTCTCCTTTTCTTTTTTCCTTTCTTTCTTTCAGGTGCTGATGAATTGAGATATCTTGTGCTTGGCCAATATAATGCTGGATTCTCTTTACAATAGGGACTTCTTGCTGAGTTTACGTGTGTGTGTGTGTTTTACTATTAAGTTTTCCTTTTCTCTTTCAGGTTCATGCCAGACATCTTCCCAAAATGTGTCAAAGACATTTATTCTCTAAATTCTGGAATATTTTGGGGTAAAATATCACTGGACATGTTTGTGGATGCCTATAATTGCAGCACTTAGGAAATAGAAGCAGATGAATCAGAAGTTCAAGGCCAGTATATGCTATATGCATGTCTAGTTGTAGGCCAACCTGGGCTGCATGAGACCCTATCTGATAAGAACTAAAAAGGGGTCCAGTAAGATGGCTCAGTGGATGAAATGATTTATAGAGCAGGGGTGACTTACAACATGAGTACATATGTCAAATCCCATTACTCCTTTAAGGAAAATGGAAGGCTCAAACAGTAGAATATGGACTAGAAGCAAGTGTGTATGGGGGCATGCAACTGTTCTAGAAAGCACACCACCAGAGAAATAACAGACCCCGAATCAACTTGGTGGAAGTACAGACGTGATTCTCAGTGGTTGTTCTCTGACCTTCTTGAGTGTGCCCAGATGCACATACACTCCTTTTTTTGTTTTAAAAGTACAATCTCACTTTGTGATCTCCCAATCTTTCTGTTTCTTAGAGTGCCCTGCTGGGGTTAAAGGGGTTTGCGATCTCACTCAACTCTAGAAAATTTTATTTAAAGCTGTGCTTGAGTTCATGGAGGATTATGTTGCATACATGTTTTCTATTTTGTTATGGTAAACATTATTTTGGGAAGTTATTTCCTCATAGTGCTTAAGTTATATAATCAATGTTTGTTCACAGTCACTTATGTCTTAATGTGTCCTACAAATTCCTAATATTTATGTACTTAATCTTTTTTATTATTATTTCTTTTATTTAAAAAATAATATGTTCTCACTATGTAGTCCAGACTGGCTTGTCAAATTTATAATCTTTGTGTTCTGACTTCTTTCTGTATTGGGATTATAGAGGTGTGTGTACCGTGCCTGGTTTAGATACTGATTATTTATTTATTTATTGGTTGATTGATTGATTGATAACAAAAACATAATTGTGCTTGTTTTAGATAATTAATTTTCTAATACGTATTTTTCATTTTATCGGTTTCTGGCTTTTTATCCTTTTGTGTGGGGAGGACAGGGTCTCATGAAAGCCCAAGCTATACTGAACTACCCAGACAGCTGAGATAGCTGAGCATGATTTTCAAGTCTCCAGATACTTCTACTTCTAGCTGTACATTGCTGGAATTATAGACCTGCTCTGGCTTCTTTATCATTTTATTTATTTAATTTTGTAACAGTATTTCTTTTCCCCTGACTTAGGCTAGATGCGTGTCATATTCCCTCAAATTGAAATACTGTGTTGGGATTTTTGTACAGTTTTTTTTTTTTTTTGTGACAGTGTCTTATTATGCATCCTTGGATGACCTTGAACTTACTGTATAGATCTGGCTGGCCTCAAACTTAAAGATATCCCTCTCTCTCCCTCTCCAGTGTTGCAATTAAATTAATGCCTCACCATGCTCAGTAAAGTACAGTTTGCCATATGATTATCATATATTATGGCTCCTTTGATATGTGTATTAATATAGAGGTTTCTTCTGAATGTCATTCCTCAACATTTTGTTAGAAATAAGTATCACCCTTCCCTTCTAGCCCCTGGGACATGGCCTAGATAGCAGAGTTATATTGAAATATTTATATTGATTTACTGAGAATGCAACTCATGTTGTTTACAGCTAATAATGAAGAGAGAAATGGATCTAAATAGGAGTGAAACTGCAGAAGCAATAATATATATTGCTTTGTATATGTATATATCCTGAGTTGAAATAAGCCCAACAAGGGCATACACAATTTAAAAATGCTGCTTTGTTTGTAGTAGTTGCATATAATTGCATAGTTACATATGAATGCCCTGCCTGTCACTGTGTTGTGAAGTCATATATGGAAAGAAAGTTGAACATTGGAAGAACTGCTGCATAGAAAAGGAGTTCCCAATAGACACTTTGGATGCACAAAACCAAATTTTTATCATAAACTTGACAACTGAGGTATAACTTCTGCCCTTGTGAGGAGGAAGGCAGGGACTAGCATAAGTTCTACTGTGTTCCAGGTGCTAGTTCATGGAAGCCCTTCTTAGGGCCAACACATGATACCCCCCATGTCTATTTGGGTTAAGCACTCTGCTGAAAGGAACCTAAGTAGTTGAACTTAATGTTCTCCTCATGCTGGTCTTGCCAGCTGGAATAGTAGCACCTACTCCTTGTTAGCCATTTGTTTTTTCATAGGCCAAGTCCTAATAAGAAAAAAAAAATGTGTCTGAATAGTATTGAGGAAACAGTACACAGTGGGATAATAGTCATGGTGTTCCAAAGGAGGGTGCCATAGAATCCAATATCTGTTACCTCAGAAAACGTTGCATCCCACTTCATCAATGGTGCTGTCCCTCTATTACCACTGTTTTGTATTGTGTATGTTGCAGAAAACTTCAGAATTAATATTCCCTATAGCAGTTTCTAGATGTGCTTAACACAGCTAATCTCTTCTGCATCTGTATGTGAGATAACCAGTTTGTGACCTTCATCCGAAACTAATAGTCTCTGTGCTGCATTTGCATACCTCTTACAGTTGTATTACTGTACAACACTGGACAAATTCCACAGGTCTAACTTGGATATAGGGGCATTCTCTTAGCTTGAACTACCTGGGAAATTTGCTCCATGAATTAGATGACAAGGCTTAAGATACTGCACTAAACTGTGAGGCTGTCTTAGCACCATGGTTGCTGCTCATATCACAGAACATTTGAGAATATTCCCAACTGTTTGAATTCTTTATCAGTATTTTCTTTGTAATGCTAGCAAGGCACTTGCTTCATAGAAGCTATCTTGCTGTAAGAGTAAATGTACATTGATTTCTGTTCATTTGCTACTTGACTCACTGTTTACTTTTCTGTTATGAGTTATCACTCCAGCTTAAGGACAGCGAGCAGAGCAGAGAAGTTGAAATCTTACTTGGAGTGTATTGCATGGACAGAAATGTAGAAAAAGAACTAGCCAAGTAAACTTTGTAGTTTGTGGAGGTACAAAACGCCTCATATAGGAAGAAAGGCTTTACAGGGAAGACACAGAGGCAGCAGTGCCAGGCAGCTGGCCACGTGGTACGCGTAACCAAGAGCAGAGTGACCTGTGTCAATTAACAGTTGAGCTAGTTTCCCTGTGCATGGCCACAGGTCTGTCTGGGCTAGAAAATTCTTCAATTGAGACTCTCTCCCAGGTGATTATTAGTTCTGGAAAGGTGATATTTTAAATTAGCCATTGTAGACAGCAACGCCTATTGGCCATTTTTTTTTTATTGGTGACTCCTTGGAGTAACAGTAGCAGGAGACTAGCTCTGACCAGTTTTCTGTGAGCATTTGTAGGCAAAAGCATAGAAGAAAGAATGCATTGTTCCCCAAATGCTCAAAATGCCCATAGGTTTAAGTGATTCAGGAACCAAAATATATTTCTGAATAACTCAAAATGTTCACTACTGTAGCATATTGAATTTGGAATAATATTGCTGGAATTAGGTTCAGGCCCTGGGTCCTATATCAGCTTTGTCAGAGTACGTTTGGTCACCATTCTCAATAAGGCAATTAAAAAGATCAAAGTAAAAATTAGGAAAAGGATATTCATTCAGAATGTCCAAAGTGGAAAAAGAAAGTATTGTAATGATTCTCTAAGTCCATGTGCTGGGGCTGATATAAGAATTCAGCTTAAGCAGAGGGGGAAAGCATATCTACTTAGCAGTTCCAGTGAATGTGTGGTGTCTCTTGCAATATAATCTGATAAATTGTCAGAAGCCTCTTCATGGAATATAGGTTCCCCCTCTGAGTAACACCAGACTTCAACCTATTCTTTTCCCAGTGAGATTCCTGGGTACATTTTATTTTCTGGATTGAATTGTTTCAGCAATCTGGTACCAAAGCGAAGGGTACTGGGGACCCTTTAGGATATCATCATTTCTGTGAGGATGATGACAGCAAGATTTGTAAGATTTTGTTTCATCTCTTCCTCTTTCTACCCATCCCTCCTTCTCTTTATTGTATCATTTTGAGGCTCAAACCCAGACCCTCAGACTGCTTGTCAAACATTCTGCTACTAAGCTCTATTGCTACCTCTAAATTCTGCTTTATTAGTTATTCAGGTCCACATTTATCTATTTGTAGTAAAATATAGCCTATCATAACTTAGTAAAGTATATTAAGTGAACTGTGTTAAAATGTGATTCTATTTGTCAGTGTGCCTATATTTCTGTAATACAGTTTGAAAATTGAGGATGGTAATACTTCCAGCAGTTCATTTTTCAGGATATTTTATATTCAGAATTCATTATATACATATTTACATATATGCATATATACTCAGAATCATATATATGTGTGTATGTGTGCATATATATATATATATGCACACATACACACACATATATATATATATATATATATATATATATATATATATATATACACTATTGTAAAAGATATTGTTTTCCTCATTTCTTTCACAATACATTTGTATTCCTGTATATAAAGACTACCGATTTTTGTGTAGTGATTCTGTATCCTGCTACTTTGCTAAAAGTGTATATCAGCTGTAAGAATTTCCAAATGGAGTTTTTAGGATCACTTACATATATAATCATAATATCTGTGATTAAAAATCCATAAACTCTGCCTTTTTCTGATTGTTCTAGCTAAAGCTTCAAGTACTGTATGGAATAGTGTTCTAGCTAAAGCTTCAAGTACTGTATTGAATAGTATTGAATAGGCTACAGTGACCAGTTTTGCCTTGTTTATGATATTGGTGGAAATGCTTTGCATTTCTCTTCATTTAGGATGATAACCTGTCTGATTAGGAGTGAAAAGGAAATGTCAAGAAACAAAATTCAGTGTTCTCACTAAGTAAGAGAGACAGCCTTTGAAGACCCCCTTGTGGCAGTTGTCAGCTTAGGAAAGCAGTGTTTCTTCAAGCGCTCCCACATTCAGCTAAGATTGCTACTTGTGCCCCACAAATGGCTACCATCAATCTATCTCCCAAGTTTGGTAAGTTCTTATGTTCTTGCTCTTAATAAATGAGCTTGTATGTTTTCTATCACTCATAAGATAGAGGAGATACATATATGTAAGCTGTTGAGCCAAGATGAGTGAGCCGAACAGTGGTAGTCAATGTTATTGGCTAAGGGCATGTGTGGGTTTGAGGAAAAGAAGAGCATGTGTATAGCTGGCATATATAGTGAAGAAGGTAAAGGTGAAGGCTAGCCTTCTGTGATTTGTTGTTTTCATAAATTTGAGAAAAGCAGCAGCTTTACCTCTTAGAACTTCAGTTTCTTCACTCTGAAACAGGGAGTGTACCAAGGTTGAGTATCGCTAGTCTGAAACCAAAATCTGAAACTTTATGAGGGTACCCATGATGCCACTGGAGGAAAAATTTAAACTTTATTTCTATCTTAAGGCAGGTTAGTCAAAGTAACTATGTTGTAAAGGTACCTAAAATGATCTTCAGCTATGCGTGTTAACTGTGAAGCATAATTGAATCTTGTGTTTAAACATCAATATCATCCCTTAGATACATATATTTATGCAAAGATCCCACAACTTAATGGATCTAAGCAAGTTATGTGTAGGATATATCGCTGCTCATGGTTGTATACCACCAACACCTTCTTCTCTGTTCTTGTTTGTGAATATGGAGAAGATTATGTGAGTGTTGGCACTTGATTTGAGTATGCTTACTGTGTGGGTAGTTAGATCTCAAGGACTTTCTTTTCTTTTCTTGTCTTAGCTGTGTCCTCTTTGGGCTGTGCAGATAACCAGGAATCAGAATTTCCTCTTCCATCAAAATATGATTCTTGTCAGCAGAATTTGGGTTGGTTTACTTGCCATGCTCCAGAGCCTGATACACCAACTCGTGTTTCTTCTCAGGTACATAAGATCACAAGGCCCAAGAGTGGGATAAGTACATTTTAGGACACTACCACCACTATGTGTTGGAATTCTTAGAGATATTTATCCAGGTCAATGAATTGGTCAAGGACAAGCACACCAAGGAAAGTCATTATTAGGCAGTAATCATTATTAGGGAAGTTAGAGGTTATTTGTATAACAAGTGCTTCTTTCATGTTTGCATAGTGCTCAGAATCAACTTGTAGAGACAGAAAGGAAGTAAGGCTACAAGTTCTCAGCCACCCTAGGCATGGAAAGAAATGTTTTTCTTTTCAGAGTTGTATTTGAAACAATGGGACAGGTTAAGGTCAACTCAGAAGAGACACTCTGGGAGTATCCTAACACATATACAGAAACCTTCAGCAGACCATATCTGGAAAAACCATATCATATCCATTGTGCCCATATTCTGCCTTCAGTGTCTTCCTATGAGCTGGTTTCTCATTGACCTCAAATGTGTATGTTATTCCAGGAGTCTGTGACATTTCAAGATATTGCTGTGGACTTTACTGAGAAAGAGTGGCCCCTGCTAGATTCTTCCCAGAGAAAACTGTACAGAGATGTAATGCTGGAGAATTATAGCAATCTAAGTTCACTGGGTAAGGCTATCATTTTTCCCTCATCTATTCCAGAATAAGACATTTTATGTAGTAGTATTTATTGTGACCCAAACCTAGATAGGGTTTGTAACAAATTTGAGAACAAGCAAAACAGGTACCTACTTTCATAGGTACTCTGGTAGTATGGCCTGCCCATTACATTCAGCTCAGAGGTTTTTAAGTGTGTGACTGAGCTTAACCATGATTGTCTAAAATAAAAGGTCCCCGTTCTTGTCTACCGGGAACTCTCAGTGAATATAGGAAGTTACTGTAAAAATATTATGATGAAAGGTTAAAGTCTTAGCAGTCACATGCAGAGGTGGATGTTGTAGATAGCATGTGATATCCAAGCAATGTGGCAGGTGGAAATAGGATAAGTACTGGAGATTGTTGGATGATAGTCTGGCTCCAAGTTTAATTTGAGATTTTTTCTCCAGGGAATGAAGTAGAGATATAGATCAGAATGCCTGGTGACTACACACACAGACATACAAACACACACATATACACACAGAGAGCGGGGGGCAGGGGGGCGGGGGGGAGGCAGGAGAAAGAGAGGAATTATTTTATTAAAATTAATTTTAAAAATAAAATTATAAAAATTAATTTATTTTAAAAGTTTTCATTCTTGTCTTGGGGTATAGCTCAGTAGTAGATTGCTTTTCTAGATAATGTAAGACTCTGGTTTTCATTCCTAGCACTTAAAGCAAAAAAAAAATCTACATTCTTTTGGATGGCAAAATGTATGAGTCTTTGTGGGTTTGTTTTTATGGAAGACTTTGTTTCTTAGAAAAGTGGCACCATCATTTTCCTGCTCCTAAGTCAGCCTTATCCACCTATAGAAAACCCTGAAGACCAAATTGTTGACCCCAGTCTAATGGAAGGCTTGTCTTCTGCATGGTCCTTTTTCAACATGTGCCTTTCCCCATGAGTAGGTTATCAGGTTGGCAAACCCCGCCTCATCTTAAACCTAGAGCAAGAAGAGGATCTGAGAATGGAGGAGAGAGGCATTCAGCAGGGTCCATCTCTAGGTGAGTGAGCACTAGGCACAAAGGGATAATTTTGGCTGTCAGTTCTTTTTCAGTGATTTGAGTAGGGGTATACATTTCTACTTTCCTGTTTCTGTCACAAAATACCCTTGATGTGTATTTAGCTCACATTTGTATCAGTTCAAATGGATTTGGATCAGCTCTCCTGGTGTAGGCTGTGTCATATCATAACAGGTTGCATTTCTATAGTAGGTAGAAAGTAACTTAAGGGAGAAAGAGTTTATTTAGTCACAGTTTCAAACTAAAGTCCATCATGGCAGGAAGTGAAGTGACTGATAACTTGGTATGTGTCTTCCTGATGTAGAGAAAGCTATACAAACGCTGCACTCAGCTCACTTGTCCTTTATATTCAGTATATGCTCCCATCTCCACCTAGTCCATGGGATGCTGCAGCCCACATTTAGGATGGGTTTCCTGGGTCCAGCATGGCCTTCATAGGGATGAAATGACATGGTTTCCACCCCTGGAACAGAGCCTGCAGGACATAGACCCCCACAAATATCAATGTCTGCAGTGGATGTAAGGATTCTTTGTATAATAATGTACGCATTTTCACATTCCTTCAAGGGATGTCCTCTCTGTTAATGTTAATGACTCCACAATGATCAGAGAGAACACGAGTCTAGGAGATGAAGGTGTGGCTAATGTCTCAGCAAAATGGTAAATGCTTGGACCTTCAAGACAACCCTTAAGGCTATGGGGAAGAACTCTAAATACATGATTTTGAAAATATATAATTTCTCAACAATGCAAAAATTAAGAGTGCAGTATGGATTATATGAGGGGCTTCATGAATCTAAAGGAACAAAGGCAGCTATACTATGAGCCAGCTTGTCAGAAAGATACAAAATTCAAGGTTAGCCTAGTGCCAGTAGCCAGCCCCGGCAGAGGTGTTCTTTCTTCTTGGTTCTTCTTGAGGCAGCGGAGGGGGGAAGAGCTTCAGCAGGGGTAAGACTCTGTCTTATGAAATTCTGGGGGGTAAGACTTTGTCTTATGGGAAGTTTAGGGTTGCTGTATAATAAAAAGTTTACTTATCTAAGTCTAAGTTACTCTGCTGCTGTAGCTGACCTGTCTTCTATAATCCTCTGAGGCCAGAAACTGCAATTTCTGGCATTTAGCATCTCTTCCTCAAACTCCTAAAGATTAGGTAAATTGCCTTTGTACTGTCTCCTGCAGGAACTCCTGGACTCTAACTTTCAGTCTGCTAGTCAGAAGTTGCAGGGAAAAAAACGGGAAACTTAGAAAAGTGGTTAATGAGTTTATTACTAAGTAGTGAAAAGTTTCCTATGAAAGCTATCTAAGAGGGAAAGGCGGAAAGATCCTAAGTGGAGAAAGGGAAAAATTCTTCTAAGTGGGGAAAGGTAAAAAGTGAGAGAGAGAGGGAGAGAGAGAGAAAGTGAAGAGATGAAATGAGATGATTCTCTCTTTTGTCTTCAGTACTTACACATCTTTCAGAATACATGATCACGTTACAAAGTTCATCACAAGTTCACACAAAAATCAAACCATAAATTGAAATAGAAGTTTACAATAGAGAATGTTTACATGCATACCATTAGGAGTAATTATCTAGCTAAACATCTACCATTTGTCTTCTCTACAGGTTCATAGAGAGTTTAACAACATAACTAATTATAAGTGAAGTTTTGTATAGATAAACCCAGTCAATATTTTATCTTCTGTCCTAGCACCTATAATAAATCATTAGTTCCCTTTTTATGACCTTTGGTTAATTGTTTTACAACCTCTTGGAATGTGCTCTGAGTAGGAGAAAGTCTGGTTGCCATCTAAGAGCAATTAACTGGTGACACTTGGGAGACTGGTAGAGTTCTCATTGCAGTTTTGACTATCAGAAAAGGACCTAATAGAAGTTCCACTATAAAAGAGCTTAATAATCACGGGTATAATTTTAGGAATTCTTACAGGATCATCATTAAAACTTAAGTCATCTATTTGTCTACATAGCATCAGTATAAGACAGAACATCTTCATGGATCTGCAGAGATCTACTCCAAAGGGGTGTGCTATTACTTATTGATTATTATATATGTATAATAATAACAGGAAAAGCATATTAATAGCAGGAGTCTTTCCTAAAATTAGTCCCCCACAGCCTTGCTGAATGAGGGCTCACCTGTCGCAGATTATATAATAATCTGAAACAGGCCATTTCAGGATGATCACCTGCTAGTATATTAGCTTGTCCCATTATGGCTCCCGACAGCCTAGGACAGCAAGGTTAGACCAAAGTGTGGTAAAAATAGTAATTTCAGGGCAGGTTCCTACCCAACTAGCTTATCCTCAGTGCTTAAAAAAGGCAGACTGATCTCTGAATTCTTTTCAATGTCAAGACAAATAATGTGTACTTGCTATCTCCTCTAAGAATCAAAGGGCTGGGGTCATGGGATGCTGATTCATAAGGTAACCAAAAAAATAAATAAAAAACAAAAATAAAAAAAAAACATGGAGTAAATGACTGGATTGATATGTAAAATAAAAGACTGGACCTGTGTTCTGTCAGAGATGAGCTGTCCTGAGAATTTTTTTAGGATAGAGAGGACTGACAAACACACAGAAGCAAACAAAACATGGATGGAAACATCTCTTAAAATAGCAAGCAAGCAGAATATAGAAAGAAATCTCCAAAGAGAAAGCAAATTGGAAAAGCTGTCTCAAGCAGAACACAGGTCTTCAGTATGGATCCATGATTTGACTTTGAGTCATTCTTTTCATCTCTCCCAGAAACCCCTTCTATCAGAATCCTTCTTCAAACTGAGACTGGTCCTTGGTACCTCACAATAAGTTCCACCCCTTTAAAAGTTCTGCCACATCAGTGTCACTGAACGAACTTTTTAACATGTGGATTCTTGAATAAATTACATTCCGAACATTAATATGAAAGTGTATCTGATAATCAGAACTAGGAAATGAAGTTTTCTTTGTCTTACTATCCATCTATTGTTTCAAAAACCCTTTAATCAATAGATTTCATCTCTGTGTTCCTTTAGCTTAAATTTGACATTCACCATCATTTTATTCATTTGTTCTTTTTGCCTTGCCTTTTCTCATGTATCGTGAGAATTTACAGAGAAGTTTACTTTTCATTCCCACCATCTCACTTTCTTTTGAATGTGTCAAATTTTCCAGTTTTTTCTTTCAGACTGGGGAACTACATCTAAAATCAAATGGGCTATTCTTATGGAAGATATTTTTGGGAAGGAAGCATCTGATGATGTAAGATTGGTAAGATTTCCTTAGGCCAAGTCTGTCTTCTGCATTGGAGAAAGTCAATGTATCTACTAGTCAGCTCACTCAAGGACCAGTCAAGTGACATACCCTAGAGGAAACAGGAGTTCCACGAGTGCTAAGTTATAGTTGTTCCTTGGTATCTGATATTCCAATGAGCTGGACTCAGTGAGCTGCCTGCAGATACCAAAATCTTAGAATGCTTAGTTTTTGTTATATAAAATGTCACTTTATATTGTCTGCATAGACACTGTATGTATCTTCCTATATGCACTACATTATTATTATGTTACCAGTATTACATAATATAGTTTGGTATATAAAATGTGTAAATATCTTTATCATTGTGTTGTCTAGATAATAATGATAAAAGATTGCATATGTTTGGCATAGATTATTCTGTCTTTAAATTGTTTGTGACTGATATTGCTAAAATCTTAACATGTAATCCATTGAGACTCACTATATCATGAATTTGGGCAGGATCTCAGCCCCAGACATTCTCCTTTAGAGTTCAGATAAGTAAATATTTCTATAATTCATGGGGCTTAATTTAGTTTTAAACAGTAATCAAAGCTGCATGTGAAAAGACATTGTAGCATAGTACACATGGATCCTTACAGCACAGCAGCCAATATTCTGCTTTTATTTTTAACTAAGCAAAAGCTTGTATTACCCAGGCTAGCCTGGTACTCCAAATCTTGTGCTTTGCTTTATCCTTATAAATTGGTGTTACAAGTGAGTGCCTACCACCACTTCAAGCCTCCTTTTCTCTTTGATGATGCTCAAATGAAATAGGAACAATGATAACATAGTTTGGGCTGTTATTGCTCTATAAAACACCATGAGCAAAAGTAATTTGGAAAGGAAAGATTTTATTTGGCTTGTACTTCCACATCCATAGACCGTCACTGAAGGAAGTCAGGACAGGAACTCAGAGTGCGAACCTGGAGGCAGGTACTGATGGGAGAGGCCATGAAGGACTTCTACTTATTGGCTTCTTCAGTCCGCTTTCTTATAGGACCACCAGCCCAGGGATGGCCCCATCCACAATGGGCTATCCCCTCCCTCCATCAATCACCAAGAAAATGTCCTACAGGCTTGCCTACAGCCCCATCTTATGGAAGCATTTTGTTAATTGAATTTCTGTCTAAGATAAATTTTGATTGTATCACTTGTCAGTTGTCATAAACTATTCAACACAGCTATAATAATATGTTTCTATTGGTGCTGATTTATTTAGTGGTAAGATTTAAAGAAGCTGGGCTATATACTAATGCTAAAGCCCATTGTTGTATATTTTTCAGGCCTTCCTTTCAACCATCAGCACCAAAAACATAAAATGAAATAAAGGGTGTTATAACTGTCAAAGTTAGCTCTCATCTCTTAATCAACAGGAAACATCTCATCTTTTAGAGACATCTTCTGAATTCACCCATTTGTTTGAAGTCATTGATATTGGCCCTCACCTTACTCAGCCACTAGGAAGGTCCATAAGCAAGAGAACCTATCACCACCACAGCTGTAGAGCTGCTTTTAAGAACAGGATTCACCTAACTCAGCACATAAGTGTGAATGATGGAAAAAAACTGCATGAATGTCACCAGTGCCAGAAAGCCTTCACCACCAGTGCTTCTCTTACAAGGCACCATAGAATTCACACTGGGGAGAAGCCTTATGAGTGCAGCAGCTGTGGAAAAGCCTTCAATGACCCCTCAGCTCTAAGGAGCCACACAAGAATTCACCTGAAAAAAAAGCCTTTTGACTGTAGTCAGTGTAGTAATGCCTTCCGGACCCTCTCTGCTCTGAAGATACACATGCGAGTTCACACTGGTGAAAGACCCTACAAATGTGATGAGTGTGGCAAAGCCTATGGCAGGAGCTGCCATCTCATTGCCCACAAGCGAACACACACTGGAGAGAGGCCCTATGAATGTCAGGACTGTGGAAAAGCCTTCCAGCATCCCTCCCACCTGAAGGAACATGTCCGAAACCATACTGGGGAAAAGCCTTATGAGTGTACACAGTGTGGCAAAGCCTTCCGATGGAAGTCCAACTTCAATTTGCATAAGAAGAACCACATGGTGGAAAAAACCTATGAGTGCAAAGAATGTGGGAAGTCCTTCAGTGACCTCCTATCAAGAAGGAAACACATGAGGATTCATATTGTAAAGAAACTAGTTGAGTGTTATCAATGTGGGAAAACCTTTCGAAACCAGTCCATTCTGAAAACACACATGAACTCTCACACTGGGGAAAAACCTTATGGCTGTGATTTCTGTGGCAAAGCCTTCAGTGCTAGTTCCAACCTCACTGCACACAGAAAGATTCACACTCAAGAGAGATGCTATGAATGTACAACTTGTGGGAAGGTCTTCGGTGATTACCTGTCACGAAGGAGACACATGAGCATCCATCTTGTCAAGAAGCGGGTGGATTGTAGGCAATGTGGAAAAGTCTTCAGGAACCAATCCACTTTGAAGACGCACATGAGAAGCCACACAGGTGAGAAGCCATACGAGTGTGACCATTGTGGAAAAGCTTTCAGCATAGGGTCCAACCTTAATGTACATCGGAGAATCCATACCGGGGAAAAGCCTTATGAATGTCTTACTTGTGGAAAAGCCTTCAGTGACCACTCATCCCTTAGGAGTCATGTGAAAACCCACCAGGGGAGAAGCTCTTTACACCATCCGTGTGGGAAAGGTTTCAGTGAATACTCAGATGCAGAGGAAACCTGGCAAACATAAGGAGTCACAAATCTTTCATGACCTTTCCACATAGAGAGCACAAAGGATCACATGGAACTTAAGAGAAATCCAGTTTGTAGAAAGATTAAGAACAGCTAAGTTGTTATTCAGCAATTGGAATCTCTATGAGAACCTAGGGACTGGGAAAAATTTGTATTGAGTAGCAGGAAACTTTCAACATACATCATGCTCTCAAGCACACAAGAACTTAGGCAAAGAGTCTTCAGCCTGGGCATTTAGTGTTAAAGTCAACCGCCCTTCATGAGCGCACCAAAATGAATTCTATCAATACAGTGATTAGGGAAATCTTTCCTCATCTCACATTTGTTCCTCCTGAGAGAAATCAGAGTTTAAAAAAAAAAAAATCTCAAAAGTAAGAGACATGGAAAAGTGCATTAAAACATGGAGGGCAAACTGGCCAACTTTTTATTGTTGTTGGTTGACTCACAAACCAAGATGCTGCTTCTTTTAAAAAGAAAAATCTGGCAGAAGCAGTACATGGCACTCAGATTCTGATAACACATGCTGTTTATAAACATCTTTTAAGGCTTTGGTCAGTAGCACTGGCTCTCCACCTGGAGCAGTTTTGCTCTCCTGGGCATTTGTCAGTGTCTGAGAAGATTTTGGTTTTGAGAATGGAGAGAGATGTGCTACTGACATAGAAAGATGACATCACAGATGCTATCAAATAGCCTATGATATACAGAAGTCTTCCATATCAAGGAACTATGTGTACTAGTACAAAAATACTGAGTTTGAGGATAATCTCATTCATTCCTTGGTTATTGTGATTCCTGTGAACACTCACAGAGAAATTTTTACAGCTTTTTAAAAGAAAAACTGCAATGCAGTTCTCTCTGAAAATGTATGAAAACTTACACTGCTGATAACTCTCTATGAAAATGATTTTAGCCACAGTCCCCTGGTATATGAATGTGGGGTTGTATTCACAAGTCTTTTTTGATGACAACTAACTCTAGCTCTTTAGTTTTCTTGATCTTTTTATTTTTAAGGTTATGGTTCTCTGAATAACTCTAAGTCCTCATCATAAATAATTGAATATAGTATTTTTTTACTAGAATTTTGTAAATTATATCTTTATTTCACTTTAGTAACCTTATCCTAACCACTGGCATATTTAGAATTGTGTGATGTTATGTACTGGGTAATGAGGATATTTTTGAGTACCTGTGTCATATGCATTGTAGTCAAAGCATGAAACTTCCTAACAGATCCTCCAATTGGTTTTGGCTTTCTATCCAAAAGAATAACAAAGACCTATAGGATTTCCCATATCCATTTAAACTCCTTCTATAGCAAAAGAGTTAAGATTTTATCTGATTATCAAATAGTGTTACTATAAGAAATCTTTTTCAGTTTTTCATGCAACTTGTATTCTCTACATTCTACGACTCTGGCTGTTGACTCATAAACAGAGATACATGTGTGGCATTCTGAAAAAAATCTCTTGGAAAAATGTCTGATTTCTGTTTTTTAGTTCATTTTGTGGCTCTGAAGATGAAAACCACAGTCTAAAGAGGACAGATAGAGAAGTCGCATCCTAGTCTGTATTGTAGCTTCTGAAAGAGTTTACATTGGTTCTCAATTTATTAAATAGACTTTCTGTTCCCTGAGAAAATAATAACATTGATTACAAGTTTACAGTTGGACTGATATTTGTTTCCCTCTTTACTTTATTGGTTGGAAGTGAGTTTCCTCCCGTTGGATGCTGTTCAAAACTGATAGACCCCTTTCTCTGAATGGTTAATCACTGCTAACTTTATGTACAGGCTTAGCGAGTATCCTATTAGATACAGATATTTAAATACTTTAAATCAAGTATTCATGTGACATTTTAAGTTGATGTGTTATGCTTTTGACATCTGTATATAGATACACTCCAGGTTACTATAGGAGTACATCCCAATAAAGTACATAATCCCATCATTAGTCAGAAACAAAGTAACAACCTCAGTATATCCTAAGACTTCTGGTATGTTTGTGCATGGGGATGGAGGCCAGAAAATATCTGATAACATGTGCATGTGAATCTACACTATGCTTTTGGGTTTAGAATACAAGCAGGTATGCTTAGCAACATAATGATAAATGCTCTGAGGAAAGGCACCATAAAATCTCTGCTATGGGTAGTAGATATGCCTGGCTGACTTGCCTTTTCAGGAAACAGTGTTACACAGAAGTCCTCAGGAAATAACTACATTTCAGCTTCATAGTCTTTTTAAATACATCAGGTAGGAAGAAGGCTTGTTATGCCTATTGAATAATGGTATATGTCTTTATTTTGCTATGGCAGCACAATTCTAGCTCTCTGTAGTTCTGCATTTGTTTCCTTCAATTGCAGAGATTAGAAAAGGTTTACTTAAACATGTCAAAAAAGGAGTCACTCTCGCTGTTTTTAAAAGCACCTGAATCTGTAATTCCCTTCCCTTTTTCTGGTGCTAGAGATAGAACCCAGGGCTGTGGACATACTGGGCAAGTACTGTACTGACACCCTAGCCCAGACCTTCATTCATAAGTGTTTGCTCTATGTTTTACTTTGGCATCTTTAATCGTACCCTTTTCTACCCCCCTGCCCTCAAACACTACCAAAACAAAAACAAACAAAAAAAAAAACAACCTTCAGTTTAAGCAGTGTGTGGTCTTTCAGTTTTGCATCACCAACTGTCTTGATTTCAGAATAAAAGCCAATTTTAAAATGAATTTAGTGGGCATATCAAATAAATATGCAAACCTTTCAGACAAATTCTGACCTTGGACTTTGATAACAATCTCCACTAAAATGATCATTATTAAAATATAATAAGAAGAAAATGACAGACTTGGGCTCTTTTTGTGAGTTAATCTGGTCTCTATCAAAGAACTCTGCAAGAATGTCATTGACCAGCCAGGCAATGGTGGCGCAAGCCTTTAATCCCAGCACTTGGGAGGCAGAGGCAGGAGGATTTCTGAGTTCGAGGCCAGCCTGGTCTACAAAGTGAGACAACCAGGGCTACACAGAGAAACCCTGTCTCGAAAAACCAAAAAAAAAAAAAAAAAAAGAATGTCATTGACCATTTATATGACAGGAAGAGATGGAGGCACAGTCATCTAACTGGGAATGAAAGACAAGTGCTCACAGTTGGTCTTCATGTCCTCCAGTTAGTAGAGCACTTGGGCAACTGTGTAGTGGACAGGAGTTTTAACACCACTCAGAATTCTCTATTGTCTGAAGTCCTTTGTGCCCTCTTCTGCACTGAACATTCTACCACAGATCTTGAGTACATGTATCTGGGTAGACAATTGTGTCTCCCTGAATGAAAGTGCTATTTAGTGACCCTCAGTCAAAAGTTTACCTAAGCTCATTAGTGAAAGAATTACTGTCACTTACTGGTTCTTGCCTAATGTTAGAGAAAAGAATGCATATCCCAGAGGCTTGACCTAATGGAAGAAAAAACTTTCTCAGCTTTTGTTTAATTAGGAGACTTGGGAGTGCAGTACTGATTCTCCCTTGTGCCCAATTCTTCCCTTCTTCACATCAGTAAGGGTAGGCTAGGCTAATGAATTCCCATGGGTATATAACTGGCTCAGGGCTCTTGCATCTCATTGCTTTTCCCTGCCAATTCTCAAAACAAGGTACATGTTTATTCAAGGGGGAACATCTAATTGAGGACTAATATAGTCTTGCTGTGGTCTTTTTGTTTTGTTTTTTTTGTTGTTGTTTTGTTGTTGTTGTTTTAATTTCTTGAGACCTCTCTAGCATAACCTCTTTGTCTTGTGTAACATTAGTCCAACTTTTGTCAAGCTGAACTTTTTCCTTCTCTTGGGACTTCAGTATGAACACACACTTAGATTCTTTACACTTAGTTCTGGGAAAAGAAAGGCCAATAAAGCATTGCCTTATCCTTAACTAAGTAAAGATTAGCGAAAACGGTGCCAGTAGGTTATCTCTGAGGAAGCACTCAGGAGATCCAAGAAAGGAGATGTTGAACTTGGGGCTGTCAGGTCCATGGAAAGGTGATGCAAACATTGTGTGTAAAAGGCTTATTAAAATTAAAGGGAAATGGCTGAGGAATAAATATATAAAGCACTTTCCTAGCATGCATGTAGCCCTGGGTTCATTCACCAGC
Organism: Tokudaia tokunoshimensis; assembly: GCA_036184795.1. NCBI lineage: Eukaryota > Metazoa > Chordata > Mammalia > Rodentia > Muridae > Tokudaia > Tokudaia tokunoshimensis. The sequence continues at coordinate 19,184,053 of BTHU01000008.1, forward strand.
ACTAGTGAAAACAAACAAAATCCAAATCAACCAATAAAAGAAACAGTTGAATAAGCATGCCAGCCAGTGTTGAAGTTCATTCACCAGTACTGGTGAAAACAAACAAAAACCAAGTCAACCAATTGCAGAAACAGTTAAATAAGTATGCCAGTGTTGAGAGGAGAGATACAGGGAGATTTTAAGGAAATCACGTTATTGGTGTAAATAAGGAAAGAAGGACTATAATGTATAGCTAGAATGATGTGGGACAGCTTGCATATCATATCTGTGCTAGTGCGGTCTCTGATTGTTTAACATTATGGTTAAGAGCTACAGAATATAACAAGGTACATTGCTATTCTGATGTTTGTCAGTTTGTTTATCCCCATCAGTCATCCACTCACATGACTGACTGCAGAATGGATCTCTACTCAGTTTCGTGGAAGTAGTGTAGATAAAAGTTTTATTTTATTTTCTAATGACCAACTTGTAGCTGAAGAGGAGAGGATATTCTTGAACTTCTGATCCTTCACCCTCACTTCACAAGTGCCAAGGTGACAAGCCCATTGTCTCTATGCCCAGTCACAATGCTGAGATGTAACCCAAAGTTTCAAGCATGCAGTAATCAGTCTACCCCAGCTTTGTGGCAACTGTTCTTATTGCAATCTACCATAAACCATTCTGTTTACATTATGAACATCTAAGTTAGTGTGAATAATTTTACTGAGACACCTTTGGCATATAAGAAATTATATATAAGTTTTAACATCTCTGTGCCCATAAAACTAACAATACTGTCAGGATAATCTCAAAAAAGTTTTGTGATTTTCCTATTATTGCTCCTTTTCCCCTGGCTATCCAACCATTTGCTTGAGTACAAGCACATCAAGCTTCTGTGCTGAATTTTGTGAGGGAAAACCTCAGTGTTTTTCAGTGAAGAACCAAAGGCCCACCTCAAAAACTCACTTTCTTTTCTATCCTGTATATAGATTCATACAGTTCTCTGGTGCAGCGCACAGGCAAAAAGAGTAGATCTGCAGAAACATTTGGAGTCCAGAATTTGGAGACTGTCAAATAGGTCATCTTGGGAATTGGAAGGAAACTTAGCAAGTGATGCTAAGCAGATAGAGTTGTCTAGGAGGCCAGAACCCCCCTATTTCATAAGACTTATACCTTGACGAAGAAATTGCAACCTTCCTATTAACTAGTTTATGCCTTATGGGTCTCAAAAAAGGATATTTAGTGCATGTTACTGGTTTATCTTTACTTCTGAAACAGCATAATTATATAAGCCGCAACTATTGGCTTAGTTCATATTCGAAAACAGAAAACAGACTCAACATTTTTGAAAGGTCTTTGTCTTACAATGTCCTATCTAGGCATATATATTTCTTTGTCTGTCTTTATTCCTTTGTCCTGGTTCAGGAAAAGTGTGTGTGTGTGTATGTGTGTGTGTGTGTGTGTGTGTGTGTGTGTGTGTTCCCTAACAAAAGCTAGCACGGAAGCATAATCTACTTGTATTCAAACAAATGTTAGGTTTGCAAGAGAACAATGAGGAGAAATAATAGGAAAATCTCAAAACTTTTTGGAGACTATCTTAATGGTAGTGATGTTTTTATGGGCATAGAGATGTTCAAAGTTTTGTGTAATTTCTTATATGCCAAAGATCTCTCAGTAAAATTATTCACTCTTACGTGGACATGCAGAATGTAAACAAGCAGGTTTATGGTAGACTGCAATAAGAATAGCTACCACAAAGCAGGGTGTATGCTTTGTATTTTTCCAGTTTTGTACTTTTTCGGGGAGAGGTGTTTATGAGTGCGCAAACGAGGTTCTCTTAATCTATATCTTTTTCTTGTGTCTTTTCTTGGTCTTTTTTGTTTGTTTTCTGTTTGTTTTGTCCTGCTCCAATATTTTTATATTATTATGTCACTATTCCTTACATGCCAATATGTGGATGGATTCAGATATGAAAGCAGGTTGGAAAGAATAGAGGGTGGGGAAATGACAATTTGAATATGTTACATTAAAAAACACTTTTTCAATACAGGGTAAAATCTTGATTAAGACTTGTTACAAAAAGTAAAATTTAGCTATAGGAGCATTCCTTCATGTAACTGGAAGATAAGTATTGTATTAATGAGGCTTTTTAGAATGTGTAAAAGAATTATGTACCATAATTGAAGTTTGGGATTGCTAAGTCAATGTATCTTCTAATGTTTGATCACTGACATTGACCTCTAGTTAATCTCCATGCCCATAATAGAAGGCAAGACTGACTTTCAGATTAAGGGGGAAAGTGCAGGATGACTCTGCTCAATGTATAATATGGGACTGAGACCTGAATGAGGTTTACAGATAATTTCATATGTGGTATGTGTAACACTAAGGCTTACATATGATGGTTAATTTTTCCTTCCAAGTTTTAGTTCTTTTAACTAGTGTTCTTTTAACCAGAAGTACTCACATGATACTATTATTTCTAACTGGGAAAGCACATTAATTCTATAACACTTTGCCATTATTTCTGAATCTCAGCCCTTCTCCAGGCAAGGATTCCTGAATAGAGACCAGTTTTGTGTCTCATGTTTGGACATCCTCTGAGTTTGGCTGTGTGTTGTGTGTGGTGTGTGTGTGTGTGTGTGTGTGTGTGTGTGTGTGTGTGTGTGTGTTTCCTATTTGTACCTTTTCTTAACTTCCAGTTCATAATAGATCAGTAGTTATTACCAAAAGATATTTTATTCTGAGAGTACTCTAAAGATATTTTAGGTGAACAGCCATGACTTAATGGGAAAAGAGTACCTGTTAATGTCATAAAATGAACGGAAACTATAAACTATGTTCAATAGCTAAATATCATAGAATCCTCAGAGAATCCTGCACTACATGGAAAAAATGTGATCTGGCCTCAAATACCCATAGAGTTCATAAACCTTGTATTATAGTAATAACTTCTAAAACAGAAAGTGAAAAATAATGGTGGTAATTCACTACTGATCCATGCTCATGAGGGTCTACATCTTGCATATACCCTCCCCCCACACACACACCTCCAATTTCAAACCAGGTAACTAATGCTGTAGATCTGTATATAAAGTGTAAGATATTATTGCACTAAATAAAACTTCTGAGGGCCAGTAAGTTTATTTCTTACTCTCAGGTGTTTCATGGGTAATGTATCTGGGCACAGCTTTCAGGAGTAGAGGGTCTGCCATTAGAACAACCCCTTTATTGACAAGGGATAGGAGGATCAACAAACACTGTACACCCCCCCCCCACACACACACACACGCCTGCCACTTAGCAGGTGTCTGTGTATTAGTCACATAATGCTGATTCTCTAATCAATCCAGTAATTACTGCATAGAGTCAGATTTTTTTTTTTAATAAATGGTAAAGGTACAAGTAAAACTTCTGAATTGGCCCAAGTCCATTGCCACTTCTCATCAAGTTGGTGATTCAGCATTACTCAAGCCAACTCAAGATAAGTTTATTTTTTGTGATCTATTTCCAGAGCATTCCTCTATGATGTTAAAGTCATATGAAGAATATGCTGTCAGCTCATTGGTATAGGGGAATCCTTGTATGGAGCTCTTAAATATATTTTATTATTTGACCATTTCATACATTTGTAAATTATATCTTGATTAGACTATCCTCAACTTCTCTGTCTCAGTCACACCACCAAATCTCCTATATGTCTTCCATACACATGCAAGTCTCTTTAAAAATGACCCATTGACTTCACATAGTATTACATACATGGCCATGTGTATGGAGCCACATAGGCATGGACAAATTTTTAATGCTCGAACCACCAAAGAGAGGTGAAAACTCCCCTGACCACAACTTGCCATAAACTGCCAATGGCTCTTCGATTTGGGGTAGAGACTCAAAAGTCCCTCCCCAATCCATGCTGGAATTTTAACTGGATTGATCTTCTTTTTTTTTTTGGATTGATCTTCTATAGGTAATCAAAGCTCTTGTAAGTTAATAAATGCAAGACATTTCTGTTTCATGTTTGTGCAAGGTAACCAAATGTGAAGATTTGAAAAAGTGTAGCTAGGCCAGGACAATATATTGAGCAAATTGTTTTGTATGTTTTATTTACTGCTATGAAGTTCAGGCTGACTTTGATTCCTGATTTTTCTGCCTCCACTTTCTGACTAGTGGGCAGTTTGTTCTTTTGTTTCATATCTATTAGAACATGCTGATATATATATATATATATATATATATATATATATATATATATATATATATGGGGAGGGGAGAGAGAGAGAGAGAGAGAGAGAGAGAGAGAGAGAGAGAGAGAGAGAGAGAGAGAGAGAGAGAGAGAGACTTATATTGGCTCCAGCCCTAGAATTTTATCCTAAAGCAAAATTCCAATGGGATTCTCACCATAGGTGAGTAACAATCACTATCTACTTTTTTTTTAATTTTGAGATATTACAGATAAAGCTCAGGGACTTTGTATACAATACACAGTATACAAAAGCCCTTCCATTGAGCTACACCATCGTGACTAATTATAATGACCAATGCAAGGCTTAGTAAATACATTTTGTGGGGGAAAAGAGAAGTCATTTTGAGACATTTTTAATATAGTTTTTTCCCCAACAAAGACCAACAAAAACAATGAGCAAGCATTGTCCTGGAGACAGTGACTTAAGGAGTTGAGCCAATGATATATAGGTATATGTCTTATCTCTCTTTTACTGGCTGTGCTTTCTACTTTGTCCCTCACTATTCTTGTGTGTGTGTGTGTGTGTGTGTGTGTGTGTGTGTGTGTGTATGTGTGTGTGTATCAAGAAATTATTGCATAAGGAATCTAGTTACCAACTTACCAACTACTCATTATTCACTGTTATTTCAATTCTATAATGAAATATTTTATTCTTTTATTTCATGAGTAATATTTCTTCTCTGTGCCTTAAGAATATAGAAGAATGTAAGTTGAACTAAAATACTCTAATCATCACTCCTCTTGATTCTATTTTACTGAAACCTGTCTCCAATGTTATGAAAAAGTCTTCTAAGAGCCTGATACAAGTCCTTGTTCCTCAGGCTGTAGATGAAGGGGTTTAGCATGGGAGCAACGACAGTATACATCACTGAGGTGATTGGACCCTCTCTGGATTTATAGGATGTTTGAGAAGTAAGGTATACCCCAAGGCCTGTGCCATAGAACAATGAGACCACTGAAAGATGAGAACCACAAGTAGAAAAGGCTTTATACTTCCCCCTAGGAGATGAAATTCCCACTATAGTGTTGATGATTTTAGAATATGAGAAAAGAATTCCAGACAGAGGAATAATACCTAGCAGACCTGATACACAGTAAAGCAGGACGTTATTGGCATATGTGTCTGAGCAGGCAAGCTTGAGGATCTGAGCAAGTTCACAGAAGTAATGTGGTATTTCCCTTTTCTTACAGAAAGACACCCTCAAAAATATTAAAGTTTGCAACAATGAATAGACCAGGCAGATTATCCAAGAGAGTAGAAGTACACTACCACAAAAGTGAGGGTTCATGATAATCATGTAGTGCAAGGGGTGGCATATGGCCACAAACCTGTCATAGGCCATTGCAGTCAGTAACAAACTTTCCAATCCAGAAAAAAACATGAAAAAATACATCTGAACAATGCAGCCTTCATATGTTATGGATTTATTCTGTGCCTGGAGGTTCACTAACATCTTTGGGACTATGGTGGATATGAAGCAAATGTCTGTAAAAGATAGGTTAGAGAGAAAGAAATACATTGGTGTATGGAGATGGGCATCAGAGCTAATGATTAGGATGATAAGCATATTTCCTATGATGCAAACCAAGTAAACGAACAGGAACAACCCAAATAGAAGAGGCTGGATATCATTTTCTTCTGAAAGTCCCAGAAGGATGAATATTGAAGTAGCTGTGATGTTTTCTGGCTCCATATAATTTACGGTCTTTACCTGGAAATAAGCACAGTTACAATGAATGCATCATTCATTTCAACATCATTCATGGAGCATTATATTTTATCCCAGCTTTTATTTGCTTTACTGCCCCAAACTGCTGTTTCCATCACTACCCACAATGCCTTTGTCCATTGCAACTTTCTTGGCTGATAGTAAATGATATCATCTATATAATTTCTGAGATGGAACCCACTTTTATGAACATCTCCCCTCTTCTTTGTAGTAAATTAGAGACCCAGGAAATTGTAGGACAGGCAGTAATTGGTTGTAGAATTTGAAGATATTTTATTACCTTGTGCTATTGCCAGACTATCTTTTCATTTGATTGAAAGAAAGAACCCAGATGTCCCTCAACGGAGGAATGGATTCAGAAGATATGGTATATTTACACAATGGAATATTACTCTGCAATTAAAAACAATGAACTCACGAAATTTCTAGGCAAATGGCCAGAACTTGAAAATATCATCCTTAGTGAGGCAACCCAATCACAAAAGAACACACATGGTATGCAGTCACTGATAAGGGGATATTAACCCAGAATCTCGGAATACCCTAGACACAATTCGCATATCAATAGATTTCCAAGAAGATGGAAGGAGAGACCCCTGGTCCTGGAAAAACTGGATGTAGGGGAATGCCAGAACAGAGAAGTGAGAGGGGGTTGAATGGGGAAAAGAGGGAGGGAAGGGGGCTTATGGGACTTTCGGGGAGGGAGGAAACGGGAAAGGGGAAATGATTTTGAATGTAAATAAAAAACTTAGAAAAAAAAAAGAAAGAAGGATATTTTGAAAATGTTTTATAGGAAATCCCACTATTGTTATGTAGAAGTTGTTCTTAGTCCTCTCTAATTCATCCCTCTAACTACATCATAATATACTTAATCCCAAAAATCAATTCAAAAGTTCTACCCCACATTTACATTTTCCTTGCATGTCTATATTCTCAATTTTTTTATATTCATGCAACTGCATCTTTATTTCATGCCATATTTCCTTCACTGCATACAGTATTAAACAATGAGTGATATATTTCATGGATTCCATAAACCACACCTCAAAAGTATCTCATTTAATTATCATGCACATGGCTTCATTTTGATCTTCAGCAATTTGAGGACAAATGTAATATAAAACAAAATAAAACTATTAAGAAGAGAGAAAGAGACTAGGCATGATAATACATTTTACTAATTTCAGTACTGAAGAGAATGAAGAAGAAGGATCTCAAATGTGAGGCAGCCTGGGCTTCTCATAGCTATATCTCCAAGAAAAATAAAAATGAAAAAGCCCTGAATATAATATATGTTACACACACACACACACACACACACACACACATATATATATAGTCTGTGTGTATGCATCTTCTCCCACTGAAGCTATTCTTATTCAAAAATATTAGTAGGGCTAGAGATGTAGCTAGGTGTTATTGGGTACTCAGCATGTCTAAGACTTCGAGTTCAATCCTTAGCTTTGTAGAAACAAAGAACAACTACAAACAACATATATAGAATATATATTACATATTATGTATAATATATTTTTTCTTCTTTTGTAATAACTATATTTCTTGTATTTTCTTCCTTAAAATCACAGTAAATCTATCATAATGTTTACATTATATTAATAGGATATATATCACCTAAAAGTAATTTAATATATACCCAAAAGAGTATGAAATTTTACCGAAATACTGTACAACTTCATAGATGGGACTTAAAGACTGCAGATTTAAAGTCATCCCATATTGGCAATTATAGACAAATGGCAATAGAAAAGTACTTATTCTACAAATATCTGTTCACTGAATGATAGTTCTACACTTCAGCTAGTTCCTATCTACATTCAAAGTTGGAAGCAATTTTTACTTTTTTTTCCTTTTTATTTTCACTACATTGCTTTACATCCTGCTCACTGCCCTTCCTCTTGGTCACCATCTCCAACAATCCCTCCCCTTGTCCTCTGAGAAGGTGGAACTCCCTTTGGGTATTCCCTTACCCTGATATATCAAGTCTCTGCTGGGCTAGGAGTATCTCTCCAACTGAGGCCATTATTGTTCACAAAACCCTTTAGTAGTGCTAGACATGTAGCTCAGTATTACTGGGTATTAAGTGTGTTTATGACTTTGAATTCAATCTTTAGCTTCATAGAAGCAAGCAAACAACAAAATGCATCAAATAAACAACAACAAAACCCATCATGAAAACCTGTTTAGCCAGAGAGGTACATATACTGTTATGAATTTCAGTTGAGCAAAAAGGGCATGGCAGTTTATATTAATTTACTACAATTTGAAGTCAATTTGTGATTAGATACTAATTTTTGGATTGTGATGAAATTTTTCAGTATCAGTATAGCTATCTTCAATTTTATCCATGCATTAAATAAGAGCTTTCTTCCTTTGAGTGAAAATGTCCTTGGCAAATTCATGGCCTTACTTTCAACCCTCATAAAGAACATTTCTCTTGACTGATAAAGTTTTTATATATTGGGTAGTATGTATATTGACACTTCATCTCCTCATCTCTTCATTTTCTTTACTTTTTTTTCAAGACAGGGTTTCCCTGTATAGCCCTGGCTGTCCTGGAACTCGCTGAGTAGACCAGGCTGGCCTCGGACTCAGAAATCTGTCTGCCTCTGCCTCCCAAGTGCTGGGATTAAAGGCATTCACCACCACTGCCCAACTCCTCCTTTTTTTTTCTTAACTGGCAATTATTGGACTCACCAGAGCATGCCAGGCTATGTAATACTACTATGGGTAGAAAGGTAAGAGATCAGGAACAATACGGGAGCAAAGGCTGAAGTAAAGACCATCCAGAGACCTCCCCATTGTCTGATCCATTCCATTCACAGACACCAACCCTTGACATTGCTAATGCCAAGATGTGCTTGCAGACTGGAGCCTGGTATGGCTTTCCTGTGAGAGGCTCTGCCAGCACCTGACTAAGACAGATGCAGTTACAGTCAACCATTGGACCCAAATGGAAGATTTAGGGGAGTGGGTGAAGGAACTGAAGAGGATTGCAACCCCATACAAAGAACAAAGTTATTAATTAACTGGATCCCTCTGAGATCCCTGGGACTAAACCACCAATGAAAGAGTAGCTATGGGCCAATCCATGGCTCCCTCTACATATGTAGCAGATCACTTGGGACACTAAAGTGAAAATAGCAAGTTTGATCTTAGCTGTAGATACTGGCTTAAAAAGAAGATACTGTGCCCCTTTCTGCTTCTCTGAAGCTTTAAGGGACACAAATAAAGTCTTTCAGTAGTTCTGGTCAAGAATCAACGTGAATCGCTTTACCAATAAGATTCTTCACTTGACCAAGAAGCAATACCAATAAGATTCTTAAGTATGTTCGGAATAGTAATTGTTCAGCTTAAAGAAATTCTGTATCAGCTTGTTCAAAATCCAAATTAAGATTGTTTTGAGATTCTTTCTCTTCCCCAGTAAAATTGTCTAGCATCAAGAAAACAATTGTTCTCAAGGAACATGAGGAAAGCAAAATCTTTATCCTAAACATCTACTATGGACATCAGTGTAGAAGTTTCTCAACTAAATATGGAACAATACACATCAGCTCCACTAGTCTTACATATACATTTACTTAAAAGTCTCTAGATTCCACCACCAAGATCTTAGTATATCAGTGCACATTGTTATTGTATTCATAATATCCAGTAAATAGAAGCTGACTCAGCATTCATCAGCTCATGAAAGGACAGCAAAAATGTGCATTTGAGTACTAAAATTTTATTCATCATAAAATTATTAAAAATAGATAGAATTTGAAAAAATCAGTTAAGTAGTCAAATTTCCAAAGATAGATATTCCATGTTTCCTATAATGTTATATGTGGATCCTAACCATATGTGTGTGTGTGTGTGTGTGTGTGTGTGTGTGTGTGTGTATTTGTATGAGTGCATGTGTGTAGAGGCCATGAAACTAGAAAAGAATTCATGAGAGGAAAAATAAAAAGCTCCTAATGGAAAGGAACAGAGCAAGTAATAAAATACATGTCATATGAAAACAGAATGCAAAATGCTGGGAGTTGAAAGGCTTAAGTTAGAGGGGAGATTGTGAAATGAAGAAACAGCGAGGTGGATACTAGAAACAACTTATGTAAGCAAAAAGACCACAAAATAACTAATTTATAAAGTAATTAAGGAAAAATCCACTCTATCCTAAAATCCTAGAATATCAAACAATTTCATAACTCAGTGCTTACCTACAATCTTCTCCTGGAGTCTTCACTTAATTATCTAGAGAAATTCTGGATAATTTCAATTTTATTTACTATTACAATGCTGAAAATAGAACCCAGGTTAATAACTTAACCACTGACATATTTCTGCATTCCTTCTACACTTTAAGCCACACTTTGTGGATAGTCCTAATTAATGGGGAAGATTATTTGACTTGCATTGTTCTTTGAAGACTATAGGACTATGTTCACAAAAATGTCCACTCAGGCAGATGCATTCAAGAGCGTTTAAAAAGGAGGTCTTGAGGAAACAGGAAAGGGGAAATGATTTTGAATGTAAATAAAAAAAAACTTAGAAAAAAATAAAATTAAAAAAAATAAAAAGGAGGTCTTAAATTCTTGAGGAAAGTGAAAAGAAATGAGGATCCTAGTCGTGTGTGTGTGTGTGTGTGTGTGTGTGTGTGTGTGTGTGTGTGTGTGTGTGTTTGCATGTGTGTATGTAGAGGCCATGAAACTAGAAAGGACTCCCTAAGAGGAAAAAAAAAACTCTTAATGGACAGGATCAGAGAGGATAATAAAATGCATGTCATATGAAAATAGAAGGTGGAAGAAAAAAGGCAGTGTGGCATACTAGAACTAGTAGAGCTTGGAGATTCTTGTACTGCTGTTTATTTGACTTTGGTGCAAGTTATCTACCTCAATATTTCTTGCAATCTATAAGGAAACTGCACAAGTGGAAGCTTTGGTGACCTTCTTACCTTTGCTTCTTTTCAAAGCTCTGATGCTGTCATGGAAATTCTGAAAGCTAGACATTTACTATCATCCTTTTTCTCAATGGATAGCATTATATGCCCAGCAGAAAAGATTCAAGAAAGGTTCTGAGTGAAACCAATACCTGAACACAGCTATTATCCCTTTACATAGTTGCAGAGCTATTATTTGGAGAATTACTTATCTTACCTCCCATTAAATAAATCACTGTTTGATTGTGTGTTTCTATAGTTTCATACGTGGGAGTGAGGGAAGTGATTTATTCTTCTTTGTTTTTCCTGGAGGAGTAGAGTTCAAACCACATAGAAGATTCACCTTCTCCAGTGACTCAGTCTAGTTCAATTAGGCTTTTTCTTAAAGTAATTTTCTTCTTGCATATGGCCTCTGGAGTACCTGTTTTCCCTTAGGAACAACTCATTTATTCCATCTCTAGAATCTTTACAGTGATAACCATTTTCTTTGAAAGCCTTTGACATCAAGATCCTAAATATTTCTCTAAGAAACCTAAGAGAAAAATATACAATTTTTTTAAAAATTATAATAAACACCAGATATGTTTTAAATTTCATGGAATCTACAAGTAAACTCAGAATAAAGAACAGACACTGAATGTTTATACATGATAAAAACAAAAGTGTTAGCCTTCTTTTTTGTGACATAATTTTTAAATAAAGGAAGAAAGATTATGTGGCATTCTTTCTGTTGTTTTGGATAGCTGACATTTTTTTAGGCTATGGTGCAGCACCAAAACATGATAGAGGACTTATAGGAACCAAGTTGTTCACTTCTTGCCAGAAAAAAAGAGAAAGTAACTTGGAGAGTATAAGATAACTTTACAAGATCTACCCAAGCAGTGCATTTTCCCAATCATATCATATATTCCATAGTTTCTAAAAACTTGGAGTATTATTTTTAGTTATGTACATACCCATAGATTGACAAAGTCAGAATCTTTATAATCTGGAGATTTCCAGAATTCACCATATCTGACTATTGAATTGGTGCTCAAATCTTAAAAACTTGAGCTTTGCAGGATTATTAAGATCCAAGCAACAAAAATACAAATTTTATAAATTTCTCAATTCTAGTTCTTAATGTGCAATTTGGTGACATCCAGTTCTTTGTTGATGTCATTTCATAGATGACATATTCTATCCCCCTTTTAAGTACTGACTGAAAAATTTTAATATTAGTGTCATTTGAAAAGTAATAGCTGCTTCTAAAAATCATTGAAAATATTTTTTCATATACTTCATCCTAGCTATATTCGTTCAGCTGGAATGCCTGTTTTCCTCTGCACCAGTTTGGAAACCTCATCTACCATCCTTCTCTCATCTCCACCGGAATGGAAAAGACTCTCTAACTCACACAGAGAAAACTCTGGGTTAGCATGTCATCAGCATTCATCATCTCCACATTTCCAGCAGCTCACACAAAGAGCACTCAGGGGGTTAGTTTTTGATGAGGTATGGGCAGTTCCAGCTCCTAGCTGACACATCATCACTACTTGACTAAGCTCTATAAAACCCTTTTGCCTTAGCCCAAATGGGCAACTTCATTGACCTCCACCTGTGTGATTGGCGAACCTGCCGGAGAACTGCCTCCTAATAAACTTGCCTTTATCTACTTTGAGTCTGATTTAACCTGGCCTCTAAGTCACTGAGGGAAAGAAAAGTCCTACCAATAGGTTCTCCTGTCCCAAATCCTCCCAGTTACTACCTGCCTCCCCTCCAATAAGGATCTACATGTTTCTGTTTCATTTTAGAAAACCATCTGGCATCTAAGTGATAATAATAAATAATAATATAATTAATATATGATATAATTAATATAATAATATAAGTAATATGATCAAACAAACAAAAACAATTATAATAGGACAAAAACAGAAATTAAAGAGCCAAATAAAAAGCAGAAGAAACACATAAAGACACAGAACCACACATTTGCAAACACAGGAATCTCACAAAAACACAGAACTGGAGGCCATAATATACACATAGAAGGTCTCAGGGAGGGGGCAGCAAAAAGGAAAATCTTGATAAAAATATTATGAAATAAAGAACCTCCAAAGATGTCCTAGTCATTGTTTCTATTGCTGTAATGAAACACTATGATCTAAAGCAATGTGAGGAAGAAAGAAATTATTTGCCTTACACTTCCACATCATATAGTCCAGCACTGAAAGAACTCAGGACAGGAACACAAATCAGGCATAAACCTGGAGGCAGGAGATGCTAACAGGCTCATTCCTCATGTATTGCTCAGACTGAGTGCTTCCTCATAGAACCCAGGACTACCAGTTTAGGAGTAGTAATACCCACAATGGACTTCCTTAATCAATCACTACTTAAGAAGATGTCTAATAGCTTGATCTTATGTATACATTTTCTTATTTGAGGTTCCCTCCTTTCACAGAACTCTAGATTGTGTCAAGTTGTCATAAAACTAACCAGAATAATTGACCCCTTGGAAAGCTGATATCCTAACACATCACTGTTAAGTCTTTTTCTTTCTTGTTCAACAAAAAGTTCACCCATTAATATCAACATCACAACATAAAATTGTTTTCAAACTTAAAAATTCGCAGTCTTTGCAAACTCAAATACTTTTAATTCAATTTTTTTAAAAAAATACAAAATATTTAGTAAAACCTGAGATCATTTTAAAAATTTAGTCCCTCTGAAAAGCTCTGTATCACCATTTCACTAGCATAACTTCCTACCTCTCGAGATTGCCCATTCCTATTCTTTCTGCTAAGGGCCCTGGGGCAGCACCCAAATTAACAAAAAGGGAGACACAAAAACAGAAATGAAAAAACTTCAAATCATCAGATCCTACTATAAAAAAAGCCTATACTCAAAAAAATGGAAAATCTAGATGTAATGGATGGTTTTCTAGACTGATACCACATATCCAAGTTAAACCAAGAGTATATAAACTGTCTAAACAGGCCCATATTGCATAAGGAAATTGAAGAAGTCATTCAGAAACACCCAACCAAAGAAAGCCAAAGGACAGATGGATTTAGTGCAGAATTCTACCATACCATCAAAGAAGACATGATATCGATATTCCACATACTATTTTATTAAATAGAAACAAAAGGAATTCTACCTAATTCGTTCTATGAAGCCACAATTACTCTGATACCTAAACCATACAAGGATCCAACAACAAAAGAGAACTTCAGACCAATTTTGCTTTTCAATAATGATGCAAAAATACTCAAAAAAATTCTTCCAAACTGAATCAAAAAACATATCAAAACCATTATTCACTACTATCAAGTAGGCTTCATCCCATGGATGCAAGGTTGGTTCAATATACAAAAATCCATTAATGTAATCCACTATGTAAACAAACTCAAAGGAAAAAAAAATCACATGATGATCCCTTAGATACAGAAAAGTAACTTGACAAAATTCAGTACCTGTTCATTTTAAAAGTATTGGAGAAATTATTAATTCAGAGTCTATACCTAAACATAATAAAAGTAATTTATGGCAAATTAACAGCCAATATCAAATTAAATGGAGACATACTTGAAGCAATCCCACTAAAGTCAGGACAAGACTAGGGTGCCCGCCTTCTCCCTGTCTGTTCAATATAATACTCAAAGTACTAGCTAGAACAATAAGAAAACAAAAGGAGATCAAGAGTATACAAACTGGCAAAGAAGAAATAAAAGTATCACTATTTGCAGATCATATGATAGTATATTTAAGAGACCCCAAAAGTTCTACCAGAGAAATTCTCCAGCTGATAAAGAACTGCAGCAAAGTGACTGGATATAAAATTAAATCTAATAAATCAGTAGCTTTCCTCTATACAAATGGTCAACAGGCTGAGAAAGAAATTAGGGAAACAACTCCATTCACCATAGCTACAAATAATATAAAATATCTTGGGGTAATTGTAAGTAAACAAGTGAAAGACCTGTATGACAATAACTTCAAGTCTCTCAAGAAAGAAATCAAAGAAGATCTCAGAAAATGGAGAGATATCCCATGCTCGTGGATTTGCAGAATTAATATAGTAAAAATAGCCATCCTACCAAAGACAATCTCCAGATTAAATGGAATATCCAACAAAATCCTAACCCAATTCTTCAAAGATATGGAAAGAGCAATTCTTAAATTCATCTGGAAAGGCAAAAAACCCAGAATAGTGAAAACAATTCTTAACAATAAAAGAATGGTTGGGGAATCAACATCCCGGACCTCAGTCTTTACTACAGAGCAACAGTGATAAAAATTGCATAGTAAAGAGACAGACAAGTTGATCAGTGGAATAGAGTTGAAGACCCAGAAATAAAACCACACACTTACAGACACTTGATAATTGACAAAGAAGCCAAAAATATACAATGGGAAAAAAGCATCTTCAGTAAATAGTTCAGGTCTAACTGACTGTATGTAGAAAAGTGAAAATAGACCTATACTTTTTTGCCAAAAGCTCAAATTAAAGTGGATCAAGGACCTCAACCTAAATCCAGATAAACTCAATCAATTAGAAGAGAAAATGGGAAAGATATTTGAATTTATTGGAGCAGGGGGAAATTTCTTAAACAGAACTCCAATGGCTCATCCTCCAAAATCAGTAATTGATAAATGGGCATCTTCTTTCCTGTAACTGAGCAGGCAGGTACAGCCAGGAGTACAGGGAACACCAGAGTGCCAGCACAGCTGGGACTGGGTCCTTCTGGGCTCCTCCTGCACCCAGGAGCTGGGAAGCAACACAGCCATCTGTGCACAGATCCTGTCAGGGGAGAACTGCTCTACAGGGAGTGATTTGACTCCTGGGTTTAGAGGTGAGGCTGCCATTTTTTCTCCAGTGACAGAGCAGGCTGGCACAGCCAGAAGCACATGGAACACAGGAGTTGCAGAGCATCTGGGACAGAGTCAGTCTGGTCTTCACCTTCACCCAGGAGCTGAGAAGTGCCATAGCACTCTGTTACAGGGGAGAGCCAGTCTCCCAGGGGTGCTGATACAGACTTGAAGGCCCACAGGGGGGACAAGTGCCAGCCAGAGACAGCAAGACCAACTAACACCAGAGATGACAAAATGACAAAAGGCAAATGTAGGAACTTTACCAACAGAAATCAAAACAACATGGTACCACCCAAACCAAATTCTTTACCACAGCAAGTCCTGGATAACCCAAGACTCTGGAAAAGCAAGATTAGGATTTAGAATCACTGCTCAGGATGCTGGTAGAGGGCTTTAAGAAGGACATAAATGACTCCCTTAAAGAAATACAGGAAAACACAGGTAAACAGTAGAAGCCCTTAAAGAATTACAGGAAAGCACAACCAAACATGTGAAAGAATTGAACAAAACCATTCAGGATCTAAAAATGGAGGTAGAAACAATAAAGAAATCACAAAGTTAAACAACTCTGGAAATAGCCTATGAAAGAAGTCAGGAGTCATAGATGCAAGCATCAACAACAGAATAAAAGAGATGGAAAAGAGAATCTCATATACAGAAGATACCATAGAAATCATTGCCACAACAGTCAAAGAAAATGCAAAATGCAAAAAGCTCCTGACCCCAAACATCCAGAAAATCCAGGACAAAATGAGAAGACCAAACCAGAGGACTATAGGTATAGAAGAGAGTAAAGATTTCCAACTTAAAGGACCAGTAAATGTATTCAAAAAATTATAGAAAAAACTTCCATAACCTAAAGAAAGAGATGCCCATGAACATACAAGAAGCCTACAGAACTCCAAATAGATTGAACCAGAAAAGAAATTCCTCCCATCACATAATAATTAAAACATCAAATCTACTAAACAAAGAAAGAATAATAAAAGTGGTAAGGGGAAAAGGTCAAGCAAGATATAAAGGTAGACCTACCAGAATTACACCAGACTTCTCACCAGAGACTATGAAAGCCAGAACATCCTGGGAAGATGTCATACAGATCCTAAGGGAACACAAGTGACAAACCAGGCTACAATCCCAGCAAATATCTCAATTACCATAGATGGAAAATCCAAGGTATTCCATGACAAAATCAATTTTACACAATATCCTTCCACATATCCAGTCCTTAAAAGGATATTGAATGGAAAACACCTACAAAAGGAGGTAAACTACACACTAGAAAAAGCAAGAAATTAGTCTTCTTTTAACAAACCAAAGAGAAGAGAACCACACAAACATAACTCCACCTCTAATAACAAAAATAACAGGAAGCCAAAATTCACTTCTCTTGAGTATCTCTTAATATCAATGGACTCAATTCTCCAATAAAAAACATAAACTAGCAGACTGGATATATAAGTAGGACCCAACATTTTTCTGCATACAGGAAACCAAACTCAGGCACAAAGACAGGCACATCCTCAGAATAAAAGGCTGGAAAATAATTTTTCAAGCAAGTGGTCCCATGAAACAAGCTAGTGTAGTCATCCTAATATCAAATAAAACCTACTTTCAACCTAAAGTAATCAAAAAAAAAAAAAAAAGGAAGGACACTTCATACCCATCAAAGGAAAAATCTACAAAGAAGAACTCTCAATTCTGAACATCTATGCTCTAAATGCATGGGCACCCACATTCATAAAAGAAATTTTACTAAAGTGCAAAGCTCAAATTGCACCCCACACAATAATAGTGGGAGACTTCAATACCCCACTCTCATCAATGTACAGATCAAGGAAACACAAACTAAGCAGATAAACAGTGAAACTAACAGAAGTTATGAACAAAATAGATTTAACAAATATCTATAAAACATTTTATCCTAGAGCAAAACAATACATGTTCTTCTCATCATCTCATGGTACTTTCTCCAAAATTGACCATATACTCAGTCACAAAACAGAATTCAGCAGATATAAGAAGACTGGAACAATTCCATGCACCCTATCCCATCACCATGGACTAAGGCTGCTCTTCAATAACAACAACAGCAACAACAACAAAAACCAACAGAAAGCCCACATACACATGGAAACTGAATAACACTCTACTCAATGATAACTTGGTAAAGGAAGAAATAAAGAAATTAAAGACTTTTTAGAATTTAATGAAAAGGAAGGCACAACATATCCAAACTTATGGGATACAGTGAAAACATTGCTAAGAGGAAAACACATAGCTCTGAGTGACTCCAAAAAGAAACTGGAAAGAGCATACACTAACAGCTTTATAGCACAGCTGACAGCTCTAGAACAAATAGAAGAGAACAATTTGTTCTTGAACAATCCCAGAGGAGTAGACAGCAAAAAATAAACACAGGGCCGAAATCAAACAAGTAAAAACAAATAGAACTATACAAAGAATCAACCAAACCAGGAGCTTTTTCTTTGGAAAAACCAAAATGATATATAAACCCTTAGCCAAAATAACCAGAAGGCATAGAGACAGTATCCAAATCACCAAAATCAGAAATGAAAAGCAAGACATAACAATAGATACTGAGGTAATCCAAAAAATCATCAGATACTATTACAAAAGCATGTATTCAACAAAAGCAGCACATCTAGGTGAAATGAACAATTGTCTAGATAGATACCAGGTACCAAAGTTAAATCAGTATTATATAAATAATCTGAACAATCCCACAACCCATAAAGAAATAGAAGCAGTCATTAATAGTCTCCCAACCAAAAAGGCCCAGGACTGGATGGGTTCAATGTAGAGTTCTACCATAACTTAAAAGAAGAATTAACACCAAAACTCTTCAAACTATTCCACAAAATAGAAACAGAAGGAACACTATCCAACTCGTTTTATGAAGCCACAATTACTCTGATACCTAAACCACACAAAGACCCAACAAAGAAAGAAAACTTTAGACCAATTTCCCTTATGAATATCGATGCAAAAATAATAAAATTCTTGTCAATCAAATCCAAAAACACATCAAAGTGATCATCCAACATGATTACGTAGGTTTCATCCCAGTGATGCAGGGATGGTTCAGTAAACAGAAATCCATCAACATAATTCACTATACAAATAAAATAAAAAAAAAACACATGATCACTTCATTAGATGCTGAGAAAGCATTTGACAAAATCCAATGCCTCTTCATGATAAATGTCTTGGAAAGGTCAGGAATTCAAGGCTCATACCTAAACATATTAAAAGCAGTATACAGCAAACCGGTAGCCAACATCAAACTGAATGGAAAGAAACTTGAAGCAATCCCACTGAAATCAGGGACTAGACAAGGCTGTTCACTCTCTCCTTACCTGTTCAATATAGTACTCAAAGTCCTAGCCAGAGCAATTAGACAACAAAAGGAGGTCAAAGGGATTCAAATTAGAAATGAAGAAGTCAAAGAACAACTATTTGCAGATGATATGATAGTATAATTAAATAACCACAAAAATTCCACCAGAGAACTCCTAAATATGATAAACAACTTTAGCAAAGGGTGGGATATAAAAGTAACTCAAACAAATCAGCCTTCCTATACTAAATGGATAAAGAGGCTGAAAAAGAAATTGGGGAAATGACACCCTTCACAATAGTCACAAATAATATAAACTACCTTGGTGTGATGCTAACCAAGCAAGTGAAAGATCTTTATAATAAGATCTTCAAGTCTCTAAAGAAAGAAATTGAAGATCTCAGAAGATGGAAAGATCTCCCATGCTAATGTATTGGCAGGGTTAATAGAGTAAAAATGACCATTTTGCCTAAATCAATATATAGATTCAATGCACTCCCCATCAAAGTTCCAACTCAATTCTTCATAGAGTTAGAAAGAGTAATTTCCAAATTTATCTGGAAAGAAAAAAACCCAGGATAGAAAAACTATTCTCAACAAAAACAGAACTTCTGGGGGAATCACCATCCGTGACCTCAAGCTCTACCACAGAACAAGAGTGACAAAAAAAATCTATGGTATTATTACAGAGATAGTAGGAAGATCAATGGAATAGAATTGAACACTCAGAAATGAACCCACATACCTATGGTCCCTTGATCTTTGACAAAGATCCATGTGCAGTGGAAAAAAGACAGCATTTTCAACAAATGGTGCTGGGTCTACTGGCAGTCAACATACAGAAGGAAACAAATTGATCCATTCTTGTCTCTATGTACAAAGCTCAAGTCCAAGTGGATAAAGGACCTCCACATAAAACTCGACACACTGAATCTAATAGAAAAGAAAGTGGGGAAGACCTGGAGCACATGGACAAGGGAAATTTTCCTGAATAGAACATGAATAGCTTATGCTCTAAGATCAAGAACTGACAAATGGGACCTCATAAAATTGTAAAGCTTTTTTCTGTAAGGCAAAGGACACTGTCAATAGGACAAAACGACAACCAACAGAGAGGAAAAAGAGCTTTACCAATCCTACATCCAAAAAAGGGCTAATATCCAATATATACAAAGAATTCAAAAAAAATATTAGACTCCAGAGAACCAAATAACCCTATTAAAAATGGAGTAGAGAGCAACAAAAGGAATTCTCAACTGAGGAATGCCAGATGACTGAGAAACCCATAAAGAAATGTTCAACATCCTTATTCATCAGGGAAATGCAAATCAATACAACCATGATATTCCACCTAACACCATTAGGCATGGGAAGATCAAAAACTTAGGGGACAGCAAATGCTAGATAGAATGTGGTGAAATAGGAACACTGTTCCATTCTTGTTGGGATTGAAAGCTGGTAAAACTACTCTAGAAACCAGCTTGACTGTTCCTCAGAGAACTGGACATAGTACTACCTGAATATCTAGTCTCACCACTCCTGGGTATATACCCTGAAGATGCCAACAGGCGATAAGGATACATGCTCTATGGTCATAGCAGCCTTATTTATAATAGTCAGAAGTTGGAAAGAACCCAGATGTCCCTCCACATTAGAATGGATACAGAAAATGTGGTACATTTATGCAATGGAATACTAGTAATACTAGCTATTAGAAACCATGAATTAATTAAATTTTTAAGCAAATGGATAGAACTAGAAAATATTATAATGAGTGAGGTAACCCAATCACAAAAGAACACACATGGTATGCACTCACAGATAAATGGATACTAGCCCAGAAGCTCATAATACCCAAGACACAATTCACAAACCAAACAAACTTCAAGAAGAAGGAAGACCAAAGTGTGGATACTCTGATCCTTCTTTAAAGGGGAACAAAATACCCATAGGAAGAGATACAAAAACAGGGTGTGCATCAGAGACTGAAGGTAAGACAATCCATAGACTGCCCCATGTGGTGATAAATCTCATATACAGTTACCAAACACAAAAACTGTTGTCGATGCCAACATGTGCTTGCTGACAGGGACCTGATAACTGTCTCCTGCGAGACTGCCATTGCTTGACAAATACAGAGAGGGATGATTTAAGTCAACCATTGAACTGAGCACAGGATCCCCAGTGGTGGATCTAGCGAAAAGACCCAAGTAGCTGAAGGGGTTTGCAGCCCCATAGGAGGAACTACAATATGAACCAGTAATCCCGGAATTCCCAGTGACTAAACCACTAACCAATGATTACACATGGAGGGAACCATTGCTCCAGCTGCATATGTAGCAGAAAATAGACTTGTTGGACATCAAATGGAGGAAAGGCCCTTGGTACTGAGAAGGCTCCATGGTCCAGTATAGGGGAATGCCAAGACAGCGAAGAGGGAGTGCGTGGATGGATGAGCAAGAGAGAGGGGATTGATTACGGGGTTTTTGGAAGGGGAACCAGGAAATGGGATTACATTTTAAATGTAAATAAAGGCAATTTCTAATAAAAAGAGTAAATACATAACTCTCTTTTTAGATTAAGTGTTTGAGAGTTTCAGGATTAAGCATATGACTCTCAGTATCTGCACACTCCAAGTTTATTTTGCATAAAATGTGCATATTATTTAAAACTATAAGTAAACTTCTGTGGAGATTTTCTATCAATTTAGTACTAGCTTGTATTAGAAGTATGTAATAAAGTTCAAAATGTTCAGGCACCTTAGGCCTCAATTTGACAGAAAGTGATATTGACAATTTTTTACTAACGGGGGTTTGTAGGCATAATTTTTCACAACTCACTTTATTAAGGGTTCAACCTCACCACTAGATCATCACCCAGCAGAGGTAGTGGAAATGAAATTTATTAGGACATGGGGGAATTAGAATTGTTTAGAAATAATTCTTGGGGGTGAATCCAATCTTCATTGTCAAGATATCAGTAGTTTAGTATGGTAGCAAACACCAAGTACAAATCAGCACCCTCAGTCCACTCCTCTCAGCAGACACCACACAGGATCCAGCAACCAGCAGCTGTTGTCCAATCCACTTGGCAATTACCACACATGAACCAGCAAGAGCAGATCAATACAGGGTAAAGCACATGGCTCACCAACTTGCCAGAGGCCATGGAAGTGTCAAGAAGCTTCAGGAACCTAAAGAGAAGTTCTTTGACAAGTGAGTTTTTCTCTATGGAATCACCACAAGCGGAGACCAGCAACAAAATGAAAGTGAAAAAATACATGCATGTTGTTATTGAAGAATAGTGAAGCAGATCAAAGCAAACTAATGCTCTAGCTCCCACTTTCTGTGTAGTCAAAATTATATTCCTTCTGAACATCATGTATCCTTTCATGTGTTTGCTACATCAAAATATCCTTTCACCTGTTTCTGCTTCAGGAAAACACTCTTTCTTGTATCTGCTTTAGCAAAACCCTGTTTTCACCTGTGTGCCCCAGCAAACCATCACTTGACATAACTGACTTTCCAAAGTAACCAGAAGTTTCCTCTTTATATTCCCCTTCCTGTTTAAGGACTTACCTTTTCTCTAACAAACAATCTACATACCGTAGAAAATATAAAGCATCTCTTTTAAGATATGATTGGTTCTTTATAAAACTGCTTGTCCTGTGGATTTGTGTGGTTTACCTTTAATACATTTTGATTGCAATATGCAATAAATTTTTCCTATTATTGGATACATATGTGGGAGTATTATCAGTTGTAATTTTATTGGTATCCCAATAATTGCCATTATTTCCAATATAATTATATAATCAGCCTTTTCAGAATGTATTGAATTCTGATTATGCATCTGGTGTATATACCATTGTTTTCCAAATTTTGAAAAATGGAAAACATCCATCTGCCAGATGTCATTTCTTTTGGTATCCCTAGTCTTTCTACCAGAAGGTAATGGCATAAGGTTATATTATGAATGCATAGGGCATTTTAAAGTTATTTCTTTGATTTCTTATCAAATAATGGATTTTTTTCTTTCAAACCCTCCTATTATCATGATGTTTTTCATGAAAATTTGAGACTTATAACACATTTCCAATTAGTAATTGATAATTTCATCATTTCTTTGGACTAATGGACCTGGCAGACATTATAAGACTAAATATGAATAATATATAATGAATTTCAACTTTAGATGGCCTATTGCAATTGGATAAATAACAATTACTTGTGAGCTTTCAAGTAGAAATTCAGCAGTCTCTATATGCAAAATAACCCTGTCTGTATACAGAGAATCAGTAGTTATGCTAAAAGTTTCAGTATAATCTAATAATACAATAAGAATAGTATATAATTCAGATGTTGAAAAAAGGTATATGAACTTTTGACCACATAGCTTATCTTATATAACTTAAAACATGCCATCTTCATCCTGTTTGCATCAGTATAAAAAGTTGGTACATCTTAACTTTTCATTCTCTTGACAATACATGAAAAATTCCAATTAGTTCTTTTAATAAACTCTATACATTAGCTTTTTGGATATTTGTTATTAATTTTATCCAAGTAGTTACTACAATGTTTTTGCCAATCCTGACTGATCATCCATAAAGTCATAATGTCAACATTTGTAAAAGGTACTACAATTTTGGCCAGATCTGGTCCTGAAAATTAATGACATCTTATTCCACATTTAATAATTAATTCAGAAATATTTTCTCTGTATGACTTTGATTTTTTACTTGGTTCATGAGCTATGAAAATAATAATATTATGGAGTGGATTTTGTATAATGAGCCAAGTCCAGGAACGAGTTGAGGGTAAAACGACCAAAATACAATCAAGTTTAAGATCATTTGCATCCATATATAGCAATTAAATTGGAATATCCTTGCAATGTTTGAAACAATAAATTCATGAAATTCTCAGGCAAATTGATGGAGGTAGAAAATATCATCCTGAGTATGGTAGCTCAATTACAAAAGAACACAGAAAGTATGCACTCACTGATAAGTGGATATTAGCCCATAATCTCAGAATACCCAGGAAAGAACTCACAAACCACATGAAGCTCAAGAAGAAGGAAGACCAAAATGTGAATACATTGATCCTTATTGGAAAGTGGATCAAAATAACCATGGCTCACAGCCAACCAATAGAATGAGCACAGGGTCCCCAATGGAGCAGGTAGAGAAAGGAAACAATGAGCTGAAAAGTTTTGCAGCCCTGCAGGAGGAACAATAATATGTACAAACCAGTATTCGCCAGAGCTCCCAGGGACTAAGCCACCAACCAAAGTGTACACAGGGGGGACCCATGGCTCCAGCTACATATGTAGTAGTAAATGACCATTTCAGACATCAATGAGAGGAGAGGTCATTGGCCCTGCAAAGACCTAATTCCCCAGAAAAGGGGAATGTAAGTCAGGAAATTGAGAGTGAACAGGGAGAGAGGATATGGAATAGGTTGTTTTTGGATGAGTAATGCAGAGAGGGGATACCATTTGAAATATAAATAAAGCAAATATCTAATAAAACATATATATATATATGAGACAAAAAAAGTAGGCAGCCTTATCTAGTTTAGATTTTAGGGGGATTTTTTCAAGTTTCTCCCCATTTAGTTTGATGTTGGCTACTGGTTTGCTGTATTTTTCTTTTACTAAGTTTAGTCATGGGCATTGAATTTATGATCTTTTCAAGACTTTTAGTATGAAGTGGTGTTGGATTTTGTCAAATGATTTCTCAGCATCTAATGTAATGATCACATGATTTTTTTCTTTGAGTTTGTTTATACAGTGGATTACATTGACAGATTTCCTTATATAGAGACATGCCTACTTCCCTGGGATGAAGTCTACTTGATCAAAATGGATGATCATTTTGATGTGTTCTTGGATTCAGTTTGCAAGAATTTTATTGAGTATTTTTGCATTGATATGCAAAAGTGAAAATGTTCGGAAGTTCTCTTTCTTTGTTGGTTTTTATGTGGTTTAGGTATGAGCATAATTGTGGCTTCTTAGAACAAATTTAGCAGTGTTCCTTTTGTTTCTATTTTGTGGAAGACTTTGAAGAGTATTGATATTAGAACTTCTTTGAAGATCTGATAGAATCCTTTACTAAACCCTTCTGGTCCTGGGCTTTTATTGGTTGGGAGACTTTAAATCACTGCTTCTATTCCCTTAGAGGTTATGTGATTGTTTAGATAGTTTATCTGCTCAGAATTTTACACTGTTTCCTGGTATCTATCTAGAAAAATGTCCATTTCAATCAGATTTTCCAGTTTTGTTGAATATAGACTTATGTGATAGGATCTGATGATTTTTATGGTTTTCCTTGGTTACTTTTGTTATGTCTCCCTTTTTACTTCTGATTTTGTTAATTTGGATACTGACTCTGTGCTCTCCGATTAGTCTGGCTAAAGATTTATCTATCTTCTTGATTTTTTCAAAGAACCAGCTCCTGGTTTTGTTGATTCTTTGTATAGTTCTTTTGTTTCTACTAGGTTGATTTCGGCCGTGAGTTTGATTATTTCCCAGGTTTTACTCCTTTTGAGAGTTTTTGGTTCTTTTTGTTCTAGAGCTTTCATATATGCTGCCAAGTTTCTAGTGTATGCTTTTCTCCAGTTTCTTTTTGGAGGCTCTCAAAGCAATGACTTTTCCTCTTAACACTGCTTTCATTGTGTCCCATAAGTTTTGGTATGTTGTGCCCTCATTTTTATTAAATTCTTATAGAAGTGTTTAATTTATTTCTTTATTTCTTCATAGAGCAAGTTATCATTAAGTAGAGAATCATTCAATTTCTGTCTATATTTTGGTTATATTTGTCTTTTTCTTTTAGTTGTTGTTGAAAACCAGGCTTAGTTGATGGTGGTCTGATGGGATGCATGGGATTATTTCAATTGTCTTGTATCTGCTGAGTTCATTGTGTTACAGATTATATCGTGAATCTTGAAGAAGGTACCATGAGGTTCTGAGAATAAGGTATATTCTCTAGTTTTGGGGTGTAATGCTATGTATAAATTTGTCAAATCCATTTGATTCATAACTTCACTTACTTTCACTTTTTCTATGTTTAGATTCTGTTTCCAAGATCATATATGAGCGTGGGGGTGTTGAAGTCTCCCACTACTATTTCATGAGTTAGAATGTGTGCATTAAGCATTTGTAAAATTTCTTTTATGAATGTGCATTTGGGGAATAGATGTTCAGAATTGAAAGTTCATCTTGGTAGATTTTTCTTTGATAAGGATGAAGCATCCTTCTTTTTCTTTTTTGA
The DNA here is from genome assembly GCA_036184795.1 of Tokudaia tokunoshimensis. Lineage (NCBI taxonomy): Eukaryota > Metazoa > Chordata > Mammalia > Rodentia > Muridae > Tokudaia > Tokudaia tokunoshimensis. The sequence continues at coordinate 19,210,444 of BTHU01000008.1, forward strand.
TAACTTTTGGTTGTTAGTTGATTTTTTTAATATTAGAATGTCTAATCCAGCTTGTTTTTTGAGACCATTTGTTTGGATTTTTTTTTTTGAACAGTTACTCAGAGGTAGTGTTTGTCTTTGTCACTGAGGTATGTTTCCTGTATGCAGCAAATTGTTGGGTACTATTTATGTATCCAATATGTTAGTCTATGTATTTTTATTGGGGAATTGAGTAAATTGTTGTTAAGAGATATTAAGGGATAGTGATTGTTGCTTTCTGTTATTTTGTTGTTAGAAGAGGGATTATGTTTGTGTGGCTATATTCTTTTGAGTTTGTTGAAAGAATACTTTCTTACTTTTCCAAGGTCCCCTCTTTGTGTTGGAATTTTCCATCTATTATCCTTTGTAGGTTTGGTTTTATGGAAAGATATTGTGTAAAATTGGTTTTGTCATGGAATGAATATTTTGGTTTCCCAATCTATGGTAATTGAGAGTTTTGTTGGGTACAGTAACTTGGGCTGTCTTTTGTGTCCTCTTATGGTCTGTATGACATCTGCCCAAGATCTTTCAGTGTTCATAGTCTCTGGTGAGAAGTCTGGTGTAAATCTTATAGGTCTGACTTTATATGTTACTTGACTTTTACCCATTACTGATTTTAATATTCTTTCTTTGTTTGTGTATTTGGTGTTTTGATTATTATGTGACAAGAGCATTGTCAAACATTTTGATTTTTTTTATTGATTCCATTTATTCTTTTAGATCCTGGATAGTTTTGTTCTTTTCCTTCCCTGTTTAGTTGAGTTTTCCTGTATTTCTTTTAGGAATTTTTGTGTTTTGTCTTTAATGGCTTCTATTTGTTTACCTATGTTCTTCCGTATTTCTTTAAGGGAGGTATTTATATCCTCCATAAAGTCCTTTCCTTTATCATCATCATGAGATATGATTTTAAACCCAAGTTTTGTTTTTCTGGTATGTTGGGGAATCTGGTAATAGCAATGGTGGGAGACCTGGGTTCTGATGATGTCAAGTAGCCTTGTTTTCTGTTGCTTAAGTTCATGCAATTGCCTCTTGCATCCGATTATCTCTTTTGTTAATTGCTCTTGCTGCCTCTAACTGGAGTTTGTCCCTCCTGTTGGCCTTTGAGCCTGTGATCTTAGGTGTGTCAGCACTCGTGTGGAGACCAACTCTCACCTAGATGGGATGATGTTATGGAGGGATGTGGGACAGCTTTAGCTCTGGGGCACAGATGTAGACTGGAAAGGTCCTGTTGAAACTCATCAGCCCTGTGTGCTCCTGGCTCATAAAACCACTCTGGAAATCAGTTTTGGGTTTCTCAGAAAACTGGTCATAGCACTACCTCAGGACCCAGCTATACTGCTCCTAGGCATATATCCTGAAGATGTTCCATAAGGATACATGTTCTACTATGTTCATAGCAGCATTATTTATAATAGCCAGAAGCTGGAAAGAACCCAAATGTCCATCAACAAAAGAATGGCTACAGATAATGTGGTACATTTACACAATGGAATACTACTCATCTATTAAAAACAATGAATACATGAAATTTATAGGCAAATGGATGGAACTAGAAAATATTATCCTGAATGAGGTAACCAAATCACAAAAAGAACACACATGGTATTCGCTCGCTGATAAGTAGCTATTTGTCCAAACATTTGTAATAAACAAGATACAATTCACAGACCAAAGAAGCTCAAGAAGAAGGAAGACCAAAGTGTGAATACATTGGTCATTCTTAGAAGGGAGATCAAAAATACCTATGGCTCATAGACAAACAATGGACTAAGCATTTGGTCCCCAATGGAAGAGCTAGGGAAATCATATAAGGAGCTGAAGAGGTTGACAGACCCATGGGAGGAACCATAATATGTACCAACCTGTACACCCAGATCACCCAGGGATTAAACCACCAACCAAAGAGTACACAAGAAGAGACCTATGACTTCAGCTACATATGTAGCAAAAGATGTCCTTTTTAGACATGAAGGATATGAGAGGCCATTGGTACATTGAAGGCTTGATAATCCAGTGTAGGAGGATGTCAGGTCAGAAAAGTTGGAGGGGGTTTATAATCAGGGGTATGGGGGATGAAATAGGTGGAAGACTGCTATAATCCTTGCACTGGTGGGCTTGAAGAAAGGATGTGTCTCTTCTTATGCCTGTTCTGATCTCTCTGTACACATGCCCCTTGACATAAAATAAGTATCTATATGATAAACTCAGTATATAATGAAAATAGTATATATAATATTTCCTTTAATATGTTTCCCTCACGGGCTCATTCTGGTTATGCAACACAGTGCATCTTAGAATAAGAATTGTTCACCCTGTGGGTGAATGTCTGAAAGGTAATGACTACTCATGGCTATTGTATATAATTTCAAAATTTTTGGAATCATATTTTTTAATACCAAAAAATTTAAAATTACCTCTGACTGTGCTTTTACTTAGAGTACATGAAACTCTTAATGCAATCTATAGCAGTGAATGCAATAGTACAATTCTAATTCTGTGAAGACCATCAAGTAACTGTCATCCTTGGCTACATAGGCTCTTTCAGGATGGTTAGCCATATATTAGACTGTATCAAAATGTAAGTTGAAATTTTTATTAGGTACATTTGACTTTGGCCCATTTTCCCTGGGAAATCTGTGCATCCCCTTTTTGGAGTCTTAGTCTCCTTTATAAATAAATTTAAAAACATATTCAGAAGGAATCTCACTATTTAGAGTTTGAGAGAAAACCAACAAGGCCAGAAAAATAGGCTGCCCTTAATGTGCCTCAACACATCCCAGATACTTTCAGCTTTTCATATTGTAACTTAAATACTAAAGAGGTATAAGTCTTTCTTGTATTACTAGAAAAATAGGAAATAAAAGTTCACAATTATGATGTATGGATTCAGCCACCATTGTCAACTTACAATATTAATATGTGTCTAGCCATCTATTCCATCATTGAGAAAAAATTGATTAGTGACATTAAATGCCAAGAGCCATTGCTGGTATTGATAGAGTCTCTTGGTTATTAAACAGGATACCTGTAATATTATATCTGACCTTGTTCAAACTCATCAGTCAGCCCCAAACAAGAGGGGAATGTTTGCAGAGGCAACCTGTCTCCTTTAATCTGACTTTCCTGGAAAAAATAATTCTAATAAGGAGAGAGCATATATCCTCACATAGCCTCCACAATTGCCTCAAACTCCTTTTTCCCAAGCCCTTCTTTTATTTCTATAGACTGTCAAAACCAATGATTTCATCTTGTAGGAGTATAAATTTTTGATTGAACAGAGCATGCATCTCATTCAAGTGCTATGAAGACTGTCATCTCTTAATGTCAGACTGCAATTTCTTTCTTTTTGTCTCTTCATGATGCCTTAGAAAATTAAATAGGTAACAGATTATTAGGTAGATATGGCAATAGTGAAACTTAAGTGTTAAATTCAATTTTGTGGACTCAAATGGTGAAAGGAGAGAATATATTCTGGCAAGTTGTTTCCTGATATGAACATGTCTGAATGCCATTTAATTACAAAAGCAAAAAAAAAAAAAAGCAAAAACTGTATAAGAAGACACATGAATGTACACATAAAGTAAATAAACAAGTAAACAAGCAAATAAACATCCAATCAAAAATGTAGAAGACACATGAATCCATGAATAAAGAAAGAAAATAAAAAAGTAGGCAAACAAATGTACAAATGAGCACACAAAAAGTTAATGATCAGGGACCATTTTTATACTCAAGAATTAATATACTAAACGCAGATTTTTGATATGTCTTTGCTCACTGTAATGCTGAATGAATTATCGACCACATTACTGTAAGATGCCTGAAATCAATGGACTATTTTCACTCAGTAATAGTGGTTCTACCCAGCCGTTCTCATCATTGCAACCATCCCAAAATGCTTCCAACCCAGTGACTGGGATTTGCTTCTCTTTCCCTAGCTTTGAATTCCTGTAGAAACTTGTGATTGTGCTCTGTAACCTGTTGACTTGTTCTTGACCTCTTTTCACTGTTCTCTCTTTCTTCCCTCTCTATGACCCCTTTCTGTTGCTTCCTCACTGATTCTCTTGATACTTTATCTCCCTCTTTCTCTTCTCATGACCTGATTCTGTCTGTACCCTTCCAGATGTCTCTGGCTCAATTCTCCCTCATATCCCTTCTAAAGTATTCATCCTTGGTGGTGGTTAACTCCTAGATCATATTGAAGTCAGAAATGGAGGGCATGTGAAAATAGGTCCTATATTGATGAAATTAATAAGCCCAAGCTCAGTCTTTCATACATGGGAGGCTCAGAGATATTTGAAGTTTTAAGTTTTCAATTATAAATTGCTATGCTTAAGAGATCTACCTTATGATTATGAAATCTTCAGTACTTTTGGGTCTTAGAATCTTATCATGCTTTATGAAAGGCAAAGATATTTTTCACCCTGTGTTTCCCACTTCAGTTGTTCTTTAGAAGAACATTCTCTGATCAAGAAACTGCCATAAAGGCTAGCTGTATGTCAAAGCTATCTCCAATTGTCAAGGCCTAAATCTAGGTGTAAGACCTTTGTTATGGGAATGGAATCTATTGCTTGATCAATAGTGGTGAATAAATATCTACATCTTGGCATTTTTATTGAAATATAGGTCATTTATTTCATATCTACAGCTGCAATTTGCCCTTCTCAGATCTCTGATAATGTGGAATGCATCTGCCTAAGATATATTGTTAGATGAAATGTGGAAACCCCAAAATGACAGTGCTGGTGACAATGTACTTAATAGAAGCACTTGGTGAAGGTAAATAGAAGGCCTGTCATTGGACAAAATGAAACTGAAATTCAGAAATTCTCCAAAATCTCATGAGTTCTATTTCTATTTACCAAAAAATACATAGATATCACAAGATGGGTTTACTTTTACAACTGCACAGCTTGTATTATCTTAGTCACACATCATAGTGTCTGTCAAATAATGTTCAAGTGACTGTTAGCCATTTTGGTTTTCTCATTCCCATGAGAAATATCCATGGCAGTTTGATTCTCAGTAACATTTCTTTCCACCCATAGATGGCTCCAAACCAGTGTTTTTAGTGTTCCTTTGCTGATAAAAGTAAATTAAAAATATCTGGTATTTGTAGCTTTAGCTGTGGCTCAAACTATAGAGCTTTTCCTTATTACCTGACTGCATGGATTAATTTCTCACAAAACAGCATATTTTTAGAACAGATTCAATTTGATTCCCAATGTGTCTTTCATATACACTTCTGAGAACAAGGTATTGTTTTATTTTTCCTGTCAAAATGCAACTTTAATAGTATGAATGAATATCCCCTTAACAGTATCTGAAAAGTTAAAGATCACCAGAATTAACAAAATGGGTTTATTTTCTATTTTTAAATGTAAAAGAACAAAAAGTGAGTCAAATGGTCAGAACTTGAAAATATCATCCTTAGTGAGGTAACCCAATCACAAAAGAACACACATGGTATGCAGTCACTGATAAGGGGATATTAACCCAGAATCTCGGAATACCCTAGACACAATTCGCATATCAATAGATTTCTAAGAAGATGGAAGGAGAGACCCCTGGTCCTGGAAAGACTGGATGTAGGGGAATACCAGGACAGAGTAACGAGAGGGGGTTGAATGGGGAAAAAAGGGAGGGAAGGGGGCTTATGGGACTTTCGGGGAGGGAGGAAATGGGAAAGGGGAAATGATTTTGAATGTAAAAAAAAAACTTAGAAAATAAAATAAAATTAAAAAAAAAGAGAGAGAGATTAAGAAATAGTGATTATTGCCACCTGCTATTCTTTATGCTATCTTTATGTTTGAGTGGTTCTCTACTTTTGGGTTTGATTTTGAATGTAAATAAAAAAAAACTTAGAAAATAAAATTAAAAAAATAAAAGAACCAGTGAAGGGGATATTGCATAACAAATGATTTATAGCATGTAGTAAGCTTAAATAGGAAGATTTTGAGTTTCATGTAGTTTAATTTTCTGTAATTTCAAGGTAAACTTGGACAACACTTGTAGAAAATAAAGACAAAAATGACTGGAGAATATTTTACCCAGGGCTTCCAAATATCAAAATTTAAATTTTATTTAAGCTTGTAAACACACACAAACACACACACACACACATGTACACACACACTCACACACACAAATACATACACACATAATTCATACCTTAAAATCAATATATATATATATATGTAAAGTATATATATTTTATCTATATAAAATCATGTTTCTTTGACATTAGAAGTATATTTTATGTACATTTTTGTTTCTTAATCTTTGAGATTTTAGCATAATTAACACATTTTGCCTTGCTTTTATTCCCTCTAAACACTCACATAAAGCTTTCTTTATGCTTCCTCAAGTTAAAGGTTTCTTTTATTCATTAATTGCTACTGTATGCATATATGTCTACCTCAAAACTATTTGTTTCTAATTATTACCTGTTCAGTTTGTATAATGTTACTTCTATGTATGGTTATAGGGTTGAATATTTTTTAATATTTTTACCATTTTTTATGGTAAAAAAGGGTGAGAGTAGGTTAAATAGAGATAGTAAGACTCCATGTCCTATATATCTAAGAGTGGTCTGTTCTACAAATTCAAACACAAATTCCTCTTCTCTGCATTTCTAGGCAAAATTTATAGGTATTATGCTCTTCCTGCTATGTCATTGTTCTATCAGCTACAAGAAGAATGGCCATATCATGGGCTTGAGGAGTGACCGGAGAGTTAAAAATGAATAACATTCCAAATTTGCAACTTGTCCACATTTCTTTATTTTACCTACACTATTATTGCATCATTCATTTCTGACAACCCCTTTCCATACATATACTGCAAAACTGGGGAAAATATAAAATCACAGTTTTGGGTTCCATACTGAGGAAACAGAAAAGTTTTAGAAGAATCTAAACAGAAGATGCAATAGCTGAATTGTTTGTTACACATACTGAGAACCTGAGTTTAAATTACCAGCATTTATCCTAAATATTTGTGTATGGTGCAGTGTGTCTGTAACCTTAGAACTAGGTAATTAGACATAGGCATATCTTGTGGTTTGACTACCCAGTTTTTCCAGTTGAAACCCAGAACAAGTGGAAGACTCTGTCTTAAAATGTAAAATTAAGGGTAAGCAAGTTGACTCCTTACCAACACGGCATTTTCACACACACACACACACACACACAAACACACACACACACTCACACACACACACTAATATCATAAATCTAAAAACGTTTGAAAACACTTGGAAATTTCAAACTGTATTTCAGAAGTTCTGCTTAAAGCATATGAATTTAAGGAAACTGAGTAACTTCTTTATAGAGACTCCGTTATAGTTTTTAAACTAACTTAATCCAAAAAATTGTTTATTAGGTAACAGTTTTCTTGTAGTCAAATTTATTGAGGAAAGTGTAATTTTAAATCTCATATGTTACATGCTACCAGTGTGACATTAGACAAATCATTATTATCACTAAAATTCAGTTTTGACATCCTAGTTGACTCCATATGTTAAATCTATAAGTAGATTTGAAAATTACTGCAACCAGCCTGTGACTTGAACAAATAACAGATTAAATTAAGTATAGTCATATATCAAGAATAGAAAGTACCATTTCATTCATCAAAAAACTGTGATTTGAAGCTTCAATTGGCTCCCTCCATTTTGCTCATTTTGATCAATCTGCTATTGACAAACATTTTAATTTCATTGTTATTTACATGTATTCTAAACAAGCCTGCAATGGTTGAATTGCAGCACAAGTAAAGACTACTTTGTTTCTGTAAATACAGGAGTATATTTTTCTTATAAATATTCCATTCCTTTATAATCACATTCATTCAGATACATTGACAGTAATGATAGTTATAATTATAACTAAACAAAACAATATCAAAGCCATATGGTTGTATAATGGCTTATCACCAAAGAAGAAAGAAAAGTGTTCAAAGGCATCTAGACTAGAACTTTGAAAATATTTAAGATTCTAGGGGTTACTGACTGTGGGAAAGCAAACAAGAAAAAAGACTTCGTTAGAGTTGCGTTTTCATGTTTGTGATGTTACCTTTAGTAAAATCTTATCAATGAGGAATATCAGGAGTTATCTACATCAGTAGAATCCTCTGTAAACGCTGAGTCAGAATGCAAAATGACAACATAAACACTTCTACAAACAAATAAAGAAAATTTGACTTCTTTCATATAGATATCATTTCAGTAATGTAATATTTACTTCAAACAATCTTTATCTCAAACTTATTGAAAGCATTTTTGGGTGTCATGCTCTGTTTTTGTTCAGAAGATTTAATCAGTGTGCCTATTGCATAAATAATTAAATTACTCATGTGTGATATTTTCTGTTCATTATCACATAACATTTTTCAAAATTTAGTATTTTGGAAGTTTTCAATAATTATTTCATATACATTACACTTATTATTTTGTGTCATTGTGACATTAAATCGAGTCTTACCATTTTAGAAGAAATAAACTCTAGATCTTTTAAAATTAACATAACTTCATAAGTTGTCATAAGAAATCTGAACTAAAATTCAAGATAAAGCTTTGGCTCCAATGTGTTCACATGTTCTTCAAATATGCATTAATGGGCTGCATCTAATGCAAAAAAAGAAAAGAAAAAAAGAAAACAAGCCTATCAACAAATCTTTGTCTACACATATTGTCTAGAATATTTTTTTTTACCACATTACAACACATATCAATGAAAGAACAAAATGTGAACTCAGTCCTAGTTCTTCCCTTGAGATCATGTAACATTTCAAGATTATGATCTAGCAACATTGGTGTTTCAGAGAACTCTATAATTAACATACTAGTCTGGCATGTGTAGGTCTTTGAAATCAGAAATTATTTATAAGAAAAAGAAAGAAAAGAGGTCTAAACAAGCTACATATAGAGTAATAAGTTGAAAATAATATTGAAAAAAAGGAAAGAACAAAATGTTGTAGCTAAGCATGGTACCACATGCCTTTATCTCTTAGTAGAACTTGCCTTGCTAAGGCAAGATTGTAAGTGGGATTGCAATGTGAAATTATAAAAACAATATTCCATATCATCTTCTATTTTCAACTCTAGAATTGAATGGACAAAAGCAAGGATTGTAGGCAAGGGTACTAGCAGAATCTGTGAGGAGGAAGGAATAGGGAAAGTAGTTGAGAATTTGCATGTGCAAAGTATAGTATTACATTTTTGCAATTTTGTGTAATGAAATTTGTTATATTGTTTATCAACTATAAAGAGAAAGAAAATATTGCTTAATCATTTTACTTTATTGATTTATAACACCTCCAGAATCAAGTATAGCATACCTTGTATTGTCAACAAATAATAAATATTTACCAAAGTGTGAAGATATTACTAAATGTTTATGTATTTATACACATTTGAAAATATTTTACATGATAATTTTCACAGGTATTCAGGGGTTAAATCTCAACATGGGTTACAAAATTTAATAATATAAAAACTAAGAAGATATAGGAAACATGTAGAATATAAATTTCTGTTTCACTAAACACAGTTGACAGAACTACAATAAAGGTTTTATTTTTAATTTTGAAATATTTTGATAATATGTTTTACTTTTGCATATAAGCCAATTATGTTTACATACCCAGATAGGAAAGAACAGAGTATAGGAAACCCCAACGATTAAGCTATGAGCCCCATGTTGTGGGACGTAGGAACAAAAAGTGGGGTACCTGAAAGAAAAGTACATTCTTTTATCTGCAAAGCCAGTCTCCACACTCATTATTAGTGTGCGAACTCAAAATATATGTCAAGGGAAGTAAACTAGTGTAATTTTTGAAGATAAAATTTATATAATTTCTTCATAGTATTCTTTTATTAGAATAATTTTTTCCTATGAAACGGAGCGAAAAAGAACTCCATTCTTCATGTGTAGATTTAATGATTGGGAAATTTTTATTGTGTTCATAGAGTAACCATTTGAAAATATTTTCCTCTCCACTATATTTTTGCCTAGAGTTTATGACTATGATATATGCAGAAAAACTTTTTGTCACAGCACCATTGAAATATTGTAAGAGTTGGCAAAACTAAGAAATATAACTAATGTTAAATTTTTGATGAGATAGACTGTTTTGCCTTATTTTCAAAATACCCAAAACAGGCAAGCTTTACTAGAAAAGGAACCTAAGGGGGTCACAGTTTTGCAGTTCATAATTTCTAACATTGTAGCAGTGATTTTGATGGGAGTCTCTAGGTAAATGTCAGAAATTGAAGACAAAGTCATAATATGATTCCTAAGAGTCTGGATTCTCTTACTCTCTGCCAAGAGCCTATCTTTATTACTGAAGATTGCTTTTCCTTATCTCTCCTCTCCTCTCCTCTCCTCTCCTCTCCTCTCCTCTCCTCTCCTCTCCTCTCCTCTCTCCTCTATCTTCATCTTTCCCGTTCACTTCCCTCCACTTACCTTTCCTACAATTCTACTTCCTTCCTTTCTTCCTATCTTCCTTCCCTCTTTTCTCCTTTCTTTCCTTCCCTCTTACCTCCTTTTCTACTCTTCTCCATTTTCTGTTCAGATTAAGGGTATGTGCTTACATTTACTAGACAATGACTATACCCTAATCTACATTCAGGTTATGAATTCAATATCTTCAGTGCATCAAATTATTACATTTTTCTGAATAAATAATTAAGTAAAACCCTAACATTTCCCATGTATGAATGAATTCTTACGAATTGCTAGATCACAAAAATACAAGCATGTAGCCAGTTGAATATATATAGTGCTTAATTAATTCCAATATTTTTTTCTTTTCAAAAGACTGTATAGAGTCATATAATTTAACAAGTAACTTGAAATTCCTTCTCCTTGGACTCTCAGAAGACCCTAAACTACAGCCCATCTTATTTGTATTGTTTTTGTTCATATACCTGCTCACAGTGCTTGGAAATTTGCTCATCATCTTGGCCATCAGCTCTGACTCTCACCTCCACAGCCCTATGGAATTACTCCTCTGCAAACTTTCATTGTCAGTCATGGGCTTCAGCAGCACCACAGTCCCCAAAATGCTGGTAAATATGCAGAGTCATAACAAAACCATATTTTAAGCACCTGCCTAACTCAGGTGTCTTTCTTCTTTCTTTTTGGTGATATGGACAGCTTATTGCTGGCTGTGATGGCCTATGACAGATGGGTTGCCATTTGTCACCCTCTACACTACCATGCCATTCTGAGCCCTCACCTCTGTAGATGTTTATTCACAGTTTCACCTTTCATTTGTCTTGTGAGTTCACAGGTGCACTGCGTGTGTCACAACTAACATTTTGCACAAACATAGAAATCCCACATTTCTTTTGTGATGTTTCAGAGCTTGTAAAACTGACTTGTTCTGAAACTACTATCAATGACATAATCATGTTTATCTTAAGCATCATTGACAGTTTCCTCCCTGCCTCAGGGATATTTTACTCCTACTATAATATTACTTCCTCTATTTTTAGAATTCCATCACTGTTAGGTAAATATAAAGCCTTCTCTACCTGTGTATCTCACCTGTCAGTTGTTTGCCTATTTTATGGAACAGGTCTAGGTGCCTACCTTAGCTCACACTTTCTAGTTCTTCCAGGGAAAGTCTGGGTGCCTCGGTATTGTATACCATTGTGGTTCCCATGATAAACCCCTTCATCTACAGCCTGAGGAACAAGAACATCAAGAAAGCCCTTCAGAAAATTGTCAGACAATAATGTAGTGTAACTACCTGCATGATCCCTTAATATATAGTTTTAAGAACTGTGGGTCTCACAAATATCATCCTTAGTGAGGAAACCCAATCACAAAAGAACACACATAGTATGCAGTCACTGATAAGGGGATATTAACCCAGAATCTCGGAATACCCTAGACACAATACACATATCAATAGATTTCCAAGAAGATGGCAGGAGAGACCCCTGGTCCTGGAAAGACTGGATGTAGGGGAATGCTGAGACAGAGAAGCGAGAGGGGGTTGAATGGGGAAAAGAGGGAGGGAAGGGGACTTATGGGACTTTTGGGGAGGGAGAAAAGGGGAAAGGGGAAATGAATTTGAATGTAAATAAAAATACAAAACAATAAAAAATAAAAAAAAAGAACTGTGGGTCTCATAACTGATTGTAGTGGCATGAAAAATGTAGCAACTTTAAAAATTTCTGATCATAAAATGGTCAGCAATTAATGTATACCTGTAGTAAATCAAGGTGTAAACTGAAATTTGTGTCTAAGTTACATGTTGTAGTTTCACTATGGCCTAGTTATTTAATATGCAATATTATAAATTAGTACTGCACATGTTTAAATATGAAAAAATATCAAGGAATATATCCAGAATCACTACAGATTTAGTTTTTTGAATTGCAATTCTTTTTCAATAGTTACAAAGAAAACATCATGATTGGGCTGGAGAGATGGCTCAGTGGTTAAGAGCACTGACTGCTCTTCTAAAGGTCCTGAGTTCAGTTGCCAGGAAGCACATAGTAGCTCACAACCATCCATAATGGGATCTGATGCCCTATTCAAAGGTGTCTCAAGACAGCTACAGTGTACTTACTTATAATAAATAAATCTTTAAATAAAGAAAGTAAATACGATGATTTAATTACAGATAAAGATTTACAAATAACTCAACATAATTAATCAGCATATAAGTATGAAATTAATATCAGCTAGACTTTTGTGAAAGAATACATAATTTTAAAAATTGATATTTGTATTGCTCACTTGAGTTTTTTGAGCAACTTTTTGTAGTGCAAACCTTGTGTGGAAGAGAGGCTCATTGTGTTTTTATTATGAGGCCACTGATGGCCATTTCCCAATGCTAGGGTTTGCCCCTAACTCAAGCACATATGGGTAACAGTATTTGGGCTCAATGGGCTATGACAAAATGGACTTAAAAGTGTGTGGAAAACAAATAATGAAGGATTTACTGAGAATGGTAAGGGTAAAGTGTTAATGAGGGTTTTACATTTTATATGTATACATGTATGAACTTGCCAAATATAAGGAAAATTTAATTAACGAAATTTTAGTTTCATATTAAGGCATAATTTGTACCAATTTCTGAATATGTCTTTAATACAATCCTGCCACTTTCTGCTATATATTTATATAACTCATCCTCCTCTGCAGTGAAATGTATTGCATCAAAATATTAAATGAGTCTGACAAAATGACAAATTTATAAATTTGGATATATATGTTCAGTCATGATTTTCTTTTTATAAAAAATCTAAAAATCTCGACATCCTATAGAAGGCTAATATCTAAAATGTATAAAGAACTCACAAATCTAATCACCAAAAAAACACAACCTAATCAAAAAATGAAGTATAGAAGTAAACCAGGATTTTACACCTGAGGAATCTCTAATGGCTGAGAAGCAGCTAAAGAAATGTTCAAAGTCCTTAGTGATCAGAGAAATCCAAATCAAACTGACACTGAGATTCCACCATACACCAATCAGAATGGCTAAGATCAAAACCATAGGTGACAATACAAGTTGGAGAGGATGTGGAGAAAGAGGAACATTCCTGCATTGCTGGTGGGATTGCAAATTGTCAACCACTATGGAAATCAATCTGGAGGTTCCTCAGAATATTGGAAATAAATATACCTGAAGATCCATCTATACCACTCTTGGGAATATACCTAAAAGATGCCCTACCATGACACCCAGGCATTTGTTAAACTATATTCAAAACAGCCATATTTGTGATAGTCAGAAGCTGGAAAAATGGAAGATGATCCACAACAGAAAACTAGATACAGAAAATGTGGCTCATTTACACAACGGAATTCTACTCAGCTATTAAGAATGAGGACATCCTGAGTTTTACAGACAAATGGTTGGAACTAGAAAATATTATCCTGAGTGAGGTAGCTCAGAACCAAAAGGACATGCATGATATGTACTCACTAATAAGAGGATGTTAGCCAAACACAAAGGAAAAAGTACAATGCATCCAAGATACAGTCCACAGAATTTAAAATGTTCAAAAAGCTGATATAAGCAAGCATATATCTTTCTCCGGATCAAGGGCCTCTCCTCCCTTTGATGTCCAACAAAGCCAACTTCTGTTGCTTATGAATCTTGATCCATGGGTCCCTCCATGTGTAATCTTTCGTCGGTGGTTAAGTCCCTCAGAGATCTGTGATTACTGAGTGTTTCATATTCTTGTTCCTTCTAGGTGCTGTAAAACCCTTCAACTCCTTGAGTCCTTTGTCTAGCTCCTCCATTGGGGACCTTTCAATAGTTGGCTGAGAGTGTCCCCCTTTGTATTTGTCATGCACTGGCAGAGCCTCCCAAGTAACAGCTACATCAGGATCCTTTCAGCAAGCATTGTTGGCATGAAGTGGTGAGGAATGCTTTTAATCCCAGCTATTGGGAGGCAAAGGCAGGACGATTTCTGAGTTTGAGAAACCAGTGTGGTCTACAGAGTGAATTCCAGGACAGCCAGGGTTATACAGAGAAACCCTGTCTCAAAAAACAAGCAAACAAAAAACAATGGTAACAACAGAGTTTGTTCTTAATGTGTAGCTGGACACAGCTCTTGTGGTTTTCTGGTACAGCAGAGAGGAGTCTTTAGTAACTATTTTCATGTAAAATAATAAAGATAACCAAGTACTAAAATTGAAATGATTGGTTGCAAAGATTTGTATTTATGTTAGTAATACAGCTCTTTCTTTTTTTCTTTTTCTTTTTTGTGTGTTTGTTTGTTTGTTTGTTTGTTTCAAGACAGAACAGATAGCTCTTTCTAATATCTTTCCAGGAGTTATCAACAATTCTTAAAACAGCTAGTAAAGCAGACTACTACTACATTTTGTATGCTCCTATATCATCTTTTAATTCTCTAATCTTAATTTCCTTATCCTAGCAATTCCATAACCTCTTGTACTATTCTTCTAATACTATGTATTCCTAGATGTTATACAATTTTCTTTCTTTCTCTCTGTACTTTTTCTTCCTGAGACCACTTTACTCTCTATGCTTGATGTCCCCAGTTTCACCTTGATTAATAAATGCAGCAGTCATTGTACTGGAGAGTACATACATATCCTCCTTGTTTCCCCATTCAGGTCCAACATTGGAAATGGAATATTTCTGCAAAGAAACTTGTAGGCTTTTATGGTCTTTATGCTTATGATGTCTAGATCCCTTAGCACAGCTCTGTAGGCCAAGTGGAAGACCTGTTCCTCATCATCTGAAGGCTCATAAAACTCTCTGTTCTTTATTCCTGATAACCACATCTGTTTCATTTACAATGCTGTGACTAGCTCTGAGTAATGTGGAAGTATGTTCCTTAGAAAGAAAGATTGAAAGTAGAGTAGTAAAGACAGCAGATCAGCTTCAGGGAAAGAACAACCATCAATACAAGTGGGAATCAATGGGATCAATTGCCAGGTGATGCTCCAGAGGCAGGAATTATGTCACATCTCTCCTTACAGAGACATGCTGCACCAAGCCCCACTTTACAGGCTGAGATGCTAATCATCTAAACAGTCCTATAAACCCTAATGAAATGGAAACAGTCATTTTTAGTCTCCCAACCAAGAAAAGCTCAGGCCACATGGGTTTAGTGCTGAGTTCTATCAGTCCTTCAAAGAAGATCTAATTCCAATTCTCTCCAAACTATTCCACAAAACAGAAACAGAAAGAACACTACCCATTTCATTCTATGTAGCCACAATTGCTCTAATACCTAAACCACACAAAGACCCTACAAAGAAGGAGAACTTCAGAACAGTTTCCCTTATGAATATCAATGGAAAAATACTCAATACAAATCTTGCAAAGTGAATCCAAGACCACATCAAAATGATTATCAACCATGATCAAATAGGGTTCATCCTAGGGATGCAGAGATGCTTAATATATGAAAACCATCAATGTAATTCCTATATATAAAAACTCAAAGAAAATGACCACATGATCATTTCATTAGAACCTGAGAAATCATTTGACAAAATCTAACACCCCTTCATGAAAAAATGTCTTAGAAAGATCAGGAATTGAAGGCCCATATATAAACTTAGTGAAAGAAATATACAGCAAACCAGTAGCTAACATCAAACTAAATGGAGAGAATCTTGAAGAAACCCCACTAAAATCAGGTACTAGACAAGGCTGCCCACTCACTCCCTATCTATTCAATAGAGTACTCAACGTCCTAGTCATCACAATTAGACAACAAAAAGAGATCAAAGGTATTCAAATCAGAAAGGTATACATCAAAATATTTCTTTTTGCAGATGATATGTTAGTATAGTTAAATAACCCCAAAAATTCCACCAGAGAACTCTTAAATCTGATAAACAACTTCAGCTAAGTGGATGGCTATAAAATTAACTCAAAGAAATCAGTGGCTTTCTTGTACTCAAAGGATAAATGTGCTGAGAAAGAAATTAGAGAAACAACTCTCTTCACAATAGTCACAAATAATATAAAATACCACGGTGTGACTCTAACTAAACAAGTGAAGTATCTGTATGACAAGAAATTCAAGTCTCTAAAGAAAGAAATCAAAGATCTCAGAAGATGGCAAGATTGCTCATGCTCATGGATTGGCAGGATTAATACAGTAAAAATGGCCATCTTGCCTAAAGCAATCTACAGATTCAATGTAATCCCCATCAAAATCCCAACTCAATTTTTCATAGTGTTAGAAATAGCAATTCTCATATTCATCTAAAATGGCAAAAAAAACACCCCAGGATACAGAAAACTATTCCCAACAATAAAAGAAATTCTGGGGAAATCCACATCCTGAACCTCAAGCTGTAGTACAAATCAATTTTGATAAAAACTGTATGGTATTGGTACAATGACAGGCAAGTAGATCAATGAAATAGAATTGAAGGCCCAGAAATAAACCACAATACCTACAGTCACTTGATCTTTGACAAAGTGGCTAAAACCATCTAGTGGGAAAAAGATAGCCTTTTCAACAAATAGTGCTAGTTCAAATGAGTGTCAGCACACAGAAGAATGCAAATCGATCCATTCTTATCTCCTTGTACAAAGCTCAAGTCCAAATGGATCAAGGACCTCCACATAAAACCTGATACACTGAATCTAATAGAAAAGAAAGTGGTAAAGAGCTTCAAGCACATGGATACAGAGGTTATTTCCTGAACAGAATACCAACAGTTTATGCTCTAAGACCAAATATTGACAAATGGTACCTCCTAAAATTACAAAGCTTCTGTAAGACAAAGGACAATGTCAATAGGACAAATGGCACTCAACAAATTGGGAAAAGATCTTTACCAACCCTACATTTGACAGAGAACTATTATGTAATATGTACAAAGAACTCAAGAAATTAGACACCAGAGAACCACATATCCCTATTGAAAATGGTGTACAGAGCTAAATAAAGGATTCTTGTCTGAGGACTACTGAATGGCAGAGAATCACCTAAAGAAATGTTCAATATCCTTAATCATCAGAGAAATGCACATCAAAACAACACTGAGATTCCACCTCTTACCAGTAAGAATGGCTAATATCAAAAAGTCAGGTGACAGTAGGTGCAGGAAAGGATGGCGAAAGAAGAACACTCCTCTATTGCTGGTGGGATTGCAATCTGATATAACCAGTCTGGAAAACAGTTTGACTCTTCCTCAGAGAATTGGACATAGTTCTATCTGAATACCCAGCCATAACATTCCTGGGTATATACCCTGAAGATGTCAACAGGCAATAAGGACACATGTTCCACTATGTTCATAACAGCCTTATTTATAATAGTCAGAAGTTGGAAAGAACCCAGATGTCCCTCCACATGAGAATTGATACAGAAAATGTGGTACATTTATGCAATGGAATACTACTAATACTAGCTATTAAAAACAATGAATTCATGAAATTCCTAATCAAAGGATAGAACTAGAAACTATTATAATGAGTGAGATAACCCAATCACAAAAGGACACACATGATATACACTCACCGATAAATCGATATTAGCCCAGAAACTCGGAATACCCAAGATACAATTCACTGATCAAACAAACCTCAAGAAGAAGGAAGACCAAAGTATAGATGCTATGGTCCTTCTTTAAAGGGGAACAAAATACCCATAGGAGGAGATACAGAGGCAAAGTGTGCAGCAGAGACTGAAGGTAAGACCATCCAGAGACTGCCCCATGTAGGGATAAATCCCATATACTGTTACCAAACACACACACTATTATGCATGCAAACAAGTGTTTGCTGACAGGGGCCTGATATTGCTATCTCCTGAAAGTTTCTGCCATTGCTTGACAAATACAAAAAAAGGACACATTCAGCCAACCATTGAACTGAGCACAGGGTCCCCAATGGCAGTGCTAAAGAAAGGACACAAGGAGCTGAAGGGTTTTGCAGCCCCTTATGAGGAACAAAAATATGAACCAGTAATCTCAGAGCTCCCAGCAACCAAACCACTAACCACTGTTTGCACTTGGAGGGTCCCATTGCTCCAGCTGCCTATATAGCAGAGAATGGACTCATTGGACATCAAAAGGAGGAGAGGTCGTTGGTCCTGAGAAGGTTCCATGCCCCAGTATAGGGGAATGGCAGGACAAGGAAGAGGGAGTGTGTGGGTTGGTGAGCAGGGGGAGGGAGGATCAATTAAGGTGTCTTTGGAGGGGAACACAGGAAAGGGGATTGTATTTGAAATGTAAATAAAGGAAATTTCTAATAAAAAAGAATAAATACATAGCTCTCTTTTTAAATTAAGTGTATAAGAAGTTCAGGTTTAAGTATATGATTCCCTGTATCTGCACACTCCATGTATATTTTGCATAAAATGCACATATTATTTCAAACAGTAAGTAAACTGTGGAAATTTTCTATCAAGTGCCTTTAGTGCTAGCTTGTGTTAGAAGTATGTAAAAAAGTTCAAAATTTTTAGGCACCTTAGGCCTCAATTTGACAGAAGGTGTTACTGACAATTTTTTACTAATGGAGGTTTGTAGGCATAATTTTTCACAACTCACTTTATTAAAGGTTCAACCTCACCACTAGATCATCACCCAGCAGAGGTAGTGGAAATGAAATTTATTAGGACATGGGGGAATTAGAATTGTTTAGAAATAATTCTTGGGGTTGAATCCAATCTTCATTGTCAGGATATCAGTAGTTTAGTATGGTAGCAAACACCAAGTACAAATTAGCACTCTCAGTCCACTCCTCTCAGCAGACACCACACAGGATCCAGCAACCAGCAGCTGTTGTCCAGTCCACTTGGCAATTACCACACCTGAACCAGCAAGGGCAGTTCAATATGGGGTAAAGTACATGGCTCACCAATTTGCGAGAGGCCATGGAAGTGTCAAGAAGCTGCAGGAACCTAATGGGAAGTTCTTTGACAAATGAGTTTTTCTCTATGGAATCACCACAAATAGAGACCAGCAACAAAATGCAAGGTGAAAAAATACATGCATGTTGTTAGTGAAGAATAGTGAGGCAGTTCAAAGCAAACTAATGCTCAAGCTCCCATTGTCTGTGGACTCATAATTATATTCCTTCTGAACATCATGTATACTTTCATGTGTTTGCTACAACAAAATATCCTTCCACCTGTTTCTTCTTAAGAAAACACTCTTTCTTGTATCTGCTTTAGCAAGACTCTGCTTTCACCTGTGTATCCCAGCATACCATCACTTGAAATAACTGACTTTCCAAAGAAACCAGAAGTTTCCTTTTTATATTCCCCTTCCTGTTTAAGAACTTATGTTTTTTTCTAACATTAGCCATCTACATACAGTAGAAAATGTAAGCATCTCTTTTAAGATATGATTAAATCTTTATAAAACTGCTTGTCCTTTGGGATTATGTTGTTTACCATTAATATATTTTAGAATGCAATATGCAAAGAATTTTTCATATTATTGGATACATGTGTGGTAGTATTATCAGTTTCAATTTTTGTTGGCATCCCAATAATTGTCATTATTTCCAATATAATTATATAATCAGTCTTTTCAGGATGCATTGAATCTCTGATTATGTATCTGGAGTGTATTGTTTTCCAAATTTTGAAAAATGGAAAACATCGACCTGCCAGATGACATTACTTTTGGCATCCCTAGTCTTTCTACCAGAAGGTAATGGGTAAGGTTTTATTATGAATACAGAATACATTTTAAAATTATTTCTTTGGTTTTTTTTATCAAATGATTTTTTTCTTTCAAACCCTCCTATTAT
The DNA here is from genome assembly GCA_036184795.1 of Tokudaia tokunoshimensis. Taxonomy (NCBI): domain Eukaryota; kingdom Metazoa; phylum Chordata; class Mammalia; order Rodentia; family Muridae; genus Tokudaia; species Tokudaia tokunoshimensis. The sequence continues at coordinate 19,230,688 of BTHU01000008.1, forward strand.
CATGATGTTTTCATGAAAATTTGAGACTTATAACACATTTTCAATTATTAATTGGTAATGTATCATTTCCTTGAGCAAATGGACCTGGCAGCCATTATAAGATTGAATATGAGTAATATATAATGAATTTCAACTTTTGATGGTCTGTTGCAAATGGATAAATAACAGTAATTTCTGATTTATCAGGTACAAATTCAGCAGTCTCTATATACAAAATAACACTGTCTGCATACAGAGAATCAATAATTATGGTAAAATGTTCAGGATGATCTAATAATACCATAAGAATATTATGTAATTAAGAATTTTGAAAGAAGGTATAAGGAATTTTGACCACCTAGCTTATCTTATCTAACTTATAACCTGCCATCATCATCCTGTTTGCATCAGTATAAAAAATTGGTATCTCTGGAATAGTTATTCTCTTTACAGTACATGGAAAAATCCAATTAGTTCTTTTAATAAACTCTATACATTAGCTTTTTGGATATTTGTTATTAATTTTACCCAAGTAGTTACTACAAAGTTTTTGCCAATCTTGACTAATTCATAAAGTCATAATGTCAACATTTGTAAGAGGTACTACGATTTTGGCCAGATCTGGTTCTAAAAATTGATGACATCTTATTCTATATATGATAATTATTTCAGAAATCTTTTGTCTGTGTGTCTTTGATTTTTTACTTGGTTCATGAGCAAAAGGACACATGCAGGGACCCATGGCTCCAGCTACATATGTAGCAGAGGATGATCATTTCAGACATCAATGAGAGGAGAGACCCTTGGTCCTGCAATGGCTTGATTCCCCAGAAAGGGGAATGCAAGTCAGGAAATTGATGGTGAGCAGGGAGAGGGGGGTATGGGGTAGGGTGTTTTTGTATGAGTAATGCAGAAAGGGGATACCATTTGAAATGTAATAAAACAAAAATCTAATAAAAATATGTATGATATAAAAAAAGTAGGCAGCCTTGTCTAGTCCCTGATTTTAGTAGAATTTCTTCCCATTTAGTTTAATGTTGGCTACTGGTTTGCTGTATTTTGCTTTTACTAAGTTTAGTTATGGGCATTGAATTCATGATCTTTTCAAGACTTTTATTATGATGTGGTGTTAAATTTTGTCAAAGTTTTTCTCAGCATCTAGTGAAATGATCATGTGTTTTTATTTTCTTTTTCTTTTTTATTTTTATAGTTTATGCTTCCATTATAATGGTCTCTAATTTTTTTTAGATATTCTTTATTTACATTTCAAATGATTTCACCTTCCCTGGTATTTCCCTCTCTGAAAGTCCCATACGTGCTCTTCCCCTCCTCCCTTTTCCCCTCCCCAGCTTCCTTGTCCTTGTATTCCACTACATTGCTGCATCGATGTTTTCCAGGACCAGAGGCTTCTCATTCCTTCTTCTTGGGCATCATTTGATATGTGAATTGTGTCTTGGGTATTCTGAGCTTCTGGGCTAATATCCAATTATCAGTGAGTGCATACTGTGTGTGCTCTTTTGTGATTGAGTTACTTCACTTAGGATGATATTTTTCAGTTCCATCCATTTGTCTACGAATTTCACGAATTCATTGTTTTTAATAGCTGAGTAGTATTATGCTCTAAGATCAAGAGTTGACACATTGGACTTCAAAAAACTGCAAAGTTTCTGTAAGGCAAAGGACACTGTCAATCGAACAAAACAGCAACCAACAAACTGGGAAAAGATCTTTACCAACCCTACATCTGACAGAGGACTAATATCCAATATATACAAAGAACTGAAGAAGTTAGACTCCAGAGAGCCAAATAACCCTATTAAAATTTGGTTACAGAGCGAAACAAATAATTTTCATCTGAGGAATATTGAATGGCTGAGAAGCACCTAAAAAAATGTTCCTTAGTCATTAGGAAAATGCAAATCAAAACAATCCTGAGATTTCACCTCACAACAGTTAGAATGGATAAGATCAAAAACTCAGGAGACAGCAGGTGTTGGCGAGGATGTGGAGAAAGTGGAATACACCTCCACTGCTGGTGGGATTGCTAGCCGGTACAACCACTCGGGAAATCAGTCTTGGCATTTCCTCAGAAAACTTGGCAAACTGGATGTAGGGGAATGCCAGGACAGAGAAGCAAGAGAGGGTTGAATGGGGAAAAGAGGGAGGAAAGGGGGCTTATGGGACTTTCAGGGAGGGAGGAAACGGGAAAGGGGAAATGATTCGGAATGTAAATAAAAAACTTAGAAAATAAAAAAAAATATGTGAGAGTGCATAGAAAAAAAAAACTTGGCATGATATTGCTGGAGGACCCTGTTATACCACTCCTGGGCATATACCCATAGGATTCCTCAGTATGTAATAAGGACACATGCTCCACCATATTCATAGCAGCCCTACTTATAATAGCCAGAAGCTGGAAAGAATCCAGGTGTCCCTCAACAGAGGAATGGATACAGAAAATGTGTTTTTTTCCCTTTGAGTTTGGATATACAGTGGATTACATTGACAGATTTTCTTATATTGAGACATCCCTTGCAAAAACTTTGTAATTTAATGAGGTCCCATTTGTCTATTCTTGATCTTAGAGCATAAGCTATTGGAGTTCTGTTCAGGAAATTCTCCCCTGTGCCCATGTGTTCAAGGTTCTTCCCTAGTTTCCCTTCTATTAGTTTCAGTGTGTCTGGTTTTATGTGGAGATCTTTGATCCACTTAGAATTGAGCTTAGTGCAAGGAGATAAGGATGGGTCAATTTGCATTCTTCTGCATGTTGACCTCCAGCTGAGCCAGCACCATTTGTTGAAAAGGCTATCTTTTTTCCACTGGATGGTTTTAGCTCCTTTGTCAAAGATCAAGTGACCATAGGAGTGTGGATTCATTTCTGGGTCTTCAGTTCTGTTCCATTGATCTACATGTCTGTCACTGTACCAATACCATGCGGTTTTTAACACTATTGCTCTGTAGTACAGCTTGAGGTCCGGGATACTGATTCCCCCAGAGGTTCTTTTACTCTTGAGAATAGTTTTAGCTATTCTGGGTTTTCTGTTATTCCAAATGAATTTTTGAATTGCTCTTTCTAACTCTATGAAGAATTGAGTTGGGATTTTGATGGGGATTGCATTGAATCTGTGTATTACTTTTGGTAAGATGCTCATTTTTACTATATTAATCCTGCCAATCCATGAGCATGGCAGATTTTTCCATCTTCTGAGGTCTTCTTCAATTTCTCTCTTCAGAGATTTGAAGTTCTTGTCATACAGATCTCTACTTCCTTTGGATGAAGAATACTTGATCAAAATGGATGATCATTTTGATGTGTCTTTGGATTCAGTTTGCAAGAATTTTATTGAGTATTTTTGCATTGATATGCAAAAGTGAAATTGTTTGGAAGTTCTCTGTTGGGATTTTGTGTGGTTTAGGTATAAGCATTATTGTGGCTTCTTAGAACTAATTTGGCAGTGTTCCTTCTGTTTATACTTTGTGGAAGACTTTGAAGAGTATTGGTATTAGAACTTTGTTGAAGGTTGGATAGAATTCTGTACTAAGCCCTTTTGGTCCTGGGCTTTTATTGGTTGGGCGATTTTAAATCACTGCTTCTATTTCTTTAGAGGGTTATGTGATTGTTTAGATGGTTTATCTGGTCAGGATTTTACACTGGTTCCTGGTATCTGTCTAGAAAATTGTTCATTTCATCCAGATTTTCCAGTTTTGTTGAATATAGACTTATGTGGTAGGATCTGTTGATGTTTATGGATTTCCTCGGTTATTGTTGTTATATCTCCTTTTTTATTATTGATTTTGTTAATTTGGACACTGTCTCTGTGCACTCTGGTTAGTCTGGCTAAGGATTTATCTATCTTCTTGATTTTATCAAAGAACCAGCTCCTAGTTTTGTTGATTCTTTGTATAATTCTTTTTGATTCTACTAGGTTGATTTAAACGTGAGTTTGATTATTTCCTAGGGTTTACTCCTTTTGGGTGTTTTTGGTGCTTTTTGTTCTAGAGCTTTCATATGTGTTGTCAAGTTTCTAGTGTACGCTTTCTCCAGTTTCTTTTTGGAGGCACTCAGATCCATGAGTTTCCTCTAAACAATGCTTTCATTGTGTCCCATAAGTTTCAGTGTGTGGTGCCCTCATTTTTATTAAATTCTAAAAAATGTTTAATTTCTTTCTTTATTTCTTCATAGACCAAGTTATCCTAAAGAACATCATTCAACTTCCACGTGTAATTTTTGGGCTTTCTTGTTTTATTTTTATTTTTCTTGTTTTTGTTGCTTTTGAAGATCAAGCTTATTCAATAGTGATCTGATGGGATACATGGGATTATTTGCATTGTCATGTATCTGTTGAGGCCATTTTGTGATAGATTATATGGTAAATCTTGAAGAAGGTACCATGAGGTTCTGAGAAGAAAGTATATTCCCTAGTTTTGGGGTTAATGTTCTCTAGATATTTATTAAATCCATTTGGTTCATCACTTCTGTCATTTTCACTATTTCTTTGCTTAGTTTCTCTTTCCATGATCTGTCCATATATGAGAGTGGGGGTGTTCAAGTCTCCCACTACTATTGTTGAGTTGGAATGTGTGAATTCAACATTCGGAAAATTTCTATTATGATTGAAGGTTCCCTGCATTTTGTGAACAGATGATTAGAATTGAGAGTTCATCTTGGTAGATTTTTCTTTGATGAGCATGAAGTGTCCTTTTTTTCTTTTTTGATAACTTTTGGTTGTTGTTTTTTTGTTTTTGTTTTTTTTTATATTAGAGTGTCTACTACAGCATGTTTTATGGGACCATTTGTTTGGAATATTTTTTTTTCAAGCAGTTACATTGAGGTAGTGTCTGTCTTTGTCACAGATCTATGTTTACTATATGCAGCAAATTGTTCAGTCCTGTTTATGTATCCAATCTGTTATTCTATGCATTTTTATTGGGGAATTGAGTACATCAACGTTAAGAGATATTAAGGAATAATAATTGTTGCTTTCTGTTATTTTTGTTGTTAGAGGTGGGATTATGTTTGTGTGGCTATCTTTTTTTGAATTTGTTGAAAGAATAATGTCTTGCTTTTCCACTCTTTCTGTTGGAATTTTTCATCTATTATCCTTTGTAGACTGGATTTGTGGAAAGATATTGTGTAAAATTGGTTTTGTCACAGAATGAATATCTTGGTTTCCCCTTCTAAGGTAATTGAGAGTTTTGCTGGGTATAGTAACCTGGGCTGGCATTTGTGTCCTCTTTGGGTCTGTATGACATCTGCCCAGGATCTTCAAGTATTCATAGTCTCTGGCGAGAAATCTGGTGTAATTCTTATAGGTCTGACTTTATATGTTCATTGACCTTTGTCCATTACTGATTTTAATATTCTTTGTGCATTTGGTGTTCTGATTATTATGTGACAAGAGGAATTTCTTTTCTGGTCCAATCCATTTGGATTTCTGTAGGCTCCTTATATGTTCATGGGCATCTCTTCTTTTAGATTAGTGAAATTTTTTTCATAATTTTCTTGAAGATGGTTTCTGACCATTTACTTTGGGAATGTTCACTCTTCTGTACCTTTTATCTTTAGGCTTGGTCTTCTTGTTATGTCCTGGATTTCCTGGATTTTTTTGGTTTAGAAAATTTTGGCATTTTCTTTGATGGTTGTGTCAATATTTTCTGTGGTGTCTTCTGAGATTGTCTTTTCTATTTCATGTGTTCTGTTGGTGATGCTTGCATTTATGACTTTCAATCTCTTTTCTAGGTTTTCTCTCTCCAGCATTGTCAAATTTTTTTATTTTTTATTGTTTCCATTTCTTTTATTGGATACTATATATTTGCTTTCAATTACTTCCCCTTTTTGGGGTTTTTCCTCTATTTCTTTTTAGGAAATTTTGTATTTCCTCTTTAAAGGCTTCTACTTGTTTACGTGTGTTCTTCTGTATTTCTTTAAGCAAGGTATTTATGTTCTTCTTATACTCCTTAATCATCATCATGAGATGTGATTTTAAACTGGAGTTTTGCTTTTCCAGTGTGTTGGGGAATCTGGTAATAGCAGTGGTGGGGGACCTGGGTTCTGATGATGCCATGTAGCCTTGGTTTCTGTTGCTTAAGTTCTTGAAATTGCCTCTTGCATTTGATTATCTCTTTTGTTAGTTGGTCTTGCTGTCTCTGACTGGAGTTTGTCCCTCCTGTGGGCCTTTGAGCCTGTGATCTTAGATATGTCAGCACTCCTGGGGAGACCAGCAATGATATGGGTGGGATTTGGTTATTGAGGTATGTGGAACAGCTTTAGCTCTGGGGTACAGATGGAGAATGAAAAGGTTCTGTTGATATTCGTCTGCCCTGTGTGCTCCTGGCTCATAAAACCACTCTGGAAATCAGTTTGGGGTTCCTTGGAAAACTGGACATAGCACTACCTGAGGACCCAGCTATACAACTCCAGGGCATATGCCCAGAAGATGTTCCCACATATAATAAGGACTCATGCTCCACTATGTTCATAGCAGCCTTATATATAATAACCAGAATCTGGAAAGAAACCAAATGTCCCTCAACAAAGGAATGAATACAGATAATGTGGTACATTTTTGCTATGGAGTACTACTCAGCTATTAAAACCATAAATTCATGAAACTTATAGGCAAATGGATGGAACTAGAAAATATTATCCTGAATGAGGTATCCCATTCACAAAAGAACACACATGGTATACACTCGCTGATAAGTGGCTATTAGCCCATATGCTTGTAATACCCAAGATACAATTCACAGACCAAAGGAAGCTCAAGAAGAAGGAAGACCAAAGTGTGAATACTTTGGTCATTCTTAGAAGAAGGATCAAAAATACCTATGGCTCACAGACAAACAATGGACTGAGCATTTGTTCCTCAATGGAAGAGCTAGAGAAATGATAAAAGGTGTTGAAGAATTTGACAGTCCCATAGGAGGAACTATAATATGTACCAAACTGTACACCCAGATCACTCAGGGATTAAACCACCAACCAAAGAGTACACGAGAAGGGATCCATGGCTTCGGCTACATATGTAGCAGAGACTGTCCTTTTCAGACATGAAGGAGAGGAGAGGACAATGGTATATTGAAGGCTCAATGCCCCAGTGTAGAGGATATCCAGGTCAGAAAAGTAGGAGGAGGGTTTATAATCGGGGGAGATGGGGGATGAGATAGGTGGTTTTTGGTTGGGTACAGGGACAGGGGATTACATTTAAAATGTAAATAAGGTGCATATGTAATGAAAAATTTAATAAAAAACATAACAGACCACCATCATTGAGGTGATATCTTCTGGAAGTGTTTTCTGAAAGCACAAAGGCTGTGTTCCAGAAATAGAAAAGGTTGTACCTGGTGCTGTGGCTGGAGTTGGCAATGTGTAAGAGTCATCCTGGTGGTACTGGTTTTGAAGGCATGAAGGGATCCTGAAGAGCAGCTGAGGCTCGGCATTGTGAGAGGCCTCAGAAGGCCATTGGTGAAGGTGCATCCTCAGTAGCAATTGGTAGCACAGACCTGAAGGGGTTATGCAAAGGAGTTGTGGTTTGGCACCATGAAGAGAGTCTATGAGAAGTTATTAATGATGCCTAGTTACAACAGAAGACAACAGTACTGTCATCTTAACAGTATCCTAAAATAACATTGCTAACCCTCATAATTTGCTTTTTCCTGTGGCACATTAGAAGCAAAGTTGCACGTTATGCCTAAGCAACATTGGGCATCATCTGTAGGCATATATATTTTTTTAAGATTTATTTATTTATTATATGTAAGTACACTGTAGCTATCTTCAGGCACCAGAAGGGGCATCAGATCTCTTTACAGATGGTTGTGAGCCACCATGTGTGTGCTGGGATTTGAACTCATGACCTTTGGAAGAGCAGTCAGTGCTCTTACCCGCTGAGCCATCTCTCCAGGCCCCAAGCATATATTGTTAGGGCCTACTTTAATAAGTATTCTACCTCCATTCTAGCCCACCACTCACCATAGGTAGTGGCACAGAAAAGTTATTAGGATAACAGGGGATGTAGATCTGTTTAAAAATTATTTGTTGGGGGTAAGTTGAATCTACGTTGTCAGGCCATCAGCAGATCAGTCTGGGAGTAAACGCCAAATATTAATCAGTAGCTGCAGTCCACTCCTCTTGAGAGATTATCACACAGGAACCAGAATTTGCCATCTATTCCACTTGTCAGTCACCATACAGGAATCAGCAAGTTTAGTTCAAATGAAATAAACTACAAGACTTGCCAGCTAGCAAGAGGCTGCAGAATTGGCAATATGCTACAGGAAACTCATGAGAAGTTCATTGTCAATTGTCTTTTTTCTTATGGTGTCATCACAAGCAAAGCTCAGTACCACAATGTTAGGTGAAACAATATATGTGTATAGTTAGGGAAGAATAGCTAGGCAGAGCAAAGCAGACCAATGTTCATGCTCCCACTGTCTTTTGGGTCATATTTATTTTCCTCTGAACATCCTGCATCCTTTCCCATGTCTGCTTTTCCAAAACTTCCATTTACCTGTGTGCCCCAGCAAAAACATCATTTTACACTACTGACTTTCCAAAGAAATTAGAAGTTTCCACTCCAATAGCTAAAGTTGAGTAGTAAATTTTAAGACCATGACTGTTGGTAGGTTCATTTATGTCCTGGTGACTGATCTCAAGCTCATGTCAATATGGGAAAAAATAATTGGACAGAGAAGGATAAAAGACAAACTACTTAAAAATTATAATGAAGCATGTAAATTCAAAAGTTAGATGTGGTGCGGTATGCTGGGAGGATTTGGAAGTGTGAAGAAAAGATATGAGCATTTTAAAATTTTAGAACCTTCAATATCTTTACCTATAATTTAATCAGATTGAATTCCAGTGACTATTCAAAAGCACATATGATGTATCTTATAGGAATGATAAATAAAAGTTATTGATCTTTATTAGAACTTCCAATCATTGATAACCACAAGATAGCCATGAATTTTGGAAGACTACACTTGTGGGCTTGAAGTAAGGATATGGGATCTTATGATGTTCTGATATTTGTGTACACATGCCATTTGACATGCAATATGTATCTATATGATAAACTCATGTGATGAAAATATTACATGTTATAATTCTTTTAATATATTTCCCTTATGAGTCAACCTGGCTATGCAACATAGCGCATCATAGAGTAATAATTGTTCACCCTGTGGGTGTATGTATGAAAGGTAGTGACTACTCATGGCTATTGTACATAATTTCAAACTTTTGGGAATCATAATTTTTAATTTCAAAAAAATAAAATTAAATTAACCCCAATGGTCAGTGTTTTTACTTAGTGTACATGTAGCTCTTAAAGCAATCTATAACAGTGAATGCAGTAGTTTAAGTCTAAATCTGTGATATTAAAGTATTCAAAAAATAAAGACCAGCAATTCAATGACACCCTTGGCTACATAGGTTCTTTCAAAATACATACATATATACATATAATAGACTGTATCAAAATCTAAGTTGAAATTTTATTAGGTACATTTGACTTTGACCAAATTTCCCTGGGAAATCTGTGCAATCCCTTTTGGGAGTCTTATTCTCCTTTATAAATAAATTTAAAAAACAAATTCAGAAGGAATCTCACTATTTGGAGTGTGAGAGAAAACCAACAAGGCATGAAACAAACCCAGAGAAATAGGCTGCCCTTAATGTGCCTCAACACATCCAAGATACTTTCAACTTTTCATATTGTAATTTAAATACTAAAGAGGTATATCTCTTTCTTGTGTTACCAGAAAAATAGGAAATAAAAGTTCACAATTATGATGTATGAATTCAGCGACCATTGTCCACTTAAGATATTAATGTGTGTCTAATCATCTATTTCATCATTGAGAAAACAATTGATTAGTGACTTTAAATGCCAAGCACTATGGCTGGCATTGATAGAGTCTATTGGTTATTAAACAGGATACCTGTAATATTATATCTGACCTTGTTCAAACTCATCAGTCATCCCCAAAAAAGAGGGGAATGTTTGCAGAGACAACCTGTGTCCTATAATATGGCTTTCCTGGAACAAATAATTCCAGTTAGGAGAGATCATATGTCCACACAAAGCCTCCACAACTGCCTCAAACTCCTTTTTCCCAAGCCCTTTTTCTATGTCTATAGACTGTCTAAACCAATGCTTTCTCCTCGAAGGAATATATATTTTTGATTGGACAGAGCATGCATCTCATTCAAGTGCTATGAAGACTGTCATCTGTTAATGTCAGTCTGCAATTTCTTCTTTTTGTCTCTTCATGATGCCTTAGAAAATTAAATTGGAAACATAAATTATTAGATACATATGGCAATACTGAAACTTAAGTGTTAAATTCAATTTTGTGGACACAAATGGCGAAAGGAGAGAATATAATCTTGTAAATTGTTTTCTGATATGAACATGTCTGAATGCCATTTAATCACAAAAGCAAGCAAACAAAAAAATTTACAAGAAGACACAGGAATCTACACATAAAATAAATAAACAAGTAAACAAGCAAATAAACAAACAAACAAAAAAGATATAAGACACACAAATCCATGAAAAAAGTAAGAAAATAAGCAAATAGACAGGTAAATGAACAAATGAATACACAAAAAGTAAATGATCAGGGACCATTTTTATGCTTGAGACTTAATATACTAAAGGCAGATCATTGATATGTCTTTCCTCACTGTAATGCTGAATGAATTATTGATCACCTTACTGTAAGACCCCCGAAATCAATGGAATATATTCACTCAGTAAGTGTGGCTCCTCCTAGCAGTTCTCACCATGGCATCTAACCCTAAATACTTCCAACAAGTAACTGGACTTTGCTTCTCTTTCCCTAGCTTTGCATTCCTGTAGAAACTTGTGATTGAGCTCTGTAACCTCTTGGCTTGTTTTTTACATCTTTTCTCAGTTCTCTCTTTGTTCCCTTTCTAAGACCACCTTCTGTTGCTTCCTCACTCATTCTACTAGCAGTTTATCTCCTTCTTTCTCTTCTCATGACCTCATTCTCTCTGAACCCTTCCAGATATCTCTGGCTCAATTCTCCCTCATATCCCTTCTAATGTATTCATTTATGGAGGTGGTTAACTCCTAGATCACATTGAAGCCAAAGATGGAAGGCATGTGAAAATAAGTCTTCATTTATAAAATTAATAAGCCCAATACAAGTCTCTCAGAAATGGGAGCCTCAAAGACATTTGAGGTCTTATGTTATGCTTTGAATTTCAAATTACTATGCTTAAGAGATCTACATTAAGATTATGAATTCTGACTCTGCCAACTTTGATCCGGCTACAGAGAAGTTGGGACTTCCAGGCACAGGGATAACCGAACATAACATCGCTTGGGACTCAGCCAGCTTCTGTGCTCCCTGCACCCAAGAGCTGGGAAGTTCTGTGGTCATCTACACACCAGCACTGCTGTGGGACATCTGCCCTCCAGAGGGACCCTCACTGGGAGAGAGCACACTCGCACAGGGAGGGAGTGCACCAGCCTCCCCTTGGCGATCTCTGCTCTGGGGATTGACTACACTGAGCCTTCAGGGTGCGCAGGGATTCCCCAATATTAACATCGCTTGGGACAGAGTTTGCTGGGCTTCCATGTGCGCCCAAGAGCAGGGCAGCTCTGTGGTCGTCCAGGCATCAGCTCTGCTGTGGGCCATCTGCTCTGCAGAGTTATCTGCATGGAGAGGGTGCACAGTGCACTCCTCCATTTGTTCCAGGAACAGAGCAGTTGGAACCTCCAGGCACAGGGATAAACGAGCATAATATTGCTTGGGACTCAGCCAGCTTGTACACTTCCTACTCCCAAGAGCTGGGCAGTTCTATGATCACCTATGCTCCAGCTCTGCTGTGAGACATCAGCCCTGCAGAGGGACACGCACTGGGACCCACAAGACACATCAGGGCTCCAAAGTCACTCAGGAGCAGGGAAGCCCCTCAGCAATTGGTGCCAAGGAAATCCCGGTCATCCAGGGGGGCAGAAATAGCCTTTCAGGCTCACAAGAGGTCCAAGCAACAGCCAGTGACTGTAGGACCAACTAAGACCAGAGATAACCAGATGGCAAAAGGCAAATGTAGGAACGTTACTAACAGAAATCAAGGCAATATGGCACCATCCGAAACCAACTCTCCAAAAGCAGCTAGTCCTGGATACCCCATCACACCCGAAAGGCAAGATCTAGATTTAAAATCACTTCTAATGATGCTATTAGAGGATTTCAAGAAGGACATAAATAAATCTCATAAAGAAATACAGGAGAACATGAATCAAAGGGTAGAAGCACTTACAAAGGAAACACAAAAATAGCTTAAAGAAATGCAGGAGAATATGGGTCAATAGATGGAGGCCCTAAGGAGGCAACATAAAAAACACTTAAAGAAATACAGGAGAACATGAATCAACAGGTAGATGTCCTTACAAAGGAAACACAAAAATCGCTTAAAGAAATGCAGGAGAATATGGATCGACAGATGGAACCCCATAAGGAGGAATCAGAAAATTTGCTTAAAGAAATACAGGAGAACTTGGGTCAACAGGCAGAAATCCTGAAAGAGGAAACACAAAAATATCTTAAAGAAATACAGGAAAACACAAACAAACAAGTGAAGGAACTGAGCAAATCCATCCAGAATTTAAAAAAAAGGAAGTAGAAACAACTAAGAAATAAGAAAGGGAGACAATTTTGGAAATAGAAAACCTTGGGAAGAAACCAGGTGTCATAGATACAAACAACAACAATAGAATACAAGAGATGGAAGAAAGAATCTCAGGTGCTGAAGATACCATAAAAAGCACCAACTCAACAATCAAAGAAAATGCAAAATGTAAAAAAACGTGTAACCCAAAACATCCAGGAAATTCAGGACACAATGACCAAACCTAAGGATTATAGGTATAGATGAGAGAGAAGATTTGCAAATTAAAGGGCCAGTAAATACCTTCAACAAAATTATGGAGGAAAACTTCCCGAACCTAAAGAGAGAGTTGCTGATGAACGTACAAGAAGCTTACAGAACTCCAAACAGAATGGACCAGAACAGAAATACCTCCCGTCACATAATAAAACAACAAATGTACTAAACAAAGAAAGAATATTAAAAGCAGTAAGAGAAAAAGGCTAAGTAAAGTATAAAGGAAGACCTATTAGAATCACATCAGACTTCTCACCAGAGATTATGAAAGTCAGAAGATCTTGAGCAGAGCTCATACAGACACTAAGAGAGCACAAATGCCAGCCTAGACTACTATACCGAGCAAAACTCTCAATAACCATAGATGAAGAGACCAAGATATTCCATGATAAAACCAAAATTACACAATATCTTTCCACAAACCGAGCCATGCAAAAGATAATATGTGGAAATCGACAATACAAGGAGAGAAACATCACCCTGGAAAAACGAGATAGTAAACTTCTTTCACCAAAACCAAAAGTAGGTAACCACTCAAACATAAAAATAGCATAAAGAATAGCAGGTGGCAATAATCACTATTCCTTAATCTCTCTCTTTTTTTAATTTTATTTTATTTTCTGGTTTTTTTTTACATTCAAAATCATTTCCACTTTTCCGTTTCCTCCCTCCCCGAAAGTCCCATAAGCCCCATTCCCTCCCTCTTTTCCCCATTCAACCCCCTCTTCCTTTTCTGTCTTGGCATTCCCCTACATCCAGTCTTTCCAGGACCAGGGATCTCTCCTTCCATCTTTTTAGAAATCTATTGATATGCGAAATGTGTCTAGGGTATTCCGAGATTCTGGGTTAATATCCCCATATCAGTGACTGCATACCATGTGTGTTCTTTTGTGATTGGGTTACCTCACTAAGGATGATATTTTCAAGTTCTGACCATTTGCCTAGGAATTTCGTGAATTCATTGTTTTTAATTGCAGAGTAGTATTCCATTGTGTAAATATACCACATCTTCTGAATCCATTCCTCCGCTGAGGGACATCTGGGTTCTTTCCAGCTTCTGGCTATTATAAATAAGGCTGCTATGAACATAGTGGAGCATGTGTCCTTATTGCATGCAGGTAAAGCCTCTGGGTATATGCCCAGGAGTGGTATAGCCGGATCCTCCGGGAGTGTCATGCCCAGTTTTCTGAGGAACCGCCAGATGGCTTTCCAGAGTGGTTGTACCAGCTTGCAATCCCACCAGCAGTGGAGGAGTGTTCCTCTTTCTCCACATCCTCGCCAACAACTGCTGTCTCCTGTGTTTTTGATCTTAGCCATTCTGACTGGTGTGAGATAGAATCTCAGGGTTGTTTTGATTTGCATTTTCCTAATGACTAAGGATGATGAACATTTCTTTATGTGCTTCTCAGCCATTAGATATTCTTCAGGTGAGAACTCTTTGTTTAGCTCTGTACCCTATTTTTTAATAGGGTTACTTGCCTCTCTGGAGTTTAACTTCTTGAGTTCTTTGTATATATTGGATATTAGCCCTCTGTCGGATGTAGAGTTGGTAAAGATCATTTCCCAGATAGTTGGTTGCTGCTTGGTCTTTTTGGCAGTGTCTTTTGCCTTGCAAAAATTTTATAATTTAATGAGGTCCCATTTGTCAATTCTTGATCTTAGAGCATAAGCTATTGAAGTTCTATTCAGGAAAATCTCCCCTGTGCACATATGTTCAAGGTTCTTCCCTAGTTTCCTTTCTATTAGTTTCAGTGTGTCTGATTTTATGTGGAGGTCCTTGATCCACTTGGAATTGAGCTTAGTGCAAGGAGATAAGAATGGATCAATTTGCATTCTTCTGCATGTTGACCTCCAGTTGAGCCAGCACCATTTGTGAAAAAGGCTATCTTTTTTCCACTGGATGGTTTTAGTTCCTTTCTCAAAGGTCAAGTGACCATAGGAGTGTGGATTCATTTCTGAGCCATCAATTCTGTTCCATTGATCTACATGCCTGTTACTGTACCAATACCATGCAGTTTTTAACACTATTGCTCTGTTGTACATCTTGAGGTCCGGGATATTGATTCCCCCAGACATTCTTTTACTCTTGAGAATATTTTTAGCTATCCTGGGTTTTCTGTTATTCCAGATGAATTTTTGAATTGCTCTTTCTAACTCTATGAAGAATTGATTTGGGAGTTTGATGGGGATTACATTAATTCTGTATATTGCTTTTGGCAAGATGGTCATTTTTACTATATAAATCCTGCCAATCCATGAGCATGACAGATTTTTCCATCTTCTGAAGTCTTCTTCAATTTCTTTCTTCAGAGACTTGAAGTTCTTGTCATACAGATCTTTCACTTGTTTGGTTAGAGTCACACCAAGATACTTTATATCGTTTATATGGTTTGTAGCTATCGTGAAGGGTATCATTTCACTTACTTCTTACTCAGCCTACTTATCCTTTGAGTATAGGAAGGCTACTGAATTTCTTGAGTTGATTTTATATCCGGCCACTTTGCTGAAGTTGTTTATCAGCTGTAGGAGTTCTCTGGTGGAGTTCTTTGAGTCGCTTAAGTATACTATCATATCGTCTGCAAATAGTGATAGTTGACTTCTTCCTTTCCAATTTGTATCCCTTTGACCTCCTTTTGTTGTCTAATTGCTCTAGCTAGAAGTTCAAGTACTATAATGAAAAGATATGGAGAGAGAGGGCAGCCTTGTCTAGTCCCTGATTTTAGTGGGATTCCTTCAGGTTTCTCTCCATTTAGATTTATGTTGGCTACTGGTTTGCTGTAAATTGCTTTTACTATCTTTAGATATGGGCCTCGAATTCCTGATCTTTCCAAGACCTTTAACATGAAAACATGCTGAATTTTGTCAAATTCTTTCTCAGCATCTAATGAGATGACCATGTGGTTTTTTTCTTTGAGATTGTTTATATAGTGGATTACATTGATGGATTTCCTTTTATTGAACCATCCCTGCATTCCTGGGATGAAGCCTACTTGATCATGGTGAATGATCGTTTTGATGTTTTCTTGGATTCGGTTGGCAAGAATTTTATTGAGGATTTTGCATTAATATTCATAACAGAGATTGGCCTGAGATTCTCTTTCTTTGTCGGATCTTTGTGTACTGTTGGTGTTAGCATAATTATGGCTTCATAGAACGAGTTGGGTAGTGTTCCTTCTGTTTTTATTTTGTGGAATAGTTTAAAGAGTATTTGTGTTAGCTCTTCTTTGAAGGTCTGATAGAATTCTGCACTAAAATCATCTGGACCTGTGCTTTTTTTGGTTGGAAGACTTCCAATGAAAACTTCTATCTCTTCAGGGGTTATAGGACAGTTTAGGTGGTCTACTTGATCCTGATTTAATTTTGGTATTTGGGATCTGTCAAGGAAATTGTCCATTTCCTCAAGGTTTTCTAGTTGTGTTGAATACAGGCTTTTGTATTAGGATCTGATGATTTTTTTGAATTTCCTCAGTTTCTGTTGTTATCTCTCCCCTTTCGTTTCTGATTTTGTTATTTGGGATACTGTCACTGTGCCCTCTGGCTAGTCTGGCTAAGGAATTATCTATCTTCTTGATTTTCTCAAAGAACCAGCCCCTAGTTTTGTTGATTTTTTGTATGGTTTTATTTGCTTCTACTTGATTGATTTCAGCCCTGAGTTTGATGATTTCCTGCCTTCTACTCCTCTTGGGTGTATTTGCTTCTTTTTGTTCCAAGGCTTTCAGGTGTGCCATTAAGCTGCTAGTGTATGCTGTCTCTCATTTCCTTTTGGGGACACTCAGGGCTATGAATTTTCCTCTTAGCACTGCTTTCATTTTGTCCCATAAAAAAGGGTATGTTGTGCCTTCATTTTCATTAAATTATAAAAAGTCTTTGATTTCGTTTTTTATATCCTCCTTGACCAAGTTATCGTTGAGTAGAGCATTGTTCAGCCTCCATGTGTATGTGGGTTTTCTGTTGTTTTGTTGCCATTGAAGACCACCCTTATTCCATAGTGATCTGATAGGAGGCAAGGGATTACATCGATCTTCTTATATCTCTTGAGGTCTGATTTGTGACCAATTATATGGTCGATTTTGGAGAAGGTACCATGAGGTGCTGAGAAGAAGGTGTATTCTTTAGCTCTAGGATGAAATGTTCTATATATATCTGTTAGTTCCATTTGGTCCAAGGCTTCAATTAGATTCACTGTGTCCCTTTTTAGTTTCTGATTTCCTGAACGATCCATTTCAGAGAGCGGGGTGTTGAAGTCACCCACTATATTTGTGTGAGGTTTGCTCTGTGCTTTGAGCTTTAGTAAAGTTTCTTTTACGAATGAGGGTGCCCTTGCATTTTGAGCATAGATATTCAGAATTGAGAGTTCTTGGTGGATTTTTCCTTTGATCAGTATGTAGTGTCCTTCTGTGTCTTTTTCAATGACTTTAGGTTGAAAGTTAATTTTATCTGATATTAGGATGGCTACTCCGGCACGTTTCCTGGGACCATTTGCTTGTAAAATTGTTTTCCAGTCTTTTACTCTGAGGTAGTGTTTGTCTTTGACACTGAGGTGCATTTCCTGCATGCAGCAAAATGCTGGGTCCTGTTTACGTATCCAGTCAGTTAGTCTATGTCTTTTATTGGGGAATTGAGACCATTGATATTAAGAGAGATTAAGGAATAGTGATTATTGCCACCTGCTATTCTTGACGCTATCTTTATGTTTGAGTGGTTATCTACTTTTGGTTTTGATGAAAGAAGGTTACTATCTCGTTTTTTCCAGGGTGATATTTCTCTCCTTGTATTGGCGGTTTCCACCTATTACCCTTTGCAGGGCTGGGTTTGTGGAAAGATATTGTGAAGATTTGGTTTTATCATGGAATATCTTGGTCTCTCCATCTATGGTGATTGAGAGTTTTGCTGGGTATAGTAGTCTAGGCTGGCATTTGTGTTCTCTTAGTGTTTGCATGAGATCTGCCCAGGATCTTCTGGCTTTCATATTCTCTGGTGAGAAGTCTGATGTGATTCGGATAGGTCTTCCTTTGTATGTTACTTGGCCCTTTTCTCTTACTTCTTTTAATATTCTTTCTTTGTTTAGTACATTTGATGTTTTGATTATTATGTGACGGGAGGTATTTCTGTTCTAGTCCAGTCTGTTTGGAGTTCTGTAGGCTTCTTGTACGTTCATCGGCATCTCTCTCTTTAGGTTAGGGAAGTTTTCCTCTATAATTTTTTGAAGGTATTTACTCGCCTTTTAAGTTGCAAATCTTCACTCTCATCTATATCTATAATCCTTATGTTTGGTCTTCTCATTGTGTCCTGGATTTCCTGGATGTTTTGAGTTACACGCTTTTTGCATTTTCCTTTTTCTTTGACTGTTGAGTCGATGCTTTCTAAGGTATCTTCAGCACCTGAGATTCTTTCTTCCATCTCTTGTATTCTATTGTTGATGTTTGCATCTATGACTCCTGATTTCTTCCCAAGGTTTTCTATCTCCGAAGTTGTCTCCCTTTGTGATTTCTTAGTTGTTTCTACTTCCTTTTTTAGATCCTGGATGGATTTGCTCAGATCCTTCACTTGTTTGTTTGTGTTTTCCTGTATTTCTTTAAGGTATTTTTGCATTTCCTCTTTCAGGATTTCTGCCTGTTGACCCAAGTTCTCCTGTATTTCTCTAAGCGATTTTTGTGTTTCGTCCTCATAGGCTTACATCTGTTGATCCGTATTCTCCTGCATTTCTTTAAGCAACTGTCATGTTTCCTTTGTAAGGACATCTATCTGTTGATTCTTTTCTTTAAGCAATTTTTGTGTTGCCTCCCTATGGGCATCCATCTGTTGACACATATTGTTCTGCATTTCTTTATGTGATTTTTGTGATTCCTTTGAAAGGGCATCTACCCGTTGATTCAGTTCTTTAAGAGATTTTTGTGTGGCCTCCTTGTGGGCCTCTATCTGTTGATCCATGTTCTCCTGCATTTCTCTAAGTGATTTTTGTGTTTCCTTTGTAAGGGCTTCTAACCCTTGATTCATGATCTCCTGCAATTATTTATTAGATTTATTTGTTTCCATCTTGAAATCCTCTAATAGCTTCACGAGAAGTGATTTTAAATCCAGATCTTGTCTTTTGGGTGTGATGGGGTACCCAGGACTTGCTGCTGTTGGAGAGTTGAATTCAGATGGTGCCATATTACTTTGATTTCTGTTAGTAACGTTCCTACGTTTGCATTTTGCCATCTGGTTACCTCTGGTGTTAGCTGGTCCTGCTGTCACTGGCTGTTGGTTGGACCTCCTGTGAGCCTGCAAAGCTATTTCTGGGCCCCCCTGGATTACCGGGATTTCCCTGGCACTGATTTCTGGGGCCTGCCCTGCTCCTGAGTGACTTTGGAGCCCTGATGTGCCTTGCCCCAAGTGATGTTATATTGGGGAATCCCTGCATATCCAAAGGCTCAGTGTAGTGGATTCCTGGAGCAGAGGTCGCCAAAGGGAGGCTGTTGTGCTCCCGCCCTGTGCATCGGTGTGTGATCTCTCCCAGAAAGGGTGAAGGAGGGTCCCTCTGCAGGGCAGAAGTCCTACAGTAGAGCTGGCACATCTGTTACTGCAGAACTGCTCAGCTCTTGGGAGCAGGGTACACACAAGCTGCCTGAGACCCAAGCAATATTATGCCTGTCTGTCTCTGAGCCTGGAGGTCCCAACTGCCCTGATGCTGGAGCAAAGATGGTGGAGTGCACTCTGCACTCTCTCGGCGCAGGTAACCCTGCAGGGGAGATGGCCCACATCAGAGTTGGTGCCCAGACTACCACAGTGCTGTCCCACTCTTTGGCGCAGATGGAAGCCCCAACAGGCTGGGTCGCAAGCGATGTTATATTGGGAGAAACCTGGGTACCTGTCTCCTCAGTGCAGTAGATCCAAGAACAGAGGTTGCCAAAGGGAAGCTGGTAGACTCCCGCCCAGTGCGGGGGAGGGGGTCCCTCTGCAAGGCAGAAGTCCCACAGCAGAGTTGGCACACCGGTTACTGCAGATCTGCCCAGCTTTTGGGAGCAGGGTACAAATAAGCTGTCTGAGACCCAAGCGATATTATGCCTGTCTGTCTCTGAGCCTGGAGGTCCCAACTGCCCTGATGATGGAGCAAAGATGGTGGAGTGCACTCTGCACTCTCTCGGCGCAGGTCTCCTTAATCTCTCTTAATATCAATGGTCTCAATTCCCAAATAAAAAGACATAGACTAATAGACTAGATACGTAAACAGGACCCAGCATAGTGCTGCATGCAGGAAATGTACCTCAGTGTCAAAGACAAACACTACTTCAGAGTAAAAGGCTGGAAAACAATCTTACAAGCAAATGTTCCCATAAAATGAGCCAGAGTAGCAATCCTAATATCAGATAAAATTGACTTTCAACCTAAAGTCATCAAAAAAGACAAAGAAGGACACCACATACTGGTCAAAGGAAAAATTCACCAAGAAGAACTCTCAATTCTGAACATCTATACTCCAAATGCAAGGGCACCCTCATTCGTAAAAGAAACTTTACTAAAGCTCAAAGCACACATCGCACCTCACACAATAATAGTGAGTGATGTCAACACACCACTCTCTGAAATGGATTGTTCAGGAAACAGAAAATAAACAGGGACACAGTGAATCTAATTGAGGCCTTGGACCAAATGGAAATAAGATATATATATATATATATATATATATATATATATATATATATATATATAATTTCATCCTAAAGAAAAAAGAATATACCTTTGTCTCAGCACCTCATGGTACCTTCTCCAAAATCGACCATATAATTGGTCACAAAACAGATCTCAACAGATATAAGAAGATCGAACTAATCTCATGCCTCCTATCAGATCACTATGGAATAAGGGTGATCTTCAATAACACCAAAAACAATAGAAAGCACACATACACATGGAAGCTGAACAATGCTCTACTCAATGATAACTTGGTTAAGGTGGAAATAAAGAAAGAAATCAAAGACTTTTTGAAAGTTAATGAAAATGAAGGCACAACATACCCTAATTTATGGGACACAATGAAAGCAGTGCTAAGAGGAAAATTCATAGCCCTGAGTGCCGCCAAAAAGAAATGGGAGGGAGTATACACTAGCAGCTTAATGGCACACCTGAAAGCCCTGGAACAAAAAGAAGCAAATACACCCAAGAGGAGTAGAAGGCAGGAAATCATCAAACCCAGGGCTGAAATCAATCAAGTAGAAACAAATAAAACCATACAAAGAATCAACACAACTAGGAGTTGGTTCTTTGAGAAAATCAGCAAGATAGATTAGCCTTTAGCTAGACTAGCAAGAGGGCACAGAGACAATATCCAAATTAACAAAATCAGAAATTAAAAGGGAGTTATAACAACAATTGAAATTGAGGAAATTCAAAAAATCATCAGATCCTACTACAAAAACCTGTATTCAACATAACTAGAAAATCTGGAGAAAATGGTCAATTTCCTACATAGATTCCAAATACCAAAATTAAATCAGGATCACATAAACCATCTAAACCGTCCTATAACCCCTGAAGAAATAGTAGTGGCCATTAAAAGCCTTCCAACCAAAAAAAGCACAAATACAAAAGGTTTTAGTGCAGAATTCTAACAGACCTTCAAAAAACACCTAACCCCAATACTCTCCAAACTATTCCACAAAATAGAAACAGAAGGAACACTACCCAAATCGTTCTATGAAGCCACAATTATGCTAATATCAAACTAACACAAAGGTCCGACGAAGAAAGAGAATCTCATGACAATTTCTCTTATGAATATTGATGCAAAAATACTCAATAAAATTCTTGCCAACCAAATCCAAGAACACATCAAAATGATCATTCACCATGATCAAGTAGGCTTCATCCCAGGGATGCAGGGATGGTTCCATATAAGGAAGTCCATCAATGTAATACAAAATATAAAAAATCTCAAAGAAAAAAACCACATGGTCATTTCATTAGATGCTGAAAAATCATTTGACAAAATTCAGCATGCTTTCATGTTAAAGGTCTTGGAAAGATCAGGAATTCGAGGCCCATATCTAAAGATAGTAAAATCAATTTACAGCAAACTGTTAGACAACATCAGTCTAAATGGAGAGAATCTGGAAGCAATCCCACTCTAATCAGGGACTAGTCAAGGCTGCCCTATCTATCCATATCTTTTCAATATAGTACTTGAAGTTCTAGCTAGAGCAATGAGACAACAAAAGGCGGACAAAGGGTTACAAATTGGAAAAGAAGAAGTCAAACTAGCACTATTTGCAGACAATATGATAGTATACTTAAGCGACCCAAAAAATTTCACCAGGGAACTCCTACAGCTGATAAACAACTTCAGCAAAGTGACCGGATTAAAAAATCAACTCAAGCAAATCAGTAGCCTTCCTATACTCATAGGTTAAGCAGGCTGAGAAAGAAATAAGAGAAGTGATACCCTTCACAATAGCCACAAACAATATAAAGCATCTTGTTGTAACTCTAATGAAACAAGTGAAAGATCTGTATGACAAGAACTTCAAGACTCTGAAGAAAGAAAATGAAGAAGACTTCCGAAGATGGAAAAAAATCTTCCATGCTCATGGATTGGCAGGATTAATATAGCAAAAATGACCATCTTGCCAAAAGCAATATACAGATTCAATATAATCCCTATCAAAATCCCAACTCAATTCTTCATAGAATTATAAAGAACAATTTAAAAATTTATCTGAATAACAGAAAACCCAGGATATCTAAAACTATTCTTAAGAGTAAAACAACTTCTGGGGAAATATGTATCCCAGACCTCAAGCTGCACTACAGAGCAATAGTCTTCAAAACTGCATGGTATTGGTACAGTGACAGGCATGTAGGTCAATGGAACTGAACTGAAGACCCAGAAGTGAATCCACACTCCTATGGTTACTTGATCTTTGACAAAGGAGCTAAAACAATCCAGTGAAAAAAAATAGCCTTTTCAACAAATGGTGCTGGTTCAACCGGAGGTCAACATTCAGAAGAATGCAAATTGATCCATTCTTATCTCCTTGCACTAAGCTCAATTCCAAGTGGATCAAGGACCTCCACATAATACCAAACACACTGAAATTAATAGAAAGAAAATTAGCAAAGAACGTTGAATATATGGACACAGGGGAAAATTTCCTGAACAGAACACCAATAGATTATACTCTAAGATCATGAATTGACAAATGGGAGCTCATAAAGTTACAAAGTTTCTGTTAGGCAAAGGACACTGTCAAAAGGACAAAGCAGCAACCAACAAACTGGGAAAAGATCTTTACCAACCCTACATCCAACAGAGGATGTATATCCAAATTGTACAAAGAACTTAAGAAGTTAGACCGCAGAGAGTCAAATGACCCTATTAAAAATGGGGTACAGGGCTAAACAAAGAGTTCTCACCTGAAGAATATCTAATGGCTGAGAAGCACCTAAAGAAATGTCCAACATCCTTGGTCATTAGGGAAACGCAAATCAAAACAACCCTGAGATTCCATCTCACACCAGTCAGAATGGCTAAGATCAAAAACACAGGAGGCAGCAGTTGTTGGCTAGGATGTGGAGAAAGAGGAACACTCCTCCACTGCTGGTGGGATTGCAAGCTGCTACAACCACTCTGGAAAGCAGTCTGGCAGTTCCTCAGAAAACTGGGCATGACACTCCCAGAGGGTCCTGCTATACCACTCCTGGGCATATATCCAGAGGCTTCTCTGCATGCAATAATGACAAATGCTCCAGTATGTTCATAGCAGCCTTATTTATAATAGCCAGAAGCTGGAAAGAACCCAGATGTCACTCAACGGAGGAATGGATTCAGAAAATGTGGTATATTTACACAATGGAATACTACTCTGCAATTAAAATCAATGAATTCACGAAATTCCTAGGCAAATGGTCAGAACTGGAAAATATCATCCTTAGTGAGGTAATCCAATCACAAAAGAACACACATGGTATGCAGTCACTGATAAGGGGATATTAACCCAGAATCTCAGAATACCCTAGACACAATTCACATATCAATAGATTTCCAAGAAGATGGAAGGAGAGACCCCTGTTCCCGGAAAGACTGGATGTAGGGGAATACCAGGACAGAGGTGAGAGGGGGTTGAATGGGGAGCAGGGGGAAGGAAGAGGGCTTATGGGACTTTCAGAGAGGGAGGAAAAGGAAAAGGGATATCATTTGCAATGTAAATAAAAAAATATAGAAAATTTTAGAAAAGTATTATAAAAACTTTCTGAGGAAAAAAAGATTTTGAATTCTTTATTCGTTTTGAGTCTCAGACCCTTATCACACTTTATGGAAGGCCAAGACTTAATGATACTCTTCACCCTGTGTTTCCCACTTCACTTGTTCTTTAGAGGAACTTTCTCTTGTCAAGAAATTGCCCTAAGGGCTAGCTGTGTTTCAAAGCTATCACCAATTATCAGGGCCTAAATCTAGGTGTAAGACCTTTGTTATTGATATGGAGTCTATTGACTGGTCAATAGTGGTGAATAAACATCTACATCTCTGCCTTTTTATTGAAATATAGGTCATTTATTTCATACCTCCAGCTGCAATTTGCCCTTCTCAGATCTCTGATAATGTGGAATGCATCTGCCTAAGATATATTGTTAGATGAAAGGTGGAAACCCCAAAATGCCAGTGCTGCTAACAATGTACTTAACAGAAGCACATGGAGAAGGTAAATAGAAGGCCAGTCATTGGACAAAATGAAACTGAAATTCAGAAATTCCCCAAAATCTCATGAGGGCAGTTTATATTTAACAGAAAAAAATAGATATTATATGGTGGGTTTCTTTTCACAACTGCACAGCTTGAATTATCTTAGTCACCTGTCATAGTCTCTGTCAAATAATGTTAATGATACTGTTGGCCATTTTGATTTTTTTCTTATTCCCATGAGAAATATCCATGGCAGTATGATTCGCAACAACCTTTCTTTTCACCCATACATGGGTTCAATCGGTGGTTTTATTGTTCCTTTGCTTATAAAAGTAAATTAAAATATCTGGTAAATGTAGCTTTATCTGGGGCTCAAACTATACATCTTTTCCTTATTACCTGAGTACATGGAATAATTTCTCACAAAACTGCATACTTTTAGAACAGATTCAATTTACTTCCCAATGTGTCTTTTATATACTCTTTTGAGATTAGGTATATTTTTATTTTTCCTGTCAAAATGCATCTTTGTAGTATGGATGAATGTCCTCTTAACAGTATCTGAAAAGTTAAAGATGACCAGAATTAACAAAATTGGTTTATTTTGCATTTTAAAATGTAAAAGAATAAAAAGTGAGTGAAAAATTGAAAATTGTTCAAACCAGACACTTAAAAGTACTCAAAAAAACCTGCCAAACTTTATGTTTCCTAGGTGACAATACAGAACATCATAATTATCATAATGTTTGCCCATAGAATGATATATGAAAATATTATAAACACAGAACAAGTCTCTGGCATGCCAACATTTTTCCCTCTTATGTTTTAGTGTCTTGAACAGATTTAGAAGTCATATAGTATTTCACAGTAGTTCTCAGAATAAATGACTGTTTAAGTGTCACAGGTTTCAATTTTAGCCTATATTTTCATGAATATATTTATGTATATATGATTTGAGAATGTCACATTTATGGACATTAATTAAGAAAGTATGTTGATGGAAGATAAATTAGAATGCAGCATGATAGAATCTGAGAATATTCAAAACGTAGATTAAATGTTCCTATTCTTCTGCAAGTAATTTAGTTGAGAATATGATGGAAAGAATGAATAGAGAAACCTTAAAACACAAATAGGTAACTCTGAAAAATTGTGTTACATTTTGTGTTGCGCCTTTAAACCTGAAATGTTATAAAGTGCATTCTTGTTAACTTGAAAGGTACTATAGTGCTTGATGCCTTCATTTTTAATAATTGGTGCATTCCAATCTTAGTGAGTTTAACCTAATGGCTTCCTTGCAGTAATAATCGAAATGTCTTTTCCAACAGTGATGGCATGAAATACTAAGAATTCTATTTGGTGAATACCTATGCGTCATTAGACATGACTGGATCAATAGAATTCGTTGACACATTGTCAACTGCTTAAAAAAACACTCTTATAAGTCTCAAGAAACCAGGAGAGTAGTTTGATCCTTAAGAAAATGTACCTATTTAATACCATGCGAATTAATTAGAAATGATTGTAATGGTTACAGTCCTCTCCACTTCTAAATTCTGACATCTTCAATGCTTCATGATATATTTATAAAGGATATCAGGCCTCCATGAATAGTTTATGTTCATATATATTAATTTCTGCATGTAACAAATGAATTTGTGAGAGAGCAAAAATGGGTTTGGGAAGGGGTTGGGAAAAATCAAGAGAAATTAGAAATGATGCAATTACATTATAATCTTAAAAATATAAGAAAAAATAACTCACTGCATACAAAATGAACATATAAGGTTTGAAATAAAAGGTGAACATGGAATGACATGCAAAATAGTAAAAAACAAACATCTTTAGAACATAAAATCTGAAATTATAATAAATGTCTATCAAGTGCATCAAACTTAACTTCTTGAGATGTCAGCAGAAGAAATAGAAATTATATCAGATATGTTATATGGAAAACTTAATTATCTACAAGCTATATCAATCATTTAATAATATTACACATATCAAATCTCCCACTGCTTCATTTAGTTGAAGGTATGTGTTTTACATTTGTATTATCACTACAAGTTAAATGTCAATAGGGTAAAAGTAAGTTTCATCCTCAGATAGAAAGTGTTATACATTTTCAGTGTATTCACATTTGTCCTTTGTCTTGCACATTACTACTAATAAATCCTGAGAGATTTGAATAGATTGAAGGATAATTATTGGCTCTGTGAATTGAGAATCAAAATCGCATAAATACTCACAGCATGTTCCAGCTCAAAAATTTAACAGTTTAACTCAGAATAACTTTTATTTATGTTTAATTCTCCTTTCATCATCAGATGCTTGGTAAGTGTCATGATTGACTATCTTTCACCCAGGACTGAACACAGTACTTGGGCTATCATCACACATGCACCAAGAGTGCAAAAGTGTGTATGTCACCTGTGTTTATTCCTGAATGGAAATAATATTGAGACTAGTATGTGGTACACTATACATGATAGAACAGAGAGTCATCAGTATCTTCACTTTTGTTAATAGAACAATAAGATATGTGCTGTGAGGTGATCAGAGTGGGAAATGTCTCAATGAGAAAAGTTTCATCTCAAAGTGCTATTAAATTTATTGCATTAGTTAAGCTTATTAAGCTTGTGTACTAGTTAAGAGAATTTTTATATACTGTTTAGTAGTTTTCATTTGTTTATTCTAAGTTCTGTAAGAATATTTTAAAACAAAACATGAAATTGGTGTCTCTCAATATTGTCTGCTCTTGAGTACAGATATTGTGAACCTGGTGATAAAAAATATA
Source organism: Tokudaia tokunoshimensis (assembly GCA_036184795.1). Lineage (NCBI taxonomy): Eukaryota > Metazoa > Chordata > Mammalia > Rodentia > Muridae > Tokudaia > Tokudaia tokunoshimensis. Next base: position 19,258,045 of record BTHU01000008.1, read on the forward strand.
ATAATAATAATAGGAATGAAATATTAAGAATCATTGAATGAGATATTGCATAACAAATTATATTATAGCATGTAGCAAGCTGAAATAGGAAGATTTTGAGTTTCATGTCAATCTTATACCATGGAATTTGAAAGTAAACTTGGACTATATCGCCAGCAGTTGTAGAAAATAAAGACAAAAATGAATGAATATAGAAACTTTTCCCAGGGCTTCAAAATATCAAACTATAAATTTAATTTAAGCTTGTACAGACACACTCACACACACACACACAATTCATACCTTAAAAACAATATTTATACATATATATATAAATATTTTCATCATGTTCATTTGACATTGGAAGCATATTTTCATGTACCATTTTTGTTTCTTAAACGTTGAGATTTTAGTATAATTAGAACATTTTACCTTGCTTTTCTTCCCTCTAAATACTCACATGAAGCCTTCCTTATGCTTCCTCAGTTGGTTTCTTTTATTCATTAACTGCTATTGCATGCATATATGTCTACCTCATAACTATTTGCTTCTGATTATTACCTGTTCAGTTTGTATAATATTACTTGTATGTATTGTTTTAGGTTGAATATTTTTGTAATTTTTACCATTTGTTACAGTACAAAAGGGTGATAGTAGGTTAAATAGAGATAGTAAGATTCCATGTCCTATACTTCTAAGAGTGGTCTGTTCTACAAATTCAACCACAAATTCACCTTCTCTGCATTTCTAGGCAAAATTTATAGGCATTATGCTCTTCCTGCTGTGTCACTGATATAAAATATAATAGCACTGTAGGTGTAATTCTTGTATTAGTTACAAGAACAGTGGCCATAACATGGGCTTGAAGAGTGACCAGAAAGTTAAGAAAGAATAACTCATACCAAATTTGTAACTAGTCCACAATTCTTTATTTTACCTACACTATTATTGCATCATTTATTTCTGACAACTCCTTGCCATACATACACTGCAAACTCTGGGAACTATAAAATCACAGGTTTGGGTTCTATACTGAGGAAATAGATAACTTTTAGAAGGATCTAAACAGAAGACTCAGTAGTTGAGCTGTTTGCTACACACGATGAGAACCTGAGTTTGATTACCAGCATTCATCCCAAATATTTGGGTATGGTGGAGTGTGTCTGTAACATTAGAACTAGGTAAATAGACAAAAGTACATCTTTTGATTTGACAACCCAGCCAGTTTTTCCCAATTGAGACCCAGAATAAGTGAAAGACTCTGTCTTAAAATGTAAAATAAAGGGTAAGCAAGTTGACTCCTTACCAATGTGGCATTTTCACACACACATACACACACACACACACACACACACACACACAAACAACATTAATCTAAAAAAGTTTGAAAACACTTGGAAATTTCTAACTGTATTTGAGAAGTTCTGCTCATAGCATATGAATTTAAGGAAACTGAGAAATTTTTTTATAGAGATGTTAAATTTTAATTAATTTGTTAAACTAATTTAATCCAAAAAGTTTTTTAAAAGGTAACAGTTTTCTTGTAGTCAAATTGAAAAGTGTAATTTTAAATCTCATATGTGACATGTTACCAGTGGGGTATTAGGCAAATGATTATTATCGCTTCAATTCAGTTTTGACATCCTGGTTGACTCCAGATGTTATAGCACTAAGTAGATTTGAAAATTACTGCAAAAAGCTTGTTACTTGAACAAATAACAGATTAAATTAAATATAGTCATATATCAAGGTTGGCAAGTACCATATCATTCACCAAAATACTATGATTTGAAGCTCCATCTGGCTCCACCCATTTTGCTTATTTTTCTCAATTTGCTACGGACAAACATTTTAATTTCATTGTCATTTGCATGTATCCTAAACAGGTCTGCAATGGTTGAATTGCAGCACAAGCAAATACTACTTTTTTTCTGTCCTGTCTGTCAGGAGTATAATTTTCTTTTTCTTTTTCTTTTTATTTTTTTTTACATATTTTCTTTTTTTTATTTCCTATATTTTTTATTTACATTCCCAATGATTTTCCCTTTCCCGGTTCTCCCCTCCCCGAAAGTCCCATCAACCCTCTTCACTCTGCCTGTTCCCCATTCAACCCCCTCCAGATTCTCTGTCCTGGTATTCCCCTACACTGCTACATCCAGTCTTTCCAGGACCAGGGGTCTCTCCTTCCTTCTTCTTGGAAATCAATTGATATGTGAAAATACTTTTCTTATATATATTTCATTTGTTGCTTGAGAAAAGGTTTCACAGTATCACTGAGGTTGGACATATATATATATATATATACATATATATACTTACATATACATATATGTATGTATATGTACATACATATACATATATATACATACATATATATATATATATATATATATATATATATATATATAAATATACTTACATTCCAAATGATTTCCCCTTTCCAGTTTCCTCCCTCCACGAAAGTCCCATAAGCACCCTTCCCTCCCCATGTTCCCCATTCAACCCCTCTCGCTTCTCTGTCCTGGTATTTCCCTACATCCAGTCTTTCCAGGACCAGGGGTCTCTCCTTCCATCTTCTTGGAAATCTATTAATATGTGAATTGTGTCTTGGGTATTCTGAGATTCTGGGTTAATATCCCCTTATCAGTGACTGCATACCGTGTGTGTTCTTTTGTGACTGGGTTACCTCACTGAGGATGATATTTTCCAATTCTGACCATTTGCCTAAGAATTTCATGAATTCATTGATTTTAATTGCAGTGTAGTATTCCATTGTGTAAGTATACCACATCTTCTGAATCCATTCCTCTGTTGAGGGCCATCTGGGTTCTTTCCAGCTTCTGGCTGTTATAAATAAGACTGCTATGAACATAGTGGAGCATGTGTCCTTATTGCATGCAGGGGAAGCCTCTGGGTATATGCCCAGGAGTGGTATAGCAGGATCCTCCCAGAAGGTTATGCCCAGTTTTCTGAGGAACCACCAGACTGCTTTCCAGAATGGTTGTACCAGCTTGCAATCCCACCAGCAGTGGAGGAGTGTTCATCTTTCTCCACATCCTTGCCAACAACTGCTGTCTGCTGTGTTTTTAATTTTAGCCATTCTGACTGGTGTGATGTGGAATCTCAGGGTTATTTTGATTTGCATTTCCCTAATGACTAATGATGTTGAACATTTCTTTAGGTGCTTCTCAGCCATTAGATATTCTTCAGCTGAGAACTCTTTGTTTAGAGCTCTGTACCCCATTTTTTAATATGGTCATTTGGTTCTCTGGAGTCTAACTTCTTGAGGCTGGATTTAAATGCATGATTATCTTACATCAGTTTGTTTGTGGTAAAATTACAATCCTTTATAATCACACCCAGACAACTACATTGATAGCAATGATAGTTATAATTGTAACTAAATAAAACAATATTAAAGTCATATGGGTTTATAACGGCTTAACACCAAAGAAGAATGAAAAGTGATCCAAGGCATCTAGTCTTGAATTTTGCAAATATTTAAGATTCTGTGGATTACTGACTGTGGGAAAGCAAACAGGAAAAAGGATTCCACTAGACCTGGGTTTTCATGTTTGTCATGTTACCTTCATTAAAATCTTATTAGTGAGCAATGTCTGTAGCTATCTACATCAGTAGAGTCCTTTATACACTCTGAGTCAGAATGCAAAATGACAACATAAACACTTCTAAAACACATATGGAAAATTTGACTTCTTTCATATAGATTTCATTTCACTAATGTCATCTTAACTTGAAACTATATTTATCTCAAATTTATTGAATGCTTTTTTGGGTGTCATGCTCTGTTTTTGTTCAGAAGATTTAATCAGTATGCCTATTGTAGAAATAACTAAATTACTCATGTGTGATATTTTCTGTTTATTATCACTTAATCTTTTATCAAAATTTAATATTCTGGAAGTTTACAATAATTATTTCATATACATTATACTCATTATTGTGTGCCATTGTGCCATTAAATCATGTCTAACTATTTTAGAAGAAATAAATTCTTGGCCTTTAAAAATTAACATAACTTAATTTAAAGAAAATACTATTGTCCTTTAAGAAATGACAGAATTGAAAAGATCATAAGATATCATAACAAATCTGAACTAAAACTCAAGATAAAGTTTTGGCTCCAATGTGTTCACATGTTCTTCCATTGCACATTAGTGGGCTCCTTCTAATGCACAAAACAAAAGAAAAAGGGAAAACAAATCTATCATCAAAGCTTTGTTTAGACATATTTCCTAATATGTTTTCTTTTACCAGATTACAACACATATCAATGAAAGAACAAAATGTGAACTCAGTCCTAGTTCTTCCCTTGAGATCATGTAACATTTCAAGATTATGATCTAGCAAGGCAGGTATTTGAGAGAGCTATATAACTCACATACCAGTCTAGCATGTGCCGGGTTTTGAAATCAGATGTTACTTATACCAAAAAGAAAGAATGAAAAGAAAGAAAGAGGTCTAAACAAGCAAAATATAGAGTAATAGTTTGAAAATAATATTAAAAAAAGAAAAAACAAAATGTTGTAGCTAAGCATAGTAACACATGCCTTTATCTCTTAGTAGAACTTGCCTTACTAAAGCAGGATTGTAAGTGGGATGGCAATGTGAAATTATAAAAACAATATACCACATCATCTCCTATATTCAACTGTAGAATTGAATGGACAAAAGCAAAGATTGTAGGCAAGGGAACCAGCAGAATCTGTGAGAAGGAAGGGCTAGGGAAGGCAGTTGAGAATGTTTATGTGCAAAGTATAGTATTACATATTTTGCAATGTTGTGTAATGAAATTTGTTATATTGTTTACCAACTATAAAGTGAAAGAAAATATTGCTTAATCATTTTTACTTTATTGATTTACAACACCTCCAGAATGAAGTATAGCATACCTTGTGCTACAAACAAAAATAATAAATATTTACTGAACTTTGAAAATATTGCTGAAAGTTTATATATTTATGCACATTTGAGAATATTTTACATGATAATTTTCACAGGTTTGCAGGCATTAAATCTCAACATGAGTTCCAAAATTTAAAAATGTAAATCTAAGAAGCTATATGAAACATGTAGAATATAAATTTCTGTGTTACTAACAACAGTTGACAGAACTACAATCAAGGTTTCATTTTTTATTGAATATAATCTTCATTTACATGTCAAATGGTAAAACCTTTCCAGGTTTCCCTCAAAACATTCAACCCCTCCTCCCACCCCCTGCCTCCAAGTATATGCCAGTCCACTATAGCCACTCCCAACTCTCCCCACCCCCCTTGATTTCCCTTGTTTGTGCATCTATTGAGCCTTCACAGGAATAAGGACCTCTCCTCCCACTGATGCCATACAAGGCATTCCTCTGCCACATATTTGACTGGAACCATGTGTACACCTTGGTTGCTGGTTTAGTCCCTGGGAGTCCTGGGGTTCTGGGTGGCTGACATCATTGTTCTTCCCATGGGGCTGTAAAACCACTCAGCTGCCCCAGACCACCCTCCAACTCCTCCTTTGGGGACCCCATGCCCAGTCCAATGGTTGGCTGCTAGAATCTGCCTCTGTGTGTGTAATGCTCTGCAGGGCCCCTCTTGAGACAACCATGACATGCTCCTTTTGTTATGCTCTTTTGTTTTACATAGTAGTGTCGGGCTTTGGCAACTGTTTATTAGGTGAATCCTCAAGTAGGGCAGACTCTGAGTGGCCTTTACTTCAGTCTCTGCTCCACACTTTTTCTCCATAATTACTCTTCTGAGTACTTTGTTCCCTTTCTCAGAGGAACCAAAGCACCCTCACTTAAGTCTTCCTTCTTCATGAGCTTCCTGTGCTGGGTGAATTGTAACTTGTTTATTTTGAGCTTTTTGGCTAATATCCACTTATCAGTGAGTGCATACCATGTGCGTCCTTTTGTGATTGGGTTACCTCACTTAGGATGACACTTTCCATTTCCATCCATTTGTCTAAGAATTTCATGAATTCATTGTTTTTAGCAGCTGAATTATGTGTACATATACCACAGTTTCTGTATCCATTCCTCTATTGAAGGACATCTGGGTTCTTTCCAGCTTCTGGCTATTATAAATAAGGCAGCTATGAACATAGTGGAGCATGTGTACCTATTACATGTTGGAGCATCTTCTGGATATAACTGGGTTCTCAGGTAGTAGTACTATGTCTAATTTTCTGAGGAATTGCCAAACTGATTTCCAGAGTGGTTTTACCAGATTGCAGTTCCACCAACAATGGAGGAGTGTTCCTCTTTCCCAACATCTTCTCCAGCATCTGCTGTCCCCTGAGTTTTTCATCTTAGCTATTCTGACTGGTGTGAGGTGGAATCTCAGGGATGTTTTGATTTGCATTTCCCTGATAACTAAGGATGCTGAATATTTCTTTTTTTTTTTTATTTTATTTTTTGATTTACATTCCAAATCACTTCCCCTTTCCCGTTTCCTCCCTCCCCGAAAGTCCCATAAGCCCCCTTCCCTCCCTCTTTTCTCCATTCAACCCCCTCTCGTTACTCTGTCCTGGTGTTCCCCTACATCCAGTCTTTCCAGGACCAGGGGTCTCTCCTACCATCTTTTTAGAAATCTATTGATATGCGGATTGTGTCTAGGGTATTCCGAGATTCTGGGTCAATATCCCCTTATCAGTGACTGCATACCATGTGTGTTCTTTTGTGATTGGGTTACCTCACTAAGGATGATATTTTCAAGATCTGACCATTTGCCTAGGAATTTCGTGAATTCATTGTTTTTAATTGCAGAGTAGTATTCCATTGTGTAGATATACCACATCTTCTGAATCCATTCCTCCGTTGAGGGACATCTGGGTTCTTTCCAGCTTCTGGCTATTATAAATAAGGCTGCTATGAACATAGTGGAGCATGTGTCCTTATTGCATGCAGGTAAAGTCTCTGGGTATATGCCCAGGAGTGGTATAGCCGGATCCTCTGGGAGTGTCATGACCAGTTATCTGAGGAACCGCAGACTGCTTTCCAGAGTGGTTGTACCAGCTTGCAATTCCACCAGCAGTGGAGGAGTGTTCCTCTTTCTCCACATGCTCGCCAACAACTGCTGTCTCCTGTGTTTTTGATCTTAGCCATCCTGACTGGTGTGAGATGGAATCTCAGGGTTGTTTTGATTTGCATTTCCCTAATGACTAAGGATGATGAACATCTATTTAGGTGCTTCTCAGCCATTAGATATTCTTCAGGTGAGAACTCTTTGTGTAGCTCTGTACCCCATTTTTTAATAGGGTTACTTGCCTCTCTGGAGTTTAACTTCTTGAGTTCTTTGTATATAGTGGATATTAGCCCTCTGTCGGATGTAAGGTTGGTAAAGATCATTTCCCAGTTAGTTGGTTGCCGCTTTGTCTTTTTGACAGTGTCTTTTGCCTTGCAAAAACTTTGTAATTTAATGAGGTCCCATTTGTCTATTCTTGATCTTAGAGCATAAGCTATTGGAGTTCTGGTCAGGAAATTCTCCCCTGTGCCCATATGTTCAAGGTTCTTCCCTAGTTTCCCTTCTATTAGTTTCAGTGTGTCTGGTTTTATGTGGAGATCTTTGATCCACTTAGAATTGAGCTTAGTGCAAGGAGATAAGGATGGGTCAATTTGCATTCTTCTGCATGTTGACCTCCAGCTGAGCCAGCACCATTTGTTGAAAAGGCTATCTTTTTTCACTGGATGGTTTTAGCTCCTTTGTGAAAGATCAAGTGACCATAGGAGTGTGGATTCATTTCTGGGTCTTCAATTCTGTTCCATTAATCTACATGTCTGTTACTGTACCAATACCATGCAGTTTTTAACACTATTGCTCTGTAGTACAGCTTGAGGTCTGGGATACTGATTCCCCCAGAGGTTCTTTTACTCTTGAGAATAGTTTTAGCTATTCTGGGTTTTCTGTTATTCCAGATGAATTTTTGAATTGCTCTTTCTAACTCTATGAAGAATTGAGTTGGGATTTTGATGGGGATTGCATTGAATCTGTGTATTACTTTCGGTAAGATGCTCATTTTTACTATATTAATCCTGCCAATCCATGAGCATGGCAGATTTTTCCATCTTCTGAGGTCTTCTTCAATTTCTTTCTTCAGAGACTTGAAGTTCTTGTCATACAGATCTTTCACTTGTTTGGTTAGAGTCACGCCAAGATACTTAATATGGTTTGTGGCTATTGTGAAGGGTATTATTTCTCTTACTTCTTTCTCAGCCTGCTTATCCTTTGAGTATAGGAAGGCTTCTGACTTGCTTGAGTTGATTTTATATCCGGCCACTTTGCTGAAGTCGTTTATCAGCTGTAGGAGTTCTCTGGTGGAGTTCTTTGGGTCGCTTAAGTATACTATCATATCGTCTGCAAATAGTGATAGTTTGACTTCTTCCTTTCCAATTTGTATCCCTTTGACCTCTTTTTGTTGTCTAATTGCTCTAGCTAGAACTTCAAGTACTATATTGAAAAGATATGGAGAGAAAGGGCAGCCTTGTCTAGTCCCTGATTTTAGTGGGATTGCTTCAAGTTTCTCTCCGTTTAGATTGATGCTGGCTACCGGTTTGCTGTAAATTGCTTTTACTATGTTTAGATATGGGCCTCGAATTCCTGATCTTTCCAAGACCTTTAGCATGAAAGGATGCTGAATTTTGTCAAATGCTTTCTCAGCATCTAATGAGATGACCATGTGGTTTTTTTCTTTGAGATTGTTTATGTAGTGGATTACATTGATGGATTTCCTTATATTGAACCATCCCTGCATCCCTGGGATGAAGCCTACTTGATCGTGGTGGATGATCGTTTTGATGTGTTCTTGGATTCGGTTGGAAAGAATTTTATTGAGGATTTTTGCATCGATATTCATGAGAGAGATTGGCCTGAGATTCTCTTTCTTTGTCGGATCTTTGTGTGCTTTTGGTATTAGTGTAATTGTGGCTTCATAGAACGAGTTGGGTAGTGTTCCTTCTGTTTCTATTTTGTGGAACAGTTTGAAGAGTATTGGTGTTAGGTCTTCTTTGAAGGTCTGATAGAATTCTGCACTAAAACCATTTGGACCTGTGCTTTTTTTGGTTGGAAGACTTCCAATGACAACTTCTATTTCTTCAGGGGTTATAGGACGGTTTAGATGGTCTATTTGATCCTGATTTAATTTTGGTACTTGGTATCTGTCAAGGAAATTGTCCATTTCCTCAAGATTTTCTAGTTGTGTTGAATACAGGTTTTTGTAGTAGGATCTGATGATTTTTTGAATTTCCTCAGTTTCTGTTGTTATCTCTCCCTTTTCGTTTCTTATTTTATTAATTTGGATACTATCTCTGTGCTTTCTGGTTAGTTTGGCTAAGGGCTTATCTATCTTGATGATTTTCTCAAAGAACCAACTCCTCGTTTTGTTGATTCTTTGTATGGTTTTATTTGTTTCTACTTGATTGATTTCAGCCCTGAGTTTGATGATTTCCTGCCTTCTACTCCTCTTTGGTGTATTTGCTTCTTTTTGTTCCAGGGCTTTCAGGTGAGCCATTAAGCTGTTAGTGTATGCTGTCTCCCGTTTCTTTTTGGCGGCACTCAGGGCTATGAATTTTCCTCTTAGCACTGCTTTCAATGTGTCCCATAAATTAGGGTATGTTGTGCCTTCATTTTCATTAACTTTCAAAAAGTCTTTGATTTCTTTCTTTATTTCCACCTTGACCAAGTTATCATTGAGTAGAGCATTGTTCAGCCTCCATGTGTACGTGGGTTTTCTTTTGTTTTTGTTGCCATTGAAGACCACCCTTATTCCATAGTAATCTGATAGGAGGCATGGGATTATTTCTATCTTCTTGTATCTGTTGAGGTCTGATTTGTGACCAATTATATGGTCAATTTTGGAGAAGGTACCATGAGGAGCTGAGAAGAAGGTGTATTCTTTAGCTCTAGGATGAAATGTTCTATATATATGTCAGTTAGTTCCATTTGGTCCAAGGCTTCAATTAGATTCACTGTGTCCCTGTTTAGTTTCTGCTTTCCTGAACGATCCATTTCAGAGAGCGGGGTGTTGAAGTCACTCACTATTATTGTGTGCGGTGTGATGTGTGCTTTGAGTTTTAGTAAAGTTTCTTTTACGAATGAGGGTGCCCTTGCATTTGGAGCATAGATATTCAGAATTGAGAGTTCTTGATGGTGGATTTTTCCCTTGATCAGTATGTAATGTCCTTCTGTGTCTTTTTTGATGACTTTAGGTTGAAAATCAATTTTATCCGATATTAGGTTGGCTACTCCACCTCGTTTCTTGGGGCTATTTGCTTGTAAAATTGTTTTCCAGCCTTTTACTCTGAGGTAGTGTTTGTCTTTGACACTGAAGTGCGTTTCCTGCATGCAGCAAAATGCTGGGTCCTGTTTACGAATCCAGTCTGCTAGTCTATGTCTTTTAATTGGGGAATTGAGACCATTGATATTAAGAGAGATTAAGGCATAGTGATTATTGCCATCTGCCATTCTTGACGCTATCTTTATGTTTGAGTGGTTATCTACTTTTGGGTTTGATTCAAGAAGGTTATTATCTCATTTTTTCCAGGGTGTTGTTTCTCTCCCTGTATTGGAGGTTTCCACCTATTATCCGTTGCAGGGCTGGATTTGTGGAAAGATATTGTGAAAATTTGGTTTTATCATGGAATATCTTGGTCTCTCCATCTATGGTGATTGAGAGTTTTGCTGGGTATAGTAGTCTAGGCTGGCATTTGTGCTGTCTTAGTGTCTGCATGAGATCTGCCCAGGATCTTCTGGCTTTCATAGTCTCTGGTGAGAAGTCTGATGTGATTCGGATAGGTCTTCCTTTGTATGTTACTTGGCCCTTTTACTGCTTTTAGTATTCTTTCTTTGTTTAGAACATTCGGTGTTTTGATTATTATGTGACGGGAGGTATTTCTGTTCTGGTCCTGTCTGTTTGGAGTTCTGTAGGCTTCTTGTACGTTCATCGGCATCTCTCTCTTTAAGTTAGGGAAGTTTTCCTCCATAATTTTGTTGAAGATGTTTACTGGCCCTTTAAGTTGCAAATCTTCACTCTCATCTATACCTATAATCCTTAGGTTTGGTCTTCTCATTGTGTCCTGGATTTCCTGGATGTTTTGGGTTACACATTTTTTTGCATTTTGCATTTTCTTTGACTGTTGAGTCGATGCTTTCTATGGAGTCTTCAGCACCTGAGATTCTTTCTTCCATCTCTTGTATTCTATTGTTTATGTTCGCATCTATGACTCCTGATTTCTTCCCAAGGTTTTCTATCTCCAAAGTTGTCTTCCTTTGTGATTTCTTAGTTGTTTCTACTTCCTTTTTTAGTTCCTGGATGGATTTGCTGAGATCCTTCACTTGTTTGTTTGTATTTTCCTGTATTTCTTTAAGGTATTTTTGCATTGCCTCTTTCAGGATTTCTTCCTGATGACCCACGTTCTCCTGCATTTCTCTGAGTGATTTTTGTGTTTCCTCCTCATGGGAATCCATCTATTGATCCATTGTCTCCTGCATTTCTTTAAGCAGTTCTCGTGTTTCCTTTGTAAGGGCATCTAACCGTTGATTCATTTCTTTAAGCAATTTTTGTGTTGCCTCCTTATGGGCATCCATCTGTTGACCCATATTCTGCATTTCTTTATGCAAATTTTGTGATTCCTTTGTGAGTGCATCTACCCGTTGATTCATCTCGTTAAGCGATTTTTGTGTTGTCTCCTTGTGCGCCTCCATCTTTTGATCCATGTTCTCCCGCATTTCTCTAAGCGATTTTTGTGTTTCCTTTGTAAGGGCTTCTAACCGTTGATTCATGGTCTCCTGTAACTCTTTATGAGATTTATTTGTGTCCTTCTTGTGATCCTCTAATAGCATCATGAGAAGTGATTTTAAATCCAGATCTTGTCTTTCGGGTGTGGTGGGGTATCCAGGACTTGCTGCTGTTGGAGAGTTGGGTTCGGATGGTCCCACATTACTTTGATTTCTGTTAGTAACATTCCTACGTTTGCCTTTTGCCATCTGGATACCTCTGGTGTTAGTTGGTCCTGCTGCCACTGGCTGTTGGTTGGACCTCCTGTGAGCCTGCAAAGCTATTTCTGCCGCCCCTGGATTACCAGGATTCCCCTGGCACCGATTTCTGGTGCCTGCCTGCTCCTGAGTGACTTTGGAGCCCTAATGTGCCTTGCCCCAAGTGATCTTATATTAGGGAGGCCTTGCACATCAAAAGGCTCAGCCTAGTGGATTCCTGGAGCAGAGGTCACCAAAGGGAGGCTGGTAGGCACCTGCCCTGTGCAGGGGTTAGTGATCTCTCCTAGGAGGGAGAGGGGGCGTCCCTCTGCCAGGCAGAAGACCCGCAGCAGAGCTGGCGCGCTGGTTACTGCAGATCCGCCCCGCACTTGGGAGCCGCATACACACAAGCTGCCCGAGACCCAAGCGATATTATGCCAGTCTGTCTCAGAACCTGGCTGTCCCAACTTCCCAGTCACTGGAGCAAAGATGGCGGAGTGCAATCTGCACTCTCTCCGTGGTGCAGCTCACCTGCAGACGCGATGGCCTGCCGATCTGGCACCCAGACGACCACAGCGCTGACCCGTTCTTGGGCACAGACGGAAGCCCCAGCAGGCCGTGTCCCAAGTGATGTTATATTGGGGATAGGGAGCTTGGGGTACCTGTCACTTCAGTGCAGTCTGCGGGAACAGAGGTCGCGGAAGGAAAGCTGGTAGGCTCCCGCCCAGTGCGGGGTCCCTCTGCCAGGCTGAAGTCCCACAGCGGAGCTGGCGCGCTGGTCACTGCAGATCCGCCCCGCACTTGGGAGCCACATACACACAAGCCGCCCGAGACCCAAGTGATATTATGCCTGTCTGTCTCAGAACCTGGCTGTCCCAACTTCCCAGTCACTGGAGCAAAGATGGTGGAGTGCAATCTCGATGCTGAACATTTCATTAGACGCTTTAGTGCTATTTGAGTTTCCTCAGTTGAGAACTGCCTGTTTAGCTTTGTACCCCATTTTTAATAGGGTTATTTGATTGTCTAGAGTCTAATTTCTTGAGTTCTTTGTATATATTGGATATTACTCCACTATCGGAAGATGGATTGTTAAAGTTCTTCTTCTAATCTGTTGGTTGTCATTTTATCCTATTGCAAGTCTCCTTTGCCTTACAGAAGCTTTGTGGTTTTATGAGATACCATTTGTTGATTCTTGTTATATGTAGAAACAAGTTTTTGTAACAGTGTCCATTGAAATATTGTAAGAGTAAGCACAACTAAGAAATATAACTAGAGCTAAATTGTACATGAAATAGACTGTTTTGCCTTATTTTCAAAATACCCAAAACAGGCAAGCTTTACTAGAAAAGGAACTTGAGGAGGTCAGAGTTTGCAGTTCATAATTACTAACCTTGTAGCAATGACTTTGATGGGAGTCTCTTAGTAAATGGCAGAAATTGAAGACAAAGTCATAATATGAGTCCTAAAAGTCTGGATTCTCTTACTCTCTACCAAGAGCCTATCTTTATTACTGAAGATTGCCTTTCTTTATCTTCCTTTCCATGCTATCCTATCCTATCCTATCTTATCCTATCCTATCATATCCTATCCTATCCTATCCTATCCTATCCTATCCTATCCTATCCTATCCTATCCTATCCTTTCTCCTCTCCTTTCCCCTTCACTTCCCTGAACTTCTCTTCCCTTTCCTTTGCTACAATTCTTCTTCCTTCCTTTCTTTTTGTCTTCCTTCCTTCTTTTCTCCTTTCTTTCCTTACCCCTTCCCTCCTTTTCTACTATTCTCCATCTTCTATTTAGATTGAGTGTATGTGCTTACATTTACTAGAAATTGAAACTATGTAACTATGTAAGAGAAGCAAAGATCATATACTATGAACCATTTTCTCAATAAATAATTAAATATTTAACATTTCTCATGTATAAATGAATTGTTATGAATTGCTAGGTCACAAAAATACAGGCATGTACCCAGGTGCATATATAGTGCTTAATTCCAACTTTTTTCTTTTACTAAAGATTTCCAAGTTCTATGGAGTTAAAAAAACTTAACAAATAACTTGGAATTCCTTCTTCTTGGACTCTCAGAAGACCCTAAACTGCAGCCCATCTTATTTGTACTATTCCTGCTCATCTACCTGCTCACTGTGCTTGGAAATGTGCTCATCATCTTGGCCATCAGCTCTGACTCCCACCTCCATAGCCCTATGTACTTCTTCCTCTACAACCTTTCATTGTCTGACATGGGTTTCAGCAGCACCACAGTCCCCAAAATGCTGATAAACATGCAGACTCAAAACAAATCCATATCTTATGCAGCCTGTCTAACTCAGGTGTCTTTCTTCTTTCTTTTTGGTGATATGGACAGCTTATTGCTGGCTGTGATGGCCTATGACAGATGGGTTGCCATTTGTCACCCTCTACACTACCATGTCATTCTGAGCCCTCACCTCTGTAGATGTTTAGTCATAGTTTCACTTTCCATTTGTCTTGTGAGTTCACAGGTACACTGCTTGATTGTGTCACAACTAACATTTTGCACTAACATAGAAATCCCTCATTTTTTTTGTGATGTTCCAGAGCTTGTAAAACTGGCTTGTTCTGACACTACTATCAATGACATAATCATGTTTATATTAAGCATCATTGATGGTTTCCTCCCTGCCTCAGGAATATTTTACTCCTACTATAAAATTACTTCCTCTATTTTTAGAGTTCCATCACTGTTAGGGAAATATAAAGCCTTCTCTACCTGTGTATCTCACCTGTCAGTTGTTTGCCTATTTTATGGAACAGGTCTAGGTGCCTACCTTAGTTCAACACTTTCTAGTTCTTCCAGGGAAAGTCTGGGTGCCTCAGTAATATATACCATTGTGGTTCCCATGATAAACCCCTTCATCTACAGCCTGAGGAACAAGGACATCAAGAAAGCCCTTCAAAAAATTGTCAGACAAATAATATAGTGTAACTACCTGCATGATCCTTTAATATATAGTTTTAAGAACTGTGGGTCTCATAACTGATTGAAGTGGCATGAAAATTTAGCAACTGTAAAAATTTCTGATAATAAGATGATCAACAATTAATGTATACACGTAGTAAATCAAGGTGTAAACTGCAGTTTGTGTCTAAGTTAAATGTTTTAATTTCACTATGGCCTAGTTATTTAATATTCAATATTATAAATTAGTATTTCACATGTTTAAGTATGACAAAATACCAAAGAATGTATGCAGAATCAGTATAGATTTAATTTTTCAAATTACAATGCTTTTACTATAAGTACAAAAGAAAACATCATGATTGGGCTGGAGAAATGACCCAGCAGTTAAGAGCACTGATTGCTCTTCTGAAGGTACTGAGGTCAAATCCCAGCAAACACATAGTGGCTCATAGCCATCCAAAATGGGATCTGATGCCTTTTCCTGGGGTGTCTGAAGACAACTACAGTGTACTTACATATAATAAACAAATCTTAAGAAAAGAAAGAAAACATAATGATTTAATTACCGAAGTAAAGGTTCTCAAATATTGCTTAGCATAATATATCAGCATATATGTATGGAATTAATATAAGATAGACTTTTCTGAAAGAATATATAATTTCAAAATTTGATATTTGTATTGATCACTTGAGTTTCATCGAGCAGCTCTTTGTAATGCAAACCTGTGGTGAAGGGAGACTCATTCCTTTTTTATTATAGGTCACGTGATAGCATTTCCCAGTGCTAGGGTTTGTCCCAAACTCAAGCACATATGGGTACCAGTATTTGAACTCAATTGGCTATGACAAAAGAGATATAAAATTGTGCGGAGAACATGTAATGAAGGATTTACTGCAAATGATGAGGTCTAAAGTGCAAATGGGATTTATACACTTATATGTATACATGTATGAACTTGCCAAATATAAGGAAATTTTAAATCACAAAATTTTAGATTGGTATTAAGGCATAATTCATACCAACTCCTGAAATTGTTTTTAATACAATCCTGCCACTTTCTACTTTGTCTTTATATAACATCCTCCTCTGTAGTGAAGTGTATTAGTTCTAAATATTAAATGAGTCTGAGAAAATAACAAATTTATAAATTTGGATATCTATGTTCCATCATGATTTTCTTTTTATTAAAAAATCCCTAAAAATCCCCACATACTATAGAAGGCTAATATCTAAAATATATAAAGAACTCACAAATCTAATCACCAAAAAACAAACAAACTAATCAAAAAATGAAGTATAGAAGTAAATCATGAGTTTACACCTGAGGAATCTCTAATGGCTGAGAAGCAGCTAAAGAAATGTCCAAAGTTCTTAGTGATCAGAGAAATACAAATCAAACCGACACTAAGATTCTTCCTTACTCAAATCAGAATGGTAAAGATTAAAACCACATGTGACAATACAATATGGAGAGGAAGTGGAGAAAGTGGAACACTCCTCCATTGCTAGTGGGATGGAAAATTGTACAACCTCTATGGAAATCAAGCTGGAGGTTCCTCAGAAAATTGGAAATAGATCTACCTGAAGACCCATCTATACCACTCTTGGGACTATATCTAAAAGCTGCCCTACCATGACACCCAGGCATTTGTTCCACTATTTTCAAAACAGCATTATTTATGATAGCCAGAAGCTGGAAACAACCCAGATGACCCAAAACAGAATATTGGATACAGAAAATGTGGCTCATTTACACAACGGAATATTACTCAGCTATGAGGACATCCTGAGTTTTGCAGGCAAAAGGATGGAACTAGAAAATATTATCCTGAGTAGGTAACTCAGACACAAAAGGATATGCATGGTGTGTATTCACTAATAAGAGGATGTTAGCCAAACAAAAAGGAAAAAGTACAGAGTACTCAAAATAAGTCCACAGAACTCAAACAGTTCAACAAGCTGAAGTACCCAAGTGTGAATGCAACAGTCCCACTTGGGAGGAGGAACAAAACAATCATATGTGTCAAGGGAGGGAGGGACCTGGGTGGAAATTGGACACTGGAGGGGAGCGGGGATCTTGATCTGGTATTGGGTGAGGGAAATTACCAAAACCCTGAGGGCCAGCATAAAGTATTGAAATAGGCAATCTCAGGAGATAGGTGGTTGGGAGGACCCTACAGAATGCACCAGAGGCTTGGGACATGAGGGACACTCAGGACTCAAAGGGAGGGACCTCTTATGAAATGCCTGACATAGGGAGAGGGATCTTATAGAGCCCACCTCCAAAAGAAGACTGCATCAAATGAGGGAGAGAGGTCCATCCCACAGTCACAACTCTGAACCATAATTGTTCCTGTCTGAAAGAATTACAGGAATGGAAATGGGGAAGACGCTGAGGAAAAGAAGCTCTAACAACAGGCCCAAAGTTGAATCTAGCTCAGGGGGAGGTCTCAAGGCCTGACACTATGACTGACTATGGAGCACTCACAAAAAGGGATCTAGCATGACTGCACTCCGGAAGACCCAACAGGCAGCTGAAAGAGTCAGATGTGGATATTTGCATCCAACCAATCAAGAGGAGCAGCTGAACCCTGTTGTTGAATTAGGGAAGACTGAAAGAAGCTGACAAGAGCAATCTTGTAGGAGGACCAGCAATCTTAATTAATCTGTACTCCTGAGATCTCTCAAATAATGGACCGCAAAAATAGCAGCATACACCAGTTGATATGAGGCCCCCCAACACACCTACAGTACAGGACTGCTGGGTCTGTGTTCATTCAGAAATGATTCACTGATCCCTATAGAGATTGGAGGCCCAGGGAGTTTAGAGGTCAGGTGGGCTGGATATTGGGGACATCCATGTGGAGACAGGGGTTGGGGAAAAGTTATGTGATGTGGGACAGTCAGATGGTAGATGGGGTAGGGGTAAAAATATGGGGTGTAAAAATAAAGAAATAAATTAATGAAAAGTAAATTTTAAAAAATCTGAAAGACCTATACCTCACTAATATATATATACCCCACTAATATATATATATGTATATATATATATATATCCCACTAATATATATATATATATATATATATATATACATATATTTGATTTTACATTTAATAAATGCTAAAATTTTATGCATGGTGAAGGTTTTTATTGTTATTGTCTAGCAATGCATGTATTTTACTTGATATTATGTTGCATAATAACTTTTAAAATTATGACTGTCAGTGACTTTCAATACATATCTTCCTAGAATTTACTATCACTTCCCATTTTCCCATCATTTTCCTGGTAGTTATTTTTGATCTTCTGCATAGTAACACTTTTCCATACAGAATAAATAAACATTTAAACAGTTTTGCATTTTATATAAAACACATTTGCTTTTTTCACTTCTATTAGAAACCTTTGTTGGTTTCATAGCTTAAATATTCTGAACAGTGCAGGAACAACACTGTTGTACAAATATCTCCATGATATATCAGATATGAGTCCTATGGATAAAAGCTCAGTGATAATATCATTAGGATATATTTAGTATTTGTTGTTTGAGAGTCCTTTATATTACTTTCCACACGGACAGAATATTTTTCCACTAGAACAATATAATTTCATTAAATTATTATTTAACAAATGACTCACCAATATACTGGGTCAACAGGAAGTGAAAGTATCAAGTCTTGAAGACAAGGTAGAGTATTTGGATCATTCATTCAACATCAAATGCACAAAAACCCTCAAGAATAGAACATGCTGAAATTTTTAAATAGCATAAAAAAACCCGATTCTTTGAATAATAGTTATAGATAAAGAGTGTAAGATCAAATTCAGGGACAAAAGGTATCTTCAACAAAATCTTACAAAAAATTCTCCTGTTTAAGCAAGATGTCTATCAAGAGCTAAGAGGCATGTAGAATTTCAAATAAAATGAATAGAAAATAATCTCTACAGGATATCTAAAAATAAAACATGAAGTATATAGAACAAGGAGACGATATTAAATACTGAAAGGAATAAACCACACAGTAATCTAATGACTGGTTTATAAAAATGATACCTGACATAGTAAAAGCAATTTAGAGTAATCCCACAACCAAATCAATGTGATTAAAAAGGAACTCAAGGCATTTAAAAAAATAGGAGGAAGACTAGTATGGGAACTCTTTCCATACACCTTTCTAAAAATATTTTTTATTAGAGATATTCTTAACTTACATTTCAAATGTTGTTCCCTTTCCTGCCCCCCCCCCAAATCTTATAACCCATCTCCTCACCTCCTGTTCCTCACTCAACCCTCTCCCTTTTCCTTGTCCCAGCATTCTCCCACATTTTAACATCAAACCTTTCCAGGACCAAGGGCCTCCCCTCGCTTTGATGTCCAACAAGGCCATCCTCTGCTACCTATGCATCTGGAACCATGGGTAATACCATGCACAATATATACTACATGATGTCAAATTAGAGCAATCTGACAAATGAGTGATATTAAGGGTTAGGAAGTGGAAATGTTGAAGTCAAAACATCTGTATTTGAATGTTGTAGTGGCTATTCCTGGTTGTCAACTTTACTATATCTGAAATGAACTACAATCAAGAATTGGAAGGCTCACTTATGATCCTAATTTGGAGGCTCAGAGATACAAGTTTTTGACCTGGATCTGGCATGGAGATCTGAGAGCATAGTGCCCATTAATTCCAGAAGATTAAATCAAGAAGTTCTCTGAGTTCTAGGTCATCTGGGATTAAAGACAGAGGCATATGCCGTTAATCTGTACCACACCCTCTGCTGGAGACCTATATAAGGACATTGGAAGAAGACTCACTCACTCTTCCTTCCTTGCCTGCTTGCCTCATGGGATTGAGCAACTGTTAGATCCTTGGACTGCCATACACAGCTGCTGTTGACCATTGTTGGGGAGTTGGACTACAGACTGTAACTCATTAACAAATTCCCTGAATATATAGAGACTAGCCATAAGTTCTGTGACTCTAGAGAACCCTGACTAATACAGGAGTGGTTCTAAAGGAGCAGAAGTATAAGGATTAATATTTTAAAAATTTGGAGTTGCTTTGATAATTCATCAGCACCTTCATCTACTGAAACCTCTCCAGATTCTCTTCCTCCTGGGAGCTTGGAGAATATTCATGACCCATGTTTGAAACTATATTTCAAGCTTAAAGAAGGTAATGCCTTTGATTATCTTGATGTATTAGGTGATTCAGTGGTGTACAAAACTTTCTACAAGTTGGGAAAAAATTCAAAAATTGATTTTGGTTGCTCATAGCATCTCATTAAAAAACAATGAAGGAAAGGAAGAAGTTGTGTAAGAAAATCGAACAGTGAGTAAACAATCTAAAAGTTGCTAAGTGTGTCCTTGAAGAGAATCTTCTTTCTAGCAGCCAATGAACTCAAGTTGCAGAAAATCAAACTGAAGCCCTCACTGTAAGTTTGGCTGAGTTACAGCCAAAATTCAGGTCTCAGCCTCAGAGGGTGTAAGCAGTTAAAGCAGGGGCATTAATTGGCAAAGAATGGGATCCTATAACTTGGGTTGGGGATGTGTTGAATTGAGAATTTTGAATCTTCAGATTTTCAAGGATTTGCCCCACCTGAGGAAGTAGTACCCTCAGCCCCAACCCTTGAAATAGTGCCTTCTCCACATGAGGAAATTAATCCCTCAGAGCCTGATAAATCAGCAGTGACTTTTGATGAAGAAAATGCCAGACAATACAATACTGATGTTTCTCAAGGGCCACTAATAGTTTCTTCTAGACCTACAACAAGACTCAAGGCAAAACGGGCTCCTAGAGGGGAGGTAGAAAGTGTAGTCTATGAGGAAATACAATATACTTCTAAGGAGCTTAATGAGTTTCCTAGTTCATTCAAGCAGAAGTCTGGGGAATATGTGTGGGAATGTATTTTAAGGGTGTAGAATAATGGTAGATGGAACATAAAACTAGAGCAGGCTGAGTTTATTGGCATGGGCCCTATGAGTGGAGATTCTAGATTTAATATGGAAGCTCACAGTTAAAAAATGTATCAGATGTTTTTTGAATGGTTGGCTGAAGTGTTTATCAAAAGATGGCCTACTGAAAAGGAGTTGGAGATGCCTGATATCCCTTGGCTTAGTGTTGATGAAGGGATTTTAAGGCTTAGGGAAATTGCAATGCTAGAGTGGATACAGTGCGTTGTGTAAAACCTAATCCTACACAATGGGAAGGTCCAGAAGATATGCCCTTCACCAGTCTTATAAGATACAAACTGGTAAGAGGGACACCAGAACATTAGAGTTTTGTTTTTACCCTTTTCCTTGTGCCAGACCTTAGGGTTGGAGATGCTGCTGCCCAATTGGATGAATTAAACTCAGTGGGTTTAACTGGGCACTGGGTAACAAGGGCTAAGTGGCAGAACTGAATAGCCAGAGACAAGGTCATCATAGTTATTGTATTTGACAGTGTAGACAAAACAATGTTTATAATGACATACCCTGTAATGGTCAGCACAAGAGAGGTGGAATTTATAATGGCATGACTCATTTGGACCTTTGGTACTGGCTAATCAATTATGATGATTCCAGGTATGAAATAGGAAACCTACTGCATATCTGTTTGATCTGTATAAGCAGAAAAATTCTCAAGCAAATGAAAGAAAGGCTACATTGGATCATGGCAAAAGGCAATCTCGGTCAGTGAATCAATTTCCAGACTTGAGCCAGTTTGCAGATCCAGAATTCCTTGAATGAATGGGTGGCCAGGTTCTTCTGAGGAAGGATCTTGATAAGACACCTAAATATTTTGCTGTTAGTTTTTTTTCCAATTCTTCCCAAGAGGGACCTATGGCTTTCTACAAGGGTAACTGGACTCTGAGGGGTAGGAAATAATCAAACTGTCTGGGACCTATTGGATACTGTTTCTGAATTGACATTGATCCCAGGATATCCCAAGAAACATTGTGGCCTTCCAGTTAGAGTAGGGGCTAAAGGAGGACAGGTGATTAATGGAGTCTTTACTGATGTCTGACTCACAGTAGGTCCCGGAACATACCCTGTGCTTATTTCCCCAGTTCCAGATGTATAATTGGGATAGATATATTCACAAATTGGCAGAATTCCCACATTGGTTCCCTGACCTGTGGAGTGAGGGCTATTATGGTTGGAAAGGCAAAATGGAAGCCTTTAGAGTTGCCCCTGCCAAAGAAATTAGTGAATCAAAAACATTATCATATTCCGGGAGGAATTTCAGAAATTAATACCACTATCAAGGACTTGAAAGATGCAGGGGTGGTGGTTCCCACCACATCTGCTTTTGACTCTCCTATCTGGCCAATGCAGAAGACAGATGGATCATAAAGAATATCAGTTGACTATCAAAAACTAAATCAGGTAGTAACTCCAATTGCAACTGCTGTGCCAGATGTAGTTTTGTTACTTGAAAGAATTAACACATCTTCTGGAACCTGGTATGCAGCTATTGATCTGGCAAATGCCTTCTTTTCAGTACCTGTCCATAAAGACCACCAGAAGCAATTTTCTTTCAGTTGGCAAGACCAGCAGTATACCTTTACAGATTTGCCTCAAGGTTATATTAACTCTCCTGCCCTGTGTCTTAACTGAGTTAGAAGGGATCTTGATCATTTGTCACTTCCACAAAATATCACATTGGTGCACTATATTGATAACATTATGCTGATTGTACCAAGTGAGCAGGAAGTAGCAACCACTTTGGATTCATTGCATATCAGAGGATGGGAAATAAATCCAACCTAAATTCAAGGACCATCTGCCTCAGTGAAATTCTTAGGAGTGCAGTGGTGTGGGGCATGCAGAGATATTCCTTCTAAGGTGAAAGATAAGTTGTTGCACCTGGCCCATCCCACCACCAAGAAAGAAGCACAATGTTTAATGGGTCTATTTGGATTCTGGAGACAGCTCATTCCTCACTTAGGTGTGTTACTCAGGCCTATTTATCAAGTGACTCAAAAAGCTGCTAGTTTTGTGTGGGACCTGGAACAGGAGAAGGCTCTTAAGAGGTCCAGGCTGCTGAGCTGGCTGCTCTACCACATGGACCATATGATGCAGCAGACCCAATGGTACTTGAGGTGTCAATGGCAGATAGAGATGCTGTTTGGAACCTCTGGCAGGCCCCTGTAGTTGAATCACTGAAGACACCTTTGGGATTTTGGAGCAAAGCTCTATCATCATCTACAGACAGCTACTCTCCCTTTGAAAAATAGGTCTTGGCCTGCTATTGGGCCTTAGTGGAAACTGAATGTTTGACAATAGGATGCCAAGTTACTATGCGACCTGAACTGCTCATCATGAGCTGGGTGTTATCAGACCCTCAAAGTCATAAAGTAGGATGTGCACAACATCAGTCTATTATCAAATGGAAGTGGTATATACATGATTGGGCCTGAGCAGGTCCTGATGGAACAAGTAAGTTACATGAAGAAGTTGCTCAGATGCCTATGGTTTCTACTCTTGTTACAATGCCATCTGCTGCCAAGCATGCACCTATAGCCTCATGGGGTGTTCCCTATGACCGGCTGACTGAAGAAGAGAAGACTAGAACCTGGTTTACTGATGGCTCTGCACGTTATGTAGGCACCACCCAGAAGTGGACAGCTGCAGCATTACAACCCCTTTCTGGGACAACCCTGAAAGATACAGGTGAAGGAAAATCTTCACAGTGGGCAGAACTCCGGGCAGTACACATGGTACTACAGCTTGTTTGGAAGAAGAAATGGCCAGATGTATGATTGTTCACTGACTCATGGGCTGTAGCCAATGGATTGGCTGGATGGTCAGGGATGTGGAAAGATCAAAATTGGAAAATTGGTGAGAAAGACATCTGGGGAAGAAGTATGTGGATAGATCTCTCCAAATGGGCAATGGATGTGAAGATATTTGTGCCCCATGTAAATGCTCACCAAAAGGTGACTTTAGTTGAGGAGGAGTTCAGCAATCAAGTGGATAAGATGACCTGTTCTGTGGACAGTCTGGCTCTTTCTTCAGTTATTCCTGTCATTGCCCAGGGCCCAAGAACCAAGTGGACTTGGTGTCCAAGACGAAGGCTATGCTGGGGCTAAGCAACATGGACTTCCACTCACCAAGGCTGACATTGTTACAGCAGCTGCTGAATGCCAGATCTGCCAACAGCAGAAGCCAACACTGAGCCCCAGATATGGCACCATTCCTCAAGGTGACCAGCCAGCAATCTGGTGGCAAGTTGACTACATTGGACCACGTCCCCCATGGAAAGGACAACATTTTGTTCTTACTAGAATAGATACTTATTCTGGTAATGGATTTGCCTTTCCTGCACATGATGCTTCTGCCAAAATCACCATCTGTGAACTCACAGAATGGTATTCCACACAGTATTGTTTCTGACCAAGGAACTCATTTCCCAGCCAGAGAAGTGAGACTGTGGACCCATGATCATGGAAATCACTAGTTTTACCATGTTCTCCAACATCCTGCAGCAGCTGGTCAGATAGAAAGAGGGAATGCCTTTTAAAGACACAGTTACAATGCCAATTAGGTGGCAACAGCATGGAGGTCTGGGGCAGAGTTCTTCAATCAGTGTTCAATATATGGTACAGTTTCTCCTATACTCAGGATAGATGGGTCCAGAATCAAGGGTGGAAAAGGGAATAGTCCAAATCACAACCACTCCTAGTAACCCTCTAGGAAAATTTTTGCTTCCTGTCCCCACAACTTTAGATTTTGTTGGCCTAGAAATTTTGGTTCCAGAGGGGGGAGTGCTCCTACCAGGAGCCACAACAACCATTCCATTGAACTGGAAGCTCAGACTTCCCCCTGGCCTTTTTGGACTTCTATGCCCTTAAACCAAATGGCTAAGAAAGGAATAACAGTTTTAGGAAGGGTGATAAACCCAGAATACCATGGGGAAATTGGATTGCCTCTCCACAATGGAGGTAAGCAGGATTATGTCTGGAGTGCAAGAGATTCTTTAGTGCGTCTCTTAATACTACCATGTCCTGTGATTAAATGTTCCCAAGGGACATTGCCCCATTGTAAATTTACAAATGCATTTGCGATTGTATGAGTAAGAGTTATATCCTGTTAGGCATATTTGTGAACTTGTTATTGTTTCATGGGACCAAGAGATACTATTTGTGTCAAGTTGACAAGAGGTGGATTGTAGTGGATATTCCTGATTGTCAACTTGACTATATCTGGGATGAACTGCCATCAAGAATTAGAAGACTCACCTGTGATCCTAATCTGGAGGCTCAGAGATGCAAGTTTCTGACCTGGATTTTGGCAGGGAGATATAGAAGCATAGTGGCTATGAATTCCAGAAGATTAAGACAAGGAGACCTCCAAATTCAAGGTCATCTGATATTAAAGGCGCAGTGGCACACACCTTTATTTTTTATTATTATTATTATTATTTTTATTTTCTATATTCTTTATTTACATTCCAAATGATTTCCCCTTTCACAGTTCCCCCATCCCAAAAAGTCCCATAAGTCCTCTTCCCTCCTCCTGTTCCCCATTTGCCTAAGAATTTCATGAATTAATTGTTTTTATTGCTGAGTAGTATTCCATTGTGCAAATATACATGGAAAATATCTCTGATAAAATTGAAGAAATATATAAAAAAACACTTTAAGATTGAGTATTTCATGGAAAAATTATACAGATGTAATGGTAGGCAAAAATATTCCTAAATTTTTTGAAAGTGGAATTATAAACATTTTCTGATAAAACTGAAGATCTACAAGGAAAATATTCCTGAAAAAATTCAAGAAATATATAGAAAAACATGTTAAAACTGACTATTACATGGAAAATTATACAGATAAAATGGAAGGTATAAAAATGTTCCTAAGTTGATTGAAAGTAAAATTATAGACATTGTCTGATAAAACTGAAGATCCATATGGAAAATACTTCTGACAAAATTGAAGAGAAATGCAGAAAAACATTAAAATTGAAGATTATCATGGACAATTATACCGACAAAATGGTAGGCACAAAAACATTCCTCAATTGATTGAAAGTGGAACTACAACCCCCCTTTCCCCGATGAAACTGAAGATCTACATGGAAAACACCTCTGACAAAATCAAAGAAATACACAGAAAAAATGTTAAAATTTAAGATTATCATGGAAAATAATACAGTCAACATGGTAAACACAAAAAGCATTAGTAAATTGAAAGAGGAGTCACAAACATTTTGTGATAAAATCAAAGATCCACATGAAAAACATCTCTGATAGACAATGTTTTTTGTTGAGGAATTGGGTCTATTGATATTATAAGATATTAAGGAATAGTGATTGTTGCTTTCTGTTATTTTTGATGTTCTTTTTATGTTTGTGTGGTTACTTTCCTTTGGGTTTGTTGGAAAAAGATTACTTTCTTGCTTTTTCTAGAGTGTAGTTTCCCTCCTCATGTTGGTGTTTTCCATCTATTATCCTTTCTAGGGCTGGATTTGTGGAAAGATATTGTGTAAATTTGGTTTTATCATGGAATATCTTGGTTTCTCCATCTATGGTAACTGAAAGTTTTGCTGGGTATAGTAGTTTGGGCTGGCATTTGTGTTCTCTTAGGATCTGTATGAGATCTGCCCAGGATCTTTTGGCTTTCATCATCTCAGGTGAGAAGTCTGGTGCAATTCTGATAGGCTTGCCTTTATATCTTACTTGACCTTTTTCTCTTACTGCTTTTAATATTCTTTCTTTCTTTAGTGCATTTGGTGTTTTGAGTATTATGTGCCAGGAGGACTTTCTGGTCTGGTCCAGTCTGTTTGGAGTTCTGTAGGCTTCTTCTATGTTCATGGACATCTCTTTCTTTAGGTTAGGGAAGTTTTCTTCTATAATTTTGTTGAAGATATTTACTGGCCCTTTAAGTTGGAAATCTTCGCTCTCTTCTATACCTATAATCCTTAGGTTTGGTCTTCTCATTGTGTCCTGAATTTCCTGGATGTTTTGGCTAAGGAGCTGTTTGCATTTTGCATTTTCTTTAACTGATGAGTCAATGTTTTCTATGGTATCTTCAGCCCCTGAGAATCTTTCTGGGTATATGCCCAGGAGTGGTATAGCTAGGTTCTCAGTAATTACTATGTCCAATTTTCGGAGGAACTGCCAAACTTATTTCCAGAGTGGTTGTATCAACTTGCAATCCCAACAACAGTGGAGTATTGTTCCTCGTTCTCCATGTACTCACGAGAATCTGATGCCACCTGATGTTTTGATCTTAGCCATTCTGACTGGTATGAGGTGGAATCTCAGTGTTATTTTCATTTGCATTACCCTCATGACTAAGGATGTTGAAATGAATGGGTCTCATAACAAATAGTTTTATATATGTATATTAATAATAATAGTAATAAATAGTTTTATATATGTATACACATACATTTATATATAGTTTATATAAGGACTTACAATATAAATGCTTTAAAATAATTAAAGAATTGGAAAATTATTGATGTTGATTATGCAAATGATAAAGATTAGAGGATATTAAAAAATTGGATTATGATAGGAAAATGTTTTCAGATGGATGATGTTTTCAGATTGGTAAATGCAAGTTATAAAAATTAAAAGGTCTAAAAAGGAATTTTAATGTATATAAATATGAGTTATAAATGTATAAATTTATATAACAGTAAATGTTTCATATTCCCCACATATTGTACTGCTATTTTAAATTATGCAATTTTTACATTGATCAATGAAATTCTGATAAGCTAATGGAGTACTAGATGCTTAAAATTGAGTTAATAGCTTAAGGTGGTAAATTCCCTTTTTTGTCTTCTAAATGCAGACTTAAATGTGTTTCTCATCACACTAAATACATCTCGGTTGAATCTCTATATCTAGTTTTCTGGACTGAAGAAATATTCTCTGCCTTTTAACCCAAATATATAGACTTGACTGTCTCAAAAGAATGAGTCTACTTCTATTGTCTCTCAGACACCTGTAATCCACTTTTTCTAAAATATGGAATTGAATTTAGTGGTAAAGGCTAACTACATCATTTTATTAACTAAAGTTCATACAAGTCCTAAGAGATCAAAAAGTCATAATATTTGAATCCACCTACCACAGGTCAAATGGACTCTAGGATATTATGCCTGCCTGTCCTTGTAAATGAGATTTTTGCTTTTTCTTCAGATTCCTTAGCTTCACCAATTACCAGACAATTTTAACGTCTGTTCTTAGTCTATATATACTGTCAGCTGATTTTCACCTGGCTGACAGACTCAGTTCAAGGATCACTTATGGAGGTGTTGAAATCTGACTTGATGAAGGCTGATATTAACCAGACTATTTGAGATGATTGCTCCCTGTCTTTCAGTTGGATCAACTAGTCAAATAGACTAACCAGAGGGCACAGAGACAGTGTCCAAATTAACAAAATCAGAAATGAAAAGGGAGAAATAACAACAGAAACTGAGGAAATTCAAAAAATCATCAGATCCTACTACAATAGTCTATGCTCAACAGAACTGGAAAACCTGGAAGTGAATGGACAATTTCCTAGACAGATACCAACTACCAAAGTTTAATCAGGATCATATAGACTATATAAATGGTCCCATAACCTCTGAAGAAATAGAAGTGGTCATTGAAAGTCTTCCAACCAATAAATACAGGACCAGATGGTTTAAGTGTGGAATTCTATCAGATCCTCAAAGAAAACCCAAC
Source organism: Tokudaia tokunoshimensis (assembly GCA_036184795.1). NCBI lineage: Eukaryota > Metazoa > Chordata > Mammalia > Rodentia > Muridae > Tokudaia > Tokudaia tokunoshimensis. The sequence goes on from BTHU01000008.1 coordinate 19,286,630, forward strand.
ACCAGTACTCTTCAAACCAATCCACAAAATAAACACAAAGGGAACATTGCCCAATTCACTTTATGAAGCCACAATTTCGCTGATACCAAAACCACAGAAAAATCCAACAAAGAAAGTGACTTCAGACCAATTTCTGTGATGAATATAGATGCAAAAATACTCAATAAAATTCTTGCCAACTGAATCCAAGAACACATAAAATGACCATTCACCACGATCAAGTAGGCTTCATCCCAGAAATGCAGGGATGGTTCAATATAAGGAAATCCATCAATGTAATCCACTACATAAACAAACTCAAAGAAACAAACATATGGTCATTTCATTAGATGCTGAAAAAGCATTTGACAAAATTCAGCATCCTTTCATGTAAAGGTCTTGGAAAGAACAGGAATACAAGGCCCATACCTAAACACAGTAAAAGCAATATACTGCAAATCAGTAGCCAACATCAATCTAAATGGAGAGAAAATTGAAGCAATCCCACTAAAATCAGAGACTAGACAGGCTGCCCTCTCTCTCCATATTTATTCAATATAGTACTTGAAGTTCTAGCTGTAGCAATTAGACAACAAAAGGAGGTCAAACGGATACAAATTGGAAAGGAAGAAGTCAAAGTATCACTATTTGCAGATGATATGATACTATATATAAGCAACCCAAAAATTCCACCAGAGAATTCCTATAACTGATAAACAACTTCAGCAAAGTGGCCATATATAAAATTAACTCAAGCAAATCAGTAGCCTTCCTAAACTCAAAGAATAAACAGGCTGAGAAAGAAATTAGGGAAATGATACCATTCACAATAGTTACAAACAATATAAAGTATCTTGGTGTGACTTTAACCAAACAAATGAAAGATCTGTATGACAAGAACTACAAGTCTCTGAAGAAAGAAATCGAAGAAGACCTCAGACGATAGAAAGATCTTCCATGCTCATGGATTGGCAGGATTAATATAGTTAAAATGGCTATCCTGCTAAAAGCAATATACAGATTCAATGCAATTCCCATCAAAATCCCAACTCCATTCTTCATAGAGTTAGAAAGAGCAATTCTCAAATTCATCTGGAATAACAAAAAAAACCAGGATAGCTAAAATTATTCTCAAGGGTAAAAGAACTTCTGGGGGAATCAGTATCCCCGACCTCAAGCAGTACTACAGAGCAATAGTGTTAAAAACTGCATTGTACAATGACAGGCAGGTAGATCAATGGAACAGAATTGCAGACCCAAAAAGGAACCCACACACCTATGGTCACTTTATCTTTGACAAGTGAGCTAAAACCACCCAGTGGAACAAAGATAGCCTTTTCAATAAGTTGTGCAGCTTCAACTGGAGGTCAGCATGCAGAAGAATGCAAATCGATCCATTCTTATCTCCCTGTACTAAGTAAAAGTCCAAGTTGATCAAGAACCTCCACATAAAACCAGAATCGCTGAAACTAATAGAAAAGAAACTGGGGAAGTGCTTTGAGCACATGGGTACAGGGGAAAATTTCCTGAACAAAACACCAATAGCTTATGTTCTAAGATCAAGAATTGACAAATGATACCTCATAAAATTCCAAAGTTTCTCTAAGGCAAAGGACACTGTCAAAAGGGCAAAACAGCAACCAACAAATTGGAAAAAGATCTTTATCAACCCTATATCTGACAGAGGGCTAATATCCAAAATATATAAAGAACTCAAGAAGGTAGGTTCCAGAGAGTCAAATAACCCTATTAAAAAGTGGGGTACAGAGCTAAACAAAGAATTTTCACCTGAGGAATATCGAATGGCTGAGAAACACCTAAAGAAATGTTCAACATCCTTAGTCATCAGGGAAATGCAAATCAAAACAACCCTGAGATTTCACCTCACACCAGTCAGAATGGCTATGATCAAAAACTCAGGAGACAGCTGGTGCTGGTGAGGATGTGGGGAAAGAGGAACACTCCTCCACTGCTGGTGGGATTGCAAGCTGGTAAAACCACTCTGGAAATCAGTTTGGTGGTTTGTCAGAAAACTCGGCATAATACTACCAGAGGACCCAGCTATATCACTACTGGGCATATACCCGGAGGAATCTCCAACATGCAATAAGGACACATGTTCTACTATGTTCATAGCAGCCTTATTTATAAGAGTCAGAAACTAGAAAGAACCCAGATGTCCCTCAATGGAGCAATGAATACCGAAACAATGAATTCATGAAATTCTTAGGTAAGTGGGTGGAACTGGAGAATGTCATCCTGAGTGAGATGACCCATTCCCAAAAAATCACATGTGATATGCACTCACTGATAAGTGAATATTAACCCAGAAGCTTGGAATACCCAAGAAACAATTCACATATCAAAGGATACCAAGAAGAAAGAAGGAGAGGCACCTGGTCCTGGAAGGGCTCAATGTGGCAGTGTAGAGGAATGCCAGGAAGGGGAGGCAGGAGTGGGTTGGTTGGTGAGCAGGGGGAGGGAAGAGGGCGTATGGGACTTTTGGGGAGGGGGGAACCACTAAGAGGGAAATGATTTGAAATGTAAAAAAAGAATATACCTAATTAAAAAAAAATTAAAAAATGTAAAAGAATAAAAAGTGGGTGAAAAATTGAAAACTGTTCAAAACAGACACTTAAAAAGGACACAGAATTCATTTCTGGGTCTTCAATTCTGTTCCATTGATCTACATGTCTGTTACTGTACCAATACCATGCAGTTTTTAACACTATTGCTCTGTAGTACAGCTTGAGGTCCGGGATACTGATTCCCCCAGAGGTTCTTTTACTCTTGAGAATAGTTTTAGCTATTCTGGGTTTTCTGTTATTCCAGATGAATTTTTGAATTGCTCTTTCTAACTCTATGAAGAATTGAGTTGGGATTTTGATGGGGATTGCATTGAATCTGTGTATTACTTTTGGTAAGATGCTCATTTTTACTATATTAATCCTGCCAATCCATGAGCATGGCAGATTTTTCCATCTTCTGAGGTCTTCTTCAATTTCTTTCTTCAGAGACTTGAAGTTCTATGGTCACTTGATCTTTGACAAAGGAGCTAAAACCATCCAGTGGAAAAAAGATAGCCTTTTCAACAAATGGCGCTGGCTCAGCTGGAGGTCAACATGCAGAAGAATGAAAATTGACCCATCCTTATCTCCTTGCACTAAGCTCAATTCTAAGTGGATCAAAGATCTCCACATAAAACCAGACACACTGAAACTAATAGAAGGGAAACTAGGGAAGAACCTTGAACATATGGGCACAGGGGAGAATTTCCTGACCAGAACTCCAATAGCTTATGCTCTAAGATCAAGAATAGACAAATGGGACCTCATTAAATTACAAAGTTTTTGCAAGGCAAAAGACACTGTCAAAAAGACAAAGCAGCAAACAACTAACTGGGAAATGATCTTTACCAACCTTACATCCGACAGAGGGCTAATATCCAATATATACAAAGAACTCAAGAAGTTAAACTCCAGAGAGGCAAGTAACCCTATTAAAAAATGGGGTACAGAGCTACACAAAGAGTTCTCACCTGAAGAATATCTAATGGCTGAGAAGCACCTAAGAGATGTTCATCATCCTTAGTCATTAGGGAAATGCAAATCAAAACAACCCTGAGATTCCATCTCACACCAGTCAGGATGGCTAAGATCAAAAACACAGGAGACAGCAGTTGTTGGCGAGGATGTGGAGAAAGAGGAACACTCCTCCACTGCTGGTGGAATTGCAAGCTGATACAACCACTCTGGAAAGCAGTCTGGCGGTTCCTCAGAAAACTGGGCATGACACTCCCGGAGGATCCGGCTATACCACTCCTGGGCATATGCCCAGAGGCTTTACCTGCATGCAATAAGGACATATGCTCCACTATGTTCATAGCAGCTGTATTTATAATAGCCAGAAGCTGGAAATAACCCAGATGTCCCTCAAAGGAGGAATGGATTCAGAAGATGTGGTTACACAATGGAATACTACTCTGCAATTAAAAACAATGAATTCACGAAATTCCTAGGCAAATGGTCAGAACTTGAAAATATCATCCTTAGTGAGGTAACCCAATCACAAAGAACACGCATGGTATGCAGTCACTGATAAGGGGATATTAACCCAGAATCTCGGAATACCCTAAACACAATTCGCATATCAATAGATTTCCAAGAAGATGAAAGGAGAGACCCCTGGTCCTGGAAAGAGACCCCTGGTCCTGGAAAGACTGGATGTAGGGGAATGCCAAGACAGAGAAGTGAGAGGGGGTTGAATGGGGAAAAGAGGGAGGGAAGGGGGCTTATGGGACTTTCGGGGAGGGAGGAAACGGGAGTGGGGAAATGATTTTGAATGTAAATAAAAAAACTTAAAAAATAAAATAAAATTAAAAAATCCATAAACCTTTATACACATATATTGATACACAGTGCAATATTAAATTCAAGGTAAGCAAAACAAACAAACAAACAAAAAAGAAACAGTGAATGGGATATTACACAACAAATGATATTATATCATGTGGCAATTTGAAATAGGAAGATTTTGACTTTCATGTCAGTCTAATTTCCTGGAATTTGAAGTCAAACTTGGACTACATAGCCAGCAGTTGCAGAAAATAAAAGACAAAAAGAATGGGGAAACTTTTACCTAGGGCTTCCAAATATAAAATATAAATTTCATTTAAGCGTGTACAGACACACACACTCACACACACACACACACACACATACACACATACAAACACACATAATTCATACCTTAAAAACTATATATACATATATATGTATATATATATTTTCATCATGTGTATTTGACATTAGATGCATATTTTCATGTACCTTGTTTTGTTCCTTAAACTTTGAGAGTTTTAACACACTTGGAAATTTCAAACTGTATTTCAGAAGTTCTGCTTAAAGCATATGAATTTAAGGAAACAGAGTAACCTCTTTATAGAGACATTAAATTTTAGTTAATTTGTTAAACTAAATTAATCCAAAAATTGTTCATTAAGTAACAGTTTTCTTTTAGTTAAATTGATTGAAGAAAGTGTAATTTTAAATCTCATATATTACATGTTACCAGTGTGATATTAGGCAAATCATTATTATCACTATAATTCAGTTTTGACGTCCTAGTTGACTCCAGATGTTATAACTGTAAGTATATTTGAAAATTATGGCAACCAGCTTGTTACATGAACAAAGAACAGAATAAATTAAATAGAGTCATATATCAAGAATTGAAAGTACCTTTTCATTCATCAAAATAGTATGATTTGAAGCTTCTATTGGCTCCACCCCCATTTTGCTTATTTTGCTCAATTTGCCACTGACAAACATTTTAATTTCATTGTTATTTGCATGTATTCTAAACAAGCCTGCAATGGTTGAACTGCAGCACAAGCAAAGACTACATTGTTTCTGTCCTTACAGGAGTATATTTTTCTTATATGTATTCCTTTTCTTTTGTTGCTTGAGAAAAGGTGTCACAATATCACTGAGGCTGGACTTAAATGCATGATTATCTTACATCAGTTTGTATGTGATAGAATTACATTTCTTTATAATCACACCCAGACTGGTATATTGATAGTAGTGATAGTTATAATCATAACTAAACAAAACAATATCAAAGTCATATGGTTGTATAATGGCTTAAGTCCAAAGAAGAATGAAAAGTGTTCAAAGGCATCCGGACTAGAATTTTGTAAATATTTAAGATTCTGGGGGTTATTGACTGTGGGGAAGCAAACAGGAAAAAGAATTCCACTAGAGCTAGGTTTTCATGATTGTCATGTTACCTTCATTAAAATCTTATCAATGAGGAATATCTGGAGTTATCTACATCAGGAGAATCCTCTGTATACTCTGAGTCAGAATGCAAAATGACAACATATACACTTCTACAAACGCATAAAGAAAATTTGACTTCTTTCATATAGATTTCATTTCAGTAATGTCATCTCAACTTCAAACTATATTTATCTCAAATTTATTGGATGCGTTTTTGGGTGTCATACTCTGTTTTTGTTCAGAAGATTTAATCAGTATGCCTATTGTATAAATAAATTACTCATGTGTGATATTTTCTGTTCATTATCACTTAATGTTTTATCAAAATTTAAGATTTTGGAAGGTTACAATAATTATTTCATATATATTATACTTATAATTGTGTGCCGTTGTGACATTAAATCATGTCTTACCATTTTAGAGTAAATAAACTCTTGACCTTTTAAAATTAACATAACTGATTTTAAAGGAAATACTATTGTCTTCTGCGAAATGACAGAATTGAAAAGAACATAAAATATCACAAGAAATCTGAACTAAAATTCAAGACAAAACTTTAACTCCTATGTGTTCACATGTTCTTCAATTACACATTAGTGGGCTTCATCTAAATAAAACAAAAGAAAAAGAGAAAAAAATCTATCATCAAAGCTTTATTTAGGCATATTGTCTAAAATGTTTTCTTTTACCAGATTACAACACATATCAATGAAAGAAAAAATGTGAACTCAGTCCTAGTTCTTCCCTTGAGATCATGTATCATTTCAAGATTATGATCTAGGAAGGCAGGTGGTGGAGAGAGCTTCATAACTAACATACCAGTCTAGCATGTGAAGGGCTTTGAAATCAGACATTACGTATACCAAAGAGAAAGAATAAAAAGAAAGAAAGATGTTGAAATAAGCACCATTAAGAGTAATAATTTGAAAATAATATTGAAAAAAAAGAAAAGATTAAAATGTTGTAGCTAAGCATGGTACTACATGCCTTTATCTCTTAGTAGAACTTGCCTTACTAAAGCAGAATTGTAAATGGATGGCAATGTGAAATAAAAAAAACACGTCTTCTCCTATCTTCAACTCTAGATTTGAATGAGGAAAGCACGTATTGTAGGCAAGGGGACCAGCAGAATCTGTGAGGAGGAAAGACTAGGGAAAGTAGTTGAAAATGTGTATGTGCAAAGTATACTATTACATATTTTGCAATGTTGTGTAATGAAATTTGTTATATTGTTTATCAACTATAAAGAGAAAGAAAATTAACCATTTTTTACTTTATTGATTTATAACACCTCCAGAATCAAGTATAGCATACCTTGTGTTGTCAACAAAACTAATAAATATTTACCAAAGTTTGAAGATATTGCTGAAAGTTTATGTATTTATGCACATTTGAAAATATTTTAAATGATAATTTTCACAGTTATTCAGGGGTTATATCTCAACATGAGTTACAAAATTTAAAAATGTAAAAACAAAGAAGCTATGTGAAACATTTAGAATATAAAATACAATTTCACTAACAACAGTTGACAGAAATATAATCAAGGTTTTATTTTTAATTTTGAAATATTTTGATAATATGTTTAACTTTTGCATACAAGTCAATTGGGTTTACATACCCAGGTAGGACAGAACAGAATATAGGAACCCCCAATGTTTAATCTATGAACTACATGTTGTGGGAGATAGGAACAAAATGTGGGGTACCTGAATGAGAAGTACATTGTTTTATCTGCAGAACCAAGTCTCCACATTCATTATAAGTGTGTGAACTCAAAATATAAATCAAAGGAAGTAAACTGGTGTAATTTTTGAAAATAAAATTTATATAATTTCCTCATAGTGTTCTTTTATTAGTATGATTTTTTGTATGAAATAGAGGGAAAAAGCACTTCATTCTTCATGTGTAGATTTACTGATTGGAAGATATTTTTGTAGTCGTAGAGTAACCATTTGAAAATATTTTCCTCTCCATTATATTTTTGCCTAGAGTTTATGACTATGATATATATAGAAACAATTTTTTGTCACAGTGTTCATTGAAATATTGTAAGAGTTGGCAGAACGAAGAAATATAACTAAAGTTAAATTGTCCATGAGATAGACTGTTTTGCCTTATTTCAAAATGCCCAAAACAGGCAAGCTTTACTAGAAAAGGAACTTAAGGAGGTCACAGTTTGTAGTCATAATTTCTAACCTTGTAGCAGTGATTTTGATAGGAGTCTCTTAGTAAATGGCAGAAATTGAAGACAAAGTCAAAATATGAGTCCTAAAAGTCTGGATTCTCTACTCTCTACCAAAAGTCTATCTTTAGTACTGAAGATTGTTTTTCTTTATCCTCCTCTCCTCTCCTCTCCTCTCCAATTCCCCGCCCTACCCCTCTCTTTCCTTTCCTATCCTACAATTCTACTTCTTTCCTTTCTTCCTATCACTCTTCCTTCTTTTCTCCTTTCTTTCCTTTCCTCTTATCTCCTTTTCTACTATTCTCTGTTTTCTCATCAGATTGAGTGTATGTGCTTACATTTACTAGACAATGACTCTACCACTAATTGAAATTCAGGTTAAGAATTCAACATCTTCAATGCATAAAGTAACTATGAAAAAGAAGCAAAGATCCTATACTATGAACATTTTTCTAAATAAATAATTAAGTAAAAACTTAACATTTTTAATGTATGAATGCATTCTTATGAATTGTTAGAGCATAAAAGTACAGACATGTAGCCAATTGCATATAGATAAAGTGCTTATTCCATTACAACATTTTTTTTCTTTTTCAAAAGATTTCCAAGCTCTATGGAGTTAAAAAACTTAACAAGTAACTTGGAATTCCTTCTCCTTGGACTCTCAGAAGACCCTAAACTGCAGCCCATCTTATTTGTACTATTCCTGCTTATATACTTGCTCACTGTGCTTGGAAATGTGCTCATCATCTTGGTAATCAGCTCTGACTCCCACCTCCACAGTCCTATGTACTTCTTCCTCTACAACCTTTCATTGTCTGACATGGGCTTCAGCAGCACCACAGTCCCCAAAATACTGATAAACATGCAGACTCAAAACAAATCCATATCTTATGCAGCCTGCCTAATTCAGGTGTCTTTCTTCTTTCTTTTTGGGCATATGGACAGCCTATTGCTGGCTGTGATGGCCTATGACAGATGGGTTGCCATTTGTCACCCTCTACACTACCATGTCATTCTGAGCCCTCACCTCTGTAGATGTTTAGTCATAGTTTCACTTTCCATTTGTCTTGTGAGTTCACAGGTACACTGCTTGATTGTGTCACAACTAACATTTTGCACTAACATAGAAATCCCTCATTTCTTTTGTGATGTTCCAGAGCTTGTAAAACTGGCTTGTTCTGACACTACTATCAATGACATAATCATGTTTATTTTAAGCATCATTGTTGGTTTCCTTCCTGCCTCAGGAATAATTTACTCCTATTGTAAAATTACTTCTATTTTTAGAGTTCCATCACTGTTAGGGAAATATAAAGCCTTCTGTACCTGTGTATCTCACCTATCAGTTGTTTGCCTATTTTATGGAACAGGTCTAGGTGCCTACCTTAGTTCAACACTTTCTGATTCTTCCAGGGAAAGTCTGGGTGCCTCAGTACACCATTTTGGTTCCCATGATGAACCCCTACATCTGCAGCCTGAGGAACAAGGACATCAAGAAAGCCCTTCAGAAATTTGTCAGACAAATGATATAGTGTAACTACCTGAATGATCCCTTAATATATAGTTTTAAGAGCTGTGGGTCTCATAACTGATTTTAGTGGCATGAAAAATGTAGCAACTGTAAAAATTTCTGATCATAAAATGGTCAACAATTAATGTATACATGTAGTAAATCAAGATGAAAACTGCAATTTGTATCTAAGTTACATGTTATAGTTTCACTCTGGCCTAGTTATTGAACATTCAAAATTATTACTGCACGTGTATAAATATGAAAAAAACACCAAGGAATGTGTGCACAATCACTATAGATTTAATTTTTTGAATTGCAATGTTTTTACTATAGGTACAAATGAAAACATTATGATTGGGTTGGAAAGATGGCTCAATGGTTAAGAGCACTGACTCCTCTTCTGAAGGTAATGAGTACAAAACTTAGCAAACACATAGTGATTCACAGCCATCCATAATGGGATCTGATGCCCTCCCCTAGTTTATATGAAGACAGCTACAGTGTACTTATATATAATAAATATTTAAAAAAGAAAGAAAACATAATGATTTGAATACAGAAGTAAATGTGTTCAAATATTTCTTAATATAATTTGTCAGCATATCAGTATGAACTTAATATCAGCTAAACATTTCTGAAAGAATATATAATTTTAAAATTTGATATTTGTATTGCTCACTTGAGATTCATAGAGCAGCTCGTTGTAGCTCAAACCTTATGGGGAAGGGAGAATCATTGCATTTTTGTTTATTTTAAATTCTATATTCTTTATTTCCATTCCAAATGAATTCCCCTTTTCCAGATCCCCCCTCCCAGAAAGTCCCAAAAGTTCTCTTCCCTCCCCTTGTTATCCAGTCAACCACTCCTGCTTCTCTGTCCTGGTATTCCACTACACTGCTGCAACGAGTATTCCAGGACCAGGGGCCTCACCTTCCTTCTTCTTGGGAGACAATTGATATGTGAATTGTGTTTTGGGTATTATGAGGTTCTGGGCTAATATCCACTTATCAGTGACTGCATATCATGATGGTCTTTTGTGATTGGGTTAACTCACTTAGGATGAGATTTTCCAGTTCCAACCATTTGCCTAAGAATTTCATGAATTCATTGTTTTTAATAGCTGAGTAGTATTCCACTGTGTGAATATACCACATTTTCTGTATCTATTCCTCCATTGAAGGACAACTGTGCCCTTTCCAGCATCTGGCTTTTATAAATAGGGCTGCTATGAACATATTGGAGCATGTGTCTTTATTACATACCAGGGAGTCCTCTGGGTATATGCCCAGGAGTGGTATAACAGGGTCCTCTGGAAGTGTCATGCCCAGTTTTGTGAGGAACCACCAGACTGCTTTCCAGAATGGTTGTACCAGCTTGCATTCCCACCAGGAGTGGAGGAGTGTTCCTCTTTCTCCACATCCACGCCAACACCTGCTGTCTACTGAGTTTTTGATCTTAGCAATTCTGACTGGTGTGAGGTGAAATCTCAGGGTTGTTTTGATTCACATTTCCCTAATGACTAAGGATGTTGAACATTTCTTTAGGTGTTTCTCAGCCATTTGATATTCCTCAGGTGAAAATTCTTTGTTTAGCTCCATATCCCATTTTTTAATAGGGTTATTTGACTTTCTGGAGTCTAACTTCTTGAGTTCTTTGTATATCTTGTATATTAGCCCTCTGTTGGATGTAGGTTTGGTAAAGATCTTTTCCCAATTTGTTGGTTGCTGTTTTGTCCAACTGACAGTGTCCTATGTCTTACAGAAACATTGTAATTTTATGAGGTCTCATTTGTCAATTCTTGATCTTAGAACATAAGCTATTGATGTTCTGTTCAGGAAATTTCCCCCTGTGCCCATGTACTAAAGGCTCTTCCCCAGTTTCTTTTCTATTAGTTTCAGTGTGTCTGGTTATATGTGGAGGTCCTTGATCCACTTGGAGTTTAACTTAGTGCAAGGAGAAAAAATGGATCAATTTGCATCCTTCTGACCTCCAGTTGAGCAAGCACCATTTGTTGAAAAGTCTAGCTTTTTTCCACTGGATGGTTTTAGCTCCTTGTCAAAGATCAACTGACCATAGGTGTGTGGGTTTATTTCTGGGTCTTCAGTTCTATTTCATTGATCTACCCACCTATAACTTTACCAATACTATGCAATTTGTAACACTTTTGCTCTGTAGTTCTGCTTGAGGTCCGGAATACTGATTCCCCCAGAAGTTCTTTTACTGATGAGAATAGTTTTAGCTATCCTAGGTACTTTTGTTATTCCAGATGAATGTGAGAATTGCTCTTTCTAACTCTATGAAGAATTGATTTGGTATTTTGAAGGGGATTGCACTGAATCTGTATATTGTTTTTGGCAATATGGACATTTTTACAATATTAATTCTGCCAATCAATGAGCATGGAATATTTTTCAATTTCTTAGGCCTTCTTCAATTTCCTTCTTCAGAGACTTGAAGTTCTTGTCATACAAATCTTTCACTTGTTTGGATAGAATCACACCAAGAAACTTTATATTGTTTGTGGCTTTTGTGAAGTGTGTCATTTGCCTAATTTCTTTTTCACCCTGTTTATCCTCTGAGTATAGGAAGGCTACTGATTGGCTTGAATTGATTTTATACTGACCATTTTGCTGAAGTTGTTTATCAGCTGTAGGAGTTCTCTGGTGGAGTTTTTGGGGTCTCTTAAGTAAACTATCATATCATCTGCAAATAGTGATAGTTTCACTTCTTCCTTTCCAATTTGTACCCCTTTGTCCTCCTTTTGTTGTCTAGTTGCTCTAGCTAGAACTTCAAATACTATATTGAAAAGATACGAAGAGAGAGGGCAGCCTTGTCTAGTCCCAGATTTTAGTGGGATTGCTTCAAGTTTCTCTCCAGTTATTTTGACATTGGCTACCAGTGTACTGTAAATTGCTTTTACTATGTGTAGATATGGGCCTTGAATTCCTGATCTTTCCATGACTTTCTACGAGCATGAAAGGATGCTGAATTTTTTCAAATGTTTTTTCAGCATTTAATGAATTGACCATGAGGTTATTTTCTTTCAGATTGTTTATGTAGTGGATTATATTGATGGATTTCCATATATTGAACCATCCCTGTATCTCTGGGTGAAGCCAACTTGATTGTGGTGAACGATAGATTTGTTGTTTTCTTGGATTCGGTTGGCAAGAATTTTATTGTGTATTTATGCATCGATATTCATAAGGGAAATTGGTCTGAAGTTCTCTTTCTTTGTTGGATCATTTTCTGGTTTTGATACCAGCATAATTGTGGTCTCATAGAATGAGTAGGGTAGTATTCCTTCTGTTTCTATTTTGTGGAATAGTTGGAAGAGTACTAGTGTTAGATCTTCTTTGAAGGTCTGAGAGAATTCTGCATTAAAACCATTTATTCCTGTGCTTTTTTTGGTTGGGAGATTTCCAATGACCACTTCTATTTCTTTAGCGGTTATGCAACTGTTTAGATGATCTATTTGATCCTAGTTTAATTATGGCATTTGGTGTCTGTCTAGGAAATTGTCCATTTCCTTCAGATTTTCCAGTTGCGTTGAGTATAGGCTTTTGTAGTAAGATCTGATGATTTTTTGAATTTCCTCAGTTTCTGTTGTTATCGCTACCTTTTCATTTCTGATTTTGTTAATTTGGATACTGTTTCTATGCCCTCTGGTTAGTCTGGCTAAGGGTTTATCTATCTTGTTGATTTTCTAAAAGAACCAGCTCCTAGTTTTGTTGATTCTTTGTATGGCAATATTTGATTCTATTTGTTTGATTTCAGCCTGGAGATTGATGATTTCCTGCCTTCTACTCCTGTTGGGTGTATTAGCTTTTTTTCTATTCTAAAGCTTTCTGGTGAGCTGTTAGGCTGCTAGTGCATGCCCTCTCCAGCTTCTTTTGGAGTCACTCAGGGCTCTGAGTGTTCCCCTTAGCACTGCTTTCATTGTGTCCCATAAATTAGGGTATGTTGTGCATTCATTTTCATTAAATTCTAAAGTCTTTGATTTCTTTACTTATTTCTTCCTTGACCAAGGTATCATTGAGTAAAGTTCAGCTTCCATGTGTATGTAGTCTTTTTCTTGTTTTTGTTGCTATTGAAGACCACCCTTACTCCACATTGATCTGATAGGAGGCATGGGATTAGTTCGATCTTCTTATATCTGTTGAGGTCTGTTTTATGACCAATTATGTGGTCGATTTTGGAGACTGTACCATGAGGTGCTGAGAAGAAGGTATATTCTTTTGCTTTAGGATGAAATGTTCTATATATATATCTGTTAGATCCATTTTGTCCAAGGTTTCAATTAGTTTTTACTGTGTCCCTGTTTAGTTTCTGTTTTCCTAATCAATCCATTGCAAAGAGTGGAGTGTTGAAGTCACCTACTATTATTGTTTGAGGTGCAATGTGTGCTTTGAGCTTCTGTAAAGTTTCTTTTATGAATGAGGTTGCTCTGGCATTTGGAGCATAGATATTCAGAATTGAGATTTCTTTTTGGTGGATTTTTCCTTTAACCAGTATGAAGTATCCTTCCATGTCTTTTTTGATGACTTTCAGTTGAAAATCAATTTTATCCAATATTAGAATGGCTACTCCAGCTTGTTTCCTGGGACCATTTGCTTGTAAAATTGTTTTCCAGCCTTTTACTCTGAGGTAGTGTTTGTCTTTGACACTGAGCTGTGTTTCCTATATGGAGCAAAATGTTGTGTCCTCTTCAAGTATCCAGTCTGTTAGTGTATGTCTTTTTATTGGGAATTGAGTCCACTGATGTTAAGAGATATTAACTAATAGTGATTATTGCTTCCTGTTATTTTTGATGTTATTTTTATATTTCAGAGGTTATCTTCTTTTGGGTTTGATGAAAGATTACTATCTTGCTTTTTCTAGGGTGCAGTTCCCCTCCTTGTATTTGCGATTTCCACCTATTATCCTTTTTTGGGCTGGGTTTGTGGAAAGATATTGTGTAAATTTGGTTTATCATGGAATATCTTGGTTTCTCCATCTATGGTGATTGAGAGTTTTGCTGGGTATAGTAGTCTGGGCTGGCATTTGTGTTCTCTTAAGAGTCTGTATGAGATCTTCCCAGGATCTTCTAGCTTTCATAGTCTCTGGTGAGAAGTCTGGTGTAATCCTGATAATTCTTCCTTTTTATGTTACTTGGCCTTTTTTTCTTACTGCTTTTAATATTCTTTCTTTGTTTGTACATTTGGTGTTTTGATTATTATGTGATGGGTGGCAGTTCTGTTCTGGTCCAGTCTGTTTGGAGTTCTTTTGGCTTCTTATATGTTCATGGGCATCTCTCTCTTTAGGTTAAGGAAGTTTTCTTTCATAATTTTGTTGAAGATATTTACTGGCACTTTAAGTTGCAAATCTTCACTCTCATCTACACCTATATTCCTTAGGTTTGGTCTTCTCATTTTTTCCTGGATTTCCTGGATGTTTTGGGTTGCAAGCTTTTTGCATTTTGCATTTTCTTTGAGTGTTGTTTGAGTTTCTATGGTATCTTCGGCATCTGAGATTCTTTCTTCTATCTCTTATATTCTATTGTTGATGTTTGCATCTATGGCCCCTGATTTCTTCCCAAGGTTTTCTGTCTCCAAAGTTGTCTCCATTTGTGATTTCTTAGTTATTTCTACTTCCTTTTTTAGATCCTGGATGGTTTTGCTCAGTTCCTTTACTTGTTTGTTTGTGTTTTCCTTTAATTCTTTAAGATATTTTTGTGTTTCCTCTTTCAGGACTTCTGCCTGTTGACCCAAGTTCTCCTTTATTTCTTTAAGTGATTTTTGTGCTTTCTCTTTATGGGTTTCTATCTGTTGACCCATATTCTCCTAAATTTATTTAAGCTATTTTTGTGTTTCCTTTGTAAGGGTTTCTACCTGCTGATTCATGTTCTCCTGTACTTCTTTAAGAGATTTATTTATGTCTTTCGTGAAATTCTCTAATAGCATCATGAGATGTGATTTTAAATCCAAATTTTCCCTTTCTGGTGTGTTGGGGCATCCAGCGCTTGCTGTTGTAGGAGAGTTCGGGTTGGAAGGTGCCATACTGCTTGGATTTCTGTTAGTAACTTTCCTATATTTGCCTTTTGCCATCTGGTTAACTCCAGCATTAGTCGGTCCTGCTGTCACTGGATGGTGCCTGATCCTCCTGTGAGCCTGCAACGCTGTTTTAGCACGCATGGATGACCAGGTTTCACCTGGCATCAATGGCTGAGGGGCTGCCCTGCTCCTGGGTGCCTTTGGAGCCCTTGCCCCAATTGATGTTATTCTCTGTGTATATCTCTGTGTACCTGATTGTCCCTGTCTGGTCAGTCACTGGAGCAAAGATCGTGGAACCTGCTGGACTCCCTCCAGGCGCAGGTGACCCTGCAGGGCAAATGTCCCATGAAAGGGCTTTCACACAGACAACCACAGAGCTGCCCAACACTTGGGCACAGGCAGAACCCTTGCAGGCTGCGTCCCAAGCCATGTTATACTCTGGATATCTCTGCTTACCTGGTTTTCCCTGTCTGGTCCATCACCGGAGCAAAGATGGCAGAGGCTTCAGGAACCCCTGCAAACGCGGGTCACCCTGCAGGACAAATGTCCCACAGCAGGGCTGGCACACAGACAACCACAGAGCTGCCCAGCTCTTGGGCGCAGGTGGAACTCTAGCACGCTGTGTTCCAAGCAATGTTATACTAGGGATATCTCTGTGTACCTGGTTTTCCCTGTCTGGTCCATCACTGGAGTCCATTGCATTTTTAATATGGGGACACTCATAGCATTTCCCAGTACTAGAGTCTGCCCCAAACTCCAGCCCATATGGGTAACAGTATTTCGACTCAATGGGCTATGACAAAAGAGATATAAAAATGTGTAGAAAACAATAATGAAGGATTTACTGAGAATGGTGAGGATAAAGTGTTAATGAGGGATTAATATAATTATATGCATATATGTATGAACTTACCAAATGTAAGGAAAATTTAAATCACAAAATTTTATTTTGGTATTAAGGTATTATATGTACCAATTTCTGAAATTGTCTTTAATACAATCCTGCCATTTTCTACTATGCATATATAACTCATCCTCCTCTGTAGTGAAGTGTATTAGTTAAAAATATAAATGAGTCTGACAAAAATGACAAATTTATAAATTTGGATATATATGTTCCATCATGGTTTTCTTTTTATAAAAAAATCTAAAAAGCCCCACATTCTACAGAGGGTTAATATCAAATACATATATATATATATATATATATATATATATATATATATATATATGAATCTAATCATTAAAAAACTTACAACCCAATCAGAAAATGAAGTATAGAATTAAGTCAAGATTTTACACCTGAGGTGTCTCTAATAGTTGAGAAGCAGATAAAGAAATGTACAAAGTCCTTAGTGATCAGAGAAATCAAAATCAAACTGACACCTTACACCATTCAGAATGGTGAAGAACAAAACCACAGGTGATAATACAAGTTGGAGAGGATGTAGAGAAAGAGGAACATGCCTCCATTGCTGGTGGGATTGAAAATTGTACAACCACTAAGGAAATCAATCTGTAAGTTCCTCAGAAAATTGGAAATAGATCTACCTGAAGACCCTTCTATACCCCTCTTGGGAATATAGATAGAAGATGACCTATCATGGCACAGGTTTATGTGTTCTACTATGTTCAAAACAGCCATATTTGTGGTAGCCAGAAGCTGGAAAAAACCCAGATGACTCACAACAGAATATTGGATACAGAAAATGTGGCTCATTTACACAACAGAATACTACTCAGCTATTAAGAATGAGGACATCCTGAGTTTTGTAGGCAAACACATGGAAATAGAAGATATTATCCTGAGTGAGGTAACTCAGACCCAAAAGGACATGCATAGTTTGTATTCACTAATAAGAGGATGTTAGCCAAACAAAAAGGAAAATGTACAGAGTACCCAAGATAAGTCCACAGAACTCAAACAGTTCAACAAGCTGAAGTACCCAAGTGAGGACACATCAATCCCACTTGGGAGGGGGAACAAAGGAATCATAAGTGTCAAGGGAGGGAGGGACCTGGGAGGAAATTGGACAGGATGGGGGACTGGAGGAATGAGAAGATCTTGATCTGGTATTGGGTGAGGGAAATATACTGAAGCCTTGAGTACCAGCAGTAAGAATTGAAATAGGCAACCTCGGGAGATAGGTGGTTGGGAGGACACTCCAGAATGCACCAGAGACCTGATTGGTGAGGGACACTCAGGACTCAAAGGGAGGGACCTGAGATGAAATGCCTTACAGTAGGGAGAGGGATCATATAGAGCCTACCTCCAAAAGAAGATAGCATCAAATAAGGGAGAGGGGTCCATCCCACAGTCACAACTCTGAACCATAATTGTTATTGTGTGAAAAAATTACAGGGATGGAGATGGAGAGGACCCTGAGGAAACGAAGGTCCAGCAACAGGCCAAATTAGAATCTAACTCAGGTGGATGTCCCAAGACCTGACACTATGACAGAGACTATGACATGCTCACAAAATGGGACCTAGCATGACTACACTCCAGAAGACCCAACAAGCAGTTGAAAGAGTCAGATGTGGATATTTGTATCCAACCAATCAACAGGAGCAGCTGACCCCTGTTGTTGAATTAGGGAAAGCTGAAAGAAGCTGAGTAGAGCAATCCTGCAGGAGAACTAGCAGTCTCTATTAATCTGGACTCCCAAGATCTCTCAAATAATGGACCACCAAAATGGCAGCATACACCCGCTGATATGAGGCCCCCAACACACATACAGTAGAGGACTGCTGGTTCTGTGTTCATTCAGAGATGATTCACTGAACCCTAAAGAGATTGGAGGCCCCAGGGAGGTTAGAGATCAGGTGGGCTGAGTGTTGGAGGCATCAATGTGGTGACAGTGATTCTGGAGAAATTATGTGATGTGGGACAGTCAGACGATGAAACAGGGGTAGGGGAAAATATGGGGTGTAAAAAATAAAGAAATAAAGTAATTAAAAAATTTAAAAAATCTGAAAGACCTACATCCCACTAATAAGTATAAAAATTTGATTTTACATTTGATAAATGTAAAAATTTTATGCATGGTGAAGATTTTTATTGTTATTGTCTAGCAATACAGGCATTGTACTTGACATTAGGTTGCATAATAGCTTATAAAAGTATCACGGTCAGTGAATTTGAACACATATCTCCCTAGACTTTACTATCACTTCCCAGTTTCCAATCATTTTCCTTGTAGTTATTTCCGATCTTGTGCATAGTAACATTTTTATTTATAGAATAAATAAACTATTTAAACAGTTTTGTATTTTATATTTAACACAATTGCTTTGTTCTCTTCTATTAGAGACTTTGGTTGGTTCCATAGCTTAGATATTCTGAACAGTGCAGGAAAAACACTGTTGTACAAATATCTCCATGATATATCAGATATGAGTCCTATGGATAAATGCTCAGTAATAGTATCATTAGGATGTATTTAGTTTTAGTTGTTTGAGAGTTCTTTATATTTATTTCCACACTGACAGAATATATTTCCACTAGAACAATATAATTTCATTAAAATAATATTTAAGTAAAGACTCACCAACATACTGGGTCAACAGGAAGTGAAAGTATCAAGTCTTGAAAACAAGGTAGAGTATTTGGATCATTCATTCGATGTCAAATCCAATAAAACCCTCAAGAATAGAACATGCTGAAATTCTAAAATAGTATAAAAAAATCAATTCTTTTAATAATCATTATAGAAGAAGAGTGTCATATCAATAATTCCAGCAAGAATACATCATATATATCCTCACATAGCCTCCACAACTGCCTCAAAATCCTGTTTCTCAAGCCCTTTTCTATGTCTATAGACTATCTAAATCAATGCTTTCTCCTTGGAGGAGAATATATTTTCGATTGGACAGAGCCTGCATCTCATTGCAAGTGCTAATAAAGACTGTCTTCTGTTAATGCCAGACTAAAATTTCTTTCTTCTTTTCATTTCTTCATAATGCCTTAGAAAATTAAACAAGTAAAATGGATTTTTAGGTAGATATTGAACTACTGAAACTTAAGAGTTAAATTCAATTTTGGGTACACAAATGGTGAAAGGAGAGAATATAATCTGGCAAGGTTTTTTTCTGATATGAATATGTCTGAATGCCATTTAATCACAAAAGCAAACAAACAAGCAAAAAAATGTACAAGAAGACACATGAATCCACACACAAAATAAATAAATAAACAGATAAATAATTAAACAAACAAGCAAGAAAAGTATAAGGCACATGAATTCATGAATAAAGTAAGAAAATAAACAAATAAACAGGCAAAATATGAATAAATAAATACACAAATAAGTAAATGACCAGATACCATTTTTGTACTCAAGACTTAATATATTAAAGGCAGATCTTTGATATGTCTTTGCTTACTGTAATGCTGAAAGAATTATTGACCACCTTACTATAAGACCCCCAAAATCAATGGACTATTTTCACTCAGTAACTTTGGATCCTCCCATCAGTTCTCACCATGGCAACCAACCATAAATGTTTCCAAATCAGTGACTGGGCTTTGCTTCTCTTTCCCTAGCTTTGCATTCATGTAGAAACTTGTGATTATGCTCTGTAACCTCTTGGGTTGTTCTTGGACTCTTTTCTCAGTTCTCTTTGTTCCCTCTTTAGGACCCCTTTCTGTTGCTTCCGCACTTATTCTCCTGCCACTTGATCCCTCCCTTTCCCTATTCATTAACTGATTCTGTCTGGAACCTTCCAGATATCTCTGGCTCAACTGTCCTTCATATCCTTTCTAAAGTATTCATCCTTGGTGTTGGTTAACTCCTAGACTACATTGATGTCAGAAATGAAAGTTATGTGAAAATTGGTTCCTCATTTATGAAATTAATAAATCCCAGCTCAGTATTTCACATATGGGAGGCTCTGCGACATTAGGTGTCCTATGTTATGTTTTCAATTTAAATTACTATGCTTAAGAAATCTAACTTAAGATGATAAATTTTTCAATCCTTTTGGGTCTCAGACGCTTATCAGTGTTTGTGGAAGTCCAAGACATAATGATACTGGTCACCCTGTGTTTCACACTTCAGTTGTTCCTTACGGAAACATTCTCTGAACAAGGAATTGCCCTAAGGGCTAGTTGTACATCAAAGCTATCTTCATTTGTCAGGGCCTAAATCTGGGTACAAGTCCTTTATTATAGGAATAGAGTCTATTGGCTGGTCAATAGTGGTGAAAAACATCTACATCTCGGCAATTTCATTGACATATAGGCCATTTGTTTCATACCTCCAGTTGTAATTTGCCCTTTTCAGATCTCTGATAATGTGGAATGCACAGTATCAGAATGTGGAATGCACATTGTCTGCCTAAGACATATTGTTAGTTGAAATGTGCGAACCCCAAAATGTCGGTGCAGGTGACAATGTACTTAACAGAAGTACTTGGAGAACGTAAATTGAAGGCCTGTTGTTGGCCAACATGAAACTGAAATTCAGAAATTCTGCAAAATCTCAAGAGGTCAGTTTCTATTTATGAGAAAAAATGAGATATCACAAGGTGGTTTTCTTTTTACAACTGATCAGCTTGTATTATCTCAGTCTCCCACCATAGTGTCTGTCAAATAATATTCAAGTGACTGCTGGCCATTTTGTTTTTCTCAATCCCCTGAGAATTCTCCATGGCAGTATGATTTTCAATACCATTTCTTTCCAAAAATAGATGGGTCCAAGTCAGTGTTTTTATTGTTCCTTTGCTTATAAAAGTAAGTTAAAAATATCTGGTATTTGTAGCATTAGCTGGGGCTCAAACTAAATAGCTTTTTCTTATTATCTGAGTTCATGGAATAATTCTCACAAAAACTGCCTATTTTTAGAATAGAGACAATTTACTTCCCTATGTCTGTTTCAAATACTTTTTTTTTTTTTTTTGGTTTTTTGAGACAGGGTTTCTCTGTGTAGCCCTGGCTGTCCTGGAACTCACTTTGTAGACCAGGCTGGCCTCGAACTCAGAAATCCTCCTGCCTCTGCCTCCCAAGTGCTGGGATTAAAGGCGTGCGCCACCACTGCCCGGCTCTTTCAAATACTTTTGGGAGAATAAGATATAGTTTTACTTTTCCTGTAAAAATTTATCTTTAATAGTATGGATGAATGTCCCCTTAACAGTATCTGAAAAGTTAAAGATGACCAGAATTAACAAAATGGGTTTATTTGGTATTTTAAAATGTAAAAGAATAAAACATGGGTGAAAAATTGGATACTGTTCAAACCAGACACTTACAAAGGACACAAAATAAGCTGCCAAACTTTATGTTCCCTAGAGGATAATATAGAACATGGTATAATTATCAGAATATTTGCCCATACAATGGTATAGAAAATTGTTAAAAACACAGAGTAAGTCACTGGCATGCCAACCTTTTTCTCTATTATGTTTAGTGACTTGACTAGATTTGGCAGTCATATAGTATTTGACAGTAGTTCTCAGATTAAATGACTGTGTTTAAGTTTCACATGTTTCTATTGCATAAACATGCAAAAATATTTCAACTTCAACCTAACATTTCACAAATATATGTATTTATATATGATTACAGACTGTCACATTTATTAACACTAAATAAGAAAATATGTTGATGGAAGGTAAATTAGAATGCTGCATGATATAATCTGAGATGATTCAAGACCAATTAGTGATTAAATATTCCTATTCTTCTGCAAGTAATTTACTTGAGTACATTATGGTAAGAATGATTAGAGAAACCTTAAAACATAAATAGGTAACTCTGAAAAATTGTGTTATATTCAGTGTTGTGCTTATATACCTAAAATATTATAAAGGGCATTGTTGTTAACTTGAGGGTACTCCATTGCTTCATCCCTACTTTTTCATTAACTTGTGCATTCCATTCTCAGTGAGTTTAACCTAATGGCTTCCTTCCAGTAATAATTAGAATGTCTTTTTCAACAATGATGGAATGAAATGCTACTTAAAATTATTTTAACTCTCAAGAAATCAGGATAATTGTTTTGTTCTTAAGAAAATGAACCTTTTTCGTACCATGCAAATTAGTTTCAAATGATTTTAGCAATGATTTTGATGGTTACAGTCACCTCCATGTTTAAATTCTGATATCCTCATTGCTTCATGAAATATTTATAAAGAATATCATACCTTCAAAAATATGTTATGCTCAAAAAATATATATGAATATATATATACACATACATACATACATAAAATTTCGGCATGTAACAAATAAGTTCATGAGAGAGCAATGATGGGTATAGGAAGGGATTGGGAAAAATAAAGAGAAGTTAGAAATGATGTAATTATATGATAATCACAAAAATATAAGAAAAATATCTTACTACATACAAAATGAACATATAAAATTTGAAATAAAATGTAGAACATGGAATGACATGCAAAATAATAAAATACATACATTTTAGAGCATAAAATCTACAACTCTAATATATCACTATCAAGCATATCAAGCTTAACTCCTTCTTGTGATGTCAAAAAAATTAGAAATTGTGTCAGATTCTTTATATGGAAAACTTAATTCTCTACAAGCTACACTGATCATTTAATAATATTGCACATATTAAATCTCACACTGCTTCATTTGATTGAAAGTATGTGTTTTAATTTTGTAATATTTCTGCAAGTTAAGGGTCAATAGTGTACTAATATCTTTCATCCTGAGATAGGAAGTGCTACACCTTTTCAGTGTATTCACTTTGGTCCTTTATCTTTATATTACTACTAATAAACCCTTAGAGATTTGAAAAGATCAAAGGATAATTATTGGCTCTGTGAATTGAGAATCAAAATCTCATGAATATCCAGAGCATGTTCCAGCTCAAAAGTTTAACTCAGAATAACTTTTATTTATGTTTAGTTCTCCTTTCGAAACCATCAGTTGCTTCGTAAGTATTATAATTGACTGTCTTTCACTCTGGACTGAACACAGTACTTTGGCAATTATCGCAAACACACTTAGAGTGCAAAAGCGTGTATGTCACCTCTGTTTATTCTTGCATGGAAATAATATACAGACTAGTGTGTGGTCCTCTATACACGATAGAACAGAGGGCCAGCAGTATTTTTACTTTTGTTAATAGAACAATAAGATATGTGTGTGGGGTGATAAGAGTGGGAAATGTATCAATGAGAAAAGTTTCATCTCAAAGTGCTATCAAGTTTATTCAATTAGTTAAGCTTATTAAGTTTGTGTACTAGTTTATATGAGAATTTTCATATAGTGTTCAGCTATTTTCCCCTGTTTATTCTAAGTTCTGAAAGAATATTTTTATCAAAACATGAAATTGATGTCTCTCAAAAGTGTCTGATCTAGAATAAAGATATTGTGAACCTGGTTATAATATTAAATAAAATAATAATCATAGGAACTAAATATCAAGAACCATTAAATGGAAGGTTAAATAACATATGATATTATAGCATTTAGTAACCTTAGAACTAGGTAAATAGACATAGGCAGATCTTGTGGTTTGACTACCCAGACAGTTTTGCCCAATTGAAACCCAGAATTAGTGAAAGACTCTGTCTTAAAATGTAAAATTAAGGGTAAGAATAAGCAATTTCACTCCGTACGAAACATGCATTTTCACACACACACACACACACACACACACACACACACACACAAACACTAACATCATCAATCTAAAAAAGTTTGAATACACTTGGAAATTTTTAACTATATTTCAGAAGTTGTGCTTAAAGCATATAAATTTAAGGAAACTGAGTAACTTCTTTATATACACTTTAAATTTTAATTAATATGTAAAACTTACTTAATACAATAATTTGTTTATTAAGTAAGTGTATTGTTGTCAAATTTATTGAAGAGAGTATAATTTTAAGTATCAATGTTATATGTTACCAGTGTGACATTAGGCAAATCATTATTATCACTGCAATTCAGTTTTGACATCTAAGTTAACTCCAGATTTTATAACTGTAAGTAGATTTGAAAATTATCGCAACCAGCTTGGGACTTGAACAAAAACATATTAAGTTAAATATAATCATATATCAACTATATAAAGTACCATTTCATTCAGTAAAATACTGTTATTTGAAGCTTCAATTGGCCCCCTACCTTTTTGCTCATTCTTCTCAATTTGCTGCTGACAAACATTTTCATTTTATTGTTATTTGCATATATTCTAAACAAGTCTCCAGTGGTTGAATTACAGCAAAGACCAATTTGTTTCTGTCCTTACAGGAGTATATTTTTCTTGTATGTATTCCTTTTCTTTTGCTGTTTGAGAAAATGTCTCACTATATCACTGAGCCTGGAATTGAAGGCACGATTATCTTATGTCAGTTTGTATGTGGTAGAATTAACTTCCTTTATAATCACACTGAGACAAGATACATTGATAGGAATGATAGTTATAATAACTAAACAAAGCAATATCGAAGTCATATGGTTGTAAAACAGCTTAACACCAAACAAGAATGAAAAGTGTTCAAAGGCATCTAGACTAGAATTTTGCAAATATTTAAGATTCTGGGGGTTACTGACTGTGGGAAAGCAAACAGAAAAAGGGATTCCACTAGAGCTGGGTGTTCATATTTGTCATGGTACCTTCAGTAAAATCTTATCAATGAGGGATATATGGAGTTATCTACATGAGTAGAGTCCTCCATACATTCTGAGTCAGAATGCAAAATGACAACATAAACACTTCTACAAACACATAAAGAAAATTTGACTTCTTTCATACAGATTTCATTTCAGTAATATAATCTTTTCTTTAAACAATCTTTATCTCAAATTTATTGAATGCATTTTGTCATGCTCTGTTTTGGTTCTATAGATTTAATCAGTTTGCCTATTCTATGAATAATTAAATTACTCATGTGTTACATTTTCTGTTCATTATCACTTAATTTTTTATCAAAATTTAATATTTTGGAAGTTTACAATAATTTTTCATATACATTATACTTATTTTGTGTGCCACTGTGACATTAAGTCATGTCTTAACATTTTAGAAGGAATAAAATCTTGAACTTTAAAATTAACAACTGATTTTAAAGGAAATACTATTGTCATTTGAGAAATGACAGAATTGAAAAGATCATAAGATGTCATAAGAAATCTGATCTAAATTACACGATAAAGCTTTGATTCCAATGTGGTCACATGTTCTTCAGTTACATGAGTGGGTTGCGTTTAATGTAATAAGGAAAAGAAACAGAGAAAACAAACCTATCATCAAAGCTTTGTTTAGACATATTGACTAAAATGATATTTCTTAGATTACCATACATATCAACAAAAGAGCAAAATCTGAACTCAGTCCTAATACTTCCCTTGAGTTCATGTAACATTTCTAGATTATGATTTAGGAAGACAGGTGTTTGATAGAGCTATATAACTAACATACCAGTCTAGCATGTAAAGGGCTTTGAAATCAGACATTATTTATACCAAATTAAATAAATATAGAAAGATGTCGAAACAAGCAACATACAGAGTAATAATTTAAAAATAATATTGAAAAAAAGACAAGAAAAAAAATCTTGTAGCTAAGCATTGTGCCACATGTCTTTCTCTCTTAGCAGAACTTGCCTTACTAAGGCAGGATTGTAAGTAGGATGGCAATGTGAAATAATAAAACAGAACACCACATCTTCTCCTGTTCTGACACCGCCATTAATAATATAGCTAGGTTTCTTCTAGGCAGCATTCTTGGTTTCCTCCCTGTCTCAGCAATATTTTACTAATACTATAAAATAACTTCCTCCTTTGTTAAAGTTCCATCATTGTTAGGGAAATATAAAGTCTTCTCTACCTGTGGGTCTCACCTGTCGGTTGTTTGCTTATTTTATGGAACTGATCTAGGTGTCTACCTTAGTTCATCAGTTTCTAGTTCTTCCAAGGAAAGTGTGGGTACCTCAGTAATGTATACCATTGTGGTTCCCATGATGAACCCATTCATCTACAGCCTGAGGAACAATGACATCAAGAAAGCCCTTCAGAAAATTGTCACACAAATAATGTAGTATAACTAAATGCATGATCCCTTAATACAGAGTTTTAAGAACTGTGGGTCTCATAGCTGATTGTAGTGGCATGAAAAATGTAGCAACTGTAAAAATGTCTGATCTTAAAATGATCAACAATTAATGTCTACATGTAGTATATCAAGGGGTAAACTGCAATTTGTGTCTAAGTTAAATATAGTTTCACTATGGCTTGATTATTGTGTATGGAAAATTATAAATTAGTACTGGATATGTTTAAATATGATAAAACCCCAAAGAATGTATCCAGAATCACTATAGATTTAATTTCTTGTATTGCAATGCTTTTACTATAGTTACACAGGGAAACATCATGATTGGACTGGAGAGATGGCTCAGTGGTTAACAACACTGACTCTTCTTCCAAAGGTTCAGAGTTCAAATCCCAGCAAAAACATCTGTAATGAGAACTAATGCTCTCTCCTGGGGTGTCTGAAGACAGCTACAGTGTACTTACATATAATAAATAAATTTTTAAAAAAGAAAAAACCATAATAATTTAGTTACAGAAGTAAAGTTTTCAAAAATTTCTTAACATTATCAGTATATACATATGAAATTAATATACACTAGACTTTTCTGAAAGATATATAATTTAAAATTTGATATTTGTACTTCTTCCTTAAGTTTCATAGAGCAGTTTTTTGGATACAAAGTTTGTGGGAAAGGGAGACTCATTGCATTTTTGTTATGTGACCATGGATAGCATTTCACAGAGCTAGGTTTTGTCCCAAATACAAGCACATATGGGCAAAAGTAATTGTACTCCTTGGGCTATGCCAAAAGAGACATAAAGTTGTGTGGAGATCAAGCAATAAGTGATTTACTGAGAATGGTGAGGGTAAGGTGTTAATGAGGAATTTATATACTTATATGTATACATGTATGAACTTACCAAATATAAGGAAAAATTTGAATTGCAAAGTTATAGTTTGGTATTAAAGCAGAATTTGTACCAGTTTCTGAAATTGTGTTTAATACAATCCTGCCACTTTCTACTATGTATGTATATAACTTATTCTCTTCTGCAATGACATGTTTTAGTTCAAAACTTTAAATGAGCTTGAAAAAAACAACAAATTTTTAAATTTTAATCTACATGTTCAGTCATGATTTTCTTTTTATAACATATTTAAAAAAACCTGCATCTGATAGAGGACTAATACCCAAAATTTATAAAGAATGCAAGAATCTAATCACCAAAAAGCAAACAACCCAATAAAAATGAAGTATAGAAGGAAACCAAGATTTTACACCTGAGGAATCTCTAATGGCTAAGAAGCAGCTAAAAAGAAATGTTGACAGTCCTTGGTGATCAGAGAAATGCAAATCAAAACTACCCTGAGATTCTACCTTATACCAATCAGAAGGGCTAAGATCAAAACCACTAGTGACAATACAAGTTGGAGAGGATGTGGAGAAAAAGTAACACTCCTCCATTGCTGGTGGGATTGTAAACTGGTACAAACACTCTGGAAATCAATCTGAAAGTTCCTCAGAAAATTGAAAATAGATCTACCTGAAGATCCAGCTATACCACCCTTGGGAATGTACACAAAATATACCCTACCATGGCACAGGGTCATGTGTTCCTCTATGTTCAAAACAGCCTTATTTGTTATAGCCAGAAGCTGGAAACAACACAGATGTCCCAAATCAGAAAAATGGATGTGGAAAATATGGCTCATTTATACAGTGGAATACTACTCAGCTATTAAGAATGAGGACATACTGAGTTCTGCAGGCTGGAACTAGAAAACACAACCTTAAGTGTTGTAACTTAGATGCAAAAGAACATGCATGGTATGTACTCACAAAAAAAGGATGTTAGCAAAACAAAATGGAAAAAGTACAGTGTACCCAAGATATAGTCCACAGAACGCAAGAAGTTCAACAAGCAGAAGTACCCAAGTGAGGACACCCCAGTCTCACTTGGGAAGGGGAACAAAGCAATCATAGGTGTGGTATAAGGGAGGGACCTGGGAGAAAGTGGACAGGGCAGGGGACTGGAGGGGAGAGGGGATTTTGATCTGGTATTGAGTAAGGGAAATGTACTGAAGCCCTGAGGGCCAGCAGAAAGAATTAAAGTAGGCAACCTTGGGGATATGTGGTTGAGAGGACACTCCAGAATGCACCAGAGACCTGGGAGGTGAGGGAATCTCAAAAATCAAAGGGAGGGACATAGATGATATGACTGACAGTAGGGAGAGGGATCTTATAGAGTCCACCTCCAAAAGGAAATCAGGGCATTAAATGAGGGAGAGTGTTCCATACCACAGTCACAACTCTGACCTATAATTGTGCCTGTCTGAAAGAATTAGAGGTATGGAGATGGAGAGAACCCTGAGTAAAGGAAGGTCGAGCAACAGGCTAAAAGTAGAATCCAGCTCAGGGGGCGGTCCCAAGACCTAACACTATTACTGAGACTATGGAATACTCACAAAAGGGGCCCTAGCAAGACTGCACTCCAGAAAATCAAACAAGCAGCTGAAAGAGTCAGATGCATATGTTTGCATCCAAACAATCAACAGAAGCAGCTGACTACTGTTGTATTAGGGAGGACTTAAAGAATCTGAGAAGGACAATCTTGTAGGAGGAGTAGCAGTCTCAATTAATCTGGACTCCTGAGATCTCTCAAATACTGGACCACCAAAATGGCAGCATACATCAGCTGATATGAGGCCTGCAACACACCCACAGTAGAGGAATGTTGGGTCTGTGTTCATTCAGAGATGATTCACTGAACCCTAAAGAGACTGGAATCCCCAGGGACTTTAGAGGTCAGGTGGAGTGGCTCGTGGGGTCATCCACGTGGAGACAAGGCTTGGGGAGAATTTATGTAATGTGGAACAGTTGAAGACTGGACAGTGGTAGGGGGAATAAAATATACAGTGAAAAAATAGATAAATTAATAAAAAACAAATTACAAAAAATCTGAAAAACCTACATCCCACTAATAAGTAGACAAATTTTATTTTACCTTTAATAAATGCTAAAATTTTATTCATAGTGAAGATTTTTGTTGTTATTATCTAGCAATATATACATTGTACTTGATATTAGGTTGCATGATAACATTTAAAAGTATGACTGTCAGTGACTTTGAACAAATATCTCCCTAAACTTTACTATCACTTCCCATTTTCCCATCATTTTCCTAGTAATTAATTTTAATCTTCTGCATAGTAATTAATTTTGATCTTCTGCATAGTAACATTTTTCTGTATAGAATAAATAAACTGTTTAGAGTTTTATGATATATATATGTCACATTTGCTTAGTTCACTTCTATTAGAGACCTTCGTTGGTTTCATAGCTAAGATATTCTGAATATTGCAGCAAAAACACTAGTGTACAAATATCTCCTTGATAAATCAGATTGAAGTCCTATGGATAAAAGCTCAATAATAATATCATTAGGATATATTTAGTTTTAGTTTTTGAGAGTTCTTTATATTGATATCCACACTGACAGAATATATTTCCATTAGAACTATATAATTTAATTAAAATAATATTTAAGGAAAGACTCACCAAAAACCTGGGTCAACAGGAGTTAAAAGTATCAAGTCTTGAAGACAAGGTAGAGGATTTGGATCATTCATTCAATGTCAATCCAAAAATAAAAAAAAAAAAAAAAACCCTCAAGAACA
This sequence comes from Tokudaia tokunoshimensis, assembly GCA_036184795.1. NCBI lineage: Eukaryota > Metazoa > Chordata > Mammalia > Rodentia > Muridae > Tokudaia > Tokudaia tokunoshimensis. The sequence continues at coordinate 19,316,821 of BTHU01000008.1, forward strand.
GAACCTGCTGAAATTTTTAAATATAATAAAATCAATTTTTTGAATAATAGTTGTGGGACCTTAATGAGACTTGTGGCCATGCCCCAGGTTTTAGCTTGACTCAGTCTAGGCAGTCACCTGCCTGCAGCCACACTCTCCCCGCCTCTTGGGTTACCTGACCACCCAACTCACTATAAATAGCACCCCTCAGAGCGTGCTCTCTCTCTCTCCCGCTTATTCTTCCCTGGCCCTCTTCTTTGTCTATCTCTCTGTCTTTCCATTTTCTCCCCTTTCCACGTGGTCATGGCTTTTCTTATCTATTTTCTCCTCTTTCTTTGTCTTTTTATCTCTTTTCTCTTTCTATTTTATTAATAATAAAACATCAAAGCTATGGGCCACCTCTTATTAAATTCACAACACGGAGCTACCTGGTACACACCATCAGAGACTCAGAGATTCAGTCACACAGACAGTCTGTGAGCACAGGTAACAGGCAGAGAAATCCACATCAGAATGGCTCTGCCTTTTGTGTGGCATTTCTCAGCATGTCCACACTCTCCAGGCCCCTGCGCTTCTCTTTCTTTTTTTTACCCACAGATGGTGACCACGTGGGGCATGAACCTGCCCACACAGGGACAGACCCAGAGTGTGCATGCCTAATACCCATATCCCTCCCTTTCCCTCCAGCCCAAATTGGGTAGGTGGCTCTTTTCACCTGCGAATGGGGTCTCGGAGCCTCTCATGGCTGGATGCTCATCCCATAACAGACCATCTTCCCCGCCTCCTGCAAGGCTTGAGAACCAACTAAACTGCACTCTCTTCAACCCCTGGGGCAGAATCTGGCAGACCTCCCACGGTCTATTCAGCTCTCATGGCTGCAGTCTCCTGTGTCAGCCCGACCAGTGTCTCGATGAGCCCTGGTGGGGCATGGGACTCCGACCTAACCTTTTGTTCCAAACCTGCATGCTATGGCCAACTCCCTCCCCTGGTTTCCTCCTGTCTCTCTAAAGCCACTACCTTCACTTACACTTTTTTTTTTTAAAAGTTAACTTTTCATCTCCTTTCCAAGAAAAAACAAATGGGGAAATCATATCTCTGAGCTTGCTGCCTCATGGCAAGCCAGACTCCTCCCCCGCACTTGAGACTCAGCTCAGGGAACAACTAAACAATGCTTTTCAACCTAAGATTTTCTAGCTCCTTTATCTAAACACTTATTTCTTTTTCTAAAGACTTATTTCTTTCCCTATACACGCCTAAAAATTTTTAAACTTTTCTAAAATTTCTTTTATACTTCCACAGATCAAATTAACTGTACTAAATAGCAACCAATCTTCCTTTACAGGTCTAATATAATATTTTCTTCCTTAGTCACCCAAAGCAGACATCACCTGGCTGGGATTCTGTTCCTCTGTTGTTTCCCTACAGGTTTATCTCTATACCTTGCCTGCTGTCATACATCCAACAGAGAGAGTGCCACCTCCTGAGACCCACATGCCACAACAGAGCTGCCTTCACCCCATCTGACTGAAGACACCCCAAGACACACGCTAAAATCTGCAGACACGTTACAGGCTTGAGACCTTCCAGCTACAGAGGAACTCTCTTGCCACAGCCAAATGACTGTTGAACTTCGGGGAAATTACATGATAGTCAGAAAAACAATGTCTATCTAGATTACTAATTGATTGCTGTTTAAATCTAATAGTTGTTTACCCTCAAATTGTACTACCTATTGATTCAATCATACCTTGTCTTCTCTCACCTCAACCCTCTTTAAAACTCTAACTTTCTTCTGATACCTCCACCCCACATAAAATTGTCCTAATCTGTGAACAGGCAGCCTGGTTCTCAGGTGGAGCAAAAGACTTTGAACCCCAGGACCCAGTAGGGGGTGGCTTCTACCTACAACCTTGTGGGCGGAGCTTCCACCTACATGGGATGGTAGTTCAGTCACCACCCCCTAGAACCTAGCTCCTGCCACAGTTAAAGAACCCCCCCCCCACAACACAGGTCAGTGACCCTTCTCCCTTTGAAAGAAAAAAAAACGAAAAGGGGGAGATGTGAGACCTTAATGAGATGTGTGGTCACGCCCCAGGTTCTAGCCTGACTCTGCCTAGGCAGTCACCTGCGTGCAGCCACACTCTCCCCGCCTCCTTGTTACCTGACCACCCAACTCACTATAAATAGCACCCCTCACCGCATGCTCTCTCTCTCCCCCCCCCCACCCCCGCTTATTCTCCCCTGGCCCTCCTCTTTGCCTATCTGTCTCTCCATTTTCTCCCCTTTCCACATGGTCATGTCTTTTCTTATCTATTTTCACCTCTTCCTTTGTCTTTCTATCTCTTTGCTCTTTCTATTTTCTTAATAATAAAACATCAAAACTATGGGCTGCCTCTTATTAAACTCACCATATGGAGCTAGCTGGTACACAGCGTCTGAGATTCAGCCATGCAGACAGTCTGTGAGTACAGGTAACAGGCAGAGAAATTCACACCAGAATGGCCCTGCCTCCTGCATGACATTTCTCTGCACGCCCGTGCACGCCCACGTGCAGAGACCAGCCAGCGATGTGACTGCCCGCTCCCCATTAGGCTAAGGCATGCATGCATCTTGCCTGCGTCCTCTGCATAGGCACGCTACCTTGGCCCGAGAGCGAGGCCCACGTGCCGATGGCCCGGCCTGGCGCATGTCCTTTATCCCTTCCCCCCCCCCCCCACACACACACACACACGCATCTGCGCGCCCTGGGCCCCGCACTTTTCCTTTTATTTTCCCCACAGCTTATCCATGGAACAGGCTAATTTCTATAATCCCTGCAGTTATGATGTGGGTTTTACTAGGTCAACCATGCTCCACTAGTTTGTTGTACACACAGAAATATATGGGCACCATGAGTTAGATTTTCTAGTAGAAAATATTTTAAAATCCCACTTTGGAGATTCTACCCCACCTTTGGTTATTGAGTTCCTGGATAAAAAATACATGGACTTTATATTTTTGAAAAATCTCAATCAGCACAACAGTTGGGCAGCTCTCTCCAAGTTGTTACAATTTATTTTCCTATCAATAATCCCAAGTTATTACTTACTATTTACTATGTTCCATCTAGGCTGATCTTAACTCCAATTGGGCAGCCCTTAGGTCCATGCTCTCTTGACTCTTATTGAATGGTGGCTTCCTTGCTCTTTCTTTCCTGTATTTCTTCTTTTTCATGGAGGCTCCTTCATCCCCATCACGGTCTCCTCTCTCTGATCCAACTCCCCAAACCTGCAACCCCACCTATGTCTCTTCTATCAGGCTACTGGCTCTTGACATTTTTGTTTAAAGATGTTTTCAATGTTTCTTTTTTATTGGATATTTACTTTATTTACATTTCAAATATCTTCCTCTTTCTAGGTCTCCCCTCCAGAACCCCCTATCCCATCCCCCACTCCCTGACTCTTGACGACCCACCAACCAACTCCAACCTTCCCTCCTTAGTATTTCACTACACTGGGGCATCAAATCCCCTCAGGCCCAAATGCCAGCTCCTCCAACTTATGTCCAAAAAGACCATCCTCTGCCACATATATGGATGGAACCATGGGTCCCTCCATCTGATATAGTTCCTAGGAGGCCAGGGGGTCTGGCCGATTGACACTGTTGCTCCCCCCCCGTGGGGGTGATAATCCCCTCAACTCCTTCGGTCCCTTCTCCAACTCCTCCATCAGGGACCCTGCATTCAGTCCATTGGTTGGCTGTGAGCATCTGCCTCCTACATCCAATAGAGGGCTAATTCCCAATATATACAAAGAACTCAAGAAGTTAAAATCCAGAGAACCAAATAACCCTATTAAAAAATGGGGAACAGAACTAAACAGAGAATTCTCAGCTGAGGTAACTCGAATGGCTGAGAAGCATCTAAAGAACTGTTCAACATCCTTAGTCATCAGGTAAATGCAAATCAAAACAACCTTGAGATTCTACCTCATACCAGTTAGAATGGCTATTATCAAAAATTCAGGTGACAGGAGATGCTGGTGAGGATGTGGAGAAAGAGGACCACTACTCCATTGTTGTTGGGATTGCAAACTGGTACAACCACACTAGAAATCAGTCTGACGGTTCCTCAGAAGGTTGGACATAGTGCTACCTGAGTACTCAATTATACCACTCCTGGGCATATACCCAAAAGATTCTCCAATATGCAATAAGGCACATGCTCCACTATGTTCATAGCAGCCTTATTTATAATAGCCAGAAGCTAGAAACAACCCAGATGTTCCTCAACTGAAGAATGGATGGAGAAAATGGGGTACATTTATACAATGGTGTACTATTCAGCTGTTAAAAACTGACTTCATAAAATTCACAGGCAAATGGATGGAACTTGAGTGAGCTAAACCAGTCACAAAAGAACACACATGTTATGTACTTACTGATAATTTGATATTAGTCAAAAAGTTCAAAATACCCGAGATACAATTCATAGACCTTATGAGGATGTTGTCATCTTTGTTTACAAATCACAATTAACTGGGTACAAGGGACAGCTGGTTTCTACATTCAGACTCTTGTTTCTGGGGCAACCAGTTTGGGATCTCAGATTAGCATTAGAATACAAGCAGCATTAGGGCAACCCACTACAGACTTCATGGGTTTAGGTTGGGGAATAGGCCATGACATCAAGTGATTTAAAGAATAAAGTTCAGTCTGAAAGAATGAGAATTTGGGGATGAATATGATCAAAATACTGTATATGAATTTTAAAAGAAACATTAAAGATATTGTAACAATAATAAAAATAAAGAAAGAATGGCATAAATTACACAAGAATAAAGTGATGTTTGCTTTCATAAATTAATACCATTCTACACCTCCTCATATGGGAATTATTATATAAATGAATTAGAACAACATACTAGCTATACCTCAGTGCCTGACAACCAGGATAAAACTCTTTGTTTGCTTCATGATTTAGGGAGATCTGTCTTATCTTATTGTGAATATAAATGAGATATTTAAGAGTAGAAACAATGTGAGTATAAGCCAAACATTCAAATGAAAAGTTCCAGACACACATCATCATTACAACTGAAATATAACACAGTAACTCTTCTCTCTGCTTATATGAAAAAACATGCTTTTATTATTGAAAATAACAAATTATTCTAAAAGTTCTACTCATGTCTCTTTATTCAGGAAACAATGGTTTTCTTTGTTTTTTAGGTGGATAAACAAGGATGTGAAACTCATGTCCATATGAAGTTTGATGCCTAATAATTTGGAAAAAATTATTTAGGATTGATGTGAATTCAGCCACAGAGATACATGGTACAAGGAGAAGAAGACACTTAAATCTTACCTATGAAATATGAAACTTAAACCAAAGTCATGAAAATTGTCAAAACTTTTAATATATTAAAAGCTTTATGCACAGAACTCATAATTCCATTCTTATTTACCTAGGATCCCATAAAACTAAAGACTGTTAATCTTCATATGAGAATGATGAAATATTCTCAAGAGGGGCTGAGAGTTCTATCTTCTTCTGAAGGCTGCTAGCATAATACTGACTTCCAGGCATCTAGGATGAAGGTCTTAAAGCCCACATTCACAGTGGCACACATACTAAAATAAGGGTATGCCTATTTCAACTGGGTCCCACCCTCTAGTAGTGCCACTCCCTGGGTCTAGCATATACAAGCCATCACAGTGACTTTGTTTTTATACACAATATTGTGCTTCTAACACCAACACACATGTTCAAAAAGGTTTTACTTTCCAAAAATAAAACCATTATATTACTTTTAAGAATAAACCTTATCATTCTTCTCATCCCCCACACTGCCTGTCAAAATGATTTTAGAAATTAAGGTAAAACTTGCAGGTTTTTGGTTGTCTAATAGCAGAATAAACTAGTGTAGGTGTTTATTATTACTGAGCTTATCAAGCTACATTTAAACTGCTTTTCTTGCATACTATGATAAAATTGTTCTGCTGTGGATTCTGCTTGGTGCATCTTTAATGTCTTTGATCCTCAGACTCTAAATGAAGGGAATCAGCATAGTAGTGAGAACAATGTAAATAACTAAGGACACCAAGACCTTCACGGAAGAGTATGTCACAAAGAAGCTAAGATATACAATAGTGGTTTTTAAAAAAAAAATAAAACACCAACAGAGAGGTGAAACCTAAAATTGGAGAACATGTTATACCTCCCACGTTTGGATAAGATTTTCATAAGACTGTATACAGTTTTATAAAAAGAGAAAAGATCCCTGGGGAGTAAAATCAAAGATAATGTCAGAAAAATATCCCTATACTGTTATTGTAAAATGTCTCAGAATAGACAACATTAAGGGATCATAGGAAAAAATGAAATTTTAACATTTTAAAGTACATAAATTGTAAAACATGCACATTATGAATCTGGTATTTTATGATGCAGATGATAAAAGACACTTAAACTAAGATATTGCAAAGGCACAGTTTCATAATGACTGGGTAGTGTAGAAGGTAACAAATATCCACAAACATGTAATACACTATCATAATCAGAAGCATGCCATCCACAAGCATGCAAATATCCATAATAGAGATATGCCTGTCAGACGGGTTACATAAGAGATGATTTTACTGTGAGTTTGAATGCCCACAATCATCATTGGACTGTGCTAGAGAAATAAGGAAATTGGTTAGAAATTCTCTTTTGTGGGCCTTTATGTAGTTTAGGTATCAGGATAAATGTACCCTTGTAAAGTGAATTTGGATGTTCTATTTGTACTTCGTGTAATAATTTTAAAACTATTGGTACCCACTCTTCTTGTAAAATTCTATGCCAAAATCATCTGGCCTGGGCATTTTTTGATAGACTTTGCTTCTTTGATTTAACTATGGTCTTTTGAAATAGCTTATATGATATTTATTTAACTTTGGTAAATGGAAAGCATAGAAAAAAATTATCCATTTATTTCAAATTAATCTAACTTGGTGGAATACAGAGTTTTAAAGTATATTCTTATCATCATCTAGATTTCTTTGGTGTCTGTTATGTGCCATTTTTCATCTCTAGTATTTTTTAGATTGGATATTCTTTCTCTGCCTTTTATTTAATTTGAATGAGGGTTTGTTAATCTTATTCATTTTCTCCAAGAAAAAACTCTTTATTTCATTGATTCTCCCTATTTGTTTTTGTTTATATTTTATATCTTTTGCAACAAATCTCAGACAAGTTAATGCCAAGAAAGAAAAACACATATTTGAGACTATACTAAACTGTGAAAAGTGGAAATTACATACATACTCAAAGATTTCACCTGAAATGGAATACTGAGGTGTTTCTAAATGTCTAATTTTCTTTTGCATATTGCTAAATTTCTTTTATATATTACTTTACAAATACAGGCTAGCCTTAAAAGGAAAATGAACAAAAATAGATTCCACTGAGAAATATGAATCTAAACTGTCTCTATTCTCACATGCCATAATCTGTAGAAATATTACATGTATCAATTAAAGTTCAAATTTCCATGAACTTAAAACAGTCAGGGGTTTCTCTAACTGATGAATGGATAATTAAATTGCACATTTACATAGTGAAATATTACTAATCTGTTATTAAAAATAAAATTATAAAACTCACAGGTAAATGGGTGAAGCCAGAAACAATCATTCTCTGTGAAAAAAGTCAGGCCCAGAAACATGAGTTTGTATGCTTCTCATTTCTGGAAATAAGTTTTGCATTTTTAGTTTTCTGAACTTCATAAAGAATAGCTGACAATAAAGGATCATGTGGAGAGCCATTGAAGGTAGGAGAGATAGACTGCCCTGTAAAAAGTGTAAAGGGAAATTATGAAATGAAAGGAAACTAATTTGGTTTAATATGAGGTGCCATGAACCATCCCAGCTGGGTATGGGGGTACCTCGGATGAGGGTTCTAAAAGACAGGTGGGTAAGGATTTGGTGGTGACAAACATAAACTAACACAGAGGCTGTTTGAATCTTAATGTATTTTGCTGCTCTCAAGCAAGGATTTTTATACATAGAGAAACAGGTGTTTCAACACTGAAAAGCTATGTTCAGTGAAGCAGTACAACAGAACGGGCATTGCAATAATCATTTGGCACAGCAAAATAAAAAATCATTCAAATATTACAACTTCAAAAGGATATATTTAATGAGGCAGCCAGGTAGAACGGATATTGTTATGATCATTTAATACATCAATACAAAAAAATAGGCTAGTGGTAAATTTTCAAAATTAAACTAATAAATTTTTATGATCAGTTACTATTCAACTTCTAGCTCCTACTCTTCTATTACTCTGCAAAACATAAATTTGAACTATTTTAATTCTCTTCTATTTAAAGCTTTCTTAAACAATATACCCAAACCTACTTCCGATGACACACATGCAGCTATATAAAGTATTATTGTTGGGAAAGTTTATATTTATCAATACTACCTCATAAATGATTTATAAAGTGAAGCACTGGTTTACCCGGAGATGATATTATGGTTAATGAGTCAATCTTAAGAGATGGTTTTGTACCCATTAGACTTGCTTAAGATATTAGCCTAGGCTATCAGGAACATCTTGTAACTTAGAAAAGGAATAGGAAACATAAGACAGATAAGTTGCCAATTTACTTCAATTTTCAAGTAAAAAACCCAAATTAAAATCAGCAAATTACAAACAAGAAAACAAAATAAAGAAATATAAAAAGTAAAGAAAGAGACATGAATATAGAGGGTTAGTAAAGAGGAGCAAGTTCATTGTAAGAAAGATGGAGATGAGAGAGATTAATGGATTAATATGACAAAGACTGTATTTATTTAAATCAACAGTAATATTTGTCAGCTTTAAACATTGATTGCTGTAGTGCCTGCTAAACAAGTTAACAATATATACTGTTGCAATAATGTCACCAATATTAAGGGAAAAATCAACTATTTTCTGGTCTGCTGCCCAATCCATAAAAGGGAGTTTATGCTCACTACTGTAGGGACTTGACCAAAGCCTAGATCTCCTAGTGTCACAAGACCTAAGAGTGAATATATTTGTTTTGTTTTACAAAATGTACATACTATCATATTGGCTCTTAAATATTATACCATTAGGCAATCATTACTCTCAACATTGTTCAAAGAAACTGCTCTTTAGAATCCTTGTCAACTAATGCTGACATGCATGCTTCATTAAAATGATAGGATTAAGTGTGATTATCTTTATGTATTATACCAATGTGACCCATCCAGATCTCAGTAATTGTTACATAAAAAGCAGGATGAATGTAATACCCTGATAACTTATTAGACAATAGTGAAATAATATTTTATAAAAAATAATATGTAGATGGTACTCTTGAGCTCACAGGACCTCACCAAGACCCAGCTTGTGAACATAAACCCCATAAAAGAATGGACTGATGGGAGTTGATCCAGACATCAGAGTTAATAGCAGTCTAAGACTGTGAGAAAAAAAACATTGTCCTCAGTGATGGCACTTGCTGCCCAGTAGATGGCTTTAAACTCATGTATATGTGTGTGGCCCTGGTTAAGCCAGTGGATCGCAAAGAAAAATAAAACATAATGAGAGGAAAGTAGGGTACAAACTTAGTGAGAGAAGGGAGAATTCATTGGGATGGGAGGAGTATAAGAAATAGTGGACGGTTGATTCAGGCTAGAATACATCATATGCATTTATGAAAATCTCAAAGAATAAAGGAAAAGTATATAATTTGATTATTATAGGAATGTCTACTGAATACTGTGATCATCAAGCAGTAATTGGATCTGGAATTAAGTGAAATGCCCACTAAATTAATTTTAAAACTTCTAGTCTGATCTTCAAGTTATTACATATTCCTAATGTTTCAGAATAGAGCTGAACCACCTGTGCATGATAACCACACACACACACACACACACATACACACACACACCGGTAAATACCATCAATATTGAGAAATTATTCAAATTTATGGAGTGAAATTTAGCACCCAATCATTGAAATTCTTACTTACCATCATCCCCACCACAGCTATACTGTTTTTAAAAAGTAATAAGCAAAATTTAAACAAATAAATAAACAAGAAAATGCAAATCCTTATGAAGATTTTATTTAAGAACTTTACAATATTGTGGGAACAAACAGATTTCATACTATTTTCTAAGCAGGGATCCTAATTGGAAGCCATAGTGTGTGATATTAGAAAAACCTACTGTGGAATCTCTTCAGTGCATTACTGATATCTCTATTCCTCAAGGTGTAGATGAAAGGATTAAGCATGGGGCTCACTGCAGTGTACATCAGTGAAGCCACTGCATTCTTTCGTGGAGAACGTGACACAGCTGACCCAAGATACACACCAATCCCAGTTCCATAAAATAAGCAAACTACTGACAGATGGGAGCCACACGTGGAGAACACTTTATATTTCCCACTTGAGGAGGGAATTGTCAGAATGGAGGAAACAATTTTACAATATGAAAAAATGATTCCTAGGACAGGAAAAATGCCAAGTATGACACCAATAAAATATATTACTATGTTACTCCTGAGTGTGTTAGTACAAGCAAGATTAAGGAGTTGTGAAGGGTGACAGAAGAAATTTACAATTTCCACATCCTTGAAGCAAGTAACTTGTAAGGCAATTAAATTGTGCAGCTGTGAATTAAAAACACTGACAGAAAAAGACAACAAAATTAAGATAACACAGACCTGAGGGTTCATAATGACTGTGTAATGAAGAGGATGACAGATGGCTACAAATCGGTCATAAGCCATTACAGTTAGAATCATGTCATCCATACATACAAAAAGCAGGAAAAGAGACATTTGTGTCAAGCAGCCTACATAGGAAATGACTCTGCTGTGCATTTTGATGCCCACAATCATCTTTGGGATTGTGGTAGAGATGAAAAAGATATCAATCAAAGATAAGTTGGACAGGAAAAAGTACATGGGCGTATGGAGGTGTGAATCAAAGATGATGATGAGGATGATGAGCAGGTTCCCAAGCACTGTGACCAGATACACTGACAGGAATAATCCAAAGAGGAGAAGCTGCAGTTCTGGATCCTCTGAGAGTGCCATGAGATAAAATTCCAAGACATCTTTCAGATTCTCTACATCATTATTAATCATAAGCCTTTTGAAAAAGAAAATGTATTCAAATAATGAGACAAATAGAAGAGCATCCATAACTCATGTTTATCATGCAGATACTCACAAATAAAACTCTACCACTTGAGTTTCACAAATCTTATTAAAACAGACCAGTTTTTGACAAACTCAGCATGCCTAGAATCCTTTCCTAAATGTTTTCTATGACAATTACATCTTCATAAATATGTGTACATTATAGGCATTTAATTAAATCTTAGGACAATAGCAACTCTAGAAAGGAAGAATAAACTGGTGATGATAGTCAAGTAGTTACCATTCTTAAGAGAAAATAGAGAACAACAAAAGTTCAATTGAGAAAAATATACTAAATGAAAATTTACAAGTAAGAAATACCCATGCATTATTTTAATATTATTATAAAATTGGTTTGAGGATTTGTACGTATTCTACAACAATAAGAACTTCTCTTTTAAAACAGTAAATTAAAGTTGATATGTCATATATAGGTGCCATTTTCTGATATCATTTATTTTTTCCTGATTTTCTACATTCAATGATGTAGTTCCTCACACAAAAATTATTTCTATTCAAACTAATTAAGCTAATCTTTAAATAATAATCTCTTCCTTACTTTAGACTATTCCCAAGTTTTCTGGTATGGTTTTGTAAAGACTTATGGTCACCTAGTATCACTGACAATAATTGGTGACAAAAGGACTGGAAAAAGGGAATATTACTTCATTACATAGGCTTTCTGCACAGCTGTTTGTTTAATTTCCAGTTCAAGACATATATTCATGTTCGGTATATCTTGCTATGAATAGGTTATAAAAGACCAAACAGGAAATAAATGAAATAATGAAAATATATCTGACAAAATGTTCTATCAATTTTTAGTTGGTGAAAATATTTACCTCCTTTCTATACCTTTATAAAGACACGTGACTCAGTATTTAATTAGATACCCAGAATTTCTCAGTTCACACACACACACACACACACACACACACACACACAAATTTCTTAAAGTAAGATTGGAATTAACTACATGACAATAATATTCAAGATGTTTGTTTCCTTCTAACTGAAGATGAGAAATTCTGTCAGAATAATTCCTGACATTCAGAAAATGCTTAATGAGTATGAAGTTTTGTTACAGTCAATCATTCAACTGCATATAATAATACTTACATATTTCATAATATTTACATAACTACTATTTTTCAAAATATGAAAATTACATATGGAATTTTGAACACGATATCCTCTTATTATTTCATCTGTATAAATGAAATGATTTCACGAACTTGATGGGTAGATCTTTTCCACCAATATATCTATGTTGACTTCACATCCCTCAAAAAGAATTTCATAAAAGTATTATGTAAAGGTACCTACTGCTTATATATGCAAAATAAAATCCTATCCTTATAATAATCAGAACTTATTAGTTTGTATTATAAGGTAGGTTTAGTCTTACTAGAAAGAACATACATTTACTAAAATGATTTCTCTTGTATATGAATTAGTGGTGATGGTAACAAGACACAACATAAGTTTACTCACAATGAAACCTCTTCAAAACATCTATGAATTTTTCAGTTCACAAAAGAATATTATTTATTTAGTTTTTGAGATTTTCATTGAAAATTTTTTGCACTATATTTTGATTATGCTTTTCCCATCTCCCATCACTTCCTTTGTATTTCCCATTCTGAACCACTGAAATGAATGCCCTTTATTTCTTTCAGTGCATAGAAAACAATAGAACATACAAAATCACAAACAAAACAAAACCATAGAAATAAACACAAATAATCTCACAAAACTCAAAATTATAATGTATTGAACAATAAAAAAGGTCTCATTAGGGAAAAATATCAACAAAACTCAACAAAAACAAAAAGTTTACAAAACCAAACCAAACAAAAATTTACTTCTACGAGTGGGCAGGTCCAGCCAGGAGTGCAGGGAAGAAAGACAGCAGAGCAGCTGGGTCCATCCAGGCTCCAACTGCACCCAGGAGCTGGGCAGCTACACAGTCATCTGTGCACCCATCCTACTGGGGAGAACCGCTATGCAGGGAGTGATCTGATTTCAAGTTTTGCAGGCAAGGCCACAGCCATCTTCTCTCCTGTGACTGAGAAGGCAGACACACCCAGGAGAACAGGGAGCTAAGGAGTTGCAGAGCAGCTGGGACAGAGTCATTTTGGGCTCTGCCTGCACACAGGAGATAGGCAGTGCCAAAGCATTCTGAGTCTCGGAGAGCAGATCCCACTGGAGTGCTGAAAAAGGCTTGCAGACCCACAGAAAGACAAGTGCCAGCCAGAGACAGCAAAACCAACTAACAATGGAGATAAACAGATGGCAAAAGGCAAAAATGGTGCCAAAATAAATCAAGGCAACATGGCACCATCTGAACCCAATTCTCTGACAACAGCAAGTCCTGGATACCCCAACACACTGGAAAAGCAAGATTTGGATTTAATATATTACATGTAGATTTTGATGCTGATAGAGGGCTTCAAGGACATAAATAACTTCCTAAAAGAAATACAGGAGAACACAGATAAACAGGTAGAAGCCCTTAAGAAACTACAGGAAAGCACAACAAAACAGGTGAAAGAATTGAATAAAACCATCCAGGATCTAAAAATGGAGGTAGAAACAATAAAGAAATCACAAACAGAAACAATTCGAGACATAGAAAACCTAGGAAAGAAGTCAGGAGTCATAAATACAAGTATCAACAACAGAATACAGGAGATATAAGAGAGAATCTCAGATGCAGAAGATACCATAGAAAGCATTGAAATAACAGTCAAAGAAAATGAAAAATGCAAAAAGCACCTAACCCAACAAAACCAGGAAATCCAGGACAAAATAAGAAAACCAAACCTAAGAATTACAGGTATAAAAGAGAATGAAGATTTCCAACTTAAAGGGCCAGTAAATGTCATCATCCTTAGTCATTAGGGAAATGCAAATCAAAACAACCCTGAGATTCCATCTCACACCAGTCAGGATGGCTAAGATCAAACACACAGGAGACAGCAGTTGTTGGCGAGGATGTGGAGAAAGAGGAACACTCCTCCACTGCTGGTGGAATTGCAGGCTGGTACAACCACTCTGGAAAGCAGTCTGGCGGTTCCTCAGAAAACTGGGCATGACACTCCCGGAGGATCCGGCTATACCACTCCTGGGCATATACCCAGAGACTTTACCTGCATGCAATAGGGACACATGCTCCACTATGTTCATAGCAGCCTTATTTATAATAGCCAGAAGCTGGAAAGAACCCAGATGTCCCTCAACGGAGGAATGGATTCAGAAGATGTGGTATATCTACACAATGGAATACTACTCTGCAATTAAAAACAATGAATTCACGAAATTCCTAGGCAAATGGTCAGATCTTGAAAATATCATCCTTAGTGAGGTAACCCAATCACAAAAGAACACACATGGTATGCAGTCACTGATAAGGGGATATTGACCCAGAATCTCGGAATACCCTAGACACAATCCGCATATCAATAGATTTCTAAAAAGATGGAAGGAGAGACCCCTGGTCCTGGAAAGACTGGATGTAGGGGAACGCCAGGACAGAGTAATGAGAGGGGGTTGAATGGAGAAAAGAGGGAGGGAAGGGGGCTTATGGGACTTTCGGGGAGGGAGGAAACGGGAAAGGGGAAGTGATTTGGAATGTAAATGAAAAAAATGAAATAAAATAAATAATAAAAAAATTATTGAAGAAAACTTCCCTAACATAATGAAAGAGATACCCATAAACATACAAGAAGCCTACAGAACTCCAAATAGTTTGAATCAGAAAAGAAATTCCTCTTGTCACATAATAATTAAAACACCAAATGCACTAAAGAATGAAAGAATATTAAATGTAGTAAGAGAAAAAGGTCAAGTAACATATAAAGGCATAACTATCATAATTACAACAGACTTCTCGATAATGGGTAGATATCATACAGACACTAAGGGAACAGAAATGACAACCTAGGCTACTATACCCAGCAAAATTCTTAATTACCATAGATGGAGAATCTAAGGTATTCCAGAACAAAAACAAATTTACACAATATCTTTCAACAAATCCAACCCTTCAAAGGATAGTGAATGGAAAACAACAAAAAGAGGGAAATTACACACTAGAAAAAGCAAGAAATTAATCTTCTTTTAACAGACCAAAAAGAAGACAGACACACAAACATAGCTCCATCTCTAATAAGAAAAAAAAAACAGGAAGCAATAATCACTTCTCCTTAATATCTCTTAATATCAAAGGATTCAATTCTCCAATAAAAAGACATAGACTAACAGACTGGATATAAAAGCAGGGCCCAACATTTTGCTGCATACAGGAAACTCACTTCAGGCCCAAAGACAGACACTTCCTCAGAGGAAAAGACTGGAAAACAATTTTCGAAGCAAATGGTCCCAAGAAACAAGCTTGTGAAGCCATTCTAATATCAATTAAAATAGACTGCCAACCTAAAGTAATCAAAAAAGATAATGAAGAACATTTCATACTCATCAAAGGAAAAATCTACCAAAATGAACTCTCAATTCTGAACATATATGCTCCAATTACAAGGGCACCCACATTCATAAAAGAAACTTTAGTAAAGCTTGAAGCAAACACTATACCACACACAAAAATAGTGGGAGACTTCAACATCCCATTCTCATCAATGGACACATCAGGGAAACAAAAATTAAACAGAGGAACAGTGAAACTATCAGAAGTTATGAACCAAAATGATTTAACAGATATCTATAGAAAATTTTATGTTAAAACAAAAGAATGTACTTTTTTCTAAGCACCTCATGGTACCTTCTCCAAAATTGACCATATACTTAGTCACAAAACAGAACTCAGCAGACATAAGAAGATTGAAACAATTCCATATAACCTATCAGATCACCAAC
This sequence comes from Tokudaia tokunoshimensis, assembly GCA_036184795.1. Lineage (NCBI taxonomy): Eukaryota > Metazoa > Chordata > Mammalia > Rodentia > Muridae > Tokudaia > Tokudaia tokunoshimensis. Next base: position 19,332,860 of record BTHU01000008.1, read on the forward strand.
TAAGTCTGGTCTTCAATAACAACAACAACAAAAAAAAAAAAACAACAGAAATTACACATACACATGGAAACTGAAAAACATTCTCTCAATGATAACTTGGTCAAGGAAGAAATAAAGAAAAAAATAAAAAATTTTTAGAAATTAATAAAAACATAGGCTCAACATACCCAAACTTAAGGGACACCGTGAACGTAGTGCTAAGAGGAAAGCTCAAAGCTCTGAGTGCCTCCAAAAAGAAACTGCAAAGAGCATACTATAACAGCTTAACAGCACATCTGAAGGCTCTAGAACAAAAAGGAGCAGATACACCCAAGAGGAGTAGATGGCAGGAAATAATTAATATCAGGGCTGAAATCAGGCAAGTAGAAACGAAAAGAACTATACAAAGAATCGACCAAACCAGGAGCTGGTTCTTCAAAAATTCAACAAGATAAACTCTTATCCAAACTAACCAGAAGGCACACAGACAGTATCCAAATCAGCAAAATCAGAAATGAAAAGGTAGGAATAATAATAACAAACACTAAGGAAATTTAAAAAATCATCAGATCCTACTACAAAACCTATGCTCAACAAAAGTGCAAAATCTAGATGAAATGGACAATTTTCTATACAGATACCAGTTACCACAGTTAAATCAGGATCAGATAGACCATCTAAACAGTCCTATAAACCCTAAAGAAATTGAAGCAGTCATTGAAAGTCTCCCAACTAAAAACCACATGGGACCAGATGACTTTAACATAGAATTCTACCAGACCATCAAAGAAGAACTAATGCCAACACTCTTCAAACTATTCCACAAAATAGAAACAGATGGAACACTTCCCAATTCATTTTATAAAGCCACAATTACTCTGATACCTAAATCACACAAAGACCCAACAAAGAAAGAGAACTTTAGACCAATTTCTCTTATGAATATCAATGCAAATACTCAATAAAATTCTTGCCACCTGAATCCAAGAACAATGGTCAAAATGATCATTCACCACGATCAACTAGGCTTCAACCCAGGGATGCAGGGATGGTTCAATGTATGAAAATCCTTCAAAATAATCCACTATATATACAAACTCAAGAAAACCCCTCATGATAATTTCATTAGATGATGAGAAAGCATTTGACAAAACCCAACACCACTTCATGATAAAACACTTGGAAAGATCAGGAATTCAAGGCCCATACCTAAACATAGTAAAAACAATATACAGCAAACCAGTAGCCAACATCAAACTAAATGGAAAGAAACTTGAAACAATCCCATTAAAATCAGGGACTAGACAAGACTGTCCACTCTCTCCCTACCTGTTCAATATAATACTCGGTGTCCTAGCCAGAACAATAAGAAAACAAAAGGAGGCCAAATGGATTCGAACTGGAAAGGGAAAAGTAAAATTATCACTATTTGCAGATGATATGACAGCACATTTAAGTGACCTTAAAATTCCACCAGAGAAATTCTAAACCTGATAAACAACTTCAGAAAAGTGGCAGGATATAAAATTAATTCAAACAAATCAGTAGCCTTCCTACACTCAAAGAAAAAAGATGTTGAGAAAGAAATTAGGGAAATGATACCCTTCACAATAGCCACAAATAATATAAAATACCTTGGTGTGACTCTAACCAAACAAGTGAAAGATCTGTATGACAGGAATGTCAAATCTCTGAAGAAAGAAATTGAAGAAGATTCCATATGATGGAAAGATCTCCAATGTTCATGGATTGGCAGGGCTAATATAGTCAAAATGCCCATCTTTCCTAAAGCAATCTACAGATTCAATGGAATCCCCATCAAAATTCCAACCCAATTCTTCAGAGAGTTAGAAATAGAAGTTTCCTGGGCGGTGGTGGCACACGCCTTTAATCCCAGCACTTGGGAGGCAGAGGCAGGAGGATTTCTGAGTTCGAGGCCAGCCTGGTCTACAAAGTGAGTTCTAGGACAGCCAGGGCTACACAGAGAAACCCTGTCTCGAAAAACCAAAAAAAAAAATGAAATAGAAGTTTCCAAATTTATCTGGAGTAACAAAAAACCCAGGGTAGTGGAAATTATTCTCAATAATAAAAGAACTTGTGGCAGAATCATCTTCCCGGAACTCAAGCTATACCAAAGAGCAATAGTAATAAAAATTGCCAAGTATTGGTACAGTGACAGGTAAGTAGATCAATGGAATAGAACTGAAGACCCAGTAATGAACCTTCACAAATATTATCACTTGATCTTTGACAAATGAGTTAAAAACATCCATGGAAAAACCACAGCATTTTCATCAAATGATGCTGGGTCAACTGGCAGTTATATATAAGGATGCAAATTGATCCATTCTTATCTCGCTGAACAAAGCTCAAGTCTAAGTGGATCAAGGACTTCCACATAAAACCAGATACACTGAATCTAATAGAAGAGAAAGCGGGGAAGAATCAGGAGCACACGGACACAGGGGAAAATTTCCTGAATAGAACACCAATAGATTATGCTTTAAGATCAAGAATTGACAAATGCAACCTCATAAAATTGCAATATTTTTGTAAGGCAAAAGACATTGTCAATAAGACTAAACAGCAACCATCATATTTGAAAAAGATCTTTACCAATCCTACATCTGATAAAGGGCTAATATCCAACATATACAAAGAACTCAAGAATTTAGACTCCTGAGAACCAAATAACCCTATTAATAGATGGGGTACAGAGCTGAACAAAGAATTCTCAACTGAGGAATACCAGATGTCTGAGAAACACCTAAAGAAATGTTCGACATCCTTTTTTTTTTTTTTTTTTTTTTTTTGGTTTTTCGAGACAGGGTTTTTCTGTGTAGCCCTGGCTGTCCTGGAACTCACTTTGTAGACCAGGCTGGCCTCGAACTCAGAAATCCTCCTGCCTCTGCCTCCCAAGTGCTGGGATTAAAGGCTTGCGCCACCACCGCCTGGCTAATGTTCGACATCCTTAATCATCAGGGAAATGCAAATCAAAACAATCCTGAGATTCCACCTCACACCAGTCAGAATGGTCAAGCTCAAAAACTCAGGGGACAGCAAATGCTGGAGAGGATGTGGAGAAAGAGGAATACTCCTCTATTGCAAGCTGGTAAAACCACTCTGAAATTAGTTTGACTGTTCCTCAGAAAATTGGACACAGCACTATCTGAGGACCCAGCTATACAACTCCTGGGCATATACCCAGAAGATGCTCCAAAATGTAATAAGGACACATGCTCCACTATGTTCATAGCAGCCTTATTTATAATAGCCAGAAGCTGGAAAGAACCCAGATTTCTCTCAACAGAGGTATGGATACAGAAAATGTGGTACATTTACACAATGGAGTACTACTCAGCTATTAAAAACAAAGAATTCATGAAATTCTCAGGGAAATTGATGGACCTAGAAAATATCATCCTGAGTGAGATAACCCAATCTCAAAAAAACACACACAGTATGTACTCATTGATAAGTGGTTATTAGACTAAAAGCTCAGAATACCCAAGATACAACTCACAGACCACATGAAGTTCAAGATGAAGGAAGCCCAAAGTGTGGATACTTTGATCCTTTTTTGGAAAATGGATCAAAACTCCCATGGCTCACAGCCAACCAATAGAATGAGCATAGGATCCCCAATGGAGCAGCTAGAAAGTTGACCCAACAAGCTGAAGAGATTTGCAGCCCTGTAGGAGGAACAATAATATGTACCAACCAGTACCCCCAGATCTCCCAGGGATTAAACCACCAACCAAAGAGTACACATAGAGGGACCAATAGCTCCAGCTACATATGTAGCAGATGTCCATTTCAAACATCAATGGGAGGAGAGGCCATTAGTGCTGTGAAGTCTTGATTCCCCAGAGTAGGGGAATGCAAGTCAGGAAATTGGGGGTGGGGGTGAGCAAGTGTTTGGGGGATGGGATAGAGGGTTTTCAGAGGGGTAATGCAGAAAGGGGATACCATTTGAATTGTAAATAAAGCAAATATCTAATATAAATATATAAATAAACACATTTTAAAAGGAGACAAAATTCTGGGTTAAGTAAATTTATGACAAATAAAATTACTGCATTTATAAATAAGGTTTTATTGGAAAACAAGCACATAATTTATTTTAATATTGCCAATTGCTAATTCATTTCTGACAGGCAGAGTTGACCCTGTGACAGGGACTGTATCACCCATAAGGCCTGATGTATTTATTGTCTAGGACTTTTCAGAAGCACAGTGCAGAGTAAAGAGCACCACTAGAAATAAATTTGTATTTACAAAAAAAACTACTTCTAGTCATTTTGTCCATCCTTAAGTAACAGGACACTGATTTCACAGACACTAAGACTAAAAATCAATAACTTGAAAATCAAGAAACTGAAAAGGAAAACATGATTAAGGAAAAGCAATAGAATACAAACGGGCAATTATACACCCATTAGAGATTTAACATATAAAATATATAAAGAACCAAAAATCTTGGCTGAAGAAAATAAAGAACTCAATAAAAAATGAGTTCTAAAAACCAGAGAGTTCTTAAAAGATGAAAAGTTATTGGTTTAAAAAATGCTCGAAGAAATTATCAACCTTAGCCATGAGGAAAATGCAATTCAAACCACTCTGAGATTTGAACACTTTTTAGAAAGGTCAAGTTACATAAAGTAAATATAGCTCATCCTGGTATGGATATTGAGAAAGTGGAGTGTTTATCTATTACTTGTGGGAAAATAAATTCTACAGTCACTAATGAAGTGCAGTCTTTCCTAAGGAAGTTAGGAATAGATCAGTCTTAAGATCCATCTCTACCACTGGTGCATACTTCGGCATATATACGAACAAGAAGGGTAAATAGGTTGACTGTGCTCTTTGTTTCAGTGAAAATCTACTTTTGCTGTCATGCTCTATCAGTTATGTTAGTTTGCCTCTAAAAAATTTGCCCTTCTCTTCCATTGTTCTGTTAACTAAGATGTCAGGACAACTTTATACAGCGGTCTGTTCAGTTTAATGATACACAAATAAATTTCAACATGTCTAGGTAATAATACATCCATATTTTACAATAAAAAGCAATGCCACAAAATGGAGTTCAGAAAATAAATGTGTTTTCTGTACGTCAAATTCTCAAAGAATACATGGAAAATTAAAAACAAACACTCAAATAATATAATTCAATAATTATATTATTTAAATTATTTAAATAATTAATATTTAAAATAAATAGAAAAACAGTGAGCACATAAAAATTTCCTCTCATTTCTTTATTCCATTTGTATTGACTTGGTAAAAGAAAGAAAAAATTCTACCTATGTAATATCTGTATATATTATCTGCATCCTTCCCATCTACATCTCTTATTTCCTTAAAAACTGATCACAGTAGCCTCAAAACACACAAGATATTCTGTATTATAACATGGAAATAATTAGCTAATGAACACAGTTTCATGACATTGAAACCTCCATGACATGTCTCTGGCTAATATACACTTGACTATGCCTGCCAATGTGTGCATTCTTTTCATAGAATGAAGTTTCTGTCACCATTTTGATAGCTATATGAAGAAATATAATTATACCTTGCAAATAAGAAAAATTTTATCTTGTCTCTAGTTTAATCAGGCATTACTTAAAGGATTATTGTGCAGCCAGGAAAGAGGCTACTCTTCTGAAGTTGAATCAATTTTGAATATTTGGAAGCCAAGCCATGAAAGACTATATTCAATGATTAATAAATGTTATTATATTCATGTTTCCTATATCTTGTAGTATAGATGTCAGAAAATTAGAAATGAAAGAGTTTATTTATCTTTCCAAAAATATTGAAGTAAATTGAATGATAGATGACATGAAAGTCATATATATTTGAATAAATATTCCAGTACCAATATCTGTCCATTTCAGGCAAGATATATTGTTGGTATATATGTTATATTATAATATAATTAAAATGTAACATAATATATAAAAGCCTTATATGGAGAACCTATTAATTTTCTTTACTTATGCAGCATAAGTACCTCCTAGGAATGAACTTTCGTATTGGCTTTCCACACATAGAAGTAAGTAGAACCAAGAGGACTAAAAAGTAAATAATCAGAGTGTGATGTAGTGACACACCCATGTAACTTCAGTACTCAGGATGCTGATATAGGAGAATCACAGTCTGTATGTGATTCACTAATTTCTTATATCAATTTCCAGTCACCATAAATATTTACGTTGGTGTTCAGAATACTCACCATAGTTAGGTTTAAGAAATTGTTTTATGACTCCTTCCAAGTTCCTCAGAAGGAATAAAAAAATAAAAAAATATAATGCTCATTAGGTTATTAAATCAAAATGTGTTGTTTGATTTCACTGAGGAGTTAACTTTATGATTGCATTTGTCTCCTGCACATTTCAAACCCAAGGAAGATTGTCTCACAGTGTCCTCAAAGGTCTAGAGTTCTCTCTGATAGGAAGGGATAGAAGACTAAAAGAACCTCAGAGTAAAATCATTGTGCCTTTAAGAACAGCTAGAAAGTAAGCTATTTTTGGCCAATTCTGCTATTGTTTACTTCATTATCTAAGTGCCTGTATTGGTAAAGAGAACCAGAAAGTTGGGAGATTCATACATGGGAAGCCCATACATGAAGGAATAGTACAGTTAGAACTCCATTTGTCTACCTATTAATTTCATGAGAGCCCAATTGTAACATGTAATCCTTATGTTACATTTTTTCTTCTTTTAACTGGAATCTTTATACAAGGTATCATTCATTCTGCTCTGCAAGGGCTTTTCATTATTAGGACTTCCAGTTGACAACCATAAAGGAGATTTGCCAGTATATTTATATTACCTGTTCTCAGTACCCAATTTGAAGATGTTTTGCTTTTTGTCTATGAATATTTTGCTATTCTTTAATTTGATATGGGGCATTGGAGATTATTCCCTGGAACATTCAGAATATCTGACATTATCTCTTCTTTTTAAATTGTATGGACTAAAGTAAGGAAGATAAATGTTAAAGGCTAAAGATAATGTGTATCCTAGAGTGATTAGAACAAAGAGTTCTGTTCTGAGTTATGATAAGCACACTCTGGTTATCCCATTATATTTCTTTCCTACTGAGAACACACCTAGTAACTCAAATGATCTCACTTGGAATTGACATTAAATTCTAAAAGGAAGAAGACAGGGAGATGTAGTATCATCCTGAAATACAGGAAATAAAATGGTTGGTTTTATTAAATGGCTCAATGCTGTTTCTCAAGGCATGGCAACTTTTGTCCATAATAAATTCAAACAATATATACATGGCTTATTTTTTTTCTACCTGACAATCTAGAAACAGTTAACTCAAAGTAATATGTTTCATTTTCGAAAATGTGACAGAAAAACAGCTTATAGAAGAACTTTATATATTCAAAGTGCCACTAAAGACAATACTTGATGTTATGGTAAACAGTCTAGTCCTACTTTACTTACCATGGACATCATAGACATTTAAGTATTTATAACAAATAATTTAGATACATTCATTTTATGTGAGATACCTGTATGTAGAATGAGGGTTAATGAAAAGCGAATCTTTAATGACATATCTAGTACATACAGTACAACAGAATATACATTTCATAGTTCATATAACTGAAATCATTATGTTAGTATTGTCTCATTTTTATGCCAAAATTTTGAAGTTTGTCTGGACAATACATAAAGAAATATTTCAGTACTCTTTCATTCTTCCACACTCTTTATACCTACCATTTTAAGCTACTGTTCTGTCCTGTCATGGTTAGGAAGTCCAGATATGTTCACCTTATCACACAAGGTCCTGAGCCAGGATAGATATAAACAGTGAAATCTGATAGTTTTCTGATATACTTATCCATGGAAAGAGAAGGACTTGTGTGCCAACTCACTGCAAACAAAAAAATGAAGAACTGGAAGCATAGGATAATTGCTGACTGTTCTAGGACCTGGAAGACTAAATGCACAACTCTCATCATTATCCAAATTGGTTTGATTTATCATAGTCTCTAAGGACTTCCTAAAATTAATGATAGAAGAATAAGAAAATGAAATTAATGTCAGCATACACTGAGGTTTGATTTCCTTTATTTTGGTAAAGTTCTTGAGTACTGCTTCTTTCCTTTACTACTGTATCTAATTCTCAATGTATTTGAACTGAAAAACCAAAAAATATATCATTTTGTGCATTTTAAGAGGCATTTGGTTGTTCAGTTATACTTTTATTAAAGAAGGTATGTATTTAAAATCTATAATATCACTATAGTTAATACATAATTCTGTCATATTAAGTTCATTACCTATAATTCAAAGCAATCAGAAACATAATTACTAGAAATGTTTAAATTTTTTAGTTTGAAATTAATTACCACTTTAAAATTTATTACCTAATATAGAAATATTGCAACCACAATTCTACTTTACAAATTCAGGAGAAGCTAAAATTTTCATGTAAGAGTTACAAATATGCATGTTAAAATCTATTTGTTTTCCAGGCAGCCTTAAAATGAATGACATAAGTCTTCAGATCAGATCATTTAGTTGTAGTATACATAAGTACATTTTTCTTTTCTACACATGGTATATATTAAAATTATATTTTCACTCACATATATATTCCATTTCTCATTTCATTCTCCTTTTCCTCTACCACTAGTCTCTTCTCTATTCCTTATCTTTTTTTATATGTGGTGTGTGTGTGTGTGTGTGTGTGTGTGTGTGTTTGTGTGTGTGTGTGTATGAAATATATGTGAAAACATTCACCAATTTGTCTTTTTTATTCTGGTTTATTTCACCATTGATGAATGAAAGCATTGTGTTTCCAGTAAAGTTTATAGAACTGATGATAATTCAATTATTTTCATAAGAGAAAAGTCACTGAATGTATACAATACACTTCTTTATTTATCTTTTAATTAACATGTAGGCAAATTCCATATATCAGCTTTATTAGACTCAAAGATGAATTTATTCTATGACAATTTTGAATGCCATGATAATAAATATGTTTATGTACAGGAGTCTCTATATTGTATAGACGTATATTCATTTGCACTTATTACCTGTGTTCTTGTAGATGCATTATGTTCTCAGATGTTTTTATCCTAAGAAGTCTCCATGTTAAATTCCATAGTAGTTGCACTAAATTGAATTCTTTTCAATATTGCATATTGCACCAGCTTTTATTTTGTCTATTTGTTTAATAATCCATTTTGGCAGGGCTGGTTTACAATCTTAATGAATCCTTAGAGTAATAAAACTATAAATCTCAACATCTGCCTGGTAATGGAAAAAAGAAGAAAAATCCTATTACTTTTTTGATAAAGAGGTCAGATACACAACCAAAGTCACCACATGGTGAACAGGGAGGCTATAGAGAAAAAGTAAGGGATCTCACAATATTTAAGAAATCAAATGTGTAAAGAAAAAACAGACTATGACAACAGATAGAAAAAAAAGTAACTGATGTTTCTTCAGAAAAGTGCTAACTTCCTAAGCTACATGGCTGTGGTCCTACAGGCTACTACACCAAAAATATATATCTATAAGAAAAAATCAGAATCTCTTTAAAAGACTATTTAGTTCACATATCTCTTTAACGTGGCTTAAGGTTAACTTCCAAACATAGGGATAATCTCATGGATAAGTTATGAACCTGAACTGCAATAGAAAAGAAACCTGAAATATATAATGAAATGAATAGTATTTTTTATTTTAATTGTATCTATTTTTTTGTTATTTAATTTAAATCCCTCGTTCTGCCTCCCACCTAAATACCATCTTCCCACAGTCCTTCCCATATCCCCACTCCCCTTCTCCTCTGAGCAGGTGGCAGGAAGGATTCAGGGTATCTTCACACGCTGGCACATTAAGACTCTGTGAGTCTTGGAGCATCCTCACCCACTGAATCCAAACAAAACAGCCCAACTAGAAGAACATATCCCATACAGGCAACAGCTTTTGGGATATAAGAGGAAAGGAATACCATTTGTAACAACATTTTATTATATTCTAAAAAATATTATCCTTTATTCAAATGTTACAGAATATTTGACCACACTATGAACTCCAACTCTATGTTATTTACAAGAACAAAAACCAAAAAAACAAAAACAAACTAACAAAAGATCTATTTCTACTAGTTGTGTGACTCAGCCATAAGCACACATCTTTAATCATTCTGTATGGAATACAGTCATACCCTTAATAGACTCCTTTAAGAGCAAACAATGAAGGTAAAGTTCGTTTTTAGAATGAAGCACTCATGTTTGAAAGTGAATTCTAATTGAATGGCAAAGACTTGAGAGAATAGTATGACCAATTCTTGAAAGAAAAGAGAGGAAAGAGGGAACAACTCAGAGATAAAGAAAAAGGAAGTTTTTACCAGTGCAGTTTTGCAGAGACAAGATGCAGAGAGAGAACAAGCTACATATAGCTGAAGAAATAATAAGCAAGAGAATGAGAAGGAGCTTGAAGACTAGAACAGACTGACAGAGTTAGTTTGAGGTCAAGAAGAGCAAAAAGTCAGAGGATGAGAGAGAAACTATATTGAATCAGTCATCTTGGAGAAGAGTGTAGAGAGCCATATTGGGGTGCCTTGTAACCTGGCAGGAACTGGACATTGACCAAAGTGAAGTTCTCCCAGCCTGTGAGTTGGAATTCCTGTGCTAGTCATAATCCAGCTCCAGCTAGGGTGGAATGAAGGTGAAGTTCACTGTTCCCCCAGGTCTATGAATTCCTGAATTAAGCAGGTGACCTGCCCAGATGCCAGAACAGTGAAACCAACGCCTAGTGAACAGCCAGACTAGTTCCCCGGAACACACTCTGGAATTTGGGGTAAGGGTCTTGCCTGAAACTTTAAATCCTCAGTCCCCCAATAAATCATGAGACTTTGAGCAGCCATGTTGACTTAGTCTTTGTCTTTCTTCGCCACTTCCCCATCTAACCCCAGCTCCTCTTCCAGATAACGGGCTCGAATATAACTGCTGGCAGTTACAGAGGAGCTTGAGCCAGAACACCTGAGTTGAATCAGCCAGCCAGAAACCAGAAAGAGCTTATTCAGCAGCAAGTCAAGCAAGTCTCAGAGAATGAAAACATTCTAGGCCTAGACTATTGTACTGAGGCGGAAGATTCCAGGAGTAGCCTAAGTTAACAGACTGTGGCAGTAAACCTTGAAGACAACAACTCCCTGAGGTGAATTAAAGGTACATTTTTATTCACGATATTGTTTTATTTTAATACTGCATATTTATACCAAATTGTTTATATTTAGACACAAAACAGGCATTATCACTGTTTCTAGGGATGTTTCAAGATGATCAAGATACAAGGGATACATTCCTCAGTTGTATTTTTCTTGAGCTTACTTCCTTGTCCTAGTACAGTGTCAAGGTAAAGAGCCTCTTTCATAATCATATTTGAAACATATTTGATGATTTTATACTAATTCGCGAAATTTGAGTAGTAAATTCTTAGTTTTATCTGTGATTCTTGATCAAGACACTGAGGGACATATTTAACACAAATATATTATAAGCTACCTTTAGGTTTTGCCATTAAATTCTCTAATCAGAAGATTTTCTTGGGGCTGGAGAGGTGACTCAGTGGTTAAGAGCACTGACTGCTCTTCCAAAGGTTCTGAGTTCAAATCCCAGCAACCACATGGTGGCTCACAACCATCCGTAATGAGATCTGATGCTCTCTTCTGGTCTGACTGAGGATAGCTACTATGTACTTACATGTAACAATAAATAAATCTTTTTTATAAAAAAAAGAAGATTTTCTTGACCTAAATGCAATTTTGATTTAATTTTGATATTTGGTATCTGTCTAGGAAATTGTCCATTTCCTCCAGATTTTCTAGTTGTGTTGAATACAGGCTTTTGTAGTAGATCTGATGATTTTTTTGAATTTCCTCAGTTTCTGTTCTTATCTCTCCCCTTTTGTTTCTGATTTTGTTAATTTGGATACTGTCTCTATGCCCTCTGGCTAGTCTGGCTAAGGGCTTATCTAACTTGTTGATTTTCTCAAAGAACCAACTCCTAGTTTTGTCGTTTCTTTGTAGGGTTTTATTTGTTTCTACTTGATCGATTTCAGCCCCGAGTTTGATGATTTCCTGCCTTCTACTCCTCTTGGCTGTATTTGCTTCTTTCTGTTCCAGGGCTTTCAGGTGTGCCATTAAGTTGCTAGTGTATGCTCTTTCCCGTTTCTTTTTGGAGGCACTCAGGGCTATGAATTTTCCTCTTAGCACTGCTTTCATTGTGTCCCATAAATTAGGGTATGTTGTTTCATTTAGGTATGTTTCATTTTCATTAGGTATGTTTCATTTTCATTAAATTTTAAAAAGTCTTTGGTTTCTTTCTTTATTTCCTCCTTGACCAAGTTATCATTGAGTAGAGCTTTCTTCAGCTTCCATGTGTATTTGGGCTTTCTGTTGATTTTGTTGCTATTAAAGATCACCCTTTTTCCATGGTGATTTGATAGGAGGCATGGGATTACGTCGATCTTCTTATATCTCTTGAGGTCTGTTTTGTGACCAATTATATGGTCGATTTTGGAGAAGGTACCATGAGGTGCTGAGAAGAAGGTGTATTCTTTTGCTTTAGGATGAAATGTTATATATATATATATATATATATATATATATATATATATATATATCTGTTATTATATATATATATAATGTTCTATATATATATCTGTTAGTTATTATATATATATATATATATATATATATATATATATATATATATATATATATATAATCTGTTAGTTCCATTTGGTCCAAGGCTTCAATTAGATTCACTCTGTCCCTGTTTCGTTTCTGCTTTCCTGAACGATCCATTTCAGAGAGCGAGGTGTTGAAGTCACCCACTATTATTGTGTGAGGTGCGATGTGTGTTTTGAGCTTTAGTAAAGTTCCTTTTACGAATGAGGGTGCCCTTGCATTTGGAGCATATATATTCAGAATTGAGAGTTCTTGGTGGATTTTTCCTTTGATCAGTATGTAGTGTCCTTCTGTGTCTTTTTTAATGACTTTAGGTTGAAAGTCAATTTTATCTGATATTAGGATAGCTACTCCAGCTAATTTCCTTGGACCATTTGCTTGTTAGTTTGTTTTCCAGCCTTTTACTCTGAGGTAGTGTTTCTCTTTGACACTGAGGTGCGTTTCCTGCACGCAGCAAAATGATGGGTCCTGTTTACGCATCCAATCTGTTAGTGTATGTCTTTTTATTGGGGAATTGAGACCATTGATATTAAGAGAGATTAAGGTAGTGATTATTTCCATCTGCTATTCTTGACATTATCTTTATGTTTGAGTTGTTATCTACTTTGGGTTTGATGCAAGAAGGTTATTATCTCGTTTTTCCAGGGTGTTGTTTCTCTCCTTGTATTGGCGGTTTCCACCTATTATCTTTTGCAGGGCTGGGTTTGTGGAAAGATATTGTGAAAATTTGGTTTTATCATGGAATATCTTGGTCTCTCCATCTATGGTGATTGAGAGTTTTGCTGGGTATAGTAGTATAGACTGGCATTTGTGTTCTTTCAGTGTCTGCATGAGATCTGCCCAGGATCTTCTGGCTTTCATAGTCTCTGGTGAGAAGTCTGATGTGATTCGGATAGGTCTTCTTTTATGTTACTTGGCCTTTTTCTCTTACTGCTTTTAATATTCTTTCTTTGTTTAGTACCTTTGGTATTTCGATTATTATGTGATGGGAGGTATTTCTGTTCTGGTCCAGTCTGTTTAGAGTTCTGTAGGCTTCTTGTACGTTCATCGGCATCTCTCTCTTTAGGTTAGGGAAGTTTTCCTCCATAATTTTGTTGAAGATATTTACTGGTCCTTTAAGTTGCAAATCTTCACTCTCAATTATACCTATAATCCTTAGCTTTGGTCTTCTCATTGTGTCCTGGATTTCCTGGACATTTTCGGTTACACGTTTTTTGCATTTTTCATTTTCTTTGACTGTTGAGTCGATGCTTTCTATGGTATCTTCAGCACCTGAGATTCTTTCTTCCATCTCTTGTATTCTATTCTTGATGTTTGCATCTATGACTCCTGATTTCTTCCGAAGGTTTTATATACAAAATTGTCTCCCTTTGTGATTTCTTAGTTGTTTCTACTTCCCTTTTTAGATCCTGGATGGATTTGCTCAGATCCTTCACTTTTTTGTTTGTATTTTCCTGTAATTCTTTAAGATATTTTTGCATTTCCTCTTTCAGGATGTCTGCCTGTTTTCCCAAGTTCTCCTGTATTTCTCTAAGTAATTTTTGTCTTTCCTCCTCATGGGCTTCCATCTGTTGATCCATAGTCTCCTGTATTTCTTTAAGCGATTCTTGTGTTTCCTTTGGAAGGGCATCTACCTGTTGATTCATTTCTTTAAGCAATTTTTGTGTTGCCTCCCTATGGGCCTCCATCTGTTGACCCATATTCTTCTGCATTTCTTTATGCAATTTTTGTGATTCCTTTGGAAGGGCATCTACCAGTTGATTCATTTCTTTAAGTGATTTTTGTGTTGCCTCCTTATGGGCCTCCATCAGTTGACCCATATTCTCCTGCATTTCTCTAAGCAAGTTTTGTGTTTCCTTTGTAAGGGCTTCTACCTGTTAATTCATGTTCTCCTGTATTTCTTTATGAGATTAATTTGTATCCTTCTTGAAATCCTCTAATAGCATCATGAGAAGTGGTTTTAAATCCAGATCTTGTCTTTCGGGTGTGATGGGGTATCAAGGACTTGTTGCTGTTGGAGAGTTGTGTTCGGATGGTGCCATATTGCCTTGATTTCTGTTAGTAACGTTCCTATGTTTGCCTTTTGCCATCTAGTTACCTCTGGTGTTAGTTGGTCCTGCTGTCACTGGATGTTGTTTGGCCCTCCTGTGAGCCTGCAAGGCTATTTCTGCCCCCATCCCCCTTGCATTATCGGGATTCCCCTGACACCGATTTCTGGGGCCTGCCCTGCTCCTGAGTGACTTTGGAGCCCTGATGTGCCTTGCCCCAATTGATGTTATACTGGGGAATCACTACATATCCAAAGGCTCAGTATAGTGGATCTCCGGAGCAGAGGTCACGAAGGGGAGGCTGCTGCGCTCCCACACTGTGTGGGTGCGCTCTCTCCCAGAGCGGGGGGGTCCCTCTGCAGGGCAGATGTCCCACAGCAGAGCTGGCGCCTAGGTGACTGCAGTCCTCCCCAGCTCTTGGGAGCATGGAGCACACAAGCTGGCTGAGACCCCAGTGCTATTATGCTTGATTGTCCCTTTGTCTGGAGTCCAAGTTGCCCTGCTGCTGGAGCAAAGATGGCAGAGTGCACTCTGCACTCTCTTGGTGCAGATCACTCTGCAGAGCAGATGGCCCACAGCAGAGCTTGCGCCCAGACGCCTGCAGAGCTGCCCAGCTTTTGGGCGCTGATGGAAGTCCAACAGGCTGTGTCCCAAGCATTGTTATATTATGAGGTCCCTGTGTACCTGTATGCTCAGTGCAGTCAATCCCCAGAGCAGAGGTCGCTAAGGGGAGGCTGGTCCACATTTTCATTTCTAATTGTATCAATTTGAATATTCTCTCTTCACATTTTATTTATTTTGGATAAGTGTCAATTTTACTAGTTTTCTCAAAGAACCAACTCTTTGTTCATTTAATCCTTATATTTTTCTTAATTGTTGATTGGATTTTATTAATTTCAGTCCAGAATTTTATTGTTTCTTGAGGTCTATTTCTTTTGGTTGTGATTCTGTTCTTTAATTTCTTTCTTCTTTTATTTTATTTTATTTTATTTTTGTTCTAGAACTTGAAATTGTCTTGTTAAGTGACTAGAATATGATTTTTTCAACTGTTTTTATTAGATAGTGTCTTCATTTACATTTCAAATATTATCTACTTTCTGGTTTCCTCTCCAAAAACATCCTAACCCATCCCCCCTTTCCCCCTGCTCGCTAACTAGCCCAATTCTGGCTCTCTCTCCTGATGTATTAGTTAGGGATTTATTGCTCTTAACAGTGTTTATAAAAGACAACATTTATTGGAGCTGACTTACAGGTTCAGAGGTTCAGTCCATTGTCATCAAGAGAGAAGCATGGCAGAAACCAGGCAGGCTTGGTGCAAGAGGAGCTGAGGGTTCTACATCTTAATCCAAAGGAAGCCAGGAACAGACTGGGCATCCTCAGACATCTAGGAGGAAAATCTCTAAGCCCAGCCCCACAGTTACACATTTCCTCCAACAAAGCCATGCCTTCTTATAGTGCTACTCCCTGTGACAAGCATGTATAAACTATCACACATGGTATTCCCGTATACTGGGGCTTCTTTTTCCTTTGATGTCTGACAAAGCCATCCTCTACTATATATGAAGCTCGAGTCATGGGTCCCTCCATGTGTACTATTTGGTGGATAGTTTAGTCCTTGGGAGCTCTGGGGGGGTACTGGTTGGTTCATAATGTTGTTCCTCCTATGGGGCTGACAGCTTCTTTGGCTCCTTGAGTCCTTTCTCTAGCTTCTGCATTGGGGACCATATGCTCAGTCCAATGGTTGGCTGAGAGCACCCATCTCTGTGTTTGTTGGGTACTGGCAGAGTCTCTCAGGACACAGCAATATCAGGCTCCTGTCAGCAAGCACTTGTAGGCATCCACATTAGTGTCTGGGTTTGGTGACAGTGTATGGGGTGGATCCCAGGTGGGACAGTATCTGGATGGCCTTTCCTTCAGTCTCTGCTCCACACTTTGTCTATGTATCTCCTCTCATGGCTGTTTTGTTCCCCCTTCTAAGAAAGGCCAAAGTCTCCATATTTTTGTCATCCTTCTTTTTGATCTCAATTGGTTTATGAATTGTATCTTGGGTATTCTGAGATTTTGGACTAATATCAACTTATTAGTGAGTGAATACCATGTGTGTTCTTTCATGATCGGGTTACCATCCTGTCTTAGTTAGGGTCTTACTGCTGAGAACAGACACCATGACCAATGCAAGTCTTATAAAAGACAACATTTAAATGGGGCTGGCTTACAGGTTCAGAGGTTCAGTCCATTATCATCAAGGAGGGAACATAGCAGTTCCCTGGCAGCATGGTGTAGCCAGAGGTGAGTGTTACACATCTTCATCTGAAGGCTGCTAATGTAAGACTGATTTCCAGGTAGCTAGGGTAAGGGTCTTAAGCCCACACCCACAGTGACACACCTACTCCAACAAGGCCACAACTCTTAATAGGGCCACTCCCTGGGCAAAGCTTAGACAAACCATCACACCTCAGGCAGGATGACATTTTCTTGTCCCATCCATTTGCCTAAGAATTTCATGAATTCATTGTTTTCAATATCTGAGTAGAATTCCATTGTGTAAAGGTATCACAGTTTCTGTATCCACTCATTGGTTGAGGGGCATCTGGTTTCTTTGCAGCTTCTGGCAATTATAAATAAGGCTACTATGAACATAGTGGAGCATGTGTCCTTATTAAATACTGGAGAATCTTCTGGGACTCCAGAAGTACTATATCCAATCTTCTGAGGAACCACCAAACTGATTTCTAGAGCAGTTATACCAGATTGCAATGCCACCAGCAGTGGAAGAGTGCTTTGCTTTCTCTACATCCTTGCCAGCACCTGCTATCAACTGAGTTTTTGATCCTAGACATTCTGACTGGTATTAGGTGGAATCTAGCATTCATTTCCCTGATGACTAAGGATGTTGAATATTTCTTTAGTTACTTCTAAGCCATTCAATATTCCTCAGTTGAAAATTCTTTGTTTAGCTCTGTATTCCATTTTTAATAGGATTATTTGGTTCTCTGGAGTCTAACTTCTTGAGTTATTTGTATATATTGGATATTAGCCCTCTGTCAGATGTAGGATTGGTAAAGATCTTTTCCTAATTTGTTGGTTGCCATTTTGTCTTACTGACAGTGTCCTTTGCTTTTTATGAGGTCCTATTTGTAGATTCTCAATCTTAGAGCATAAGATATTGGTGTTCTGTTCTGGAAAATTTTCTCTGTGCCCATGTGCTCAATGTTCTTCCCCACATTCTTTTCTATTAGTTTCAGTGGTCTGGTTTTATATGGAGGTCCTTGCTCTACTTGGACTTGAGCTTTGCACAAGGAGATGAGAATGGATCAATTTGCATTCTTCTGCATAATAACCACTAGTTGAATGAGCACCATTTGTTGAAAAGTCTATTTTTTCCACTGCGTGGTTTTAGTTCCTTTATCAAAAATCAAGTAACCATTGGTGTGTGAGTTCATTTCTGGGTCTTCAATTCTATTCCATTGATCTACTTGCCTGTCACTGTACTGATATCATATGGTTTTAACACTATTGCTCTCTATTACTGTTTGAGATCTGGGATACTGATTCTCCCAGAAGTTCTTTTATTGTTGAGAATAGTTTTAGCTATCCTGGTTTATTATTATGCCATATGAATCTGAGAATTGCTCCTTCTAATTCTATGAAGAATTGAGTTGGTATTTTGATGGGGATTGCATTGAATTTTCAGATTGCTTTTGGCAAGAGGGCCATTTTTACTATATTCATCTTACCAGTTCATGAGCATGGGAGATCTTTCCATCTCCTGAGGTCTTCTTCAATTTCTTTCTTCAGAGACATGGAGTTCTTATCATTAAGATTTTCACTTGTTTGGTTAGAGTCACACTGAGAAAGTTTATATTGTTTGTGACAATTGTGAAGGGTGTTCTGTCCCTAATTTCTTTCTCAGCCTGTTTGTTATTTGATTATACTAAGGCTACTGATTTGTTTGACTTAAATTTATATCTGGCCACTTAGCTGAAGTTGTTCATCAGCTGTAGGTGTTCTCTGATGGAGTTTTTGGGGTCACTTAAAAATGCTGTCATAACATCTCCTAATAGTGATATTTTGACTTATCCCTTTCCTATTAAAATCCCTTTGACCTCCTTTTGTATTCTAATTACAAAATTAGAACTTCAAGTACTATATTGAATCATTATGGAGAGAGAGGGCTGCCTTGTCTAGTCCCTGACTATAGTGGGATTGGTTCAAGTTTCTCTCTACTTAGTTTGATGTTGGCTACTGGTTTGCTATCTAGTCCTTTTACTATGTTTAGGTTTGGGCCTTGAATTCCTGATATTTCAAAGACTTTTAGCATGAAGGGATACTGAATTTTGTCAAATGATTTTTCAGCATCTAAGGAAATTACCATGTGTTTTTTTTCTTTGAGTTTCTTTATGTAGTGGATTACATTTATGGATTTCAGTATATTGATTCATCCCTGTATCCCTTGCACAAAGACTACTTGATCACAGTGAACTATCATTTTGATGTATTCTTGGATTCAGTTGGCAAGAACTTTTGGGGGGTATTTTTGCATTGATATTCAAGAGGGAATTTGTTCTGAAGTTCTCTTTATTTGATGGATCTTTGTGAGGTTTTTGTATCAGCACAATTGTGGCTTCATAGAACGAATTGGGTAGAGTTCTTTCTGTTTCTATATTCTGGAATAGTTTGAAGAGTATTGGTATTAGGTCTTCTTCGAAGGACTGATAGAATTCTGCACCAAAATCATCTGCTCCTGTGGGTTTTTGTTTGATTGTTTTCTTTTTGATTTTTTGGGTTTTTTTGGGGGGGGTTGAGAGACTTGCTTCTATTTCGTTAGGGATTATGGGACTTTTTAGATGGTCTATCTGATCCTGATTTAACTTTTGTATTTGGTATCTGTCTCAAAAATTATCCATTTCATCCAGATTTTCCAGTTGTGTTGAGTATAGGCTTTTGTAGTATCATCTGAAGATTTTTTGAATTTCCTCAGTTTCTGTTGTTATATCTCCCTTTTAATTTTTGAATTTGTTAATTTGGATACTGTCTCTGTGCCCTCTGGTTAGTCTAGCTAAGGGTTTATGTATCTTGTTGATTTTCTCAAAGAACCAGCTCCTGGTTTTGTTGATTCTTTGTACAGTTTTTTTTGTTTCTACTTGGTTGATTTCAGTCATGCATTTGATGCTTTTCAGCCATCTGCTCCTATTGGATGCATTAGCTTCTTTTTGTACTACAGCTTTCAGGTATGCTGTTAAGCGGCTGGTGTATGCTCTCTCCAGTTTTCCTTTGGAAGCACTCAGAGCTATGGGTTTTCCTCTTAGCACTGCTTTCATTGTGTTCCATAACTTTGGGTATGTTGTACCTTCACTTTCATTAAATTCTAAAAAGTCTTTGATTTCTTTCCTTATTTCTTCCTTTACCAAGTTGTGATTGATTATAGCATTGTTCAACTTCCATATATATGTGGGCTTTCTGCTGTTTTTGTTGCTATTGAAGACTAGCCTTAATCTATAGTGATCTGATAGGAGGCATGGGATAATTTCAATCTTCTTAAATCTGCTGAGATCTCTTTGTGACCAATTATATGGTCAACTTTGGAAAAGGTGCCATGAGGTTCTGAGAAAGTATATTCTCTTGACTTAGGATAAAATATTCTATAGGTATCTGTTAAATCCATTTGGTCCAGAACTTCTGTTACTTTCACTGTGTCTCTGTTTAGTTTGTATTTCCCTGATCTTTCCATTGATAAGATTGGGTGTTGAAGTCCCCCACAATTATTTTGGGAGGTACAATGTGTTCTTTGAACTTTAGTGAAGTTTATTTTATGAATGTGGCTACCCTTGCATTTGGAGCATAGATGTTCAGAATTGGCAGTTCTTCTTGGTAGAGTTTTCCTTGGATGAGTATGAAGTGTTCTTCCTTATGATTTTTGATGACTTTTGGTTGAAAGTCGATTTTATCCAATAGTAGAATGGCTACTCCAGCTTGTTTCCTGGGACTATTGCTTGGAAAATTGTTTTCCAGCCTTTTACTCTGAGGTAGTGTATGTCTTTGGCACTGAGGTGTGTTTCCTGTGTACAGCAAAATGCTGGGTCTTGTTTTTGTATACAGTCTGTTTGCCTATGTCCTTTTATTGGGTCATTGAGTCCATTGATGTTAGGAGATATTAAGAAATAGTGATTGTTGCTTCCTTTTATTTTTGATGTTAGTTTTACGTTTGTGTGGCTCTCTTCATTTGGGTTTGTTGAAAGATTAATTTGTTGCTTTTTCTATGGTATAGTTTCCCTCTTTGTGTTGTCATTTTCCATCTATTATCCTTTGTAGGGCTGGAATTGTGGAAAGATATTGTGTAAATTTGGTTTTATGACAGAATATCTTGGTTTCTCCATCTCTGGTAATTTGTTTTGCTGGGTATAGTATTCTGGGGTGGCATTTGTTTTCTCTTAGGCTTGTATCATATCTGCTCAGCATCTTCTGTCTTTCATGGTCTTTGGTGAGA
Organism: Tokudaia tokunoshimensis; assembly: GCA_036184795.1. Lineage (NCBI taxonomy): Eukaryota > Metazoa > Chordata > Mammalia > Rodentia > Muridae > Tokudaia > Tokudaia tokunoshimensis. Next base: position 19,354,113 of record BTHU01000008.1, read on the forward strand.
AGTCTGGTGTAATTCTGATAGGTCTATCATTATATGCTACTTGACCTTTTTTTCCCTTTCTGCTTTTAATATTCTTTCTTTGTTTAGTGCATTTGGTGTTTTGATTATTATGTGACAGGAGTAATTTCTGTTCTGTTCCAGTCTGTTTGAAGTTCTGTAAGCTTCTTGTATCTTAAACAGCATCTCTTTCTTTAGGTTAGGGAAGTTTTCATCTATAATTTTGTTGAAGATATTTATTGGCCCTTTAATTTTCAAAACTTCGCTGTCTTCTATACTTATAATCCTTAGCTTTGGTCTTCTCATTTTGTCCTGGATTTACTGGATGTTTTGGGTTATAAACTTTTTGCAGTTTGCATTCTCTTTGACTCTTGAGTCAATGTTTTCTATGGTATCTTCAGCACCTGAGATTCTCTCTTCTATCTCTTGTATTCTGTGTTGAGTTGATGGCTCCTGATTTCTTTGCAATGTTTTCTGTCTCCAGAGTTGTATCTCTTTGTGATTTCTTCATTGTTTCTACTTCCATTTTTAGATCCTGGATGGTTTGTTCAGTTCCTTCTCTTGTTTGTTTGTGTTTTCCTGTAATTCTTTAAGGGATTTTTGTGTTTCCTTTTGAAGGGCTTCTACCTGTTGACCCAGGTTCTCCTGGATTTCTTTAAGGAATTTTTGTATTTCCTCTTTAAGGGCTTATACCTATTGACTTATGTTCTTCTTTATTTCTTTAAAGGAAGTATTTATGTCCTTCTTAAAGTCCTCTATCATCATTATGAGATGCACTCTTAAATCCAACTCTTCCTTTTCTGGTGTGTTGGGGTATCTGGGGCTTGCTGTGGTGGTAGAACTGGATTCGGATGGTGCCATGTTGCCTTGGTTTCTGTTGGTATGGTTCTTGTCTTTGACTTTCACCATCTGGTTATCTCTGATGTTAGTTGGTCTTGCTGTCTCTGGCTGGATTTTGTCCCTCCTGTGGGCCTGTAAGCCTTTCTCCACACTCCTTGGAGACCAACTCTCTTCTGGCAGGGTCTGTGCACTGAAGACTGTGGAGTTGCCTGGTTCCCTGGTGCAAATGGCAACTGGAAGTCTCCTGTCACTGCTGTTCTACTCATCGTATGTCCTGTGCACTCCAGCTGTTCCCCTCCAGAGAGAAAGTGGAGATCTCACCTCTGTGATCAGAATCAGAGGTATGGCTGGGAGATCGCTCTCTCCTGTCAGGCTGTGTATGGAGGCTGTGGAGCTGCCTGACTCCCTGGTGCCAAAAATTCTTTTAACTAGACTTTTGTGTGTATTATTACTTAATCCTTTTATTTATTTGCATTCCAAATGTTTCTTCCCTTCCAGATCCCCTTTCCAAGATATCTTCAGCCTATCTCTCTTCCCCTTTTACTCTGAAAAGATGCTTCCCATTCCTCCCCTCTCCAACACCCCTCATCAACCCACCCCTCCGTCTCACCCCTGCTGAAATCGTTTCCCTATGGCATCAATTCTCTACAGGATTAGGCACATCCTCTCCCACTGAGGCAAGACAAGGCAGTTCTCTGCTACATATGTGCTTAGGCCACAGAAGAGCCCATTTGTGCTCTTTGTCTTGGGAGCTCCCAGGAGTCCACCTTAGTAGATACTCTTAGTCTTCCTATGGTCTTGCTATCCTCATTCAGCTCCTTCATTCTTTTAACTCTTCCAATGGTTGAATGTAAATATCTGCATCTGTCTCAGTCAGCTGCCAGTAGAGTCTCTCAGAGAATATTTAAATGGTAGACTCCTGTAAAAAAGTACAGCATGACATTAATAATAGTGTTAGTGTTTGGTGCACAACCATGGGACTAATCCCAAGTTTTGCAGGTGACTGGGTAGCCATTCCTTTAACCTCTGCTCCATTGTGGTGGCACACAGTGGTATGATTTCCTGAAGGAGGTGGAGGGAGGAAGATCATGATTTTGAGGCAAGTCTGGGCTACACAAAAATGGCAACTTTTTAATTATGATTTTTAAATCTTTTATATTTCCACTAACCTTTACAGCAACCATTTTATCTTGAAGCAAAATAAGTAGAACAAGGCGAAGAGCTTGGAAACTAATGAGCCAAAGGCAGGATTTAAATGGTAAGAACATTTTTTTTTTTTTTTTTTTTTTTTAGTGATGCATTCCTAAACATGTTCTGGATGCTGAAGTTAGACTTAGACAGTGGCCCTTCCACAGGAATCTTTTAAATCTCAGTTGTTCATTTTGTTTATCAAAGTATTTAGTGTATGCCTAGCTATTAAGTAAATCTTAGGCAAATGAAGTCTTATGAAGCATGCCTTTCTTATCCTAATAATTTCTGTTATATAGTCTTTCAGGCTTTTGCTGAAATGTCCTATTAAGCTCAGCTTACATCATTCAATTACTTTTCTAGTCCAAACTCCCTAAGTCTGCTACAGTTTTTAAAAACAACATGGGCATGTTCACACCTTATTTCTAGCAGCAGCTGATTCTATGCTATAAATTCATGCACTAGTTACTTTTTGTTGCTCTGATGACGCACAACCAAAAGTAACTTACAGAAGAGTTTACTTTCAACATAACTTAAGTTTCCAAGGTAGAGTCCACAATGCATGGGAAGAAAGCTAAAAGATCTCCTTTTCAACCACACCAGTAGGAAAGATTGTAACTGCAAGTGAGGTAAAGATTCAAACTCTCCAAACCTTGGTGATTTTCTTCCTCTTAAAAAGCTCCACATTCTGAAAGTTTTATAACTTTTCCAAAATGTGATATCAGCCAGGCACAAGTTGTTCAAATCCATGAGTTTATGGAGGCTCTTTCTCATTTAAACCACCAGAGAATTGAGACTAGGAAACATAATTATTCTGTGACCATAATCATCCATAAATCAAGTAAAAATATTATAACAGTATATACATGTTTACATGTATATCTATTAGAAGTAATTATCTGGCAAAACATCCATCATCTGTCCCTAGCTCATCAGGTTCATTGACAGTTAAAACCATAACATTTTGTGACTAAGTATTACTGAAGTTTTGCATAGATAAACCATGTCAATATTTCATCTTCTTTTGTGCATTTCAATAATTTTATTGAAAGGTGTATTCAAAACATAATGGCAGTTGATTAGTTCACTTCTTTCCACTCAAAATCATTATTGATTTCAAATTGAAGCACATCAGCCTTTAGGAAGAACTGAATTGTTCTCAGTAAAACATGGTTTACAAAGGTTAAGAATGAAATACACCCATTCTTTGGTTTATTGTTCAGTTTATTAATGGATAATTTTCTTATCCATTACATGTCAAAATGATTACAGCTATTGTAGATAGACTCAGTCTATCCAGGACATTGAGGAGCTGCCTGCCTTTTAACAGTGTAGATCATACAGTCTAGGCCAGCATGGTGAATCTGAGCACAAACATGGTGGTCTTATAATTATGGAGGTTCCTCCATACTTCTCTTAAGAGTTAGTAGAAGAATGTTTCACAGGTATACTGTTTATTTTAAAACAAAATTCTACATTAGAAGCAGCAGCAGTTTTATAGAAACAGTCTGTGGTAAAAACTTCTAGGGTCTTTTATCAAGCCTAAACTAACTTTAGTGCAATAAATACATTTTCAGGGTGATATGCTAATAGATTTGTCAAAGAATTAGTGTGGCAAAGAGAATCCTCCAAACCTGAATTTTAAAAGTAGTTACTGAAATAGCCCTTCTTTAAATTACATATCATCCCACTGTAGCTTATTAAAAGTTACATAAATCCAAGAAAAACAACAAGACATGTAACACATATATTAACAAATCTTAATCTGTCCATTGACTAGGAAAGTGAAGTATAAACTTGCATGATGGACTTACAAAATAATACAGGGCATGCTCATGTTAGGTTTCTGGAAACGGCTGGGTGTCTTAATTCTATAGTTACTATTTTCCCTCTATAGCATTTGGACTAATATAAAGTAATTATATTCATAAAAATATAAAATTGGTCTCTGCTACATATATATTTTGGCCATCTAAATTTCTTAATCATATAAAAGATTTATCTATTTATGATTAAAAAACTTTTTTCTTAATATATATCAGCACACACCTTTAATCCCAGCACTACTGAGGCAGAGGCAGGTGAATCTCTGAGTTTGAAGCCAGGCTGGCCTCCAGTGAGTTGCAGGACAGCTAGAAAGCTACATAACAGAGAGACCCTGTCTCAAAAATACTCAAAACAAACAAACAAACAACAGGTGTAAATGTTGCTGGAAAGATAGGAAGAAGGTTTAGAAGGGAAGAGAAGGTTGATTGCACTCATGTCTTACAACCTGACTTCATTCTTCAGGACCCACATGATGGACAAGAGAATAGACTCCCAAGTTCTTTGGCATGTTCTCTCACATATGCACATGCCTCACTACTCCCAGGCAATAAATATATGATCAGGCATCTGAGATATCACCAGTTCCCCTTTAGCAGCTTGCAGCTTCCAGGCAGATTTCTGTTAAGTTGGGTTTGTGTTGTTTGCCTACACAGCAGGATTGTAGCAAGAATAAAAATTCTGCCTCAAGTCTTTCTGCCACTCTAATAAAAGTTTCCTATGGTATAGAATTTACTCTGAGAAACCTCATCACCCTACAGTGGTAGCATTGGCAGCATAGACTCACTGTTGGAGAAATTCCTGATTCTAGGCTTGGGAGTGCTATGCTTAGATTTGAATTAAGCCAGAGCCTGGAGAGATGGCTCAGCAATAAAGAGCACTGACTGCTCTTCTGAAGGTCCTGAGTTAAAATCCCAGGATCCACATGGTGGCTCACAACTATCCATAATAAGGTCTGACGCTCTCTTCTGGTGTGTCTGAAGAGAGTTATAGTGTACTTACATATAATAAATAAATCTTTAAAAAAAAGACACCAGTATCTCACAGCAATGGCGCCTGCTTCCAGTGCCTTATTTAAATCCCAAGTCCTGCCCTTCCCTCCTGGTTCACAGTGAATTCACCCAGAAAGCACTCAAATCAAAGCTAAAGGTATAAATGTGAAATAAAACTGTGAACCTTCATTTTAACATTGACCTAACTTCCAAGATTTGATCAATATATACTTAGGCAACATTTTTTTTTCTTCTCTTTTTTTTCCTAAGGTTTTTATTTATATTCCAAATGATTTCCCCTTTCCAGTTTCCTCCCTCCCGAAAGTCCCATAAGCCCCCTTCCCTCCCTCTTTCCCCATTCAAACCCCTCTCGCTTCTCTGTCCTGGCATGCCCCTAAATCCAGTCTTACCAGGACCAGGGATCTCTCCTTCCATCTTCTTGGAAATCTATTGATATGCGAATTGTGTCTAGGGTATTCTGAGATTCTAGGTTAATATCCCCTTATCAGTGACTGCATACCATGTGTGTTCTTTTGTGATTGGGTTACCTCACTAAGGATGATATTTTCAAGTTCTGACCATTTGCCTAGGAATTTCGTGAATTCATCATTTTTAATTGTAGAGTAGTATTCCATGTGTAAATATACCACATCTTCTGAATCCATTCCTCTGTTGAGGGACATCTGGGTTATTTCCAGCTTCTGGCTATTATAAATAAAGCTGCTATGAACATACTGGAGCATGTCCTTATTGCATGACTGGGAAGCCTCTGGGTATATGCCCAGGAGTGGTATAGCAGGATGCTCTGGGAGTGTCATGCCCAGTTTTCTGAGGAACCGCCTGCTTAACTCAAGTCTCAAAATTTAAATTATGAGGTTTACACCAAAACCAACATTTCACAAATGCACTTTTCGGTATTAAAAGAGGTATTTAAGTGGTAAATAGTTTCTTGGCACCCATAACCACGTAATAGTTAATTTAGAGGTGGGATTATTTTTTATTGCTATGAGAATTACATTTAAAATAGTGGGTGTTTTATATAAAGCAGATTTCATGAGTTTTGAAAAATTGTTACCTTTATTATTTCTTCTAGAGAATAGTTGTTTGTATCCATAATAAAAGAATAAATCATCAGAATTGTTGCTTCAATCTAGTTTCATTTGAGAGAATTTGTTTTTACTGTCTTAATAACTGGATGAATATTTCATCTTCTGTCCTAACACTTTTAGTAAATCATTAGCTCCCTTTTAATGACCTTTGGTTAATGGTTTTACAACCTCTTTTGTGGGAAAAAAAGAAAAAGAAAGTGCAGGCCCTGGTGCGGGCAGGCTGCAGGGGTGGGGGTGGGGGAGGCTCGCACCAGGCTGGGCTGGCAGTGCATGGGCCTCGCTTTCAGGCCAAGGTAGCATGCATATGCTGAGGACACGGGCAGACACGGAGCCCACGTGGCATGCTACAGGCTTGAGACCTTCCAGCTATAGACAAACTCTCTTGCCACAGCCAAATGACTGTTAAACTTGGGGGAAATTGCATGATACTCAGAAAAACAATGTCTGTCTAATTATTAATTGATTGCTGTTTAAAGCTTATTACTGTTTACCCTCAAATTGCACTACCTATCGATTCAATCATACCTTGTCTTCTCTCGCCTCAACCCTCTTTACAACTCTAACTTTCTTCTGATACCTCCACCCCACACAAAATTGTCATAATCTGTGAACAGGCAGCCTGGTTCTCAGGTGGAGCAAAAGACTTTGAACCCCGGGACCTGATAGAGGGTGGCTTCTACCTACAACCTTGTGGGGGGAGCTTCTACCTGCATGGGATGGTAGGAGTTCAGTCACCGCCCCCTTGAACCTAGCTTCTGCCACAGTTACAGCCCTCTCAACACAGGTCAGTGACCCCTCTCCCTTTTAAAAAAAATGAAAAGAGGGAGATGTGGGACCTTAATGAGACTTGTGGCCACACCCCAGGCTCTAGCCTGACTCTGCCTAGGCAGTCACCTGCCTGCAGCCACGTTCTCCCCGCCTCTCGGGTTACCTGACTATCCAACTCACTATAAATAGCACCCCTCAGTGCATGTGCTCTCTCTCTCTCTCTCTCTCTCTCTCTCTCTCTCTCTCTCTCTCTCTCTCTCTCTCCCCGCTTGTTCTCCCCCAGCCCTCTTCTTTGTCTATCTCTCTGTCTCTCCATTTTCTCCCCTTTCCACGTGGTCATGGCTTTTCTTATCTATTTTCTCTTCTTCCTTTGTCTTTCTATCTCTTTGCTCTTTCTATTTTCTTAATAATAAAACATAAAAGCTATGGGCTGCCTCTTATTAAACTCGCCATATGGAGCTAGCTGGTCTGAGATTCAGCCACACAGACAGTCTGTTAGCACAGGTAACAGGCAGAGAAATACACACCAGAATGGCCCTGCCTTCTGTGTGACATTTCTCTGCATGCCCGTGCCCCCCCCCCCCACGCACAGAGGCCAGCCAGCGGTGTAACTGCCCGCTCCCCGTTAGGCTGAGGCATGCGTGCATCTTTCTCACTTCCTCAAAAACCATATGCAGGCTCCTGTCCTCCTGTGTCCTCTGCATATGCACGCTACCTTGGCCCGAGAGCGAGGCCTACGCACTGCTGGCCCGGCCTGGTGCATGCCCCTTTTTTCCCCACGTCTGTGCGCACCAGGGCCTGCATTTTCTTTTTTTTTCCACAGATGGCGACCCAAGTTGGTCACCATTGGGGGGAAAAAGTGGCACACGCCATTGTGTGGCCAGAAGTCTCATTAAGGTTCCACACTCTTTAAATTTGCTCTTAGTAGTAGATGCCAGCTTGCTCTCTCAGAAGCAATTAACTCATGGCACTAAAGACTGGCAGAGTTCTCATTCCATATTTGATTATCATAAAGAAACTAACGGCTGTCCCGCTAAAAAGAACTTAATAAATATTAATATAATTTTAGGAATTCTTATAGGATCATCATTAAGAATTAATAAATCATCTATTTGGCTATACGGCACCACTACAAGACAGTACATCTGTTCAAAAGGGTGTACTAATACATATTGATTGTTATATATGTAATAATAACAAGAAAAACATATTAATCACAGGATTCTTTCCTAAAATGTATTTCTCTTGGACATTGCCTTGACCAAATACATCAAAAATTTTTATCCAAGGCAGCCCCATTTCAGGAAGATCACTTGCTAGTTATTAGCTTCTAATGATGACTTCTGACACAAGTGAATAAAAAAGATACAAAATGTGAATTACTATATATTAGTCAATGCTAAATTTTAGATGGGGTTTGTATTTTATCCCCATAAAATAGAAATAAAGTTTAAGTGGATCTTTATTAAAAATAGTAGAAAGGAATATGGTACATAATCCTCCTCAAGACATAGAAAAGTCTAAACCACAGCATGTGCAATCATTTTCTCCTCTTCTTTGACACTAATTGTGCAAAAGGCCTTAAAGCCTTTGACCAATATCATGGACTAATTTAGCAATGTATGTGCTCTGGGCTTCAAGCCCTCAAACTCATATAGTAATCAACAACACCTTTCCCTCTGTCCTTTGCTTCATTCATTTGATGGTTTCTGACCAGTTGACTCCATGTTTAACATCTTCTCCCTCTTCATTTGCATCAGGACATAACTATTTGATATTGTCTTTATATCCATCCTGAAAGCATAATTATGTGGCTTCATTGTGTACCAAGTTGAGAATATTTTCAGTACTTCTAGCTCATGAGTCAGTAGAGAATCAGAAAACCAGTGTGTTCATTAAATTTTCATGTTTGCAGGAAGGGTGACTGGGAGATTTTTCCTTCAAGAAGATAAGCATGACACTATAGGAAGCCATACATAAAGAAAATTATTTAATGTGTATATAATCTATGAGGAATGCAACATTTTTTCTTGATTATAGTGGTGTGTAATACTGTTGTCCGCAAATATTGTAAAGTGGTGCTGAAGTTGAACATAAAATTGACAGTAGCCACATATTTACTCACAGTCTGAATCAGTTCATCAAGACTCAGTTCTAATTGTAAGTTAACATTTATTTGAAAAAATAGCACTGTGTACTAATTTAAAAATAATAGTATTCTTCATTGATTTAATGTATGATGGTAATCTATACACATCTAGAATTGCAGTTTTTGTTATTTTAAATTCTACACACACACACACACACACACACACACACATCATTCAGTTTTAATAGAAGTAGTAATGAAAATTAATCTATTCCATTCTAGTAAAATACCTTCTAACTTGAAATGACCATTTTGAGGCCAATAATTCCTGAGCATATGTCCTACCCTGGCATTTGATTGGCATACATAGTTATACTCAATTAGAGAAAACTGATTTTTAGCAGTCCCAAGAGTATCAATACAAATAGCTTCTTAGTTAATAGTAGGACTTGTGTCAGCATTTATGGTATAAGAAATGTATATTTGGTGCCTGGAAAGAAGGCAGAGGATTTAGCACTGGCTGCTCCTCAGAGGATACAAGCTCAATCCCCAGAACCCACAAGTGATTCACGACACAATTTAACTCTAGTTTCAGGTGATCTGATACTTCTATACTCTGCAGGCACCAGAAATTCATGTGATTCATGAACATACATCCAGACAAAATAACCATACAAATAAAATAATAATAAATAAGTCATTTTGAAGGAGATGAGTATTTGTAGATTATTATAATAAACAGAATAGTTTAGGCATTATCTTCTAATAACAAGGTTAAGTAATAAAGCAAAAGGTTACATGTGAATATTTTGCAAATAAAGGGAAAATGCAGAGGGTGTATATATCTCATAGCACCTCAGATGTTGATACTCACCATCTTTACTTTAATGAAATAAAATATACTATTAAAAGAGCTCATACATCAAATCAGTTGAACACTAACATGCTTCTTACATGATCATTAGAAACCAAATTGTCGTCTGTGTACATGCTTAGCAGAGATACTTATAACTAACACCTCTGTCTACCATGGAATTATGTTAGTTTTGCATCACACTTTTATTCCTGCTGGGCATGGTAATATATTTTAAAATACAGCTTTTCTTTCAAATATTATACTCTATATATTTTCTGTTTGATTAGTTTTTCTAGTCCAGGTTAACCTATAATTTTAATTTATATTCTGCTACTTATATTCACCATTCTTTCCATTTTATTTAATATATGTGCAAATGTATTTGATATCAACACTGGAAAGCAATATTCATGGTTCCTCCCTCAGTGTCCAGTGAGACCAGGAGGCTACATGAATAGAATATGAAATTTTATAGTATATGACATTTTTATAAAATTCCTTCATATTCCACATAATCAAAGTATATAACCATATTTATTTACATTTCCACAAGAAGCAAACACAAGAAGAAATCATAAAGCATCAGAATTTCCTAAATGAGTAGAAATCAGAAGGCACTGAGAAAATCTGTATGTATCATGGGATTTCTAGAGTTACATCACTGATAAAACTATAATTACATTTACTTTGAATAGCAACATTAGCTAGAATAGTATAGTAGCATTTGTAGAATTAGCAAAACCAGAGACAATTTCCATATGATAGCACTAATGAGAGAATTAAACTACTATTATGGTGGTGTGCCAAGTGTTTGATTATTCTGAAAAGAATTATGTTTACAGAATGATTCTATACTAAGAACTTGATTCTGAATTGATATTTCTGTATTGGGGAAATTTAAGAATTCCCACATAAACCCCATTTCTGGTATTCATATTATTTTAAAGTTCAATCTTCTTAACTATTTTCTTAGTTCAGTGCTTTTCTTTAAAGATGTGTGTATGTGTGTGTGTGTGTGTGTGTGTATGTGTGTGTGTGTATGCATGCTTGTGTATGTGCAGGTGCATCTGTGTGTATGCACATTGGCACATGTATATTCATGCATGTACACATATGTATATGTGCATGTAGACAGTAGAAGACTATCCTACATGTAATCATCAGGAACTCTGTCTACCTGTATTGAGACATGGTTCTCTCATTTACTTGAAGTTGGGGGTAGAGTAGCTAATCAGTGGGCACCAGAATTCTTCTTCACCCATTTTTCCACCCACACTCTGATTACAACTACATGCCTCCACTGCCAGTATTTTCATAAGAATTATTGGAATTAACTCAGCTGTTCACTATCACAAGGCAAAGATTATAATGGTGAACTCAGCTCCTCTGACTTCATTGTATTGCTCTTTCTAACTCTATGAAGAATTGAGTTGGGATTTTGATGGGGATTGCATTGAATCTGTGTATTACTTTTGGTAAGATGCTCATTTTTACTATATTAATCCTGCCAATCCATGAGCATGGCAGATTTTTCCATCTTCCGAGGTCTTCTTCAATTTCTTTCTTCAGAGACTTGAAGTTCTTGTCATACAGATCTTTCACTTGTTTGGTTAGCGTCACGCCAAGATACTTAATATGGTTTGTGGCTATCGTAAAGGGTATTATTTCTCTTACTTCTTTTTCAGCCTGCTTATCCTTTGAGTATAGGAAGGCTTCTGACTTGCTTGAGTTGATTTTATATCCGGCCACTTTGCTGAAGTCGTTTATCAGCTGTAGGAGTTCTCTGGTGGAGTTCTTTTTTTGTAAGCCTATACCATGACAAAACATAAACAGTGATCATTTTTCATATGATATATGATATATTTCCATATCAGGGAACTGCAAATATAAATGACCTTGCACTTATCAGTATGGCTAAGATTAAAAACTCAAACCAAAACATATGCTGGCAAGGTTGTGGAGAGAGGGGAACACTTCTCCACTGCAAACTTGTACAACTACTCTGGAAATAAATCCTTGTTATATCTCAGAATTGGAAAAATTACTATCTAAAGGCTCAGCTATACCACTCCTGGACATATACCACCCAAATGCTCCACAATACGATAAGGACATGGGATCTGCTATGTTCATATCAGCTTTGTTCATGATAGTCAGAAACTAGAAACAACCCAGATGTTCCTCCACAAAAGAATGGATACAGAAAATGCAGTTCATTTCCAGGATGGAATGCTAGCAGCTATTAAAAACAAGAACATCATGCATTAACTAAGACAGAAAAGGACATGTATGGTATGTACTCACTGATAAGTAGATATTAGTCATAAAGCACAGAATACCCATGATACACTCCACACAACCAACAAATTTAAATGAGAAGTAAGGCCCAAGTGAGGGTATATAATCTCACTTAGAAGGGGGAAATATTTATTGGTGGAAGGGTAGGAGGATAGTGGGCAGGAGAGGGGAGGTGGAGCAGAATGGGAATAGATATGGATGGAAACAGAAGAGGTGCCTAAATGTCCAGGAGAATTAGTAAAAACCTGTAGCTGTTAAAGCAATGGGACCAGGTGAAATCTTTAGGAAGTCTCTGATAACTGAGATGGGGGAGACTCCCTGGAGTAAACACAGGTGGCTTTACCTGAAATGCCTAACAGTGGGGACAGGGATATTAAAGAGGCCACCTCCTGTAGCCAGGCAAGACCCCCAATGGCGGAATAAGGCTGAAAGCCCACCCATCAAACATTTGACCCAAAATTTGTTATGTCTAAAAGAAATGCAGGGGCAAAGATGGAGCAGAGACTGAAGAAATGGACGTTCAATAATTGGCCAAAACCTATCCCATGGGCATGCACTAATACCTGACATTATTAATGATACTTTATTATGCTTGCAGACAGGGACCTAGCAAAACTATCCTCTGAGAGACTCTATCCCACAACTGACTGAAACAGATGCATATTCCCACACAGCCAAACATTGGATGAAAGTAGGGGACTCTTATGGAAGAGTTGGGGGAAGGATTGAAGGCCATGAAGGGGATTAGAACACCACAATCAACAGTAAACTACCATGGATATCTGGAGCCCACAGAAACTGAGCCACTAACCAAAGAACACACATGGAATAGAATGAAGCCCCTCGCACATGTGCAACAGATGTGCAGCTAAGTCTCCATGTGGGCCCCCTCTCCAAAATAGAATGGGGTATCTCCCTCAAGTTGTAGCCTGACTGTGGTATCCATTCCCCAACAAGGCTGCCTTGTCAGGCATCAATGAGAGAGGATGCACTTAATCTGGTACAGACTTAATGAGACTAAGTAGAGGGATATCCATTGAGAGACCTATCTTCTCAGAGGAGAAGAGAGTGAAGAAGGATGGTCTCAGTGCCGGGGGTTCTTTATTTAATTTACTGATTCACAGTGTCTGTCAAACAGACATTGGTTGTACTATTGGTCACTTACTAGATATCATACCCACTAACAGACAAGGGCCAATGCCAGAATCCCCCAGGAAAGCTAAGGTAGCCATGTCCATAATCATAGCATGATAATTTATCTTTGGATGTCTCCATTCATGATGTCATTAATACCCAACCTGAGGACCAATAATGAAAGAAACAGCCCATCAAAACACAGTTCTATGTATCATATGAACTGCAAATATTCCAGTATGTCCAAAACATGTTTGTTCTAGTTAGTTTCAGATTTTACTCTAATTGTGAATGCTCCCATGGACAATCTATGACTTGCTTCACAGGCGATGGAACCTAGCCAATATCATCATGCTGCCACAGAGAAAAGCAAAATATCTCAATAATCATGTAGAGGAAAGCAAGCTTTGCCTGTGCATGACTGACACCATCTGTCTCATATGGAGGTATGGAATAACAAGATAAAAACATCCTGCACACTGATAATTTGGAGTATTGTCTCTTGATATATATGTGTGAGAAAACTGTATTAGAAATTTAAGTTGCCATAAGTAAGTAATGAGTTTTACTGAGGCATTATCATGCATACTTTTATTTCATTATGATGAGCATTCATACTTTTTTCAGTTTGCTCTATTCCTCTTGCTCCCCACAAATTGTCATTCTGCTTATATGTTAAATGTGTTACATTACTTCATTTACTCTTAAGATTCTTTTATTTCTTTTTTGTTTACTTTTATAGTTTCATGATGCATACATGAACACAGATATGTACACAAAGAGACACACAGAGACACAAACACAGACACACACATGAATCAAATATAAGTTTACAGATAAGTATTCATACATGAAAATTAACATATATAATCCAGAATCTTGAAAAATGGATCAGTGGTTAAAGCATTTATCTGCTCCTGCAGTAAACCAGAGCTCATTTCTCAGGAGCCACATGTTAACTCCCTGACACACTCTAACTCCAGTTACAAAATATCTGACACCCTCTTTCATTTATATATAAATGACTCCAACATACATGCAAATATTGTGGTTTAAGTGAGAATGACCCATAGGATAATATATTTCGATACACTGTCCAAGTTATTACAATTGTTTGGTAACTATTAGAAGATTGATAGTATACTTAAGGGACCCCAAAAATTCTACCAGAGAACTCCTAAAACTGATAAAAACTTAGGCAAAGTGGCTGGATATAAAAGTAACTTAAACAATTCAGTAGCATTCCATTACTCAAAGGATAACCACACTGAGAAAGAAATTAGGGAAATAACATCCTACACCATAGTCACAAATAATATTAAATAACTCTGCATGACTCTAACCAAGCAAGTGAAAAATATGTATGACAAGAACTTCAGGTCTCTGAAGAAAGAAATCGAAGAACATCTCAGAAGATGGAAAAATCTCCTATACTCATGGATTGAAAGAATTAATATAGTAAAAATGGACATCTTGCCAAAAGCACTTTAAAAATTCAATGTTATCCCCACTAAAATTCCAAATCAATTCTTCATAGAATTAGAAAGAGAATTTTGCAAATTCATTTGGAATAACAAAAACCCAGGATAGTGAAAACTATCCGCAACAATAAAAGAACTTCTGGGGGAATCACCATCCCTAAACTCAACCTGTGTTTCAGAGCAATAGTGATAAAAACTGCATGGTATTGGTACAGAGACAGGCAAGAAGATCAATGAAGTAGAATTAAAAAAACAGAAATGAACCCACATACATATAGTCACTTGATCTTTTATAAAGCTGCTAAAATCATTCAATAGAAAAAAGATAGAATTTTCAACAAATGGTACTGGTTCAACTGGCAGTCAGCATGTACAAAAATGCAAATTGAACCATTCTTATCTATTCCTACAAAGTTCAAGTCCAACTGGATCAAGGATCTCCACACAAAACCAGAAACACTGAAACTACTAGAAGAGAAAGTTGGGAAGAGCCTCGAACCCATGAGAACAGGGGAAAATTTCCTGAACAGAAATCCAATGGCTTATGCTCTAAGATCAACAATAGACAATTTGGACCTCATAAAATTGCAAAATTTATGCAAGGCAAAGGACACTGTCAATAGGACAAAACAACAAACAACAGATTTGGAAATGTCCTTTACCAATCCTACATCTGATAGAGGGCTAATATCTAATATGATCAAAGAACTCAAGAAGTTAGACTCCAGAGAATCAAGTAGCTCTATTAAAATATGTGGTACAGAACTATACAAAGAATTCTCAAACAAGGAATATCAAATGTCCAAGAAGTACCTAAGGAAATATATAACATCCTTAGCCATAAGGGAAATGTAAATCAAAACAAACCCGAGATTATACCTCACACCAGTCAGAATGGCTAAGATCAAAAACTCAGTTGACAGCAGATGCTAGCAAAAATGTAAAGAAAGTGGAAGATTCTTCCATTTTTGGTGGAATAGCAAGCTGGTACAACCACTCTGGAAATCATTCTGGTGGTTCCTCAGAAAATTGGACATAGTACTACCTGAGGTACCAGCTATACAACTTCATACACCCAAAAGATGCTCCAAAATACAAGAAGGACATGTGCTCCTCTATGTTCACAACAGCCTTATTTATAATAGCCAGAAGGTAGAAAGAACCCAGATGTCCTTTAAAGGAGGAATGGAGATAGAGAAAACGTGGTACATTTACCCAATCAATACTACTCAGCTATTAAAAACAATGACCTCATGAAATTCTTAGGCAAATGGATGGAACTAGAAAATGTCATCCTGAGCGAGGTAACCCAATCACAAAAGAAAGTACATGGTATGCACTCACCAATAAGTGGATAGTAGCCCAAAATCTCAGAATACCCAAGACACAATTCATAGACCACATGAAGCTCAAGAAGTAAGACCAAAGTGTGTATGCTTCAGTACTTCTTAGAAGGGGGAAAAATACTCACGAGAGGATATACTGAGAAAAAGTGTGGAGAAGAGACTGAAGGAAAGGCCACCCTGAGACTGCCCCACCTCGACATCCATCCCATATATAGTCACAAAACCCTGAAACTATTGTGGATGCCAAGAAATGCTTGCTGACAGGAGCCTGATAGCTGTCTCCTGAGAGGCTCTTCCAGAGTCTGACAAATACAGAGAAGATGTTTGCAGCCAATCATTGGACTAAGCACTGCTTCTTCAATAGAGAGGTTAGAGAAAGGACTGGAAGAGCTCAAGGTATTAGCAACCCAATAGGAAGAACAACAATACCAGTCAACCAGATACCCCAGAGCTCCCAGGGACTGAAGCACCAACCAAATAGTACACATGGAGGGACCCATAGTTACAGCTGCATATGTAGCAGAGGGTGGCTTTGTTTGTTATCAATGGGAGGAGAGGCCATTGATCCTATGAAGGCTCAACTCCCCAGTGTAGGGGAATTCCAGGGTGGGCTGGAGGGAGTGGATGGGTGTGTGGGCAGACACTCTCATAGATTACATAGCAGGTATCCAGGGAGGGGATACCAGGAAAATGGTTAGCACTTGAAAGTTAAATAAAGAAAATATCCAACTAAAAAAAAGTAGTATTGATATGTGAATTGTGTCTTGGGTATTCCGAGATTCTGGGTAAATATCCCCTTATCAGTGACTGCATACCATGTGTGTTCTTTTGTGATTGGGTTACCTCACTAAGGATGATATTTTCCAGTTCTGACCATTTGCCTAGGAATTTCGTGAATTCATTCTTTTTAATTGCAGAGTAGTATTCCATTGTGTAAATATACCACATCTTCTGAATCCATTCTTCCATTGAGAGACATCTGGTTTCTTTCCAGCTTCTGGCTATTATAAATAAGGCTTCTATGAACACAGTGGAGCATGTGTCCTTATTGCATGCAGGGGAAGCCTCTGGGTATATGCCGAGGAGTAGAATAGCAGGATCCTCTGGGAGTGTCATGCCCAGTTTTCTGAAGAACCGCCAGACTGCTTTCCAGAGTGGTTGTACCAGCTTGCACTCCCACCAGCAGTGGAGGAGTGTTCCTCTTTCTCCACATCCTGGCCAACAACTGCTGTCTCCTGTGTTTTAGCCATTCTGACTGGTGTGAGGTAGAATCTCAGGGTTGTTTTGATTTGCATTTCCCTAATGATTAAGGATGTTGAACATTTCTTTAGGTGCTTCTCAGCCCGTAGATATTCCAAGAAGATGGAAGGAGAGACCCCTGGTCCTGGAAAGACTGGATGTAGGGGAATACCAGGACAGAGAAGCGATAGGGAGTTGAATGGGGAACAGAAGGAGGGAAGGGGGCTTATGGGACTTTCGGGGAGGGAGGAAATGGGAAAGGGGAAATCATTTGGAATATAAATAAAAAAAACCTTAGAAAATAATAAAAAAATAAAATAAAATATAAAACAAAAAAAAAAGCAAAAAAATAATGTAGTAGAAGAGGCCGCCTTTTAGAGAAAGTATTTGTCTTGGGGAAGTCTCTAAGGTTTCAAAAGATATTCACAACTGGCAGTGTGTTCTCTGTCTCCTGTTCATAGATCAATTTTTTAAAAATCTTTAAGTGTTTCTTATTCATCTCTCCTAATTTGTACTTTCTGTGGTCAATTTTTCTGTAAGCCTATATATATCATTATAAACATAAATATAATTGATTGTATCTCCTCTTTGATTTTAGGAGCAATTTGTAATCCCATGCAAGTCAAAATTCTCTTTAGTTGAACAAAACTTACCCCCTGTGGTTTCTGCATCTGAATAAGCAAGTAATATGTCATCTATACAATGATAAATTTTAAATTGAGGAAACTATTTGCAAACTATAATGGCCAAAAATTGATACATTGGTGGATTATTTAACATTCCTTATGGAATACCTTTCCAGTGATAACATTTAAGAGGTTGGGTATTATTATAAGTAGACACTGTGAAGGCAATTTTTTCTTTATCTTGTTCTTGTAAAGATTTAGTGTATTTTTTTAAAAGAGCAGTCTTTTAACTCAATCACTATAATAGATTATCTAGGCTGTAATAAGGAAGGCAAGGGAATTCCAAGCTGCTACAAGCTCTTTGGCTGAATCATCTCATTTATTGCTCTTAAATCAGTTAATATTCTCCTTTTTCCAGATTTCTTTTAAATGAAAAATATAGGAGAATTTCAAGGACTGGTCAATTGTTCAATATGTTGAGCATTTAGCTGTTTCCGTACCAACATTCCTAGTGCTTTTAATTTTTCTGACATCAATGATCTTGTTCCAACCACACAAGTTTGCCAGTTTACCATTTTAAAAGTAGTGTGTTTGGTACCTTTGAAAAACTAATAGCTTGTATTCCTTATTATCTACAATCTGATCTGCCTGTGACTGTTCTTGATAATACCTTTTAAAATTTTTATCCAAAGTATTCTGTGTTTTCTGATTTATATCTGAGATTAGAGTAATATTAATCTCTGTTTTCCATTGTTGTGGTGAATTACACCACATAAATTCATGGCTATATTAGACACATATCTTTTAAATTTCCTCCTTGTCTTTCTGACCCTATAAATTCAACCCATCCTCTACTTTCTTTTACCTGGAATAAAGTTTCAATCCTTTGAAACTGAATATTCACCTCTTGAAGAGGCCAATCTGGATGGCAAAATTTTGGTGAAATCATTGTTGCAACTTCTCATCTATGTTGGGGACCAGAAGTAACCCCACAAACCACATGAACATCAATCAGTTAAACAGGGATAATTTATTGAATGTACATCACAAGATTATTTGAACAGGGCAACAGCTTAAAACTGTTAGCTGACTATTTCTCAGGGCCAGTTTATCAAAGCTAAAAACACAAAAACCACATACACAGTGAACTCATATGCAGATGCTGGAACTGCTGTCAGGTGGTCAACCCTGACTCAAGCCATTTTATATACAACAGTTCATACTGATCTTTAATTTGATAGGTCCTACATGAAGCTTATAGTTGTAGATTTTTTTAAGAGTAAGAATCCTCATTACATACACAGCATAGCACTACTAGTCAACATGACCCTTCTCTGAGTCACAATATTTTGCTGCATCAATGATTGGCAAGCATAATACAGCAGCAGTAAGAAATAGGTAGCAAACATGAAACAAAATGGCTACTGCTATGCTAGGTGGGAAACCCTCAAAACTGTGTCTGATAAATCTTTAATTTCAACACTATTGCCATTCATTTGTATTTTTTCTTTGGCTTCTGATTATTTATAGCAGTTAGGCAATTACTTGTTTTCTCGTCTCTCCTGAACTTTTTGTTTTATTTACTGAAGTTATTTTGTCCTCGATTACATCAACAGCAGTATTGTTTTAACAACAGGAATTAAATCTTGCAATTGCTCTGTGAATGACTCTGATGCTGACATGGAAAAGTTGAATTGAATTTGATATCAGGGCCCATGAGATACCCCTAGGATATTTCCCAATGGCCTTTCCCTAGTTGATCTTCAGTCATTAGTACATTAGTACTAATGTACTAATAGTACATTAGTACCTACGCTATACCTTCTGAATACTCCAGAAATCTGGGGCTTTATTTTGTATTATATCTAGAAAGAAAACATTGTCTCTAGGAATGCCTTGTTTATAATCCATTTTCAAATTACCTTGCTTACACAAATAAAACATCTGACATTTTGACGATTCTTAAAACTTGTAGAAATTACTTTTATATCAAAGTAGCATCATAAATGAGAGATCCAATATTAACTGCATTTTTAATCCATTCCTATATTGGTGCTTATGTTGCCTTTAAAGACTAAATAAACCTTTTAAATTTGGAATTAGAATTTTCAAAAGTCAACATTTTGATTAACATATGTCTGAATTCTGAATCTGATATTATTCTATTTACAGCTAAGGTCAATCTTTGCAAAAAATCTTTCTTTTTGGACTTGTATAATTTTAGAAATTGACGCAGGTCTCCTTTCCAAATCTTTAACTTTGTCCCATGCACTTAAAGCTATTAAACAGCATAGCAGCTAGGTGTGATCATCAAATTCAAGCAGTCTTTGTAACTCCGAATAATGACACTCACCTAGCAATTAATCTTGAAATATATTAATACTGTTAGCTCTATTTCATTGTTCTGTGATCATAGCTTTCTCTTTCCATCATATTTGCCATTGTAACTTAGAACTAGCTTCTAATCTTTCTGTTGCCAAATATTTTCTGGTCTTAGGGTATAATTCTGTTCTAAGCTGCGCATAAATTTAAAATCTGTTTCATATATGGTGAATGCATACCATATTAAATGATTGCTTCCTTGTTACTCCTTATATGCTGGTAATTCTTATATAATAACTGGAGAAACTAAGGTTTGTTTTCTAACAACATTGGGTTACCCCTTTTCAGTTTCATCCTGTGGTGGCATGGTAGGTTCTTATATAAATTCCTCTGTCTTTGCCTGAGTATTTTTGTCTTAATTTCATCAATAAATCTTTGTAAGGCTTGTTTCTTATCAATCCACTTTTCTTATTTAGCAAGAAAACCCCTATGGCTATTAAGAATAAAATATGAATTACCAGACTGATAATAATTATAATAAGTATCATGTCAATCTCAATGAAGTCATGTATCTTTTCACTTTTGACTTGTATTTTGAATCCATTAACAGTAGCATTATACAGGCTCCTAAAGATTTTTATTTTCAATATTACATACCTCTCCTTGAGATCTTCCCAGGTATCTTACAAAATCATATGGCTTCTCAGTTTGTCCACTGGTGAGTTTTTTCTGTCCCTATAGTTTTGTCATTTGTTGAAGCAGCAAATGATGTCATTTTTGTTTTTGTTGTTGTTTTTGTTGTTTTGGTTTGGTTTTTGTTTTTGTTTTAACAGAATATCTATCATTCAATTTTAGCAATGAGGATTTGGGAGCAAGATGCTGGAGTGCCTACTAGTTCAGAGAAAGCACACAGCTGATCTTCCCACTCAGTCAATTTCTGAAGAAATCCCTTCTCTCATGCAACGTCCTTCAAACTGAATGTAACTCCCTTCTACTTCTTTCCTGTCTTTCTAGACATCCTTCTGACTCCCAATTATTCTCTATAATTTTTCTCAGTAAGCCTATAATTACTTCTTGTAACTTAATGCTTGTCCTACCTCTTAACCAATGGTTAATTTTATTTAGACCAATATTCAAACAGAAAACTCTTCCAATGATGGTGTGTGCTAAGACTGAGTCATGCACAATTATAAGCAGTATTTTTCTAGTAAATAATCAATCTCAGGGTTCAAAGTTTGATGAAATAACCTGTAGTAGGGGGAATACAAACTACACCATGCTTCTGAAAGCTACAAGTCTGTGAAATCACATCTAACCACTTCCAAATAGAAGTTTCTCTCATCATAGGTGACAACTGCATAATTCTATGGGTATCAAATCAGCCAATTAGAAGGAACATTGCTACGTACAGAATTTATTTTGAAAAAATAAATAACAGGAGTAGCTTCCTGACTATGTACAATGACTTCTTCAGCCATAGGATTCTCTCCCTCTCCCTCTCCCTCTCCCTCTCCATCTCCATCTCCTGCTCCCTCTACTGTTCCCTCTCCCTCTCCCTCACCTTCTTCGTCCTCCCTCTCCCTCTTCCTTCTCTCTCCCTCTTACTCCTCCTTCTCCCTCTTCTCCCTCCCTCCCCCCTCTCTTTCTGTCTCCATCTCTCTCATTAACTTCTTTTTATTTCAGGTTTACACTATATCAGGTATGAACATCCAGCCATAAGTGGAACATTCATAATCTCCCCCCAAAGAATAACTCAGAAATATTTTGGGAAAAGATATAGAAGGGATGAAAAAACAAGAGAACACTGAGGAGGGTATTGTGGAGTGCTGGATTCCAGACATGGCATAGCTAGCATACCCTTGAATCAACAACAGGAGTGATTAATTCTACAAAACCTCCACAAAATTGGGACTGTCAAACCTTGTCATGGAAGCAAGAGAAGCTAACAGGTCCCTGTCTTAGGGTTTCCATTGCTGTGTAAGACACCATGACCATGACAACTCTTATAAAGGGCAACATTTAATTGAGACTGGTGTACAGTTTCAGAGGTTCAGTCCACTATTATCATGGCAGGAAGCATGGCAGCATCCAGGCAGACATGGTACTGGAGAAGAAACTGAGTGTTCTGCGTCTTAGTCTGACTTTAACCAGGAAATATTGACTGTACTGCACTAAGTGGTACTTAAGCATAGGACCTTAAAGTCCACCCCACAGTGACTCACTTCCTCCAACAAGGCCACACCTGCTCCAACAAGGCCATGCATCCAAATATTCTCACTTTCCATGGGCCAAGCATATTCAAACCACTACATTCTACTCCCTGGCCCCATAGTCTTGTTCAAAAACATAAGTCTATGGGGGTCATACATACCCACAGAATAATGCAAAATACATTCAGTCCCGTTTTTAAAGTCCCATATTCTATAACAGTCTCAACAATTTAAACATTCTAAAGTTCAAAGTTTCTTCTGAGTTTCAGCCAATTGTAACTGTAATTCCCTATAAAATCAAAATCCATAAGTAGATAACATATAAGCAACATCACAAGATATACCATTACAAAATGTCATTAGCATTTCCATGTCAAATATAAAATCTGTCTTCATATAACCAACTGCTTTCATTCTTGTTGACTGTAACAAACTTATGTTGGGGGGTCTTGTTATAATACATCTTAGCAGCTTTCCTCAGCAGGTATTCCATGGCTCTGGCATTTCTAACATTGTGGGCTCTCCAAGGCAACTTCAACTTTACACAAATGAAGTTTGTGCAACAAGAAGGATCCGCACATGATCTTTCAGACTCCTTGAAAGGACTTGTGTCATTTCTCCATCTCTGCCCACTATAGCACTCTAGGCTCTTGTTGGTTCTACTCCACTGCTTCTGCTGTTATTGGTAGTTATCTTATGGTACTTGCTTCTCCAATATTCTGGTGTATTTCACTGAAACTTTTTTTAAACAATGTCTTCTTATAAGCTCTCTTCATCATGACAAGGCTCAACTTCTTTTCATGACCCTTTAAGTCCTGGGCCATCAACTCCAACTGAGGCTGAACCTTTAATAGCCTTTACTTCTGTCAAAGTGCCAAGCCTCAGCTTCTCTCTATGACCCCTTTATGACTTCAAATCCAGTACCACCTAGGTGATTCACACACATTATAAAGCCCAGCTGCAGAACAAGGTACAACATTGGCTATCTCTGGAAAGACCTTTGTGCTCTCAGAAAACACTGTCCAGAAGTTTTAACCTCATTGATGCTGCTTCATCATTACTAATTTCTCAGCTCCAGATTACCAGCATCAATTTTCCCTCTAACCCCTTCTAATATTAACTAAAGCCAGACCCACATGACTGAAGATGCTGAGTTCTGCTACTTGCTGGTGCTGGAACATGGACCACTTGTTATATTACATCATTCACTGCAAAATTTGACTGTCCTTGAACTTGCTCTGTAAATTGACCTTGAACTCAGGGATTTACATGCATCTATGTCCTGAGTTCTGGTATTAAAGGCATGTACCACCACATACAAATCTAAACTATTCTCTAACCAGGCTGGCCTTGAGTTGGGAGATCTGCTTGCCTCTGTCCCTAGAGTTAAAGGTGTGTAACACCTGTCTGTGCCTAAGTTTTTAATGGCCATTACTCCTGAGGATCCACATCAAAACCCAATGTCTTCAGGTTTAAGATCTGAATCACAGGTATGCCCTCCATTTCTGGATTGTATTTTACTTCAGATTTAGTCCTAATGAAAAGAATAACTAGGTAATAACAATGCATAATATTGCTTTTTCTTGCTCAACTTTAAAAACATCAAAAATCTTATCTTGCTTGGATTATTCCCTGAGGTTACCATTCCTTTAATCTGTTTATCTCCTTAAATAATGGATTCAGCTTCATTCAACTTCCTGGTGCCCCATTATTCTTTGAACCAAACATTTTGCATTTTTCCTTTCTAAGCTTTCTATGCTTGATTAAAATGTTCTTCATGAGAGTAAACAGGAAGGTAAAGTCTATGCTGGGCTTTTCTGAGACTTCCTTTATCAATTCAACTGATTTTTTTCACCTTAGGTTTAGTCTTAGACAAGGGCAAAAACCAACTATGTACTTCACCAAAACATCATAGGAATGATCTCCAGGCAACATCTTAAATTTCATATCCTCCAAAACTGCTCTAGCAAGAGCTGCACAGTTCACATTCAGCACCAACATCTTTCATATTCCTACTAGTATGTTCCATTAAGCCCCACTTAAAGCATTCCACTGTGTCCTGAATCCAAATTCTCCAAATCTACATTCCTCCAAACAAAAAATAGTCAGGCCTATCACATGAATACCCAAGTTTATGGTAGCAAATTTTGTCTTAAGATTCTATTCCAGTAAAGAAACAATATGACCAAGGCCATATTTATAAAAGATAACATTCAATTAGGGCTGGATTACCATATCAGAGATTCACTTCGTTATCATCATGGTGGGAAGCATGGCAGCATCCAGGTAAACATGGTGCTGGAGAAGAAGCTCCACGTTCTGCATCTGGTTTGTCTTCTGCCAGGAGAAACATACTTTCTGCACAGGGTAGAGTTTAAACTCTGGGTGGACCCTCAAAACCCACATACAAAGTGACACCTACTTCAAAAAGAGCACACTTCCAAATAGTGTCACTTCACTCCAGATGAGCCAAGTGTGTTCAAACCACCACAGGCCCTATACTTCTCTGAAGTTATAGTTAGTCGGGGAGAGGAATACATTTCAGTGGGATATCCTATGAAATATCCTAATGTTGGTTTTATCATAACATTTCCTCTATGAAAAACAAAATACTATCAAAATAAGGTGAAGAACATTAACCTTCCTAAAAATGATTTGGGATGAAGATCTTACATATATATATATATATATATATATATATATATATATATATATGTATGATATATATATACATATGATATATATATATCATATGTATACATATGTATGCATATATCTATGTATATATCATAGAAAAATAAAATATTTTCTGTAAAATGTAGATAAATGCAAAGTTACATAAACCTTCAGAATAGTGTAGATCAAGCATGTGATTTAAAATATAAAAAATACCCAGGAAAGGTATGTTCATAAAATTTGCCTTACACTTCTTAGTAATAATTTATTTATGATGTCATTGATACATAATGGTGAAGAGGTAACCCTGGTGAAAAATTTTCCAAGAGCACTCTTCACATCTTTGTTTCTCAGGGTATATATGAAGGGGTTCAGCATGGGGCTCACCACAGTGTACATCAATGAAGCAACCATTCTTCTCTTGTTAGAATGGACAACAGAAGAGCTGAAATAAACTCCAAGTACTGACCCATAAAATAAAGAGACCACACAGAGGTGAGAACCGCAGGTGGAAAAGGCTTTGTACTTACTCACACTAGAGGACATTCTTAATAAGGAGGAGACAATCTGTGAGTAAGACATAAGGATTCCTGTCATAGGAATCACACCCAGTAAGGAAGTCACCACATACATAAAGACATTACTGACATGATTGTCAGAGTTGGATACCTTGAGAACTTGAGCCAGTTCACAGAAGAAATGTGGAATTTCTGTACCTCTGGAGAAGTTCAGTTCATTCATCAATAGAACATGAATCAGGGACACCCAGAACATTATGATCCAAAACATCAGAATCAGAAGGGCACACAGCCGAGGATTCATGATAACAGTGTAGTTGAGGGGATGGCAGATGGCTACAAAGCGATCATAGGCCATTAAAGTGAGTAAAAAATTATCCATTCCAGCAAAAGTATTAAAAAAATATATCTGTGTAAGGCACTCTATGTAGGAGATGTCTTTTCTCTGTGACTGCATGTTCACTAGCATCTTTGGTATTGTGGTTGAGATGAAACAGATATCAATAAAGGACAGATTGGAGAGGAGGTAGTACATGGGTTTATGGAGGTATGAGTCAGAACTGACAGCCAAGATGATAAGCAGATTCCCAAGCAGTGTGACCAGGTACATGGACAAGAACAGTCCAAAGAGAATGGGTTGCAGTTCAGGATCATCAGAGAGACCCAGGATAAGAAATTCTGTTATAAGTGTGTGGTTCTCCATTTCCATTTTACTTTTGTATCTGCTTAAGATAAGGCAAAGATAGTTTTCAAATAATAGTCACAAAACAACCCTTGAAAGCATATCTTTCTTGTGACAATGACTGTTATTCATCTACCCAAATTAATTTTCCTGACCTTTCTTAAATATGTAGTTATTCTTATTTTTAATTTAGTTAAGTGTCTCCTTTATCATTTATAACTGCCGTCCACGGATTTTTTCTATATGAATATGTATAGACAATTTTTTCTTACCAAGTCCTCTAAAACATTTGTAGTAAATCAATTCCTTTTTCTTTATAATCCTAATACTTTTTTGCTTCTAGTAGTTCAATAATATTCACTAAATGAGTTTGTTCCACAACAGTCTTCATGATTTTTTTTCAGAGCCCTTAATCATTTTCTAACAACATAATGATTGCTGTTACTATGTTTGATGTTCAAAATACCTTATTAGCAGTATACTTCAATGAATGTTAGTATTTGTTATTATACTATTATTAATAATATTAATCTATAACCTTATAATGATTATTTTCAGTACACAAAAGTCCAAAGGTAAATATTGAGGTGTTATTTAGAAATTTAAGTTTTTGTCAGGTTTGTTTAACGGAATTTTGATTCATTTATTAACATCTGTGTATATTTGAGAAAATCATGAGTATGTTTAATGTTGGTCAGGAAGGATTTTCATTGAGATTACACTGTTAAGTGGAGCATTAGCAATTGATGACGTATTATTAATGTAAGTACAATAGGTATTCTTTCTCTTTGAAAACAATGAACCACTGACAATTAATGAGATTTCCTGAAGAATGAAGAATTTCATTCTTTTGAGCAATTGCTTCTAAGTGAATGTCTCTGGGAAGAGAAAGTATTATGTGGAGTATAGCGAAGTGAATAGAAAACAAGAAAGCACACTGTCAGTATGATAAAGCAGGGGAATATTTTCTTTTCTTAACATGCTCATATGTCCATAGTTAAGAGTAGCAATACATTGGTGTGAAATTCAAAACACTAATGGTCAAAATATATGATTAATGAATCTGCTTACAAATATTTAAGATGGTGTAAGCCAATTCATCATAGAAAAAAGAGATTCATGAAAAACAAACTACCAAATTTCCAATGATAGAAAGTGTTTGAATTATGAATGACTGGGAAGGTAATTTAATTTAGAACAAAATACATGTGAAATAGGAATGTTTAAGTGGAGACCAAAAGAAATAGAAACAAACACAAGAGAGGAAAGGGATTCAGGCTTTAAAAACAGTATGCCATTATTCTGATGTGATTAACTGGAATTGGTGGGAATTTCAAGGGCCAGAAAATAAGAAGCAGAGGATAAGGGCATCAGGGACATGATGTGGGATTGATGTACTGTCTTCTGCATTTTCTATATGTCACTTTAACATTTAATTCACATTCTTCATTAGTCTGAGATCCTGATTGTTTTTGTCATAATTTGTATATTTAGAGAATTATATTTTGCTTATTAAATTTTAGAGCCTAAAATAGAAATGTTAGAAGTAAAATAAGTACTGAAAAGAAATTAACTCTACAAGAGAATTCTTACAACATATTTTATACCTGAATATGAGTACAGGGAAGAATAATAACTCAAAATAAAATATATTAACAATTATTGGAGGGCAGCAACATAAGATATACAGGAACTTATAATTGTAAAACTTGACCTTAAATAGTTATGAAGTATGAAACTTAGCAAAAGATAACTTTGTGTGACTCTACAAGTCACACAAAGGAGTGGAGAATAGATTTTCTTAAGAAAATAAAATTGGAAAAATAATTAATATATCAAAGATGGAGAGAAGGAAATGCAATAAGATCTGGAAAGGTGACTCAATAAAAACTAATGTGCCTTTGAAGTAAAGAGGTACTTTCTAGTTTCCACTCTTCAAAGGGTCTAGCCCACTACATGCATCCTTTCTATTTTCCATGTCTACCCCACCAGCCTTGACTACAGCATACCAGCTTTTCCAATATTCAGTAATGAAGCTTTTTCTGCTCAAGTATCTGTTCATAGAAGAATCAGATGAGTTTTCATAGCACAGATATTGAAGAGAGAGAGATAAGGATAAGGAGCATTATTAAATGGTCATGTGTCCCAGGGTTTAAATTCTCAAAGCTCCTCATTAATTTAATTGTTCTATTGTCTTTAAACTCTCCAAACTAGTTTCCCTGGAGCAAACGAAAAAGAAAGTTGAAAACTGTTAGACAATTTGGTACTTATGTAGTTAATACCAAAGATAATTATTTATTATCTCCAAGGAAAAACTCTTTATTTATGTTTGGTTAAAATTCATGTTATGTCTCCTCCAAAAATGTTAATTATAAAACAAGCAATTCAAGGAAACCTGTGGCATATCTCCTTAAACAATATTCCTAGGTTTGAGAAATACTATATCCACCATATTACAAAGGAAAATAATAATCTTTATCATAATCATCCTTTTTTTTATTTTTTCAGTCTTGTTAATTATCTAACTTGACAGTTAAAATCTTACATATGTAGTCCATACAATATGATTTCTAGAACTTTTTACATTATATATAAATTAAACCTATTAACATATATATGAAATTATTATTTTATATTAGACTATTGCTTATGAGCCACATTTAAAAATGTATTATCACTAATTATATTTATTTGCTATAAAAATTATTTACATTCCTGTAATTCAAATGTAATTTTGTCATCATTGTCAACTACCTGTCTAATATGATGCTTCAATTTTACTGGACTCTTCAACCCCCTTATCAACTTCTCTAGAGTAAACTGGAGAAATTCCAAATATCAATGAAATCATGAAATTATTGTTGAATTTTCCTTACTGTACTTGGTTTATTTTAACACACACACACACACACACACACACACACACACACACACACTTTTCTGCCATCCTAATTTTTCTTGTTATTTTACCCAGTACCTCACTAAATAATATGGTAATTGTATTTTTATTTGTGATTTTCCTTTTTTATTTACAAATCTAAAAATTGTTCACCTTGATACTGGTGCACCTGGTGGTAAATGCTTAGTTCCAGCACTTGGAAGGCAAAAAAAGACAAATCTGTATGTTTGAGCCCAGCCTGGTCTACAGAGAAAGTTTGAGGACAGCAAGTGCTAATCAGAGGCTGTGTCTTGAGAAAACAAATAATCATAAAATTGTTTCAAGGAATCCATTTGTCACAGATTTCTAGGTTTTTTTAAAATATTTTTATTGATGCTTTTCAATGCCACAAATTGGTGGTCTTCATTTTTATGTTTCTATGCTTGCACATTAACTTAAGTTTTCAGGAAGAACTGCAACAACATTAAAAATTCTGAAAGACTGACATGCACATAAATAATTGTGGAGAGTTAGACTTTTGAATTATGTGTAATTGCAAAAGCATGCTTTTTCCTTTGCCAGTGTCTACGTTTTCGCCAGTCCTCTCTGCCTGGTTGTTTCTTCATCCTGCCTAGTTCTTCAAGTCTGAGCTCCTGGAGATTACTCTCCCTCAAGCCTGTGCTACACCTGGTTACCTCTTCCCTAGAGCTCGGTCCTTTGTCCAATCCACCTATTCTAAATCCCACAGGATTCAGTCAAAATTGTGCTCCTTCTCTTTAATGCTGCAAGAGGAAAACACCAGACATCCTTAATATTTTTAAAATAAATAGATAACTCAGTGGCTGGGAAAAGAATATCCTGCCCCATCCTCTTTAGCCTCCACTCCAGTGCTTCTCTGCCTCCTCTCTCTGTATCCCCTCCTCTTCCTCCTGGGACTCAGAAATCCCACTTTTACTTCTCACCTAGCAATTAGCTCCTGCCATCTTTATTGACATAATGAAAATCCAATTAGGGAAAGAATACTTTCACCTAACCTTTTGTAGGTCTATAGTCAAATTCTCTTGGCTTTTAGCTTCCTAAATAGCTATTCACTATCAAACTCTATATGCGATTTAACTTCCTCATGATTATCAGATAAATATTTTTGAATGTATAAAGATGTCCTTAGCATTCAAAAAGACTAACAATATTATTAGGTAATATCAGAGACCTGAGAATTCCCATTTTTCTGTTATCAGTTACTTTATGTTTAAAATAGTATGTATGAAACCATCTAGTTTTATGAGTATGACTGAATGTGCTCTCATACTATAAAATTTTATGAAACTGTTACCACATTAAGCATGGCATATAAGCTAATGTGAACCTATGTTTATAGACCATGGTCATTTATAAGTGACCCCAGAATTTGCATTGAGAGCTGTATTTTCTGTGTTGACACACAAATCCTGTTTTACTCACTTACATACTGTGTCCTATTCTCTTCACCCTGCAATTCTGACCTATCAGCCTGCCTTCCATTGTTCTCCCTGCTCTGTATTCATTTATCAGTTTTTCACTGACTTGTAGAAATAAAACATAGTATCATTTATTCTGTGTTTAACTCATTTGATTTGATATGATAACATTATTTTTTATCAATTTTTTGGTCTGCAAGTGATGTGATATTACAGTTTCATAGTTCAACAATATTCTACTGGTCTGCAGTAATATTTTTCTGACTGCACCAATCTTATTAGATGTTACTAAAATTTATTTTTTGTTTCAAATTCAGTAGTCCATGTTTCCATAATCAATATCAATTTCTTCTTGATTCCTCATTGCAATATATTATAATTTGAAATTGGTATGTAATATTCCTATGGAATTTAATGTAGTCTGTTATAATATTTTACTTTCAATATAAAATGTATCAATATGCTTCTTTTATCTCTTCATTTTGGGAGTTTTGCTAACATTTATTAATATGTCTTCTGTTTAGTTTTTGATTTTTTGTTTCTTTATTTGTCTTTGGTAGTGTTGGACATCAAACTCAGGATTTTACACCCCCTACACAAATATTCTATAAATCTACATGCTAAGTCATGATATTTTTCTCTTATGAAAACCAAATGATCCTGTCCCACAGTGCTCCATGCACAAATATAGCCAGGAGAAAGTGGGTCGTGCAGGAGTACGGACATGCCTATGAGCACAGGTAGGACCATCACATCTGCTCAGAGAAACCTGCCTAGAGCCCTCAGGATGCAGGAACCAAGGAGCAGTCTGACAGGATCCTTTCAGTTTCCAACTGTGCCAAGAGCTGATCCTTTGCTATAGAACCCAGAGCTGATCCTGTGCTACAGCGCAACATATCCAAAAATCACTGGGAAAGAGCTGGTCTCCCAGGAGTGGGGACATGCCTTTGAGCACAGGGAGTATCACCACTTCAGCTCAGATGGACCCAAATGGAGACCTCAGGACACAGGAAGTGAGGAATAGCCTTGGACAAAATACTTCTGGTTTCCATCTGTGTCCGGAGCTGACCCTGTGCAACAGTCCTGCATACCCAAAATTCCTCCAGGATAGAACTGGTCTCCCAGGATTACTGACATACAGGATTACAGGAGGGATTAGGGACAGTCAGAAACAGCAAGGGTAGCAAACACCAGAGATAACCAGATGGCAAGAGGCAAGGAAAAGAATATGAAAAACAGAAAGTGAGGTGACTTGACAGCTTCAGAATCCAGTTCTGCCAAAACAGCAAGCACTGGATACCCCAACACACCAGAAAAGCAAGATGCTGATTTAAAAGTACATCTCAGGATGATTATAGAGGACTTTAAGAACAACATAAATAAATCCCTTAAAGAAATACAGGAGAACACAAGTAAGCAGTTAGAACCCTTAAAGATATAACTTAATAATTTCTTTAAGAATTACAGGAAAACACAATGAAACAGGTGAAGGAAATGAACAAAATGATCCAGGATCTAAAAATGAATATAGAACAATAAAAAAAGTCACAAAGGGGACTACCATGGAGAGAGAAAACCTAAGAAAGAGATCAGGAATCATAGACAGTCTCATTACCAACAAAATGCAAGAGACAGAAGAGAGAATCTTTTTGACAGTGTCCTTTGCCTTACAGAAATTTTATTAGGTCCCATTTGTCAATTCTTGATCTTAGAGCATAAGCTATTGCTGTTCTGTTCAGGAAAATTTCCCCTGTGCCCATATGTTCAACGTTCTTCCCTAGTTTCCGTTCTATTAGTTTCAGTGTGTCTGGTTTTATGTGGAGGTCCTTGATCCACTTGGAATTGAGCTTAGTACAAGGAGATAAGAATAGTTCAATTTGCATTCTTCTGCGTGCTGACCTCCAGTTGAACCAGCACCATTTGTTGAAAAGGCTATCTTTTTTCCACTGGATGGTTTTAGCTCCTTTGTCAAAGATCAAGTGACCATAGGAGTGTGGATTCATTTCTGAGTCTTCAATTCTGGTCCACTGATCTACATGCCTGTCACTGTACCAATACCATGCAGTTTTTAACACTATTGCTCTGTAGTACAGCTTGAGGTCCGGGATACTGATTCCCCCAGAGGTTCTTTTACTCTTGAGAATAGTTTTAGCTATCCTGGGTCTTCTGTTATTAAGATGAATTTTTAATTGCTCTTTCTAATTCTATGAAGAATTGTGTTGAGATTTTGATGGGGATTGCATTGAATCTGTATATTGCTTTTGGCAAGATGGTCATTTTTACTATATTCATCCTGCCAATCCATAAACATGGAAGATTTTTCCCTTTTCTGAGGTCTTCTTCAATTTCTTTCTTCAGAGATTTGAAGTTCTCATCATACAGATCTTTCACTTAATTGGTTAGAGTCAAACCAAGATACTTTATATTATTTGTGGCTATCGTGAAGGGTATCATTTCTCTTATTTCTTTCTCAGCCTGCTTATTCTTTAAGTGTAGGAAGGCTACTGATTTGCTTGAGTTGATGTTATATCTGGCCACTTTGCTGAAGTTGTTTATCAGCTGTAGGAGTCCTCTGGTGGACTTCTTCAGGTCACTTAACTATACTATCATATCATTTGCAAATAGTGATAGCTTGACTTCTTCCTTTCCAATTTGCATCTCTTTGACCTCCTTTTGTTATATAATTGCTCTAGCTAGAACCTGAAGAGTATACCAGTAGTTTATGCTCTAAGATCAAGAATTGACAATTGAGACCTCATAAAATTACAAAGTTTCTGTAAGGAAAAGGGCACTGTTAATAGGAGAAAATGGCAACTAACAAATTGGGAAAAGATCTTTATCAACCCAAATCTGACAGCTAATATCCAATATATACAAAGAACACAAGAAGTTAGACTCCAGAGAACTAAATAACCTTATTAAAAATGGGATACAGATGGCTGGAGAGATGGCTCAGCGGTTAAGAGCACCAGCTGCTCTTCCAAAGGTTCTGAGTTCGAGTCCCAGCACCCACATAAGGGTTCACAACTATCTGGTTCCAGGAATGTAACACACTGTTCTGGCATCCATATAGTGCACAGAATCATGCAAGTGAACGTCCATACACATAAAAACAATAAATAAAAAAAATATTTTAAAAAATGGGATACAGAGCTGAACAAAGAATTTTCAACTGATGAATATTGAATGGCTGAGAAGCACCTAAAAAATGTTCAACATTTTTAGTCATCAGGAAAATGTAAATCAAAACAACCCTGAGATTTCACATCACACCAGTCAGAATGGCTAAGATCAAAAATTCAGGAGACAGCAGGTGCTGGCAAGAATGTGGAGAAAGAGGAACACTCCTCTACTCCTGGTAGGATTGCAAGCTGGCATAAACAATCTGGAATTCAGTTTGGCAGTTCCTCATAAAACTGGGCATTATACTACTGGAGGACCATGCTATACCACTACTGGGTATATAACCAGAGGATTCTCCAGCATGTAATAAGGACACACGCTCCACTACTTTAATAGCAGCCTTATTTATAATAGCCAGAAGCTGGAAATGACCCAGATATCCCTCAACAGAGGAATGGATGCAGAAACTATAGCATATTTACACAATGGAATACTACTCAGCTATTAAAAACAATGAGTCCATGAACTTATTAGGCAAATGAATGTAACTAGAAAATTTCATCCTGGGTGAGGTAACTGAATCACAAAAGAACACACATGGTATGCACTCACTGATAAGTGGATATTATCCCAGAAACTTGGAATACCTAAGATACAATTCACAGACCAAACGAAGCTCAAGAAGAAGGAGGATCAAAGTATGGATACTCTGGTCATTCTTAGGAGGGGGAACAAAATACCCACAGGAGATACAGAGACAAAGTATGCAGCAGAAACTAGGGAAAGATCATCCAGAGACTGCCCCATCTAGGAATCCATCCCACATACAGTTACCAAACTCAGACAAAATTGTGTATGCCAAGTGCTTGCTGACAAGAGCCTGATAGAGCAGCTACCTGGGAGGCTCTGTTGGTTCATGACAAAAACAGAGGGGGACACTCTCAGACAAGCATCGTACTGAGTGTAGGGTCCTCAATGTAGGAGCTAGAGAAAGGACTCAAGGAACTGAAGGGATTTGCAATGTCATAGGAGGAACTACAATATTAACTACCCTGTATCCCCAGAGTTCCCAGGGACCAAATCACCAACCAAAAAGTACACATGGAGGGATCCGTGGATCCAGATGCATATGCTGCAGAGGATGGCCTTGTTGGACATCAAAGGAAGGAGATGCCCTTGGTCCTGAGAAGGTTTGATGCCCCAGTATAGGGGAATGCCAGTATAGGGAAGCAGAAGTGGGAGGATTAGTGAGCAGTGAGCAGGGAGAGGGCATGGGTTAGGGGGTTTTCGGGGGGGGTGGGTAACCAGGAAATGGAACATTTGAAATGTAAATAAAGAATATATCTAATAAAATTTATCAAATAAAAAATCATTGTATTTTAAAGGTGTATATTAATGCTAGACATTGCTTTCTTGTATGATAGATTATATTCTCATTAGCTTATCTATTACTCAAATATATAATCCTATTTCTCCTTTGCTTATCAATTCTTTGTTAAGTCTCAAACCCTGGGACAAATGCCTGAGGTGCCTACTCAACATATTGAAGTGAAATCTGGTTGACAGTTTCTCTCTGCATCCCTCTGTTCTTACCTGTGCAAGGTATTCCTAGCTTGAATACTCCACCACCTATCACGAACTATCCACTCCAGAGAGGTGAGATATAATATAACCCTATATAATACAACCACTTTGGTTACCTGCCCCTTTTGTACCTGTGTCTTCTTAGCTGCTGAAATTTGGTTCTATTCTCTTCCCTTCCCATTTCACACAAAATTCAGATCAGTTAGAGTCATGTCTACTCTAGACTCTTCTAGATGTCCCTACCTCTGGTGATGTGCTCCCTTTTACCTATAATAAACTTTCTGCAAGAAGTTGTGTCCTCAATTATTTTTATTTATATTTTTTAATTATTTATCTGGTGCCAAAACATTGGGAGTGGCATAAATGAGCACCCCTTCCAAGGAACTTGACTTCTCTGAATCATACTGATCTGACTCTCCTAAGTTATGTATGTATCATTTGTTTCTACTGGCTTTTGCCATACATGAAACTTGATTCTAGACTCCACTTCTTCAGCTACTTTCTCCCTCCACCTTAACTAATCATCTATCTCTTATCACCTATTCGGTAATTATCCCCTCTCTTTGCTATGCCCATTTAGGCTGCCATTTAGGTGGACATGCCATTTAGGTGGACAGGTCCATGCTACGCCCTTTAGGGTGATGTGGGCATCTTCTTGCTGTTCCCTTTTTGCTGTCTACAACATGAACTTCTTTGTGCTATGCTTTTCCTTGCCCCTGCTACATGTGCCATTTTACTTAATTAGACATTTGCATCTCTTCAGCTGTTTTCTCCTCTCCCTTCCCTGACTACCAGTCTCTCTCCTCCTACTGAGTAAGTATCACTACAGAACTCCAAGACTTGTCTGCATTTTCTACTATAAAAGTCATACTGGTATGCCAGGAATCATCCTCTTGCCCTTTCAAGATTATCATGTGGAAAGGGACACCTCTTCTCTATCACTTGGGGCATTTATCTCTGACAGGTCTCAGTATGCTTTGGGATGCCCTTGGATTGAAATTATTTTACAACATTTTATTCATCTGCTCCTTCACAGCACCTTAAGGCAACTTCTTAGAACTTCTAGGCTCCTCCTAGAAGCTGTCTACTAAGTTTCATAGCTTATCTACATGTTCCTGTGAATGAAACACTTTCCTTGACCCCATCCCTTTTAAGCTACCTTCTCCACCTCTTGTTGTAGCATCCATCATAGGCCTACATGTTGTGAGTTTCTTTGCCTTCATCTAGAAGCTTTCTGTAAACTCCCATAGCTTCTCTATATTCTGTTGGCATCTATGATATTTTAACACCCTTGGGTGAAGTTCTTGCTTGTTCTTTGTCCTTTAGAGCTACACTGGTCTGTGTTTCTAAACTGACAAATCCTCCTTATGTCAAAATGCTTTACATGGCCCTTCCTTCTTTTCTCCTTGGACTCAGTTCCTTTATCAGATTCAGAGATTTTCTTAAAGCATTATTATCTTACTGAAAATGGCTTGTCTCGATATACATTTATAAACTCTTAACCTCTGCTCAGGCTCATAGTAATATTTGAGTGGCTTCTTTGTCACCTTGTCAAACTGTAGCTATTTGTATAAACAGAGCCATAAATGAAATTTTAACATCTTGTAATGGTGCAATATAAAAGGCAAATGCCCTGCATACTTAGCTTACTTTGATGCTAAAGAGTCTTCAGCTGATTCTTCAATTAATATTTAAGGCTCAAACAGAACATGGATAAAGCTGGATAAATCTTAAACTTATAAAAGCTACTAACTTTTCATGAACTATTAATAGTAGTTAAGAGATACAAGCTAATAGTTAGTCACCTTATAAATAATCAAATTCTTTAATGTTTTTAAAAGTATAATCATAGACATACTAAGTTATAATACAACAAATTACTTTATTGCTTTATTGAGCATCCTGCATAGATTTTGAAAGTTAAGCCTAAATCAAGTAACTACATAGAATATAGTTAATTGATAGATGGTTCTCAAACTCTTTAAAGAGCTACTGAATATGGTAATTAAAAGGTATTTTTAATTTTTTATTTATTATTTTGTTTACTTACATTTCAAATGTTATCCCCTTGAATAATTTCCTCTCCAAAAACTCCCCATCCTGACCTCCCTCCCTGCTGCCCCCATGAGGGTGCTCCCTCACTCACCTGCCCACTTCTGATCGATCACCCTAACATCCCCTATGCTGGGACATCAAGCCTTCACAGGAGCAAGGACCTCCCCTCCCTTTGATTACATATATGCAGCTGGAGCCATGGGTCCTTCCATGTGTATTCTTTGGTTGGTGGTTTAGTCCCTGGGAGTTTTAGCAGGTCTGGTTGCTTGGTATTATTGCTCTTCCTATAGGGTTTCTTTACTACTACTACTATTATTATTATTATTATTTGCCATATTCTTTAGTTATATTCCCAATGATTTCCCATTTCCTGGTTCCACCCCTCCCCAAAAGTTGCATAATCCCTCTTCCCTCCCCCTGCTCCCCATTTACCTAAGAATTTCAAAATTCATTGTTTTTAATTGCTGAGTAGTATTCCATTGTGTAAATATACATGGAAAATATCTCTGATAAAATTGAAGAAATATATAGAAAAACACATTAAGATTGACTATTTCATGGAAAAATTATACAGATAAAACGGTAGGCATAAAAATATTCCTAAATTGATTGAAAGTGGAATTATAAACATTTTCTGATAAAATTGAAAATCTACAAGGAAAATATTTCTGATAAAACTCAAGAGATACAAAGAAAAACACATTAAAACTGACTATTTCATGAAAAATTATACAGATAAGATTGTAGGCATAAAAATATTCCTAAATTGATTGAAAGTAGAAGTAAAAACATTTTCTGATAAAATTGAAGATTTACATGGAAAGTATCTCTGATAAAATTGAAGAAATTTATACAGATAAATTGGTAGGAATTAAAATATTCTTAAGTAGATTGAAAGTAGAATTATAAACATTTTCTGATAAAATTGAAGATGTACATGGAAAATATTTCTGATAAAATTAAAAAAATATGGAAAAACATTAAAATTGAAGATTATTATGGAAAATTATACAGATAAAATGGTAGGCAGAAAAATATTTCTAAGTTGATTGAAAGTGAAATTATAAGCATTTTCTGATAAAATTGAAGATTTACATGGAAAATACCTCTGATAAAATTGAAGAAATATATGAAAAACCCATTAAGATTATTTCATGGAAAAATTATACAGATGTAATGGTAGGCAAAAATATTCCTAAATTTTTTGAAAGTGGAATTATAAACATTTTCTGATAAAACTGAAGATCTACAAGGAAAATATTCCTGAAAAAATTCAAGAAATATATAGAAAAACATGTTAAAACTGACTATTACATGGAAAATTATACAGATAAAATGGAAGGTATAAAAATGTTCCTAAGTTGATTGAAAGTAAAATTATAGACATTGTCTGATAAAACTGAAGATCCATATGGAAAATACTTCTGACAAAATTGAAGAGAAATGCAGAAAAACATTAAAATTGAAGATTATCATGGACAATTATACCAACAAAATGGTAGGCACAAAAACATTCCTCAATTGATTGAAAGTGGAACTACAAACATTCCCCACTCCCGACGAAACCGAAGATCTACATGGAAAACACCTCCGAAAAAGTCGACGAAATACACAGAAAAAATGTTAAAATTTAAGATTATCATGGAAAATAATACAGTCAACATGGTAAACACAAAAAGCATTAGTAAATTGAAAGAGGAGTCACAAACATTTTGTGATAAAATCAAAGATCCACATGAAAAACATCTCTGATAGACAATGTTTTTTGTTGAGGAATTGGGTCTATTGATATTATAAGATATTAAGGAATAGTGATTGTTGCTTCCTGTTATTTTTGATGTTCTTTTTATGTTTGTGTGGTTACTTTCCTTTGGGTTTGTTGGAAAAAGATTACTTTCTTGCTTTTTCTAGAGTGTAGTTTCCCTCCTCATGTTCGCGTTTTCCATCTATTATCCTTTGTAGGGCTGGATTTGTGGAAAGATATTGTGTAAATTTGGTTTTATCATGGTATATCTTGGTTTCTCCATTTATGGTAATTGAGAGTTTTGCTGGGTATAGTAGTTTGGGCTGGCATTTGTGTTCTCTTAGGATCTGTATGAGATCTGCCCAGGATCTTTTGGCTTTCATCATCTCAGGTGAGAAGTCTGGTGCAATTCTGATAGGCTTGCCTTTATGTGTTACTTGACCTTTTTCTCTTACTGCTTTTAATATTCTTTCTTTGTTTAGTTCATTTAGTGTTTTGATTATTATGTGCCAGGAGGACTTTCTGGTCTGGTCCAGTCTGTTTGGAATTCTATGGACTTCTTGCATGGACATCTCTTTCTTTAGGTTAGGGAAGTTTTCTTCTATAATTTTGTTGAAGATATTTATTGGCCCTTTAAGTTGGAAATC
This sequence comes from Tokudaia tokunoshimensis, assembly GCA_036184795.1. Lineage (NCBI taxonomy): Eukaryota > Metazoa > Chordata > Mammalia > Rodentia > Muridae > Tokudaia > Tokudaia tokunoshimensis. The sequence goes on from BTHU01000008.1 coordinate 19,393,796, forward strand.
TTCACTCTCTTCTATACCTATAATCCTTAGTTTTGGTCTTTTCATTGTGTCCTTGATTTCCTGGATGTTTTGGCTCAGGAGCTTTTTGCATTTTGTATTTTCTTTAACTGTTGAGTCAATGTTTTCTATGGTATCTTCAGCACCTGAGATTCTTTCTTCTATCTCTTGTATTCTGTTGTTGATGCTTGCATGTATGACTCCTGAATTCTTTCCAAGATTTTCTGTCTCCAGAGATGTCTTACTTTGTGATTTCTTTATTGCTTCTACTTCCATTTTTAGATCCTGGATGATTTTGTTCAATTTCTTCACTTGTTTGTTTGTGTTCTCCTGCAATTCTTTCAGGGAGTTTTGTGTTTCCTCTTTAAGGGCCTTTACCATTTGACCCATGTTCTCCTGTATTTCTTTAAGGGAGTTATTTATGTCCTTCTTGATGTCCTCTCACAGCATTGTGAGATGAGACTTTAAATACAACTCTTGCTTTTCCAGTGTTGGGGTATCTGGGATTTGCTGTGGTGGGAGAAATGGGCTATGATGTTGCCAAGTAGCCTTGGTTTCTATTGATAAGGTTCTTGTGCTTGCCTTTTGCCATCTGGTTATCTCTGGTGTTAGTTGGTCTTTTTGTCTCTGACTGGAGCTTGCCCTTCCTATGGGCCTGTAAACCTGTGTCTGTACTCCTGGGAGACCAACTCTCTTCTGGCAGGGTCTGTGCATAGAAGACTGTGAAGCTGTCTGGTTCCCTGCTGCAAATAGCAGCTGGAAGGGAAAACTCCTGTCTCCGCTGCTCCACTGATTGTATACCCTATGCACTCCTAGCTGTACCTCTCCAGAGAAAAGGTGAAGATCTCACCTCTGCACTCAGAAGTGAAATCGCTGCTGGGAGATCATTCTCTCCTGGTGGGCTAGGCACAGAAGGCTGTGTAGCTGCCTGGTTCCCTGCTGCAGATGGTGGCTGGAAGAGAAGACTCCTCCTATAGCGTTTCAAAGCCCTTCAGCTCCTTCAGTCCTTCCCCTAACTCCTCCATTGAGGTACCCCTACTCAGTCTGATAGTTCACTGCAAGCATCTCCATCTGTGTCAGTTAGGTTCTGGCTGAGACTCTCAGGAGACATACATATCATGCTCTTGTCAGCAAGCACTTCTTGACATCAGCAATAGTGTCTGAGTTTTTGTGGCTGTATGTGCAATGGATCCCCAGGTGGGGCAATCTCTAGATTGCCTTTCTTTCAGTCTTTACTCCTCTCTTTGTCCATGTATTTCTTTTAGACAAGAACAATTCTGGTTTAAAATTTTTAGAAGGATTGGTGGCACCATACCTCAATGGGGGGGGGGCATGCTTAACCTATGGATATGACCTCTACAGGTTCTATCACCTCTTTGTGGGATATTTAAGCTAATGTCATCCCAGTTCAGTCCTAAGAGCCTCTTGCTTTCCTGGCATCTGGGACTTTCTGATGATGACCACCAGTTCCCATCCCACAATTCTACACAGCTATGTTTAATTTCCTGAACTTCTGTACATCTGCTCTGTCTCCTCCCAAACATGATCCTATCACCCCTTTTCCCCTCCCCCTCCTCTCTTCCTCTTAAGTACTACCTACCCTCTATCTCCTTTGATTATTTTGTTCCGCCTTCTAAGTAGGCATCCACACTTTGATCTTCCTTCTTCTTGTCCTTCAAATGATCTATAAGTTGTATTACGAGTATCCCAAGATTTTTTCCTAATATCCACTTATCAGTGAGTACATACCATGTGTACCTTTTTTTGACTGTGTTACCGCACTCAGAATAATATTTTCTAGTTCCATCCATTTGCCTGCAAATTTCATAAAGTCATTGTTTTTAAAAGCTGAGTAGTACTCCATTTTGTAAATGTATCACATTTTCTGTTTCCATTCTTCTGTTGAGGTACATCTGGGTTGTTTCCATCTTTCAGATACTATAAATAAGGTTACCATGAACATACTGGAATATGTGTCCTTGTTATATGTTGGAGCATCTTTTCAGTATATGCCAAGGAGTGGTATAGCTGTGTCCTCAGGTAGTACAATATCCAGTTTTCTGAGGAACTGCCAGACTGATTTCCAGAGTCATTATACCAGTTTGCAATCCCACCAACAGTGGAGGAGTGTTCCTCTTTCTCCACATCTTCACCAGCATCTGCTGTTACCTGAGTTCTTGATCTTAGCTTATCTAACTTGTGTGAGGTGGAATCTCAGAGTCATTTGATTTGCTGATGGCAAAGGACATTGAACGTTTATTTAAGTGCTTCTCAGCCATATGAGATTTCTCAGGTAAGAATTCTTTTTTTTTTTTTTTAGCTCTGTACCTCATTTTTAATATGGTTCTTTGAGTCTCTGAAGTCTAATTTCTTCAATTATTTGTACATTTGAAATATTAGCCCTGTATTGGATGTAGGATTGGTAAATATCTTTTCCCAACCAGTGGATTGTTGTTTTGTCCTATTGACAGTGTCCTTTGACTTACAGAAGCTTTTCAATTTTATGAGATCCCATTTGTTGGTTTTTATGTTAGAACACAAACTACTGGTGTTCTGTTCAGTAAATTTTTCCCTGTGCCCATGTGTTCAAGGCTATTCCTTACTGTCCCAGTCAAGGTTTATATTCCTGTACAAAATATGACCAACAAGCAATTTGGGGAGTAAAGGGTTTATCAGCTTACACTTGCACATTGCTCTTTATCACAAGATGAAGTCAGGACTGGAATTCAAGGACATCAGGATGCAGGAGCTGATGCAGAAGGATGTTACTTTTTGACTTGATTCCTCTGGCTTACACAGCTTGAATTCTTATAGAACACAAGACTACAAGTCCAAGGATGGCACCACATACAATTGGACTAGGCCTTCCCACTTTGATCACCAATTGAGAAAATGTATTACAGCTGGATCTCATGGAGGCATTTCCTCAACTGAGGTTCCTTTCTCTTTGATAACTCCAGCTTGTGTCAAGTTGACATAAAAAAACTATCCAGTATACCCACTTTCTTTTTTATTAGATTCAGTGTATCTGGTCTTATGTGGTGGCCCTTGATCCACTTGGACATGAGCTTTGTACAAGGTGACAAGAATGGGTCAATTTGCAATCTTCTACCTGCTAACCTCCACTAAAGTCAGCACCATTTGTTAAATAATGCTGCCTTTATTCCACTGGATGGTTTCAGCTACTTTGTGAAAGATCAAGTAACTGATAGGTGTATGAGATCATTTCTGGGTTTTTGATTCTATTCCATTGATCTATCTGCCTGTCTATATACTAATACTATGTAGTTTTTATCACTATTGCTCTGTAGTAGAACTTGAGGTCAGGGATGATGATTCCCCCATAAATTCTCTTATTGAGAATAGTTTTCACTATCCTGGGTTTTTTATTGTTCCAAGTGAATCTGAGAATTGCTCTTTCTACCTCTTTGAAGAATTGAGTTGGAATTTTGATGTGGACTGCAAGAAATCTGTAGATTGCTTTTGGTAACCTGGCTATTTTTATTATGATAATCCTGCCGATCCATGAGCATGGGAGATTTTTCCAACTTCACCAGTTTCTTTCTTCAGAGACTTGAAGTTCTTGTCATACAAATCTTTCACTTGCTTGGTTAGATATTTTATATTATTTGTGACTATTGTGAAGGGTATCGGTCCCCTACTTTCTCAGCCTGTATATCCTTTGAGTAGAGGAAAGCTATCAATTTGTTTGAGTTAAGATTAGAAAAGCCATGACCACGTGGAAAGGGGAGAAGACAGAGAGACAGAAAAAGAAGAGGGCCTGGAGAGAACAGGTGGAGAGAGAGAGAGAGAGCACGCGCTTAGGGGTGTTATTTAAAGTGAGTTGGGCGGTCAGGTAACCAGAAGTGTGGCTGCAGGCAGGTGACTGCCGAGGCGGAGTCAGGCTAGTACCTGGGGTGTGGCCACACGTCTCATTAAGGTCCCACATCCAGCCACCTCGATGAAGTTGTTTATCAGTTTTAGGCGTTCTCAGGTGGAATTTTTTGGGTCACTTAAGTATACTATCATATTTTTTGCAAATAGTGATATTTTGACTTATTCCTTTTCAATTTGTTTCCCTTTGACCTCCTTTTGTTGTCTAATTGCTCTGGCTAGAAATTCAAGTACTATATTGAATAGATAGAGAAAATGGGCAGCCTTGTCTAGTCCCTGAATTTAGTGGCATTATTTCAAGTGTCACTCCATTTAGTATGATATTGGTTACTGCTTTGCTGTATATTCTTATTATCATGTATAGGCACAGGCATTGAATTTCTGTTCTTTCCAAGACTTTCAACATGAATGGGTGTTGAATTTTGTCAAATTCTTTTACAACATCTGATGAGATGATTATATGGTCTTTTTCTTTGAGTTTGTTTATATAGTGGATTACATTGATGGATTTCCATATTTTTAACATTACTGGGATGGAGTCTACTTGATCATGGTAAAAGATAGTTTGGATGTGTTCTTCGATTCAATTTGCAAGAATTTTATTGAATCTTTTTTGCATCAATATTTAAATGGGAAATTAGTCTGATGTTCCCTTTATTTGTTGTGTCTTTGTGTGGTTTAGGTATAAGAGTACCTGTGGCTTCTTAGAGTGAACTGTATAGAGTTCCTTCTGTTTCTATTTTGGGGAATTAAGAGTATTTGAATTAGGTCTTCTTTGAAGGTCTGATAGAATTATTCATTAAAACCATCTGGTCCTGGGTTATTTATTTATTTATTTATTTATTATTTATGTCGTTGGGAGACTTTTAATGACTGTGTCTATTATATTAGGGATTATGGGACTATTTAGATTGTTTGTCTGATCCTAATTTAATTTTGGTACCTGGTATCTGTCTAGAAAATTGTCCATTTCATCCAGATTTTCCAGTTTTGTTGAGTATAGGCTTTTGTAGTTGAATCTGATAATTTTTTGAATTTCTATGTATTCTATTGTTATGCCTCCCTTTTCATTTCTGATTCTGTTAATTTAGATACTGTCTCTGTGCCCTCTGCTTAGTTTGGTTAAGGGTTTATCTATCTTGTTGATTTTCCCAAAAAATAGCTCCTGGTTTGTTGATTCTTTGTATAGTTCTTTTTGTTTCTATATCATCCCTGAGTTTGATTATTTCCTGCCATCTAGTCCTCTTTAGTGTATTTACTTCTTTTCATTCTAAGCTTTCAGGTGTGCTGTTAAGCTGCTAGAGTATGCTCTGTCCAATTTCTTTATGGAGGCACTCAGAGTTATAAATTTTCCTCTTAGCTTTGCTTTCATTTTGTACCATATGTTTGGGAATGTTGTGCCTTCATTTTCATTAAATTCTAAAAAGTCTTTAATTTCTTTATTTCTTCCTTGACCCAATTATCATTGAGTAGAGAGTTGTTCAGCTTCCATGTTTATATCGGCTTCCAGCTGTTTATGGTGGTATTGAGACCAGGTTTAATCCATGGTGATCTGACAGGGTGCATGGGATTATTTCCGTGATCTCTCTATTTGTGAGAGTACAATGTTGAAATGTCTATTTTTGAGTGAGGTGCAATGAGTGCTTTTAGCTTCAGCAAAGTTTCTTTTATGAATGTAGTTTCCCTAGCGTTTGTGGCATAGATCTTCAGAATATAGAGTTTGTCTAGGTAGATTTTTTCCTTTGGTGAGTATGATAACTTTTGGTCAAACACCAAAGTGTGGATACTTTTATCCTTATTGGAAAGTTGATCAAAAAATTATCTATTACCCTTAGGTTTGGTCTTCTTATTGTGTCCTGGATTTCCTGGATGTTTTGGATTAAGATCTTTTTGTATTTTGTGTTTTCTTTGACTGTTGTGTCAATGTATTTTATGATATCTTCTGCACCTGAGAATTTATTCTATCTCTTGTATTCTGTTGATGATGCTTACATCTATGACTCCTGATCTTTTCTTATATTTTCTTTCCCCAGGACTGTCTCCCTTTGTGATTTCTTTATTGTTTCTACTTCCATTTTTATATCCTCAGTGGTTTTGCTCAATTCCTTCATCTGTTTGGTTGTGTTTAAGGGACTTATGTGTTTCCTCTTTAAGGGTGTCTACCTGATTTCTTCTATATTTTTAAGGGAGTTATTTATATCCTTCTTAAGTTCTCTTTCATCATCATGAGATGTGGGTTTAAATCAGAATTTTTCTTTCTATGTGCACTGGGCAATCCATGGCTTGCTGGCATGGGAGAACTGGGTTCTGATGATGCCAGTTAGCCTTGGTTACTGTTACTTATTTTCTTCCATTTGTCTCCTGCCTTCTGTTTATCTCTGGTGATATCTGGTGTTGATGTCTCTGAGTGGAGTTTGTCCCTCCTGTGAGCCTGTGAACCTTTGTTCTTGGGTGTGTTATCACTGCTAGGAGACCTGCTCTCTCTGGGCTGAACTGGAGTGTGGGACAGGACTGGTATTTAAAATATTTCATAAAAAGATTGCCATAATAGATATGTCAACTCCTGGCAGAAGCTCTAATCTTTCCCAAAGAAGATGATGGGGCACAGAAGTATCCAACCTGGAGGTGGCTTTAAATGTGGCTAAGCTGACTTTCTTCTTGCCTATGAACAGGAGCCCGTCCAAATTTTAGACAAACAAGATACTGGGGAGTTGATTGTCATGCTTTGCTCATTCAAGATTTTTCCAGTCCCCCAGATTCCTTCTCCTCAAAAAAGTCTGTAATATGTTCTGAGGCCTGAGTTCTCTGAACCCACAAAATCAAGATTACCAAAAAGCAACCCAGGGTTACTTTTCAGGTAGCTTATTAGTGTTCGTAATTTTTTATAGATCTAGGAGCTACTTTGTTTGAACTTTCTGTTTATTCAGTGAAATGTATCCCTATTATATTTCCCATGGCATAGATAACTAGGTTACTGAAAGATTTATTAGATTAACAGCAGCAAAAATACCAGCTCTTCTCACAAGCCTTCAGATGCCTTGTAAGTTCTCATTATACTTAAAAAAAAAAGTCAGACCTCAATTCTCATTTTCCTAGAGCTAATGGGTCTCTGCAAGTTCTTAAGGTCTACAAAAATGTTTGAAGGTGTATAAATACAAATTGTAATGGTGTAAGGAAGAGATTTAAGTTATGTTAAGATGAAAAATGCTTCATATTTCTTTCCCTTTCTAAGCAATTGCTATGCTAAGACTTGTAAATTAGGAGTTTTAACATTAATCAATGAAGTTCTAATAAGCTATTACTCTAGGTCTGGTAAAGTATTGCTACTCTTATCATAGTCACAAGCTCAGAATTTTAAATTTGTTCTGTTTTTTTTCTAAATATAGGCATAAAAATACTTCTCAATGTGTTCTAAACATCTATGGAACATGTTGAGAAACTACATCTTTTGGATTCAGACTCCATCTTAAAGAGCCTGACCTAAGGTTGAACTCAAGTTAGCTAACAAACTGACACCTAGTACCAATTTCCATGTTACTTACCAACAAAACCTGAGTCTAGCACTAGTTTCCAGGTTATTCTGCACCTCCCTTGCCCTTGACACTTCATTTCCTAAGAACCACCAATCAGGAGGAAAACAGAAGTTAAGTTTCTGCTTTGGCTCCCAACACCAGCCAATTATTTTAAATCCATAATAGTCCCTCAATCAAATGAGTTCTGTGCTAGATACCCCCCACTTGCCTCTAGATGTTTGCCTGAAACTGGGCTCAGGACAACACCCTCCCTTTATACTGCATTGAAGATGGTGGTATGGGCAGAGCTTGAACTTAAAGGTATCCTTCAGCAATTACACCAGAGTCTGCTCCTTGGTGGTCTTTTGGGGTTCACAAATGCTTCCTGGCACAACTGTGTGGCCCTGGCTGTCTTAGTTAGGATTTTATTACTATAACGAGACACCATGACCATGTCAACTCTTTTAAAGAAAAAATATTTAATTGAAAGGAGTCAAACACATCAGTCTATGGGGTTCATTCCTACTAAAATCATCACCTCCAGAGCCTTGTAACCATACCATAGTGCAGAAAGGCCTTCATTTTAATTTCAATATTCCCCATATTCTAGAATTGTCCAAAGTTAAAAGTCTTTTGATATTAATGCAACTCTTTAACTATAATCCCCTATAAAATCAAAATCAAAGAAAATTGTATACTTCCAATACATAATAGTACAAGATATTCATTACCATGCAAAGACACTGGGAAGGAGGCATAGTGAGGAAATACTGGAAAAAACTAAGACCAAAACCCAGCTAGCCAGCCTCCAAACTCTGCATTTCTATGTATGATAACAAAATGCACCTTATGTAGCAGTGACATAACGTGCACTCCATCTGCTGACACCTGCCATCATCCACTGCATGAATTTACACTGCTGCCTTAGACTATCACTGGTGCTGCCACGGCCATCGCTGCCACTGCCACTGCCACCACTGCAAGACTCAGAGACTTCTACCACGTGGACCTGGTCTCTGACCACACTGACCACAGGGTTCCACACTTTCTGCTACCCAATGGACTGTCCATTAGGGAGATTGGAGTGTTGAAGTCTCCCATTGTTATTGTGTGTGGGTTCAATGTGTGTTTTGAGCTTCAGTAAAGTTTCTTTTATGAATATGAGTACCCTTGCATTTGGGGAATAGATGTTCAGAATTGAGAGTTCTTCTTGGTGGATTTTTCCTTTAATGAATATGAAGTGTCCTTCCTCGTCTTGCTTGATAACTTTTAGTTGAAAGCCTATTTTATTGGATATTAGGATGGTTAACACCAGCCTATTCCTTGGGACCATTCACTTGGAAGATTTTTCTGCAGCTTTTACTCTGAGGTAGTATCTGTTTTGTTATTGAGGTGGGTTTTTTGCATGCAGCAAAATGCTGGATTCTGTTTGTGTATCCAATCTGTTAGATTATATCTTTTTATAGGGGAATTAAGTCCATTGATATTGAGAGATTAAAAACAGATAATTGTTAGTTCCTGTTAAGTTTGTTTTTGTAGGTGGCATTAAGTGCACATAATTCTCTCCTTTTGGCTTTGTTGTGAGATGAATAATATCTTGTTTTTTCTTTGGTGTAAGTACCCTCCTCGTGTTGGATTTCTCTTTCTAGAATCATCTGTAGGGTTCGGTTAGCAGCCAGATATTGTTTGAATTTGGTTTTGTCCTGGAATATTTTGGCTTATCCGTCTATGCTGATTTACAGTTTTGCTGGGTATAATAGCCTACTTTACCATTTGTGTTCTCTTAGAGTCTTCATGACATTTGACCAGGCTTTTCAGGCTTTTAGTGTCTTTGTTGAGAAGTCTGGTGTAATTCTGATAGGTCTGCTTTATACATTACTTGGCCATTTTCCCTTGCAGTGTTTAGTATTCTTTCTTTGTTCTATGCATTTAGTGTTTTGATGATTATGTGATGAAAGGGTTTTGTTTACTGGTCCAACTTTTTGGTGTTCTATAGGCTTCTTGTACGTTTATGGCCATCTCTTTCTTTACGTTGGCAAAGTTTCCTCTATGATTTTGTTGAAGATATTTTTGGGACCTTTGAACTGAGAATCTTCTCTCTCTTCTATAACTATTATTTTTAGATTTGTTTTTTTTCATTGTGTCCTGGATTTCTTGGATGTTTTGGGTTAGGAGACTTTTTTTATGTTTTGAATTTTCTTTTACAATTGTGTCAATCTCTTCTAAGATATTTTCTACACCTAAAATTCTCTCTTCTATATTTTGTATTATGTTGGTGATGCTTACATCTGTAATTCCTGACTTCTTTCCTGGGTTTTTCATTTCCAGGTTTGCCTCCAGTTGTATTTTCTTTGTTTTTTCTACTTCCACTTTTAGGTCTGAAACTGCTTTATTCAATTCCTTCACCTGTTTGATTGTGTTTTCATGTATTTTTAAAGGGACTTATTTGTTTCCTCTTTAAGGACTTCTACCTGTTTTCCTGTGTTTTCCTGTATTTCTTTCACTGAGTTATTTATATCCTCCTTAAAGGATTCTATTATCTTCATGAGATAGGATTTTAGATCAACTTCCTGATTTTCAGTCATGTTGATGTATCCAGGGCTTGCCATGGTGGGAGAACTAGGTATGTTGATTGCTAAAGTATATTGATTTCTGTTGTTTATGGGTATTGTGCTTGCCTCTCGAAATCTGGTTATCCCTGGTGTTTGCTGGTCTGAGTGCCTCTGTCTGGAGCCTGCCTCTTTTGTCCCTGGGCTAGTTCAGATCTCCTGATAGTCCTGTGGCCCTAGTTGTAGCATACCTCCTGTGAGGCCTTCAGACTGTGGGTCTTCAGAGGAGCATATACTCTGGTGGCCTGTTGCTCTGTCTGAAGCAGATCTCCTGGAAGGCCTTAAGACTGTTGGGTCTTCAGAGGAGCAGTCAAGCTGTTGCCCTGTGTGTAGCTGTTCTTCAGGGAGGCCTTCAGACTGTGGGGTCTGTTGCCCAGTTGCCCTGCATGCAGCAGAACTCCTGGGATGCCTTCAGGCTGTGGTATCGTCAGGGAAGCATAAAGGTTGATTATCTGCCCCAGGAAAAGGCACTACCTGGAAGTGGAATGGAATTTGGGAGGCCAGGGGGCTTGGAGGGTGATGGGTCCCCAGTCCACAGGGCTCCATGTGGCTGTGGGATTTCAGGAAGGTCCCTTAACAGTTGCTGTGCATAGAGTAGAACTCCTGGGATGCCTTCAAACTGTGGAGTCTTCAGGAAAGCAGAGAAGCTGGCGATCTGCCCTGGCAGAAGGCTCTAGTCAGAATCAGGAATGAAATTCTTAATGAGTTATACATATGCACAATTTTCTACTTTGAAAAAAAATTCAGTTCAAGCCCCTGCATACATACAATAGTAAGGTGGTATGAGAGGTGGAAAAGTGCTTCAGATCTGAGATTGTCTTATATTCTCTAATAAAAAAACATCTGAAGAGGGTCTTGCTCTCTTTATTTATTTTAGCTGAAACTAAAACCTCTGAATTTATATAAACTCGTTTCAGTCACTTACCTTCACTGTCTAAGCAATCCCCTTTTCTAACTTACAAAAGCCAGTGTGAGTCAATATAATTAACTATGATTTAGTAAGAAGTTCATGAACATAAATATACACAGTGAGATGCATGATTGATGTGACTAGAAAAGAAATGAGTTTCCATTTAAAATCTGTTGTTAAAATTGTGAGAGAGGGATTATAAGAGCATTAGTTTATCAATTTGTTCAGCAACTTCACAGGGCAGGATGCAGAGTCATAGAGGGCAGAAATTTCTTTGATATTAACAGATTTCTCCGTAAGTTACACATTTTCTGACCTTCTATGTGTACATGTACCACACATATATTAATGTTTGATACACACACACACACACACACACACACATACACACACACACACACACACACAGAGAGAGAGAGAGAGAGAGAGAGAGAGAGAGAGAGAGAGAGAGAGAGAGAGAGAGAGAGAGAGACATAGCATGCATTCATGTACCATGGAGTCCATAAATGACCTAGAGTCTGCAATGACTCTAACAGTTAATGAATTTAATGCTGCAGTCAAAATTATCAGACTAATTGAATAGAATAAAACAATATCTACTTAGGTACTACCTGAAAGAAAGTTATCATGCTGGCAAAGACATGCACAGGATAAAAATATATGGATATAAAATGCATATTACAAGAAAACATAACAAAAACAAATAGCAAAGATATATCTGACAGATGGACTTTTATACCAAGATGTCATAAGAGATAAAAGAAACTACATATTAATAAAATACCAACACATCAAATATATTTTATTATTTTAAGCACGTGTTCATTGAAAAATTTCCCCAATTTATAAGACAGATAAGCAGCAGTACAAATAAAATAGGAGAATTTAATACACAACTTTGACCAATGGCTAGGTCATCCAAATATAAAAAGAAGAAATTTAACTTCAGAGTTAACTTGAATCATGTTTCAGGGGACCTGATAGACATATCAAAATAATCTATCCAAAATATGCATATATACGTTCTTCAGGGCAGTCCATAAAACTTGCTAGAATAGATCACATTTTATGCTATAAAACAAATATTAACTTATAAAATAAGTGATTGCAGAAATGCTACCAGATCATAACTGAGAAAACTAATGATAAATATAAAACCAGATAAAATATACAAAAATACCAAGGTCAAACATTAAAAATTTATATAGTAAAATGTACCACTGGAGAAATTGGGGATTTTATTAATTATTAAAGTTAGGAAGACATGAAAGCATGAGTAACCAATATATTGGTAACAAATGTGAGGCAAGTATAAAAAGAAGGTTCCCAAATGAGTGACTACATTTAAAAAACAGATAGATTACAAATAAATAACCTAATAACATACTTCACATTCTTCAAAAATAAGAATAACTAAAAACAAAATAAATTGAAAATCAAAATTTTAGGTGAAATGATTAAACTGTCTCAAAGACTAAAAATACCTCCTACACTTCTACAGCACTGAATTTCAATTCCCTGCACCCTCAAAAGATAGTTCACAGTGTCATGTAACTTTCAGCTCTTGGGTATTCAATATCTGCTTTTTTGCTTCATTGGGCACTTGCATACATATATATGCATACTCATTCACACACACACATATATGTATGGTTAATATTAATATTATATAATAATGTATTTAAAATATAAAAATACACTAAGCAAAAATAGAAGGGTGAGACTTAAATTAATTAAATTAAAAAGGAAGTGGAATATTACAATAGATACTACCAAACCATATGATCATTTAGGATCATACATGACATTTTGAAAAAAAAATGATTTTAGTATATTAGAAAATCTGAGATGGATGCATGTCTAAACAAATATAAACGAAAATATTTACAAACTCCAAATGGATCACTAACAATCATTATAGTAGTGAGGGTACATTAATAATAAAAAGTATCTCTTATAAATATAAAATGTAAAAATTGCAAAGAATGGAAAGGATCACTGTTGTATTGCGTCAGATATTAAAAGACAAAAATAGTATTATCCAATGTGTGTATATAGTCTGTAGCAACCACAGAAACCAAAAAAGTAAAAAAGAACAGTTGACAGGATAGGGGTTTGGAGTAGCAATAGATAAGAGACTAACAGGGTACAAGAGATCTTTCTTACCAGGAAAATGAGAAAGGGAGACTCTTTAGGGAAGTGAGGAAGGCAAATACAAAAAAAATATACAAGGGGTAAAATAAAAAAATATCTAAAAATTGTATAAAAATAATATTATTTACCTAATCCAAAACTATAGAATATGCAATTTCTTGAAAAACTATACCTATAACCTTAATAAACTTTTCTCATCTGACTGACAGTGCTTCTTCTAAAAGCAAAAGATCTCCTAACAAAAGCAGGATACCAGAGAGGAGAAAGTCTTTATTTTATTTATTTATTTATTTTTTTTTGGAGTAATTGGCAAGGGATGGACAAGAGATTTCCAATGCACACAACCTATTGTTATTGCCCTTACTCTCAAGAAATAGAAAATAAACTAGTGTGCCTGAAAACACAAAACACTTCAAAAACAAAACCCATAGACCCTGAACAGGAAACAACTGAAATGACCTCTCAAAAAATTAGATTTCATGGTACCAGAGACATATGAAAGCTTTCACATGAGGGATGAAACAACCAGTGCTACCAAGCCATAACTCCTTTGAATGACATCAGTGACCAGCAAGGCACTAAGTCCTAAGGGTGCAATCGTGTGGCACATGTTTTCTGTGGTAAACACAGCTCTATTTTTGAACTGTTTTGACTCACTAGGGGCAGTCAATGCCTGCTACTTGATTCTAGCCAACTATTCAGTGATAGCCAATTTATTAGTTTTATAGAAGAAAATTTAATCAACAATTTGCTAAACTAACATAGAAATTTACAATTTAAAAATTTGTCCTAATACCTGCAGATAAGTTTAGTCATCAGTCTTCTTCAAGGAAAATTGTACTTGTAATATACATGGACCAAAAACCATAACCAATCAGAGTTCAGGAGCCTAGTCACAATGGACAGATCTAAAAAATACTCACACTTGTAAGGTTTCAGGAACATTGTGAAACAGGTGGTGGAGAAATTATAAAAGACACAGGATCAGGGAATTTGCTTTTAGATAAAATATTCTAGTAATTTCTGAAGCTATCCCCACAAATTTTCGCTAATATTGCCACCTAAATATGAGCTGAATAAGGATGCCACCAGTAGATTTATCAAACTGATGGGGCGAAAGCCTATGAAGCCTTAACCCTACCCAAAAGTTTATACACAACTGAGGAATGTCGAGAGTAGTGGTGTTGGTCCCAAAGCACAGACGGGAACACCAGCTGATTCTCTACTGCCAAATAGTGAACATTTAAGGACACATTACAGATCAAATTGTACAAAGAGGCCACACTCTCTTCCTATCTATTCAATATAATAATAGAAGTTCTAGCTCGAGCAATAAGACAAGTAAGGGAAATCAAGGGGGTACAAATTGCAAAGCAAGAATGCTGTCGGTTGCCCATTGCTGTTTTCTGGTGTTAATTTTGCTTCCTCGGGAGGGGCTGCCCTCTGACAAACAGCTCCTCAGGTAGTCAGGTAATAGAATGTGAATCTTTTGCCCATTTTCACTGGTCAAATAAAGGCTGGAGCCTGTGATTTGGCAGAGAAAGTAAAAAGTGGGACAGGAATTCTGAAAGAGAGGAAGAGAGGGAGGAAAAGATAGGAGGAGGAAAAGAAGACAGAGCAGAACCGTATGAGAAAATGCAAGTAGCAAGGGTATCACAACTGGGAAATAGGTTGGTGTGGTGATAGAGCTAGCTGCCCAATCTAGGCTGATATCTTATAAATATAATAACTGGAGTGTGTGTTTTTAGACAGGTTTATTGGGGGATGAAAATTACTGCAACATTTGGTGCACCACCATCTCACATAGACCACTACCAGAGATAAAAGTCCACCCCTACTTCCCCAATAAAACAGCTAAGGCTACACTCTAAAGCTTCAGTAGTGCATAAATTAAACCCTGAGTTGATCTAAGGAGTTTACAGAGAACTATGGAAAAGCTCTCTCTCCAAGCCACAACACGGTTACGGTGTTCCTGGAGTTTCAGAAAAGGACCAAGAACTCAGGAGCACAGTTACCTCTAGAACAGGCTTCAAAGCTGAGATTCAGCATCTGCTGATAAAAGTAATTATCTTTCTAAAGCCTTCTCACAGGCATAGTGGGCTTCTCTGGGCATCTCTGCCAGAGCCTTCCCATGCTCTCTTACCCCATATCTCACAAGTCTAAAGAGGATGCTGACATTCCAGGCAGGTCTATCAACTGAGACTGCGTGAACACCCCAAGCCTCCAAAGGCAAGCCAGTCCGGAAGCGAACTGCATTGTCCTGAGTCAAACAGCAGAGGGAGACAAAGGTACAACGAGCTCCGGATTAGTTAACAAGATAATTTTTACATACTCTGTTTTAGTCAGGGTTTCTATTCCTGCTCAAACATCATGACCAAGTAACAAGTTGGGGAGGAAAGGGTTTATTCAGCTTACAATTCCACACAGCTGTTCATCACAAAGGAAGTCAGGACTGGAACTCAAGCAAGTCAGGAAGCAGGAGCTGATGTAGAGGCCATGGGGGGATATTACTTACTGGCTTGCTTCCCCTGGCTTACTCAGCTTTCTTTCTTTCCTTCTATTTATTTATTTATTTATTTATTTATTTATTTATTTATTTATTTATTTATTTATTTATTTCCTGCTTTCTTGCTTGCTTGCATACATGCTTTCTTCTTTTGCTTGTTTTTTTTGAGAAAGGGTTTCTCTGTGTACCCCCGGCTGTACTGGAACTCACTCTGCAGATCAAGCTGATCTCAAATTTAGAAATCTGCCTGCCTCTGTCTCCCAAGTGCTGTGATTAAAGGCATGTGCCACCACTGCCCAGCTTCAGCTTGCTTTGTTATATAACCCAAGATTACCAGCCCAGGGATGGCACCACCTACAATGGGCCCTCTCCCCTTAATCACTGATTGAGAAAATGCCCCACAACCAGATCTCATGGAGGCATTTCCTCAACTGAAGCTCCTTTTTGTGATAACTCCAGCCTGTGTCAAGTTGACACACAAAAACAGCCAGTTCATATTTAAAGATTCATAGACCACATGAAGCTCAGGAAGAAGGAAGACCAAGATGTGGATGCTTCAGTCCTTCTTAGAAGGGGGGACAAAATAATCAAAGGAGGAAATACTGAGACAAAGTGTGGAGCAGAGACTGAAGGAAAGCCCATCCAGATACTGCCCCACATAGGGATCCATTCCATATACAGTCACCAAATGCAAACACTATTGTGGATGCCAAGAAATGCTTGCTGACAGGAGCCTAATATAGCTGTCTTCTGGGAGGCTCTTCCAGAGCCTGGCAAATACAGAGGCAATCTTTGCAGCCAATCATTAGACTAAGCACTGGTTCCCCAATGTATGAGTTAGAGAAAGGACTGAGGGAGATGAACGGGTGTGCAACCCAATAGGAAAAACAACAATGTCAACCAACCAGGCCTCCCAGAGCTCCCAGGGATTAAACCACCAACCAAAAAATACACATGGAGAGACCCATGGCTCCAGCCACATATGTAGCAGATAATGGCCTTGTAGGGCATCAGTGTGAGGAAAGGCCCTTGTCTTGTGAATGCTCCATGCCCCAATGTAGGGGAATTCCAGGACAGGGAGGAGGGAGTGGGTGGGAGCACACCCTCATAAAGCAAGGGGAGGGGGTATGGGATAGGGGGGTTGGGGTGCAGTGGGAACCAGGAAAGGGGATAACATTTGAAATGTAAATAAAATAACCAATTTAATAAAGTTAAATCATGCTGTTTATCAAGTCATGAAGACTAGATGTTTGGGTTACAAAATGGTCTTCGACAACAGAAACTGACTGCATTGTATAACTGAAATAAACAGAGCATAATGTTAAAGATATTTTAAAAAGTGAGAAACACAATAAATACCTTTTGGATTTTATGAGATGATATTTTGAATGGTTTGACAAGGATGTATTTAAATAAAATTAACATGTTGTCAATGATAATTGTTACAATATTGAGTAGCTTTGTTTGCTGTGTATTCTCAAGAGATAGGGCCCTAGATAAACAATTAGGAGCCTTAGAAAAAAGGGTTAGTATTTTTGCATCAATGTTCATATGTGAAATTGGTCTGAAGTTATCTTCCCTTGTTGAGTCTTTGTGTGGTTTAGCTATCAGGGTGATTGTGGCGACATAGAATGAATTAAGGAGTGTTCCTTCTGTTTTTACTTTGGGGCACAGTTTGAGGTGTGTCAAAATTAACTCTTTTATGAAGGTCTGAACTACAATCATTTGGCCCCTGGCTTTTTTTGGGGGGGGGTGGTGGGAGGATTTTAATGGCTGCTTCTTTTTCCTTCAGGGTTATTGGACTGATTCTATAGTTTACCTGACCTTGATTTATTTGGTACATGGTATCTGTGATATTCATCCATTTCATCTAAATTTTCCAGTTTGATAAATGATATGCTTTTTGTAGTAAGATCTGATGATTTTTTTAAATTTTCTCAGTTTCTGTTATGTCTCTCTTTTAATTTCTGATTTCATTAATTTGTATACTGTCTCTATGCCCTTTAGTTTTATTTTGATTGATGGTTTTTCTCTTTTGTTTATTTTCACAAAGAACCAGCTCTTGGTTTTGATTTTTTGTATTATCCTCTTAATTTCTAATTGGTTTCTTTTTAGCCTTCAGTTTGGCTATTTCCTGCCATCTACTCCTCCTGGGTATATTTGCTTCTTTTTGTTCTAGAGTTTTTCAGGTGTGCTATTAAATTGCAAGAACAGGATCTCTATAATTTCTTTATGGAGGCACTTAGTGCTGTGAATTTTCCTCGTAATGCTGCTTTCATCATGACCCAGATGTTTGAGTATGTTGCCTTCATTTTCATTGAATTTCTTTATTTCTTCCCTGACCATGTTTTCATTGAGTAGAAAGTTGTTCAGTTTCCATGTATATATGGTCTTTCAACTCAAATCATCTGCAGTGTTGGTACATCTGCTTAAATACTGAGCAATCTCTCCTGTGTCAATTATTATGTAGTAAAAATTTTGGTTTCTTTAAAACCCAGTTCTGTCGTGAGAATTTGTTTTTGTTTTAATACTTGGTGTGGGATATGAGTCTGCTTCAGATTGTCCACAGCAGCTTACTATGATTTGTCTCATGCTCTAGCAGGGACATGGTTATGACAGCTGAAGAAAGTTTACATTTGAAATTCTGGGGACACTTACGAATGTATAAATTGCCAGAGCAGCTGTTACTCCTGCTGCTACTGTTACTATTTCCTGCTGTTGCTGCATTTCTGTTTACTGTATTGCTGTTTGCTGGTGTGTTAGATTGCTGGATCGCTGGTTGGAGATATCCTGATGAGGAAGATTTTGCTTGCATCAAGAACTCAATGCCAATGCCATTAATCAACAGGAAGTAGTCCAATAAAGTCGACATACCCTTTCCCCTCCAGTCCTTTTTCTCTCCTACTTAGTAGTAGTGGGTTGAGAGGGACACAGGTAGAGAAGAGTGGTAGGAAAAATAACACAATAAAGTAACCAAAAGTATGACTACATTACTATATAGCCTTGCTTATACTCTTGTCATTGTGCAATATTGTTTTTTGTTGTTGCTGTTGTTGTTGTTTTTGTGAAAATTAAACCAAGGCTTTTGGGAAGGCTCGACAGGCACTTTATAACTGAGCTCAAATCCACTTTCTTTGATTATTCTTTGGAGTATTTAGCTTAAACCATATTATTGCACTTGATGTGCTAATCACACGTCACCCCACTGTAACAAAATACTTGAAAAGGCAACTTAAGAGTATGCAGTAATTATTTTCCATTCAGTTCCAGAGGTTTCAACACACAGTTTTTAGACATGCTTATTGTAATTTCTTTCATTTTCTGAACAGCCCCAGTATAAAGATGGTAACAGAAATGTTCAGTCAAGTATGTTTATACAGAAGGATCAAGGATAGAGATTTTAATTTTCTTCAAGGACAGATTCTATTAATTGTGTTTAATTTTAGAAGGTTTTCCCTAGAGAAAGTATAGGGTGTGTCTTAAGCTCCAATTATACCAAATATCTTTCCTGGTAAATCTCTTGACAAACATATGGATCACATAAACTATTTTGAATCCAAATTTTATGGTTAAATTAAGTACTTGTTTTTTATCTAAATTTAAATTTTACTTGAGTTTTTATTAAAATCAGAATATAAAATTATACATCTATGTTACATACTATAGGATATCTTGAAAAACAGTCTACAATTATTAAAACTAAACATACCACACTTGTCTCCTTGGTGTGATTCTTCATATTACATCATTTTTAAATTCAGAATGCAGTAGTTACCACTAATTGTTATTACCATATTAAAATAATTTTGACAAACATTTACTTCTATTTAAATGGCTTTCTGTAACCTTTTACAAACATTTTTTCTCAGTCCAGCTTCTCAAGTGCAGTAGACTCTGACAAATTATGTTCCATTGTCTATTTCTACATATACCAGAATATTAATTTATATAAATTGTATCCAAGTTAATGACTTCTGATAGCAAATGAGAGCTGCTATCCATATATCCAATGTAAAACTTTAAGACAAAAATAACATGAAGAGACTCAAAATATAACTGTGTATTTGCCAA
The DNA here is from genome assembly GCA_036184795.1 of Tokudaia tokunoshimensis. NCBI lineage: Eukaryota > Metazoa > Chordata > Mammalia > Rodentia > Muridae > Tokudaia > Tokudaia tokunoshimensis. The sequence continues at coordinate 19,413,449 of BTHU01000008.1, forward strand.
GGGAACAATTCATTAAGAATATATAATGGTTATAAATTTACACATGTTAAATGATAAATAGTCCCATGTGTAAAGGGAACATAAATATAGGTAAGAGACATTCCTCATATAATAATAACGAACTATCTGGAAACACTGCACCCTTTGTTTCTCTTCTGAAGCATCTTAGGTCCAGGTGACTTGAATAGTGTTTGCCATATTCTTCTGCCATAAATCTCACTTTCATCTTTAGCTAATAATAAGCATGCCCAAAAACTATGTGTTGAAACCTCTGGAACTGAATGGAAAATAATTACTGCATACTCTTAAGTTGCCTTTTCAAGTATTTTGTTACAGTGAGGTGAAGTGTGATTAGCACATCAAGTGCAATAATATGGCTTAAGTCTAATACTCCAAAGAATAATCAAAGAAAGTGGATTTGAGCTCAGTAATAAAGTGCCTGTCGAGCCTTCCCAAAAACCTTGGTTCAATTGGGAGATTTGACAATTCAAACTTAGTGATAATGGCCCTTGTAATTTTCTGATCTCATCTTTTGTGGAACAACTGCTTTAAGTTTCTCTATATAGATCATAAGGAAAGGGATTATTTATGACAAGAGTACAAAAATTAATGCTTCTGGTTGAGTGCAGATTAAAGTGGAGGTGATTATGTACTACTCAGCTTCAATTTTACAATGAGAATCCTGAATAGGTTACCATTATGAAGATGCAGTCTTTGTTAAAAGAACTATAATTTTCATCGCAGTCACTATATTTCACAAAGACTATTGTTTCCATAATCACTGACTATCCAACTATCACTATTTCCTTCCCCATTTCTTTTTAAATCTAGAGTAACTTTAATAATAATTAATTTATAGGAAACCTCTACCTCTCCTCTCACATTCTCGAATAAAATGTAAGCTCTTTTAGAATTATGTTATAAATTTAAGTATTTGATAATTAGTCAATAAGTATCTCTTCTGAATAATGTAGAGTATATATGTTTCAGATACATTTGGGGATATTATTTCATATTGATAAAATTTTACTTAATGTCTAATAATTATCATTAATATTATAATGATGAGATCACATAATATTTACAACATATCTGCCATGGAAATAATTTTTGCTAATGTTCAATAGTCCACTAAATTTTCTTTTCTCATATGGCAAGCCCTTTTAAATGTTTGGGAATATAAAATTAATTTAGATAAAGTTACATTGACACATTTTTAGATTTAATGCAAATATTTCAGGAATTTTATGTGTATTCCCTATTATATATGATTAGAAAGTAGTCATGATATTTTAGGATGAAGAACAGTCCTTCATTTATTTGTTATTCAATTGATTTTACATACTGAGATATGAATTACTCCACATCACGGACCTAGCCTTCTGAGGAATTATGACATCTAGCATATTATCTTAAACAAGCTTAAGACAATCTCCAGAGTTGTTATCAGTTGCTGTTCTCTAAAACTAGGCATCACATATTTAATTTAACAAAATAGACTAAGTATTTCTGCTTATATTAAGAATGGTAATCTGGAATAGTTCCTTTGTGTCAAAAACTTGAAACTGACATGTTTTAGACTTGCAACATATGTTTACTTGTTTTATATGTATCCAGGATGGTCATCTGGATCACATTATTTGTGTGGATGATTTGAGACTGACATTTGTTTTATTTCCAATGTGTTATATATTTAACAGTCACCATTCAAATTCCCTGAAATCACAAATGATGAGACAAAATTGTTACAATATTGGCTGCTATAGATGCTGAACAAACACATGTTGGAAGTTAGGTGAGTTCTTATAGCATCAAATTAATACAAATTTGCCAAAGTAAAATGGATATAAAAGAAAGTCTATGGGAAAATTTCCTGATTTACAGACCCTGTGCCTTACGCCTTTCTTCCATTTTCTATTATCCCACTAGCTTCTCAGTTCTCTTAAACCACACAACTATCACTTAGGAAAATTTTATATTGTATTTTTCTGGAAAAATGATTTTTCATTCTTAATAAGTAATAATGGCCCATAATCTCACAACTAAAATATTTCTATTTCAGAGTTAACTCTTTCCCATGAACACAGGTTTTCTTTTTTTACTACTTTCATTTTTTTACATACTAGTCTTTGTTCCCCTCCCACAGTTCCTCATCCCATTCCTTCTCTCCCTGTCTCCAAGAGGATGTCCTCGCCACCCCCACGAGACCAGCCCACTCCCTGGGGCCTCACGTCTCCAGGGTTAGGTGCTTCTTTTCCCAATAAGGCCAGAACTGACTGCCCTCGCTGTATATTTGCAGGGGGCTTGGGACCAGCTTGTGTATGCTGCCTGGTTGGTGGCTCAGTGTCTCAGACATCTCAGATATCCAGGTTAGTTGTGACTGCTGATCTTCCTGTGGAGCAGCCTTCCTCCTTAGCTTCGTCTAGCCTTTTCCCAATTCAATCACAGGGGTCCCTGACTTCAGTCTAATGGTTGAGCCTAAGTATCTGCATCTGTCTCAGTCAGCTGCTTGTTGTGTCTCTCAGAGGACAGCCATGCTAGTCTCCTATGTGTAAGTACACCATAGCATTAGTAATAGTGTCAGGCCTTGGAGCCTCCCCATGAGATGTATCCCAGGTTGGGCTCGTCACTGGATTTCCTTTCCCTCAGCCTTTCTTCCATTTATGTCTTGCACCTCTTTTAGACAGAAAAAATTCTGGATCAGAGTTATTGACTATGGGATGGCAGCACCATCCCTCCACTTGAAGTCCTGTTTTGTTGCAGGTGGACTTTATAAGATCCCTCTCCCTACTGTTGGGCATTTCATATAAGGTTCCTCCCTTTGAGTCCTGAGAGTCACCTCCCAGGTCTCTGGTACTTTCTAGAGAGTCTCCCCAACTCCCACCCCACACCCAAAGTTGCATATTTCATTCTGCTGACTTTCAGGGCTTCTCTCTTGCCTCCCCCAAACCTGATCATGTTTCCCTTTCCTCTCTCCCACCCCTGTCCCACTTAGGTCCCTCCACAGGATTGTTTTCTTCTTCCTCCCAAGTGGGATTGAAGCAACCCCACTGGGCCCTTCTGTTGTTAATCTTCTTAAATTCTGTGTATTGTACCCTAAGTATTTGAACAGTTTTGGCTAATATTCACTTATTAGTGAATACATGCCATGCATGGCCTTTTGGGTTTCAGTTACCTCACTCAGGATGATAATTTCTAGTTCCATTCATCTGCCTGCAAAACTCATGATGTCCTTGTTCTAAATTGCTGAATAGCATTCCATTACGTAAATAAACCATATTTTTCATATTCAGACCTCCATAGTTGGACATCTATGTTATTTCCAAATTCAGGCTATTAGTGATAAGGTTTGCTGCCATGAACATAGTGGAACACATGCCCCTGTGGTATGGTCAGACATCTTATGGCTATATACTCAAGAATGGTATACTTGTGGTTTTTTGTTGTTGTTGTTGTTTTGTTTTTTATTAGATATATTCTTTTTGTACATTTCAAATAATTTCCCCTTTCCTGGATCACCCCCCTCCAAAAATCCCATAAGCCCTCTTCCCTTCCCATGTTCCCCAATAAACCACTTCCAGTTTCCCTATCCTGGTATTCCCCTACACTGCTGCATTGAGACTTTCCAGAACCAGAGTTCTCTCCTTCCTTCTTCTTGGGCATCATTTGATATGTGAAATTGTGTCTTGGGTATTCCAAGCTTCTGGGCTAATATTCATTTATCAATGAGTGCATACCATGTGTGTTCTTATGTGAGAGTCACCTCACTCAGGATGATATTCTCCACTTCCACCTACTTGCTAAACATATCATGAATTCATTGTTTTTAATAACTGAGTAGTATTCCATACTGTAAATATACCACATTTTCTATATTCATTCCTCCGTTGAGGGACATCTGGGTTCTTTGCAGCTTCTGGTTATTATAAATAGGGCTGCTATGAACACAGTGAAGCATGTGTCTTTATTACATGCTGGGGAATCCCCTGGGTATAGGCCCAGGAGAGGTATAATTAAGTCCTCTGATAGTATCATGCCCAGTTTTCTGAGGAACCACCAGAGTGATTTCCAGAGTAGTCTTAAGAGCTTGCAATCACACCAGCAGTGGAGAAGTGTTCCTCTTTCTCCACATCCTCGCCAGCACCTGCTGTCTTCTGAGTTTTTGATCTTAACCATTCTGACAGGTGTGAGGTGAAGTCTCAGGGTTGTTTTGATTTACATTTCTCTGATGACTAAGAATGTTGAACATTTCCTTAGGTCCTTCTCAGCATTTCAATATTCCTCAGGTGAAAATTCTTTGTTTAGCTCTGTAGCCCATTTTTAATAGGGTTATTTGGCTCTCTGGAGTCTACTTTCTTGAGGTCTTCGTATATCTTGGATATTAGTCTTCTGTCGGATGTAGGGTCAGTAAAGATCTTTTCCCAAATAGTTGGTTGCTGTATTGTCCTTTTGACATTGTCCTTTGGCTTACAGAAACTTTGTAATTTCATGAGGTTCCATTTGTCACGTCTTGATCTTAGAGAATAAGCTATAGGTGTTCTGTTCAGGAAATTTTCCTTTGTGCCCATGTGCTCAAGGCTCTTCCCAAGTTTCTGTTCTATTAGTTTCAGTGTGTCTGGTTTTATGTGGAGGTCAGTGATCCATGTGGACTTGAGCTTAGTACAAGGAGATAAGAATGGATCGATTTGAATTCTTCTGCATGCTGACCTCCAGTTGAATCAGCACCATTTGTTGAAAAGGCTATCTTTTTTCCACTGGATGGTTGTAGCTCCTTTGTCAAAGATCATCTGACCGTAGGGGTATGGGTTCATTTCTGGGTCTTCAACTCTGTTCCATTGATCAACCTGCCTGTCACTGTACCAATACCATGCAGTTTTTAACACTGTTGATCTGTATTACTGCTGGAGGTCAGGGAAACTGATTTCTCCCAGAAGTTCTTTTACTGTTGAGAATAGTTTTAGCTATCCTGGGTTTTTTGTTATTCCAGATGAATTTGAGAATTGCTCTTTCTAACTCTATGAAGAATTGGGTTGGGATTTTGATGGGGATTGCATTGAATCTGTATATTGCTTTTGGCAAGAATGCCATTTTACTATATTAATCCTGAAAATCCATGAATGTGGAAGATTTTTATATCTTCTGAGATCTTCGATTTCTTTCTTCAGAGACTTGAAGTTCCTATCATACACATCTTTCACTTATTTGATTAGAGTCACACCAAGATACTCTATATTGTTTGTGGCTATTGTGAAGGGTGCCATTTCCCTAATTTCTTCCTCAGCCTGTATATCCTTTGAGTAAAGGAAGGCTACTGATTTGCTTGAGTAAATTTTATATCTGGCCACTTTGCTAAAGTTGTTTATCAGCTGTAGGAGTTCTCTGGTGGAGTTTTTTGGGTTGCTTAAGTATACTATCATAACATGTGCAAATAGTGATAATTTTACTTCTTCCTTTCCAATTTGTATCCCTTTGACCTCTTTTTCTTGTCTAATTGCTCTAGCTAGAACTTCAAATACTATATTGAATAAACATGGAGAGACAGCGCAGCCTTGACTCATCCCTGATTTTACAGAGATTGCTTCAAGTTTCTCTCCATTTAGTTTGATGATGGCTATTGGTTTGCTGTATATTGCTTTTACTATGTCTAGGTATGGGCCTTGAATTTCTGTTCTTTCCAAAACCTTTATCATGAAAGCATGATGACCATGTGGTTTTCTTCTTTGAGTTTGTTTACGTAGTGGATTACATTGATGGATTTCCCTATATTGAACCATCCCTGCATCCCTGGGATGAAGCCTATTTGATCATGGTGAATGATAGTTTTGATGTGTTGTTGGATTCAGTTGGAAAGAATTTTATTGAACATTTTTGCATTGATATTCATAAGGGAAATTTGTCTAAAGTTCTCTTTCTTTGTTGGATCTTTGTGTAGTTTTGGTATCAGTGAAATTGTGATTTCATAGAAGGAGTTGGGTAGTGTTCCTTCTGTTTCAATTTTTGGAAGAGTTTTAAGATTATTGGTCTTAGGTCTTCTTTGAAGGTCTGATAGAATTCTGCACTAAAACCATCTGGTCCTGTGCTTTTTTTGGATGGGAGACTTTCAATGACCACTTCTATTTCTTTAGAGGTTATGAGACTGTTTATATGGTCTACCTGAAACTGATTAAACTTTGGTAGTTGGTATCTGCCTAGGAAATTGTCCATTTCCTCCAGATTTTCCAGTTGTGTTGAGGATAGTCTTTGTAGTAGGATCTGATGGGGTTTTTTTATTTTCCTCAGTTTCTGTTGTTATTTCTCCCTTTTCATTACTGATTTTGATAATTTGGATACTGTCTCTGTGCCCACTGATTAGTCTATCTAAAGGTTTATCTATCTTGTTGATTTTCTCAAAGAATCAGCTCTTGGTTTTGTTGATTCTTTGTATAGTTCTTTTTGTTTCTATTTGGTTGATTTCAGCCCTGAGTTTGATGATTTCCTGCCTTCTACTCCTGTTGAGTATATTAGCGTCTTTCTGGACTAAAGCTTTCAGCTGTCTTGTTAAGCTGATAGTGTATGCTCTCTCCAGTTTCATTTTGGAGTCACTCAGAGCTAGTTTTCCTCTGATCACTGCTTTCAATGTGTTCCATAAAATTGGGTATCTTGTGGCTTCATTTTCATTTAATTCTTAAAAGGTTTTGATTTCTTTCCTTATTTCTTTCTTGACCAAGGGTATCATGCAGTCGATTATTGTTCAGCTTCCAAGTGGATGTGTGCTTTCTGTTGTTTTGGTTGCTATTGAAGTCCACCCTTACTCCATAGTGATCTGACATGAGGGAGGCATGGGATTGGTTTCTGTTGAGGTTTGTTTTCTGACCAATTATATGGTCAGTTTTGGAGAAAGTACCTTGAGGTTCTGAGAAGAATGTATATTCTTTTGATTTAGGATGAAATGTTCTATAGATATGTATTAAATCCATTTGGTCCAAAGCTTCTGTTAGTTTCACTGTGTTTCTGTTTAGTTTGTGTTTCCCTGATCTGTCCATTGAGGCCAGTGGGGTGTTAAAGTCTCCCACAATTATTGTTTGAGGTGTGATGTGTGCTTTAAGCTTTAGTAAAGTTTCTTTTATGAATGTGAATGCCCTTGTATTTGGAGCATAGATTTTCAAAATTGAGAGTTCTTCTTGGTATATTTTTCCTTTGATGAGTATAAAGTGTCCTTCTGTGTCTTTTTTTTTGATGACTTTTGGTTGAAAGTCTATTTTATTGGATATTAGAATGAGTATTCCAGCTTGTTTCCTGGTACCATTTGCTTGGAAAACTGTTTTCCAGCCTTTTACTCTGAGGTAGTGTTTGTCTTTGACACTGAGATGCATTTTCTGTATGCAGCAAAATGTTGGGTTCTGTTTATGTATCCAGTCTGTTAGTTTATTTCTTTTTATTGGGGAATTGAGTTCATTGATGTTAAGAGATATTACAGAATAGTGATTGTTGCTTCCTGCTATTTTTGATATATTTTTTATGTTTGTGTGTTTATCTTTTTTTTGGGTTTGTTGAAAGAAGATTAATTTCTTGTTTTTTTCTAGTGTGTAGTTTCCCTTCTTTGATTGGTGTTTCCCATTCATTATCCTTTGAAAGGCAGGATTTGTGGAAAGATTCTGTGTAAATTTGTTTTTGTTATAGAATACCTTGGTTTCTCTATCTACGGTAAATGAGAGATTTGCTGGATATAGCAGTCTGGGTTGGCATTTGTGTTTCCTTAGGATCTGTATGACATCTTCCCAAGCTCTTCTGGCTTTCATAGTCTCTGGTGAGATGTCTGGTGTAATTCTGATAGGTTTACCTTTATATGTTACTTGACATTTTTCCCTTTCTGCTTTTAATATTCTTTCTTTGTTTAGTACATTTGACATTTTAATTATTATGTGATGGGAGGAATTCCTTTTCTGGTCAAATCTATTTGGAGTTCTGTAGGTTTCTTGTATTTTCATGGGCATCTCATTCTTTAGGTTAGCAAAGTTTTCTTCTATAATTTTGTTGAAGATACTTACTGGCCCTTTAATTCAGAAATCTTCACTCTCTTCTATATCTATAATCCTTAGGTTTGGTCTTCTCATTTTGTCCTATATTTCCTGGATGTTTTGGGTCAGGAACTTTTTTCATTTTGCATTTTCTTTGACTATTGTATCAATGCTTTGGTTGTTCCCTGCATCCCTGTCTGTACCTGTCTACAGAGTCACAGGACCAAAGATGGCGGCCTAGTCATGTCTTCAGGTAAATCTATTTCCAACTTTCTGAGGAACTGACAGATTGACTTCCAGAGTGGTTGAATCAGGTTGCAATTCTACCAGCAATGAAGGACTGTTCCTCTTTTTCCACATCCTTGCCAACATGTGCTGTCCTCTGAGATTTTGATCTTAGTCATTCTGATTATTTTAAGGTGGAATCTCAGGGTCTTTTTGATTTTCACTTCTCTGATGACTAATGACTTTGACCATTTCTTTAAGTGATTCTCAGCCATTTGAGATTCTGTTGTGAATTTCCCATTTAGTTCTATACCCCATTTTATGATTAGGTTGTTTGTTTTTTGGAGGTTAGCTTCTTGAGTTCTTTATATATTTGGATATTAATCCTCTATCAGATGTGGGGTTGGTGAAGTTTTTTCCCAATTTGCAGGTTGCCTATTTGTCCTTTTGAATATCTCTTTTCCTTCCAGAAGTTTTTCAGTTTCGTGAGGTCTCATTTATTAAGTCTTGATATTAGAGCCTGAGCCATTGGAGTTCTGTTTAGGAAATTTCCCCCTGTTCAAATGCATTTGAGGCCCTCTCTCACTTTCTTTTCTGTTAGACTAGGTGTATCTGGTTTTATGTTGAGATCCTTGATCCACTTGAACTTGAACTTTGTGCAAGGTGACGAATATGTAACTATTTTCATTTTCCTACATACCAACTGCCAGCTAGACCAGCACCATTTATTGAAGATGCTTTCTTTTTTCCATTGTGTATTTTTTGTTTTCTTTGTCAAAGATCAAATGTCCATAAGGGTATGGGTTTATTTCTGTGTCTTCAATTTTATTCCATTGATCAACCTGTCAGTCTCCGTACAAATACTGTGCAGATTTTATCATTAATGCTCTGTAATACAGCTTGAGATCAGGAATGGTGATCCCCCCAGAAATTTATTTGGTGTTAAGAGGTTTTCTCCATGGATTTGGTTTTATTATTTTTAGATCAGTGGCAACTCATAAACATTCATAATATTAACCTTTAGCTTCATGGAGAATTTTTTGACTTCTCTTCAGATCATACAAATTTCAAGTTCATTTCAAGTACATATTTAAACACTTATTCTGCTTACTTTTAGATAATGTACTCTGACTCAAAAATATAAACATCACACAGTAACATATAAATGTTCTGTTTTATATTAATAGTAGGCATTTGCTTATTCATTATATTTATTTATCCCATGTGTTTTATCTTCTTGGAAGTATTCTTCCAAAATTTGTTCTGTGAGTAAACAGGTATCATAGACAGTCATTAACTTAAAATGCTATATTTTAACCAAAATTATTATAATTATTATAATTCCACTCAAAATAACTTCCTCAATCCCAGAGGATTATTCTTCAATTATAAACATCCAGATTAGCTGTTGCTTGCATGTTACAGGTATAGTTGTAGAAAATTATTTCACATTCTTTTATTTTGGTCTTCCATATTTAATGTTACTTCTTTTTGTAAAGAACAATTGTAGTACAGAATATATAAAGAATTTAATTATTGTCACAAAATGGTTTTGCTGATGTTTTCATGTGTCATGACACAGAAAATAATACCCAAGATCCCCATTATTAAATCATAGCCTTTTGTTGTACACAGGAAAATGTATATTACAAAGGAGGAATTTCTAATCAACATTCAAAAATTATAAAAGCATTCTTTACTGAAATATTTTCTTTGCCAAGTCATTTTTTAGATATTGCTAGAAGTGATATGAGAAATTGCCTGCTAATTTTTCTTAGTGCAGTAGATTGTATGAAAGATGAGATTTCATGTGTATGTGCCATATACTTTCATCCTACTTACACCTAATATTCTCTATTGTTTTTCTCTCATCCCTTTCACTCTTCCTGATTTTACTTTCAGGTTATACCTCACTAAAGCATATTGATTCTATATATATATATAAGAGGAAAATGTACTATTCTTCAGCCCACAGCTCTGCCTGCCTCTGGGGAGGCTTGCTCCCACCTGGGACATCCAGATGAGAAATACAAGCTCCAAAACCCTGGCTGGTAGTGCCCCAGCAAACCTAGCAGCTATGAGTTCTACCAGCTCTTTTGGAGCTCTACCTTTCTTCTGGTTCACACCTCTACCTGCAATCTCAGATTGGCACCCTACTCCCCAGACACAGCTCTGATTGCCTCCCAGGAGGTGGGCTCCTACCCTGGACACCCAGGACAGCCAGCTAAATTTTGCAGTCAACACCTCTACCTGCAATCAAGGATCTGCACCCCACATCCTAGCCCACAGTTCTGCCTGCCTTTGGAGAGAGTCCTGCTGCCATTTGGGACAACTAGTCCCAGAGGCTTGCTACTCCCAGAGACTACCAGGTCAGCCCCACCAGAGGCAACTAGATGGCTAATGGCAAGTGCAAGAACACAATCAACAAAATCCAATGAAATAAGGCACCAACTCCAACTACAGCAATCCCTGGGTATCCTAAAATACCTGAAGAGCAAGACTATGATCTTAAATTTTATCTTGTGAAGATGATAGGGACCTATAAAAGAGATATAAATAAGTCACTTAAAGAAATACAGTGAAAAACAGTAAAACAGGTAGAAGACCTTAAAGAGGAAACAAATAAATCCCTTCAAGAAATACAGAGATGGGTCTGCCTCTTTAAGGCAGTGATTGCTCTTAAAATGACAGATTCTACAATCTGATGAAATAATGTTATGCCTTTCTTAAAAAGAGAGTTAAGAATTTGTAGATAAGTCTTATGATGGTGGCCTATGCCTTTAATCTCAGCATTAAGGAGGCAGAAACAGATGGATCTTTATGAGTTCCAGGCCAACATGATCTACAGAACTAGTTCTGGACATCTGACGCTATACAAAGAAAGGCTGTCCTGTTGTAAAAATTAATTGGGGTTGTTACCCCACCTTAGGTCATTAGTTATCAGAAAAAAAGATGCAAAAAATTATATTTATAATATGCTTAATAGCACTAGATCTTGGCAGATATCAACCCGCTCATCTATTTTGTCTACTCCCCTGTCAATAAACCCAAGATATGACTTACCATGTTCCACCTGGGATGCTCTTATTACAACGGGCCAACCCTCATGGTCATTTCTCATGATTCCTTATCCTTTACTCCCTTCACTCTTTCTCCCCCCCTCATGGTTTCTACTCAGACCCCAAGCCCCAGGAACCAAAGCCCCAGGAACCAAAGCCCCAGCTACGTCTCTTCTGCCTAGCTATAGGCTATAGACATCTTCATTTAACAAATAGATTTAAAATAAGAAGCAAGCTTATATAGCATTGCTTGGCATACATGAGTATTTCCCTATCCCTGAGGCAACCAGATCTTGAGGGCCAATACTTAGCATTACAGTACATAACAACTGACCAAAACTCAACACTGTCACTAAAAACCAAAACCAAAAAGAAAGAAAGAAACAAAGAAAAGAGGGGAAAGGAAGGGAGGGTGGAGGGAGAAAGAAAGGAAGAGAAGAGAAGAGAAGAGAAGAGAAGAGAAGAGAAGAGAAGAGAAGAGAAGAGAAGAGAAGAGAGGAGAAGAGAAGAGAAACTGGAGAAAAAGAACAAGACTTTTGGTAAGGATGATTGATGGGATCTGAGAAGAGGTGAGTGGGAAGAATATTTTCAAAAATATATTCCATGGAAAATATAAAAAGCAAATATTTAAAAAAAAACCTGTCTCTGCTATGTCCTAAAACAATTCCTCGTGTATAGTGTTAACCAGTTCTTGATTTCTCCCACGTGTTTGTCACATATATTACTTTGAACAAAAAATATGAAACTTCTTTGTAATAGCGCAAATGTAGTATAAGTCCAGGTTTTAAATGGTAGTCTTTCCTTCCATTAAGGCCCCAATTTATTGGGGTTTTTGTTGGTTGGTTGGTTGGTTTGTTGGTTGGTTGGTTGGTTGGTTGGTTGGTTGGTTGGTTGGTTGGTTAGTTTTGACAAAAATGTCCATGTAGGAAAGGCTAGCTTTGAATTCACAGTTAGCCACCTGCCTCTTAAATTTATGTTCCACCATCCCTGTCCAGTTTTAATATATACCATTTCTGCTCATCATTCTTTTCCTTCTACCTAGAAGGCCAATTATTGTACTTATGGCTTTCTTTTTAAGAAGAAAAGCAGGCCTGGTACTATAAACCTAGCCAGATACTCAGGTCTAGTGAACTTATAGATCATGATGAAAAGCCTACAACTACCAGAATACTAAGGCAACATAATCTGTAGTTGAATTCTAAATATTTATTATCTCACTCACAGTTAAATGTAAGTTTCCCTTCTCATCAAAAATATGTCTACTTGAAAGAGATGGATATCACTAGAGAAAATCACAAATGACTTTTTGGTGCCCAGACCCAACTGAAAAATTTATAACATAACTTTAGCACCTAAGACTCAGGAAATATTGTGGAAAAAGACAAGATTCTAATAGACAGAGGAACAAGAAATTTGCTGTAAAAGATTATTGCCTAGAAATGACAGAGAAGATGCATCCATAAAGATTTATCAATGACTGCTGTGATGATTTGTAAATGCTTGTCCCAGGGAGTGGCACTATTAGAAAGTGTGGCCTTGTTGGAGGAAGTGTGTCACTGTAGGGTTGGGTTTAGAGATCTTCCTCTTAGATGCCTGAAGATGCCCAGTCTGTTCCTGGTTTCCTTTGGATAAAGGTGTAGAACACTCAGCTCCTCCTGCACCATGCCTGCCTGGATGTTGCCATGCTTCTGCCTTGATGACAATAGACTAAACCTCTGAACCTGCAAGCTAGCCCCAAGTAAATGTCTTTTATAAAACTTGCATTGGTCATTGGTGTCTGTTCACTGCAGTAAAACCCAAACTAATACAATTGCCTAAACAAGACATGAACAAAAATGACACCAATACATATAATAACATGAAAGAGAAGAAGCTCATGAAGTCCCAACCCTAGACAAACAATTATAGTCAATTAATTAATGGTAAGCATGGTCAAAATAGTCTTCTCTAGTAAAGAGTGTTCAAATTGATTATCCAATACCAAGTGGTCATTTGTGAAATTGTACATATTCAAGTAACTTTACATGGACTAACATAAAAGTAACTTTTGTAATTATCATCTCAGAGGCTTACTAATGAATAATCTCACCATTTCTAGCTCTTTCTAAACTCTGGCTGGCTGGTTCAACTCAGCGATTCTGGCACGAATGCCTCTGCAAGCTGACAGATTCCATCTGGCTTCTCTTGGATTCCACTGAATTGCTCTGCTTAGCCTCAAATTAACTCTGGCAGTTTGTTCTGATCTTCTGGCTCCTTCTCATTCTCTGAGTCATTCTGTCTTCACATGCAATCTGACTTTGTAAAACTGTCCTAGTAAAACTGCCTCCCTGATCTATACTGATCTCATGAACTTCACAAACTGCACAAACTCAACTTCACTTAACTCACTGAACTCAATTGATTGACTCCCTACTGACCAAACTAAATTTAACTCAACTGAACTGCCTCTTCCTGTGATCTCTTTCCTCTGATGTTCTTATTAGTGTTAGATAAATCTTATTCTATTTTTTTCTGATTCTACACTTTGTCTGCCCCTCAATTAGATTTCATTGGGATTAAAGGTGTGTACTAAGGGTGTGTCTCTAATCCAGTCAGATTGTTAATTTCTTCCAAGGTTGCTCATTGGAGTTATTCTAAAAATAATGATTCCTAGTATTTTTGCCTATAGAAACTAAACATTCTTTAGGGCACATATTTAAATTCAGAAATAAAATAGAGTATTTGCTTGAACGAAGTACTTCCATTTCTCCTAGGTACTGTGTACATAATCACAAAATAACAGAAACACCCCATCTTTTGTGTTCTTCTTGTCTCAAGAGAGAAGAAGTGTGTATAGTATGTAATTAAATACAGCAATTTATTTAATGAGGACAATAGAGAATTTAAATCTTTAGACAAGAGAAACACTAAAACATACCATCATATTCACACGTTTCCCCATCCTCATCTTTAATTTTCTGGCATAAGCCATAATGAAAAGCCTACAGGGATTCTAAGAACAATTTAGAATGAGGAACAGCAACAATGAATATGAATAGTGTTATATAACTTTAATCCCAATCCAGGGTTTCTACCCCCAACATTTGATTATCCCATTCCCAGATAAAAGACACACAATTTTTATTATTTCAATAAGCCTTAAACATCACAAGAGGTGGGCAAATATCTATGCTATTAGAACCTACTTTTCTATCCATAACTCCAAATTATTGCTTACTATGTTTCATCTGTACTGCTCTTATCTCCAATTGGTCAGTCCTAAGGTATATATTCTCTTTAACTCACCTAAATCGTGGTGGCTTCTCCTCCTTCTTCACCTTCTTCTCCTTCTTGTGTTTTTCCTTCTATCCCAAGCCCAGGAGACCTAAACCCCACTTATGTCTCTTCTGTCCTGTTATTGACTATCAGTATCTTTATTTACCAATCAGAAATAACTTGGGGGCAACGTCACATAGCATCACTTGGGTCTACCTGGGGACTCCAGATCTTGGGGGTCAGCACTTAGAATTGCAATACACAGCAAGGTCAAACCTCAATAGAATAGAGAAGGTGTTTCATTCTAATCAGACTCAAGAATAAGCAAAGAAAGAAAACAGGTATTTATCCTTACCTCTAGGAAAGGAATTGAAAAACACCAAACTCAATGTATTTTTTAGTCTATAGAAGTTAATTCACATACTTGGGAAGCTTGAATTATGACATCAATTCCTAGTAATCCCCCCTCTCTTCTCTCTTTCTCTCTCTCTCTCTCCTTCCTTCTTGTTCTTCTTTCTCCTTTTTCTTCTTTTTCTTCTTCTCCCCTCTCTCCCTCCATCTTTCTCTGATTTTATTAAATAAATCTCATACTTTCTTCATCTAATTGTTGATTTTCTAAAGTATACATTGTAGATGTATTAAATATATGATCTTTTTTCATTTTTCTTTTTTTCTTTTCTAAATTGGTTATTTTATATATTTACATTTCAAATGTTATCCCCCTTCCCAGTTATGAACTTCTTTATTTATTGATAACTCTATTTAGTTCCATTATTTCATACAGTTATGAGTTCAATGCTATATACTAATATATGTGCCCATTCTTAATACAGTTTTTATTCAGTAGTTTGCACTGTTCACCATTAAGTCCAATATATTTTACATTTTAATGAATTATTTTTATTATTTACATCCCAATGTTGCCTCTCCAGGGCCCCCTCCCAGAGCTCTTCACCCCATCCCTCTTCCCCTTTACCTCTGAGATGGTGCTCCCACACACACATCCCCTTTCCCTGAGGCAGAAAATTTCCACAGGGTTAGGCAAATCCTCTCCAACTGAGGCCAGACAAGGCAATCCTCTGTTACATATGTGCCTGAGCCATGAACCAATCTATGAATGATCTTTGGTGGCTTAGTCTCTGGGACCTCTCAGGGGTCCAGGCTACTTGACACTATTGGTCTGCCTATGGGGTTGCCAACCCCTTCATCTCCTTCAATTCTGCCCCTAACTCTTTTATAGGGGTCCCTGATACAAATTCTTTAAATTTTGTAGATACATCAGGCATGTATTTGCATAGCTTTGTCTTAGAATAGTCAGGAATATAACAAAAATAGTATAAACTGCTTTGACTCTAACATTTTATTCTAAATGTGTGTTGAAAACTGACAATTTTGATAGGTTTTTCTATTGGTCTGTTTTTTAATGATAGTATAAGGCCTAGCTAAACAGTAACACTTATTATATATTCTAAATTAAATTGTTTATATTATGCTTGAGTTACAGTTAAATTAATGAAAATACAGTACTTGCATACTACAGAATACTATTCAATGATAAAGAAAAAATCATGAACTTTGCAACACTATGGAATACTAGTACATATTAAAGAAAAAATGAAATCCTGAGCTCAGCAGATATATTGATAGAAGTAGAAAACATATTAAGTGAGGTAACCCAAAGCCATAAAGAAAAAGTTGAATGTTCTCTCTTATAGGATGTTCTTTGCTCTCAATCTTCAGATGTCATTACATTATAGTAATTACTAACACTGGGAAAGTAAAACAGGGCCACTTTCAGGATAGGGGAAAGTGATGCTGCCCAAGCAAGAGTACACTAATTTTTGGCCTAGTGCCAAATGATCATTCATGAAAATATGCATGTAAATAACATTATATGGACTCAAATGTTATATTTAGAAATATACACATACATACAAATGTATACACACAAGAATTAACAATTGAAGGAAAATGAGATCATAAATTTGAAGAAGAGCAGATGGGGGTATATGTAGTAGGATTTGGAGAGAGAAAAGGGAAGAGAAATTTAAATAAAACACAACATTCAACAATATTTTTAGAACAAAACCAAGATGATAATGATAAAATTGAAAAGAAACATACAACCACTTAAGAATGAATATTAAATAACTCACATTTTAGACATGCTCTAAAGACTAATTGAACAAACACACTTTACTTCACCTGGGGAAATAACAGAAAAACCAAAGTGGGTTGGAAAGGAATGAGAATATGGACAAGGTTGTTATGAAGTAGATGGAGTAGGCGAGGGGGACATGTTCAAAATGCGTTGTATAAAATTTCAAATAATTAATAAAATATTGTTTATAAAACATGTAACAGAAAGAATGAACAAAAAAAGAGAAAATAGAGCCATAGCCTTTAACACACTAGCACACAAAGACTTCCTGAACAGAACACCTTTAACATAGGCACTAAAGTCAACAATTAATAAGTGGAATTTCATGTAACTGAAAAACATCTGTAAGGTAAAGAATATCATCATACAGACAAAGCTGCAGCCCAAAGAATGAGAGAATATTTTTACCAACTTCACATCCAATAAAGGACTAATATTGGAAATATATAGAACTCAAGAAACTAGGTATCAAAACACAAATAATCCAATTACAATTGGAGCACAGATCTAAACAGAAAATTACCAAAAGAAGAAGAACTCAAATTGCTCAAAAAACACTTAAAGAGATGTTTAATACCCTTAGTCATCATGAAAATGAAAATCAAAACTACTCTGAGATTCTATCTTACATGTGTTATAGTAGCTAAGAGCAATAACACAAGTGACAACACATGTTGGAAAAGATAGAATATTGAATAAGGGGAGCATGAGTTCATTCCTGGTGGGAATGCAGACCTGTACCCATAATGAGCCAGGTTTTTTCCAATAGTCATCGTTTAAGAAAATGCCCATTGTAAGTAGCACCATCGCTGAGCTTGTGCTTCTGGGTTCCATAAGAATGCTGGCTGAGCAAGCCATGTTGATGAACAGTACTATGGAAGTGTAAGCTAAATAAACCATTTCTTCTGCAAGGTGCATTGGGTCATGGTTTTATCTCAGGAACAGTAACTCTAAGATAGTATCAACTTAAGATATTAGGCACATTTTAGGTTTAACTAAACCTTGGTCTCCTAGATAAAGGAATCTGCAGAAACTTTAACTAGAATTTGATCTCCTTGATAAACAAATCTGTGGAAACTTATTCAAAAATATTTTAGGAACTCAAGGTGAGATGCCCTAGATGACATACCCACTGTTAAACCACCTGAATGTACAATACTTACAGAGGTGTTAAACTACCCTCTACAATTTCAGAGCAAGATACCATGATGTGGTTTTTGCCTTTAAAAGTCTCTAGCTCTAAATTCTCAGAGATGGGTTCAGAATACCTGAGTATGGCCTCAGCTGGCTGAAACAAACACTATAAACTGTGTCTGAATAGTCATCTCTGGTGAGTATCTAGGAAATCTTGGAGTCACCAAGAGAGATGTATAGGGACTGTACCCCAATTCTTAGAGACTTTGGGACCTCCAAGAATAGAGAATGTTGTACCTGGACAGAGAACTCCTGGGATGTGCACAACCTTAAATGTTTAAGGACCCCAGAAAAATCCTTCCAACAATCCAGAGGCACAAATCATTGCCAAACATTCCAGAGGTGCCCTGAAACCACCATCCAAAAGAAAAAAAAAGTGAAACTGGTCTGAACAGCATTAGGGGTAAGTTTTGTCTATAAGATATGCCATGTGTTTAGGATGCAAAAGGGAAAGTCAGACATTCCTGTAGACTTTGTGTCTAAGGAACCATGTGAGATGTCAATAGGTTCCTGAGGTCTGATCAGGTGTATGAATGTTTGATGGCCACCTCTGGTTGTACTTACTATGTATATCTCTGTAAAACTGTGTCTCTTTGTGTGTTTCTGACAGTACTGTTGGTTGGAGAAACCAATGTAAAATGAAGAGTGAGATGCACTGATACCACAGCCACTGCTGGCATATACACAGCAAATTATTTCCTTCCCTCCAGCTCACAGACTATGCTGAGCCACCCACCCATGCTTAATGGCCTTGCCATGTTGCCTGTTTGTTGTTGTTACCGTGACAACTCAAGCAGATCCTAAGGAGCCATAGCAGCATCTACCAGATTCCCTGCAATAACAAATGGCTATCTCCAGTATGAGAACCAGTCCCCTCCTCTGGACTTAAGACTTGTGTCCTCTTATAGGGAACCTGAATACTTTCTGGCAGACCAGAACACCTAGAAAAACCATAAGCATCTATCTGTTCTCTGAGCCCTGGAGGATATTGACCTCCCTACATTTTCATTCTGGAGTTTTGTCATTTGACTTCTACTTGAAGTCCCAGGGTCTTGGACCTATGCTTTGTAGGGAAGGCCTTAGAGTTTGTTCATGGAGGAGAAATAGGACTGATCAACATTCCTTGTGTTCCTTCTGTGGCCTACTCTAAGCAACTGGTTGCAACTGGGGAAGGGGTGAGTAATTCCCCTAGTTGTGCCTGGCAGGGGGAAGAAGGGGAGCATGATAAGTGTAAGCTCAGCTCCTTCCCCATTAATGGTGCCTGTCTCTTTCTCTACCAATAAATTGTATAATTGGAAGAACCCAAAATTCTCCACTTTTGGAAATTGTTTTCAGATAAGAGGTCATTGAATGCTTTATTTTTTCCAAATATTATTGGAAGAATTAAAAGCAGCAAGGTAAATCAGGTTAGTTATGTACCTGATGAATTGCCTACTAAGTTTCTGGAAAAGCTCCATAAGACATATGGAGTATTTATTTCCAAAGAGACAGAGGTCCCCTGATCAGTGACTATTAATAGTGCCATTTTTATTCAGCCATCCCCAGAAATAAGAAGAAAGTTTAAGTAACATCTCAAACAGAGAAGTTCAGCTCTGCATCCCTTGGGTTACATACTTAGGTGAAAACTTAGAGAAAAGAAGTAGGCACTATCCCATAAATCAGCTTTCAGCCATCATGCAAATTCCCACTTCCACATCAAAGAAACAAATGTGGGGATTCCTGGGAGTGGGTAGATCCCACTAGATATTGATGCTGGTATTTGCTGAGATGTCTGTGCCCTTTATACCACCAGCAGGGTTATACAGCCTTAGCAGTTGACTGAGACTGAGCATAGGGCCTTCACAGACTTTAAAAAGACCTCAGGGTTTTCCCTGGTCCTGTCCCTAGTCATTACAGACTTTACTAAGCCATTCCATGTGATGTGGATGAGGCCAGAGGCATTGTCTGGGGGCTCTTCCTGCTAACTTTTGGAAAGACCAGTATCATATCTATCCAAGAGACTTGATCCAGTTGTAGCAAGATAGCTGGCATGTATAAGGGCTATAGCTTCCACAGTCCTACCAGTAAAAAATAAAGAGAGAGAAAGAAGAACATGCTTACAAATCAACTTTCAGGCACAAACTCTTCCAGACAGTTCCACATTTTCTTGAGGCCCTCTTGAGGGGCATACTCTAGAAATGAATATGTAACATTTGGGTGACCCATTACCAAGCCTTGCTTCTGGATTAACTCTGCATTCAGTTCCACAGGACATTGGCCCTCGATCCTGCAAGACTCTTGCCAGGTGATAACCTTACCCTTGTACAACTGTCCTGATCCAGTCTATCAGACTTGATCTGAATGACATCTTGGTAGTGATACCAGACGAGGTACTGTTCACAGATGGGAGCAGTTTCTTCCAGGATGGAATCAGGTCAGAAGGGACAGTGGTGATGACCCAAGATAAGAATATCTGGAAACAATCTTTAAGCATGAAAATCTGAGCTCAAGGAGCTGAGTTTCTAGATTTGCCTCAGGTACTTTACTGGAGGAAAGACAAGGCTGTTACCATGTATACTGATAGTCAATATGCCTTTGCCAAAGCTGATGGTAATGTAGCTATATTCATGGAAAAAGAATTACTAACCTCAGCGGGAAAAAAATGAAAAATAGGGAGGAAAATTTTATGTCTTTTGGAAGCAATCTGGTAACTCAAAAGGGTGGTCATTAGTCATTGAAAAGGACATCAGAAAAGAGATTTCCCAGAATGCAGAAGCATCAGACTGGCAAACGTGTTCATCTAGTAAGTAGGGCCTCTCAAAGTCTTGGAAAGTAGCCCTGCCATAGCCTTGTTTACCAATTCTTGGAATACATGCCAGGGTGAGGATGGCTTTGCAAAAAAAGAGAAATAGCCAAATAAGATATAAAAGTAATACATCAAGGAGATAAGAATTGATCTATTCTTATTTCCGTGTACAAAGCTCAAGTCCAAGTGGTCCTTGACCTCAGCATAAAACCAGATACACTGAATCTAGTAGAAGAGAAAGTGGGGAAGAGCCATGAACACATCAGCATAGGGGACAATTTCCTGAACAGAACACCAATGGTTCATGGTCTAAGATCAACAATCGACAATTGGGACCTCATAAAATTGAAAAGTTTCTGTAAGGCAAAGGACACTGTTAATAGGTAAAAACTGCAACCCACAGTTTAGGAAAAGTTCTTTACCCATCCTATATCCAATAGAGGGCTAACATCCAAAATATGCAAAGGACTCAAGAAGTTAGACTACAGAGAACCAAATGACCCAGTTGTTTTTTTTTAAAAAAAATGTGTAGCAAGTTAAACAAAGAATTATCAGCTGAGGAATCTCGAATAGCTGAGAAGCACTTAAAAGAATGTTCAACATCCTTAGTCATCAGGGAAATGCAAATTGAAATGATCCTGAGATTTCTCCTCACACCAGTCAGAATTGCTAAATTCAAAAACTTAGGTGACAGCAGATGGCGGTGAGGATGTGGAGAAAGAGGAATACTCCTCGACTGCTAGAAAGGATGACAAGCTAGTAAAACCTCTTGGGAAATCAATTTGGCAGTTCCTCAGAAAACTGGAAATAGATCTACCTGAATATCAGCTATACCACTACTTGGCATTTTTCTAAAAGATACTCCAACATATAACAAGGACACATGTTCCAATATGTTTGTAGCAGTCTTATTTATAATAACCAGAAGCTGGAAAGAACCCAGATGTCCTCGACAGAAATATGAATACAGAAAATGTGGTACATTTACACAATGGAAAACTACTCAGCTATTAAAACAATGACTTCATGAAATTTGCAGGCTAATGGATGGAACTAAAAAATGTCATCCTGAGTGAGCTAACCCAGGGACAAAAGAATACAAATGATATTTACTCACTGATAAGTGGATATTAGCCTAAAAGCTCAGAATACCCAAGATACAACTGATAAAACTTATGGAGCTTAACAAGAAGGAAGCTTAACAAAGTGTAGATGCTTCAATCCTACATAGAAGGGTGAACAAAATAATCACAGGAGGTAGAGGAAGTGACCTTGGAGGGAGAAAGGAGGAGGAGGAGGATGGAAAAGTGGGCAGGATCAAGTATTGGAAGGAGCAGGAGAGAGGTACAGAGAATAAGGAAATCGAATAGAAATATGTAGCAGTGGAGATGGGGAACTGAGTGTAGCCACTAGAAAGTCACAGACACCAGGGAAGTGAGAGGCTCCCAGGACTCTTTGTGGATGACATTAGCCAAAATATGAAACAAAGGGGAGAAAGAACCTGTAGAGACCATTTCCAGTAGATAGGCACGGTCCCCAGTTGAGAGATAGGGCCACCCACCCATCTCAAAATTGTTAACTCAGAAATATTCCTATGGAAAGGAAAGACAGGGACAAAAATTGGAACAGAGCCTGAAGAAAAGGCCATCAAGAGACTGTCTCACCTAGGGATCCATCCCATTTGCAGACATCAAACCCAGAAACTATTGTTGATGCCAAGAAGTGCTTGTTGACAGGAGCCTGGTATGGCTGTTCCCTGAGAGGTTCTACAAGCACCTGACCAATACAGAGCATAAATTCACAGTCAACCATTAGACTGAGCCTGGGGACCCCAATGGAAGAGTTAGGGGAAGGATTAAAGGAGTTGAAGGGGATTACAACCCCATAGGAAGAACAATATCAACTAACTGGACCACCCAGAGCTCCAAGAGACTAAACCAACAATCAAAGAGTACACATAGAGGGATCCATAGCTCGATATACATATGTAGCAGAGGATGGCCTTATTTGACATCAATGGGAGGGGAGGCCCTTGGTCCTGTAGAGGCTTGATGCCCCAAATAGGCAGGAGTGGGTAATTGTGTAGAGGGGCACCCTCATAGAGGTTAAGGAGAGGTGGGAGAGGAAGGATGAGATGGGACTTTTGTTGAGGGATAACCAGAAAAAAGAATATTATTTGAAATGTAAACAAATAAAATGATTAATACAAAGTTATAAAAAGAAGGCAGATGCTGCCTGACAGCAGACCCATCCTTCCTGTGAATCTGGAAAAGTGACTGGTTATGGATTTTCATGAAGCTACCCACCTAGGGTCCATAAAAACTGCTGAACTCCTTAGACAGGTATTATGTCCAAATATGGAAAGATTGATTAAAGACACGACTTTTAGATATGCTACTTATGTTTAGATAAACTCTAAATAGGGAAACAATCCCAAAAGGGATATATGCTTGTGGAAATACACCCAGGGAACATTGGGAGTTGGACTTAGCTGAATCAAATCCACTTTTTTATATGAGTATTTTCTACTATTTGTAAATACCTCAGGATAGGTGGAAGAGTACCAAACAGAGTATCTGTAGCATTAGATATTAAGATACACTTCAGGCAATAAGTTCTTGGGTTAGACTGCCCATAGTTTGGGAGTCCAAAAGGTCTTGCCTCATGGTCATAATTTCTCAAATTCTGAGAAAGATATTAAATATTAACTAGAAATTCTATTGTTCATATAGGCCTTAAAATTTAGGTCATATAGAAAGAATGAGTGGAATTCTTAAAGAGATTCTTACCAAATTGGTCCTGAAAACTGGGAAAAATTCAGCCAAACTTCTCCCCTTTGTCCTGCTCAGAGTCCAATATACTCCTTCCTGAGAAGAGCTTAATTCTTTTGAAATTATGTTTGGAAGACTTCCTCCCATCCTCCTCAAACTCTGAGATATTCCCACAAAACAAATGTATAATCCCTTTTGTATCTGCAGGTTTTGCAGAAAGCTCAACAGGCCACTGAATAGATTAGCTGTTCTGAAGGAAATCCTGACATTTTCCACTTCTGAACCAACCCACATATTTCAGCCAGTAGACCTGATTTGAAAAGTGAGGCTCCCTGTTCAGACACTGGAACCTATCTGGAAGTGATCCTATCTTGGTGTCTTCACCACCTCAACTACTGCCAAAGTAGATTGTGCCACCCCTTGAAAACAGAACAGTAGTGATTACGACAGAATGTCACTTGTATCTCAGACAATGTAAAATATTAAGTATAGCCAGAGTTTACTTGTCCAGGATATACAATTCTCATCAGTCCTAAACCTGGGCATGGGAATTTAGAAAAACTGATGACAGGAAACTCTATCTTTTGATCGAATCTCTGCCCTCTTATGTCCCTTCAAGGGATGAAAAAAATATTAGTCTAAGGAAGGAACAGAAATCAGTAAATTAAGTTGTAAAGAAGACTGGCTAGTAAAAACAACCTTCAGGAATTAGAATGTTATGCATGCCCTACTAAAGGTGAGTTGTCCTGTCAAGAACAAGGTTCCTGGATTATGTTCTCAAATTACTTGGCTTGCTTGTATGAATGGTTTCCCTAAATTTGCTCCTCTGACTAACTGCAAAGTCACACCCCAATTCTGTTATTCCGCAGGCATATGTTCATAGTGAAGAAGAGGGGAGAATGCATATTGGTCTTGACTTAATACCAATAAGGGTTAAACAGACCCAATCTGGTCATTATCATAGTAAAGTCATGAATACTGGCATAACTGAAATAGGCACTTCAGCCTTGATTGCTGGGAATAAACACTTTAAGAATCTCAAATAGACATAGACCTAAGCCATTTGAAAATTCTGTTTCCAGGCTAGAGAGTCAAGCTGATCCCTTGTAAAAGTAGAGTTACAAAACTGAAGGAGGCTGGATCCTCTTTTTATGAAACAGGGAGGACTTTGCATGCCCTTAGGAGAAGCTTGAGGTTTCCATGCCAACCAATTAGTGGTATTAGGGCAAAACTTACTGTGATCAGGTAAAACTTCAAATAAAGAGAACAAAGAAGATATAGATCATATAGTTGGTATCAGTCTCCTTTTCACTTGGTTCCCATAATTGAACACCTTGCTATCAGCATTAGTTGTTGTTAGGTCCAGTATGGCTGCATAAGGGGAAATGTGACACAGTTCCTGCCCCTGGTGCATTGCCAGGTCATGGATTCCTGTATGTGCTGATGACTGCTATTGCCCTGAAGCTTATCTGCTATCTCTTCTATTTGTTTTACTTTCAATTTCTCCTCCACTACTCAGAGCTAATAACTCCATAGTAAATGAAACAGATGTAGTTCTCAGATTGGAGAACCACATGGAGGTGATCATGAGAGTGTGTGATGAATAACAGGTCTTTTGTTTGGCCCATAGAGCCATGGGAAAGGATCTAGACAATTTAACTAAAGAGGCCATAAACACTTAGAAGGCCCTCAGTAGAAACTGCTCACTATGTAACTTGGTATTAAACTTGGAATTATGTACCCACCAGTTCAACGACTGTGAATTAATTGGCCAGGGTGAGCTTGGGAACATCAAGGACAAAGAGATAAAATGGTCTCAAGAAGAAAAGACCTGGATAAGAAAAAGAGAGATCTATTTAATAAAAACAAGCAAGTGATAGGTAGGTATATCTTATACGAAGAAGGTTTGTATATGATCTAGAAATAAATAGTATTAGGAGTGTATGTTTTAATGGAAAAAGATGGTAAAGTAATGAATTAATGTTTATAGAGTGGTTGGTAATCTTGTACACAAAACCTTGGAATTACTAGAATAAGGAAACAAGTAGTAGAGAATTAAAAGATGATGTACAAGCATATGAAAAGTTAGTACTTCATTCTTCTAGTGACTTTAAGGATTGGAGCTACCAGTGCCTAAAAGGATATTGGAGAGAACTAGATTTTCATTGCACAAAACTTAAAATTTTGTAAGAAATTATTTTAACCTCATTAGTCTGTCACTTTTCTGTTCTCTATGAAAATATTTGCTGTAATGAGTGCTATCTATTGTACCATGAAGTGCAATAAGAAAATGTAGTTTTGCTTTGTGTTTAGTTTTTGTTTCAGAGAAATGGGGATTAGGGGTAATGATCCAAGAATTTTACAATTTATATAACTGTGGATTTTTTTAATTTTCTATATTTTATTTATTTACATTCCCAGTGATTTCCCCTTTCCTGGTTCCTCCCTCCCCGAAAGTCCCATAAGCCCTCTTCCCTACCCCTGCTCCCCATTCAATCCCCTCTCGCTTCTCTCTCCTGGTATTCCCCTACATCCAGTCTTTCCAGGACCAGGGGTCTCTCCTTCCATCTTTTTGGAAATCTATTGATATGTGAATTCTGTCTTGGGTATTCCAAGTTTCTGGGTTAATATCTCCCTATCAGTGACTGCATACCATGTTTGTTCTTTTGTGATTGGGTTACCTCACTAAAGATGATATTTTACAGTTCTGACCATTTGCCTAAGAATTTCGTGAATTCATTGTTTTTAATTGCAGAGTAGTATTCTATTGTATATATACCACATCTTCTGTATCCATTCCTTTGTTGAGGGACATCTGGTTTATTTCCAGCTTCTGGCTATTATAAATAAGGCTGCTATGAACATAGTGGAGCATGTGTCCTTATTGCATGCAGGGAAAGTCTTTGGGTATATGCCCAGGAGTGGTATGACAGGAACCTCTGGAAGTGTCATGTCCAGTTTTCTGAGGAACCGCCAGACTGTTTTCCAGATTGGTTGTACCAGCTTGCAATCCCACTGGCAGTGGAGGAGTGTTCATCTTTCTCCACGTCCTAGCCAAAAACTGCTGTGTCCTGTGTTTTACATTTTAGCCATTCTGACTGGTGTGAGGTGGAATTTCAGGGTTGTTTTGATTTGCATTTCCCTAACGACTAAGGATGTTGAACATTTCTTTAGGTGCTTCTCAGCCATTAGATATTCTTCAGGTGAGAACTCTTTGTTTAGCAATGTACCCCATATTTTAATAGGGTTATTTGTCTCTCTGGAGTCTTACTTCTTGAGTTATTTGTGTATATTGGATATTAGCCCACTGTCGGATGTAAGGTTGGTAAATCTTTTCCCAATTTATTGGCTGCCGCTTTGTCCTTTTGACAGTGTCCTTTGCCTTACAGAAACTTTGCAATTTTATGAAGTCCCATTCATCAATTCTTGATCTTAGAGCATAAGCTATTGGTTTTCTGTTCAGGAAATTTTCCCCTGTGCCCATATGTTCAAAGCTCTTCCCTAGTTTCTTTTCTATTAATTTCAGTGGGTCTGGTTTTATGTGGAGGTCCTTGAATCACTTGGAATTCAGCTTAGTACAAGGAGATAAGAATGAATCAATTTGCATTCTTCTGCATGCTGACCTCCAGTTGAACCAGCACCATATGTTGAAAAGGCAATCTTTTTTCCACTAAATGGTTTTAGCTCCTTTTTCAAAGATCAAGTGACCATAGGAGTGTGGATTCATTTCTGGGTCTTCAATTCTGTACTTATGTGACCCAAAGAACTCCACCAGAGAACTCCTACGGTTGATAAACAACTTCAGCAAAGTGGCTGAGTTAAAAATCAACTCAAACAAATCAGTAGCCTTCCTATACTCAAAGGATAATCAGGCTGAGAAAGAAATAAGTGAAATGATACCCTCCACAGTAGCCACAAACAATATAAAGTATCTTGGTGTGACTCTAACCAAACAAGTGAAAGATCTGTATGACAAAAACTTCAAGTTTCTGAAGAAAGAAATTGAAGAAGACCTCTGAAAATGGAAAAATCTTCCACGCTCATGGATTGGCAGGATGAATGTAGTAAAAATGACTATCTTGCCAAAAGCAATATACAGATTCAATGCAATCCCAAACAAAATTCCAACTCAAATCTTCATAGAGTTAGAAAGAGCAATTCAAAAATTCACCTGGAATAACAGAAAGCCCAGGATAGCTAAAACTATTCTCAACAGTAAAAGAACTTCTGGGGGAATCAGTATTCTGGACTTCAAGCTGTACTACAGAGTAATAGTGTTAAAAAACTGCATGGTATTGGTACAGTGACAAGCATTTATATCAACTATGGATTTTTTAAGAAAATGATTACAGATTGTCAAAAATCTGATGAAAGTAACTTTGGTAAACAAAAGACTGGGTTCAGTCTCTCTAGCCAGATTGAACAATGAGAACATATAAACTGGTAGCTTCTCTGACTCTGAGTTGTCATGGAACCTGTGTCACTCCCACTCACCCCTTTCTCAGACCCCTCCTCATGCTAAAGCTGGACCTTGGTATGTTGTCCTAATTGTTTTAAAGATTTATTTATTATATGTAAGTAAAATGTAGCTGTCTTCAGACACTCCAGAAGAGGGCTTCAGATCACATTACAGATCATTGTGAGCCACCATGTGGTTGCTGGGATTTGAACTCAGGACCTTTGGAAGTGCAGTCAGTGCTCTTAACCACTGATCCGTCTCTCCAGCTCCCAGTTGTCCTAATTTTTATTGAATTTTTCATTTTGGTCAGGCTAATGATGAGTCCTCGACTGCATGCCCCACTGCATCAAACAGAGAATAAACACATTTAAGCAAGCTACTGTCTTTGAGATTAAACATGCATCCTTAGAACAGGATAAGTCAACAATTTAACTCATACCCATAGAACAAGCAGAAAATGTGGTGGTGTGGAGATAATGCAGAGGATCCTCCATCCTGCATTTTTCCTCAGACCATTTTAGGTTTAACTAGAATTTGATCTCCTGGATAGAGAATAACCTGGAAAATTACACAGCTCTATTCTGAGGATCCACTGTCAAGATGCATCTGCTTAGCCAGGAGGTGGTGGTGCACGCCTTTAATCCCAGCACTTGAGACGCAGAGGCAGGAGGATTTCTGAGTTTGAGGCCAGCCTGGTCTATACAGTGAGTTCCAGGACAGCCAGGACTACACAGAGAAACCCTGTCTCAAAAAACCAAAAAAAAAAAAAAAAAAAAAGATGTATCTGCTATCTTAACATCTGTTAAACTGACTTCTTATGTAAATCTCTCTCTCTCTCTCTCTCTCTCTCTCTCTCTCTCTCTCTCTCTCTCTCTCTCTCTCTCTCTCTCTCTCTCTCTCTCTCTCTCTCTCTCGGCTGCAGAGACAGATACCAAGAACTGGTTTGGCCTTTAAAAGCCTCTCATCCTGAATGCTCAGGGGAAAACTTGGGTCCTGAATACCTAAATGCAGTCCCACCCAACTTGAATAAAAGACAGTGAATAAAATTTCAATTAACTATAAACTATCTTAGTGGTCATCTTTGATGGGCTATCATAACATATGAATGGCCACTCCTTGAAGCCAGAAGTAATACTGCCAGGTGGCAGTATTGCATCTCCAAAGGCAATCAGTTTCTACTTACCATAATGGGAAAAAAACAGGGAAAATGATATCTACAATGGCCCAACCTATATGGGATTTGGGTGCTGGATACTCAATCTTTGTTTCTCCAGGAAGAAAAATGGATAAGTACTAAGTTTTTGTTTGATTTGTATTAGCAGAAATCACTGGAACAAATGTAGAAAAGACCACTAGACTGTAGCAATATGAAATCTCATCCTGTCAGCAGGTTAACAGATTTGAAACCAGTTTGCAAACACAGATCATTTTGAATGAATAGGGAAATGTTCATGAAGACATCCCTGAAGAACGACCTTGTTGAAATACCAAAATAGATTTACTGCTAGCACTTTTGTCACCCTTCTCTAAAGGAGGTGCTTTTTGACTATTTTAACTCTACTTTTGAGTAAAAGAAAATAATCAGACTTTCCAGAACATAACAGACACTAGTTATAAATTGGCATTGATTCCAGGCAACCACCAAAAGCATTGTAGCTCTTCTGTTAAAGTAGGTGCTTACTGAAGTCAGATGACCAATGAGGTTTTGGCTAAAGTCTGATTCACAGTAGGTCCAGTTGGTACCCAAATTAACCCTGTGGTTATTTACTTAGTTGTTGAATGTATAGCTAGAATAGATCTACTTTGAAGTTTGGAGAATACCCATGTTGGTTTCTTGACCTGTAGAGTGGCATATATTATGTTTAGAAAGGGCAAAATGGAAGCCAATATTTTTCTCTACCTAGAAAATAGTGCATGGAAAACTGCACCAAATATTTGTAGAAGTTACAGAAAGTAGTTGCACCATCAAGGTGTTTAAAGATTCAAAAGTGGTGGTTCCCAAGCTATCTAAATTTTGCTCTCTTATTTGGCCTGTGCAGAAGACAGAATCATAGACTATGACAGTTGGTTATCACATGGAATGAGTATGTTCAGAAAAATTATGAAAACAACATAGGGAGAAGAAGCATCTGGATAGATTTCTCCAAATTGACAAAGTGTGTAAAAATACTACTGTCTCCTGTAAATACTCATCAAAAGGTGACAACAGAGCAGGACTTGATTAACCAAGTGTATAGGATAGTGGATAGTCAGTCTCTTTCTCATGCCATCCTTGACATTGCCCAATATGCCCATGAATAAAGTGACATTAAGATTATGCTTGAGCTTAAGAGTGGACCTGTGTATTGGAGGCTTTCTATAGAGATCTCTGACCCAGCAAGTTGCGAGGGTTCAGGTGAAGGAGAGAGAACTTGGGTAGGGAGGGAAAATTGCCTCTTCTGCCTCCACTGCTGCAGCTGCCTCCACCTCTGTCTCCACTGCTGCTGCTTCAGTTGCTCCAAGAAGCTGCACTGGTCACTCTGCACTTAGTTGGGCAGGGCTGAGCCAACAGGAGGCTGACTAGCCAGCGAGGTGTGTGAGGGGAGCGTTTGGTGGCATTGTTTGTTTGTTTGTTTGTTTGTTTGTTTTGGAGGGAGCAGATCTCTTCCCCAAGCAGCAGTGTTCCAGCTTTTATAACAGAAACTCTCAGATGATGGAATAATTTTCACACACTTTTATTCTTTCTGTATATGACTCTTATATACAGTTTTGGCATGGGTCAGGTCTGAGGGTATATACTTCCTATTGGCTTGGTCTGAGAGCTTTGAGATACCTTATCTACATGTGGGAGGCCTTGAGGTACTGCTCCTATGTGACGAATGACCACAAACCTCTCTACAGGGGACTGTGGGGGGGGGCTGTAGTCACATGACATGAGCCTGGTTCCCAGGAACAGACAAAACGCCTACTGTTCCTGCAGGGAAACTGAGGTTTCTAGCCTTAGCTCACCTGGGAACCAGGATACTTTTCACAGCCCACCGCCCACACTCAACAACACAGACTTCCACTCATGAAGACTGACCTGGCTATAGATGTATAGAAATTGCTGAATGCCATGTATATATGTACACACACACACACACACACACACACACACACACACATATATATATATATATATGCCAACATTGGCAACAATCCTGAACTGCAACAAAACACCATTTCTTAAGGTGATCAGTCAATGACCTAGTGGTTGTTGGATGAATTAATAATTAAGAAATCCTGGCATGGGGTCGCTACCTACCTCAATGGTTTATGTTCTCAAATGAAAGACACACATACACACCCTTTGCATTTTTATATGCTCTATACAGCACAAGAGTTGGGTGATTGCCTAGCCTCCATGCTTCTATAATCTAACTCATGCCAGCAATTCTGAGTTACTACTTACAAATTTCTATGTCCCAACTTGGCTGCCCTTACCTCCAATTAGTAAGCCATCTGGTCACATTTTCTTGGCCTAGAGCTCAGGGCACTCTCTTTTTTTCTCTACCACATCACAGCATCTGTGTCTGTCCTCTGTCCACACACTGCTAAAGCATGGCAAATATTTTCCCCTCCCAGTCCCCAGCCCGGAAAATCCTAAAATCCCAACTTGTCTGTCCTCCCTAGCTATAGGACATCTTTATTTACCAATAAGAAGCAACTGGAGGCAGGTTCCCAGAAGCTACATGCAGACCCTCTTTTGTAAACAGTTTTGGAGGGGGGTACATAATTAACAACCATAATACAAGCAGTTACATTTCCCGCTTTTGTCCTATTAAAAAGGTTCTTTTCTCTCACATGTACATTGAACATAATTATATCAATTATGCTAATTGTAAGGTATGACACAACATCCAATCTATCATATTTGGCAATTTAAATAAAGTATACTATCTTCGATCCTAACTTAAATTGTTTACAATTCTGTACCTGAAATACATTTGATCTTAACTTACATTACCATCTGAAACCATCTTTTTAAATCTAGATCATCTTCTTTAATGTTAAACAACCTAAGTTTAATGATGAGACTATAACTAGTCTTCAACACCATCAGAGATATGAGAAGGAATTAAATATTACCTGAATATGTAGGAAGCAAAATAGATAGCTTCCAACACTTGTACAATTTTGAGAGACAGCTGACTGCCTGAAAAATCCCTGATGTTTCTTCAAACATTGGAGTATCTGTCTTCAGCCTTCTGGTCCAGAACCATCTGACAGAATCTGTCAGATACAGGAATATCAAAGCACTGGCTTACCCTGTCTTGACAGAGCTTAGCAATTGACTATCCTGCATCTGTTTGTACTTTTTTGGACATCAATTTGTCTGCATATGAAGTTAAAGCAATTCTTGCCCAGTGGCTAGCTTGCCACAATTGGAGCAAATCCATATGGAGGTAATAATGCTCAGTATCTTCTTTGAAGTGGAATAGGGGTACTGTCAGGAGTAGACAAGTCTCCTATTAAAAGATCTATTAATAACTAAATGATTTTAAATGCCATATGTGGATCTCTGATGTTTTTGAAGATCATATATATGAATCTATATGATATATACATAAGAAAAAAAGAACAGAGAAGAGCAAAGAAAGGATAGGAATCCCCAAGTCTAAGTTCTCAATTTAGTTTCCTCCCTGTGCAAAAATGACCATTTTCAAATTATCTCTAAAAATGACAAACTATCTCTAATTTAAAAAATAATCATAAGCAACCACCAAAACCCAAGAACTCAGCAAAATGAACCTCTACAACTTCTTTCTGCTGAATTGAGCCAAAGAAATATTTTTAAAGGAATGGGGAGGCATAAAAAAGTTAGAAAAATTAGTTGGATTTAAGAAATCTGGCTTTAGCGTTTGTTTTCTAGTCTCTGCATGTTTATAGAGCATCAGGTGAGGCAGAGTCAGGCAGGGAGAGGAAGCTGGTAGAGAAGGTCATCTCAGCATTACTGAGGATGAGTCTTCTTCATTCAGCAATATATGAATCTCATAACCAAATTTTTAGTCCTTTAAAGATATTTGTATGGATTATGCAATGTGCACAGATCAGTTAAGGATGAATTTTTGTTCCTTATTTAGGCAAGTAAAGACAACCGTCTTTTTTATGAGTTATTTTGATCAGTAACCAAATTGTAATAAATCTTCATTCATGCCATGTGAAGGACAGCATGAAATTTTAAGGATTCCATAACCAACTAAATCTACTGGCTAATTTTAGCTAACATTTTGGCTATAGACACTTTCATGTCTAAGCCAGTTTCAGAGCTGTTTCCCTGTCAAGGGATCAGTAATTCATGTTACCTGTCCTGTTTGGTCTTTTTGATTTTTTCTTTCCTGTTTGTGGCCAAGACTTTCATGGAGTCTCCCCTATCATATCTGACCCATATTTAAAAAGTCCAAAGATTTTTCACCTTTCCTGTTAACACTAGTTAGTATGTCTCCCAAAATAACTTGTCCTTGGTAGAGCAACCTGAAATCAATTATTTCAATTTAGCAACCTCTTTTTTCTTAGGGTCTGCTAAATACTCCCAGAGGATTATTAATATCATTAATGACACTAAATTTATAACCAGCTTCATTTTGATAATTAAAACAACTCAATATTTAAAATAATCTCAAACAATTATTACTATCTGTTGAGATAGGGTTCTTTCTATCTCTGTGCATTTGTTTCCTTTATTTGAAATCAGAGCCCTGAATTTCTTTATTCTTTCACGTATATGTAAAAGAACTTAAACAATTACTATTATTTCACCCTTCTAGCCTTAAAACAATTCAATCTCCTTTTATTCCTCCCCTTTAAGGAGATTAGTATCTGTGGATATATAATTATATCCCCTTTCTCTTTATATGTCCTGGATTAACATCCTTTCCTATGTATTTAACTTTAACTAGATTCCCTTCTATTTTCTATAGGAGCCTATTCCCAGGCTTATCATTATATCATCATACCAAAGCAGTTTTCCTTTATTTCTTCCTTCTAATGAGATTAGTATCTATGGATATGTAATTATATCTCCTTTCTCTTTATGTAACTTGGATTAACATCCTTTTCTATGCATTTAACTTCAATTAAATTCCCTTTTATTTTCTGTATGAGCTTATTTTCAGGATGATTTTTGGATGAATGCCATGCTATACTATCCCAGAATTCCAGTGTTCCAAGAATCCAGTTGCTTGTGAAGCTTTGACTTCCTAAATCTCCATCAACACCTCTATTTATATTTTATTCAGGCCTGCTCTCTGGGGATTGCCTTCTCCCAGCAGAAGCTCTCAGCACCCATTGCTTAATCTCTCCACAGAAGCCCAGAACCTGACTTCCTACCCCCCAACACACACCTTCCATTTCCCTACCCATCCATGTCTCTGGTCAGCCTGTGTGTGTCCTAGCTGTGAATCTCAGAATCATGTGTGCCAAACTATCAGGAGCTTCTATCCTAGTTCTGAACCTGCATGGCTTGGGGAAGAACCATGTGACTTAGCTCAGCTTGGCTGAAAAGCCAACTCTCCCCACCTACTAATCTTAAAGGAAAGGCATTCTAGAATCTCCAATTAATTTTTAAAAGTGTGTTCTTACCCCCAGTTGGGATGCTATCTGTTGAATCATATTGCTGAATTATAGATATCTGCAACAGTGAACAACAACCCTGAGTTGCAAAATGACTCTGTTTCTTGAGCCGGTGACCTAGTGGTCAGCTAATTGCATTGAACAACTTCTTTCTATGAAAAGATAATTCATTGCCCTTACTGGAATAGATAACTATTCTGCTTAAAGATTTGCCTATCCTGAACAAAATTCATAAATCAAAACTACCATCGATTGTCTTAAAGTCTTATACACTATTATGGCACTCCACAAAGTATTGCTTCTAATCAAAAAACTCATTTCATAGGCATAGAGGTGCAACATGCTTACAGAATCCACCAATATTCACAGGTACTCCACCACTTTGAAATAGTCGGAAAGATATAATGGTGGAGTGGGTTTTTGAAGACAGAGTTATGATGCCAATTACATAGACTTTACTGGAAGGCCAAGGCAGGATTCTTCAAAGGACAGTATATGCATTGAATGGACATAAAATATATAGTACTGTTTCTCGTATAATCATGATTTACTGGTCCAGGAATCCAACTGTGGAAATGGGGGTGATTCTTCTCACTATGATTATAAGTGACCTAGGAAAAACATTGCTTCTTGTTCCAATAATTTTTTTTGCTTTATTCATCTAGACATTTGATTTTAGCAAATGAGTGTTCCTGCCTGGAGACACAATAATCATTCTATTGAACTGGAAGGTCAGGCTTCATCCTGGCCAGTTTGGGTATCCAGTACCCTTACATCAACAGGCTACTAAAGGAATAATAGTGTTATGAAGGGTGATTGATGCATACTGTCAAGTATCAGATTGCTTTCTTGCAATGGAGGTAAGAAGACTAGATCTGGAGTGCAGGAGATTTTTTGGCACATGTATTGGTATTATTAGTTCTTGGAATTGAGGACAATGGAAAACTACAAAAACCTGATGCAAGCAGATTAAAACAGATCCCAGACCCTTCAGAATTGAAGGTATGGGCCATTTATTCAGAGAATGAGCCAAATAATGCTGTGATCCTCGACCAGATTGGGGAAATAAAGAACTGGTAGTAGAAGATAGTTATAAATACCAGTATGGCCATATGATTAGTTTCAGAACTGAGGACTGCAGTGGTCATGACTGATATCTATTCTATTTTGTTAAGAACATGTTTGTGTTTATAAACACATACATTGAGATAATAGCTATGTTTTCTTTCCGTATTTGTCATGTAAGATGATAATTATTGAGATACAAGTGGTTATTTTAGTTAAGTATGAGATACTAAATGATTAAGAATTTCTCCTTGGATATTTATATCTACTATAAAATAAATAATGCATTTATGATAGTATAAGGAAGAGTTATGCCATATAAGGTGGAACTATGACCTGTTATTGATTTCATATGGACTTGAATATGATATCAAGTGATTCAATTATGTGTTGTGCTGACCTAGTGAATTCTGACAGCTCATCTTGGAATTCAACTGCACTAAATCTAGAATCAACTAAAATGCAAGCTACTGGGAACTGCTGTGAGAGATGTTTTTTTCTTGATCAGATTATTAGAAGAAGGAAAAATGTACCTTAAATCTGATTAACAGATTCTGCTAATGGACAAAAAAATGAAAAAAAAATAGAACATAGGACAAAAAAGTTTTGCTTTGCTTTTTGCCTGCTTGCCTTAAATCTCTTTGGGAAAGTTATTCTATCTAGTTGCTCTGGCATTACTTCACCAATATTATAACCAAGTTATTCACAATTGCCACATAGACTGACAACTAGAAACTCTCTAGGAATCCTTCAGAACTCAAGTACCAGACTAAAACTGCTGAGACATATATTATCCTGGGTCATAGACTAAACAGCTGCTTGATTTGTGGCCTGTCCATTGTAAGATATTGTTTGTTGTACTACCTGGACCACACCATGTAATGTCTCATTTGCTAGTTTTTGTTCCTAGAGCCTGAGTCATTGCTGTTCTGTTCAGAAAGTTGTCTGCTGTACCAACGAGCTTAAGGCTACTGCTCACTTTCTGTTCTATTAGATTTAGTCTATCCAGATATATATATTGAGGTGTTTGTTCTATTTGGACTTGAATTTTGTAAAGGTGAGAGATATGGTTCTATTTGCATTTTTCTATATGTAAATATCCAGTTAAACCAGCATCATTTGCTGAAGATTCTCTTTTTTTCCATTTTATTGTTTTGCCTTTTTTTGTCAAAAATCAAGTGTTCATTGGAGTTTTGGAATATTTTGGGGTCTTTGATTTGATTTCCTTGATCAACTTCTCTGTTCTTTAACAAATACATTTTTCTTACTATTTCTCTATAGTACAGTTTGAGGTCAGGGATTGTAATACCTATAAAAGTTCTTTCATTGTTTAGAATCCTGAGTTTTTTGTTTGACTGTATGAAGTTAAGAATTGCTCTTTCAATGTCTATAAAGATTTGTGTTGGAATTTTGATTGGAATTGCTTTGAATCTGTAAATTGCTTTCGGTAAGATGACCAGTTTCACTATATTAATCCGACTTATCCATGAGCATGGGAGATATTCCCATATTCTGATATCTTCCTCGATTTCTTTCTTCAAGGACTTGAATTTCTTGTCATATAGGTCTTTAACTTGCTTTGGTATAGTTACACCAAGATATTTTATATTGTTCATGACTACTGTGTAGGGTCTTGTTTCCCAAATTTATATGACAGCCCATTTATCATTTGTATAAAGGAAGGATACTGATTTTTTGGTTAATTTCATATCTAGCCACTTTGACTAAGTTGTAAGAGTTCTCTGGTAGAATTTTTGGGTTCCTTATATATACTATCATACCATCCACACATAGCAATATTTTGACCCAAAAGATATTTACAGAATATTTCACCTAAACACAAAAGAATATACCTTCTTCTTAGCACCTCATAGTTCATTCTGAAAATTGACCATATAGTTGCTCACAAAGAAAGCCTTAACAGATATAAGAAAACTGAAATAACTCCCTCTGTCTTATCAAACCACCATAAGGTAAGGCTGGACTTCAACAACAGAAAGTCCAAAAAGATGTTCATTTGAAATCTGAACAGCTCTGTACGCAGTGCTCTCTAGGTCAGGAAAGAAATTAAAACCCTTCTTGTTAATGAACCTCTCTGAGTCTGTGGATTTTAGCATGATTATCCTTTCTGTTACAGCTAATATACAATTATAAAAGAGTGAATACTATGTTTTTTACTCTGGGTATGGGTTACCTAACTCAGGATAATTTTTTTTCAGTTCCATTCATTTGCCTTCAAAAATCATGATGTCATTTTTTTAACAAGTGAATAATATTCTGTGGTATAAATATACCACATATTCTTTATCCATTCTTTTGTATCAAGACATTTAGGTTGTTTCCAAGTTCTGGTTATTATAAGTAAAACATAGTAGATAAAGTGACCTTGTGATAGTATGGAGCAACATTTGGGATATGCACAAATGATATAGATGCAACTTGAGATAGATCAATTTCCAATTTTCTGAGCAGCCAACATATTAACTTTCAATGTGGTTGTACAAATTTACATTCCTTCCAACCATGGACAAGTGTTCTCCTTATTCTACATCCTTCCTCTATTGAGTATTCTGTTTAGATAAGTAGCCTATTTTTAATTATATGATTTAATTAGTTGATGCCTAGTTTTTTATTTCTTTATATATTCTGAATATTAGCCATCTATCAGATGTGAAATTGTTGAAAAAATATTTCCCAATCTGTGAGCTGCTATTTTTTCCTATTGATAGTATACTTTGCATTACAAAAGATTTGCAGTAGTGGGGGTAACATTTATTGTTTATTGATATTAGTGCTGGTGCTACTGGAAGTTGTCTCCTGTGCCAATGCATTTAAGACTATCCCTCATCTTATCTTCTATCAAGTTTAGAGTATCTGGTTTTATATTGAGCTTCTTGATCCACTTGAACTTGAGTTTTGTGCATGGTGATAGATATGGATCTATTTGCATTCTTCTATGTACTGACATAAAGCTAGATGAGCAGAATTTGTCAAAGATTGCAGGGTGGTGGGCCATGAGAGGGAGCCTGGTAAGATCAGGCTAAGACTAGAAGCCCCAGAGACCATGAAGGGATGGTAGGAACTTTACCCGCTCAGTACCAGGCCCCTGTCATGCAACCATAGCCTCCATAGAGAGATTTATGGCTGTAAGAGTATACATAAGGCTGATAAGGGTATCCATAGAGAGATGTAAGGCTGTCACATAAGGACAACACCCTAAGTCACATGTAGATGAGGCATCCCTAATCTCTCAGACCAAACCAATTGAAAGTACCTACTCTCAGACTTCAACCCACCCCTAAAACTCTATATAAAGATCCTACCCAGAAGGAATAAAAGTGTGTGAGAGAATTGTCATCTGAGAGCTTCTGTCATAAGAGCTGTAACACCATTGCCAGGGAAGGAAATTGCTCACCCAAAATGCCTCCAGAAGCTTCCTTGTACCCCCTTCTGCTAGCTCAGCCTTCTGCTAGCTCAGCCAGCCCTGCTCAGCAAAGCAAAGTCAGTACAACATCTTGGAGCAACAGCAGTGATCACAGTGGCAGAAGTGGAGGCAGGGGCAGCCATGGAGGCTGGCAGTGGAGTCAATTCATCCTCCATGCTCGTGCCCTTCCCTTTCACTTGAACCATTCCATCTGGCTTGGTCAGAGATCTCTGTGGAAAACGTCCAGTACACAGGCCCACAAAAGATGCTTCTTTTGTCCATTGTATATTTCTGGATACTTTATCAAAAATCAGTTGTCTATACATGTGTAGGTTTATGGCTGGATAGTTGGTTCAATTTCAATTGATCATCATTTTTGTTTTTATGCCAATATCATGTGGTTTTTTTATTACTACTACTTTGTAGTACAGCTTAAATCAGGGTTGGTGATCACTTCGGAAGTTATATTATTGTATAGGATTGTTTTAGCTATTCTAGATTTTTGCTTGTCCATATGAAGCTGACTATTGTTCTTTCAAGGGATGTAAAGAATTGTGTGGGAAGTTTGATGGGGAATGTATTTGCATTGAATCTGCAGACGGCTTTTAGTAGCATGAGTATCTTTTCTGTTAATCCTGCTGACCCATGAGCATGGACGATCTTTCTGTCTTCTGAAATCTTCCTCAATTTCTTTCTTTATAGATTTGAATTGTGTCATACAAGCCTTTCACTTGCTTGGTTAGAGTTACCTCAAGATATTTTAAATTATTTGTGGTTACTGAGAAGGGTATCATTTTCCTGATTTCTTTTTTAGCCCATTTGTCATCTCAAATGCCAGGAAAGCAAGAGACTCCAAGGACCCAATCAGGATGACATTAGCTAAAATACATAACAAAGGAGAGAGAGAACCTGTAGAGAGAAGACCCAGAGGTTAGACATGGCCCCTAGTGGTGGGATGGGGCCACTCACCCATTTAAAAAATATTAACCCAGAATTGCTCATGTTTAAAGGAAATGCAGGGACAAAGAGTGGAGCAGAGTCTGAAGGAAAAGTCATCCATAGACTGCCCCAGCTAGGTATCCAACACATCTGCAGACACCAAATCCAGACTCTGTAGCTGATGCCAAGAAGTGCATGCTGTCAAGAACCTGGTATAGCCATATCTGAGAGGTTCCTCCAGATCCTGTCCAATACTGAAGCATATGCTGGCAGCAAACCATTAGAGCGAGCATAGGAGTTAGGGAATGGACTAAAGGAGCTGAAGGGGTTTGCAACCCATAGGAAGAACAACAATATCGACCATCCAGACTCCCCAGAGCTCCCAGGGAATATATTGCCAACCAAAAAATGTACATAGAGGGACCCATGGCTCCAGCTGCATATGTAGCAGAAGATTGCCTTGTCTTGTATTAATGGGAGGGGAGGCTCTTGGTCCTGTTGAGGTTTGAAGCCCCAATATGTGGGAATTCTAGGGTGGTGAGGCAGGACTGGGTGCATGGGAAAACTCACTCATAGAAGAAGGAGGTAGAGGGAATAGGATAGGGTGTTTGGGGAAGGGAAACTGGGAAGAGGGATAACATTTGAAATGTAAATAAATGAAATAATCAATAGAAATATTAAAAATGAAAAAAATAAAATGGCTAATGATACTTTTAAAGTTAATCTTGTATCCATCCACATAGCTGAAGACAAATCCATAACCAGAATAAGTATCTACTCCAGTAAGAACAAAACATTGTCCTTTCCACAGGGAAAGTTGTCCAATGTAGTCAATCTGCCATCAGGTTGCTGGCTGGTCACCTGGAGGAATGGTGTCATATCTGGGGTTCAGTGTTTATCTCTGCTCTTGGCAGATCTGGCATTCAGCAGCAGCTGTAGTTAGGTCAGACTTGGTAAGTAGAAGTTCGTGTTGTTGCGCTCAAGCATAACCTCCATCTCGGCCACCATGGCCACTTTGTTCATGTGCCCATTGAGCAATGACAGGGATGGATGGGGAAAGAGGCTGACTTTCCACAGAATGAGTAATCTTATCGACTTGATTATTGAACTCCTCCTCAGCAAAAGACACCTTTTGGTGAGCATTTACATGGGACATAAATATCTTCACATCATTTGCCAATTTGGAGAGATCTATCCACATACTTCTTTCCCAGATGTCTTTCTCACCAATTTTCCAATTGTGATCTTTCCAAGTTCCTGACCATCCAGCCAATCCATTGGCTACAATACATAAGAGAGTGAATAATCATATATCTGGCCATTTCTACTTCCAAACAAGCTGTAATACCATGTGTAATGCCAGAAGTTCTGCCCACTGTGAAGATTTTCCTTCACCAGTATCTTTCAGGGTTGTCCTGGAAAGAGGTTGTAACGCTGCACCTGTCTAATTCTGGGTGGTGCCTGCATAATGTGAAGAGCCATCAGTAAACCAGGTCCTAGTCTTCTCTTCTTCAGTCAGTTGATTATAGGGAAAAACATCCCATGAAGCTATAGGTGCATGCTTATCAGCAGATGACATTGTATCAGGAGTAAGACAGGTGCAATAACTTATCTTTCACCTTAAAAGGAATATCCCCCACACCACTGGACTCCTAAGAGTTTCGCTGATATAGATGATCCTTGAATTTTGGTTGGATTTATTTCCCATCCTCTGATAAACATATGTGTTACCAAAGAGTCCAAAGTGGTTGCTATTTCCTGCTCACTTGGTCCAATCAGAATAATGTCATCAGTATAGTGAACCAATGTGATATTTTGTGGAAGAGGCAAATGATCAAGGTATGTTTTAACTAAGTTATGGTACAGGGCAGGTGAGTTAATATATCCTTGAGGCAAAACTGTAAAGATAAACTGCTGACCTTGCCAACTGAAAGCAAATTGTTTCTGATGATCCTTCTGGACAGGTATTGAGAATAAGGCATTTACTAGATCAATAGCTGCATACCAGGTACCAGAAGATGTGTTAATTTGCTCAAGTACTGAAAGTACATCTATTACATCAGATGCAATTGGAGTTACTACCTGATATAGTTTTTGACAGTCAACTGTCATTCTCCATGATCTATCTGCCTTCTGCACTTGCCAGAGAGGAGAATTAAAGAGAGATGTGGTGGCAACCACCACCTCTGCATCTTTCACGTCCTTGATAGTAGCAGTAATTTCTGAAATTCCTAAAAGAATATGATATTGTTCTTGATTCATGATTTTCTTTGTCAGAGGCAACTCTAAAGGCTTCCGTTTAGCCTTTCCAACCATAATATGCCTCACTCTGCAGGTCAGGGAACCAACTGAGAATTCTGCTAATTTCTGAGTATATCTATCCCAATTATACATTCTGGAACTGGGGAAATGAACACATAAAATTCTGGTTATTTCCTTTCCCCAGTGTACAGTTACCCTTGTAAAAGGCTATCAGTCCCTCTGGGGAAGAGTCGGAGAAAGGCTAACAGCAAAACTTTTAGGTGTCTTATCAAGATACTTCCTCAGTGGAACCTGGCTACCCCTTCATTCGAGGGGTCTGCAAACTGGCTCAAGTCTGGAAATTGACTCACTGGTCGAGATTGCCTTTTGCTAAAATACAATGAGGACTTTCTTTCATTTGAGAATTTTTCTGCTTATAGAGATCAAACAGATAGACAGTAGACTTCCTATCTATTATATGCCTGGAAACACCATGACTGATTAGTCAGTACCAAAGGTCCAAAAGAGTCATGCTATTATAAATTTCACCTCTCCTGTGCTGACCTTCACAGGGTAGCTGGACTGTTGCCAATCCTGGATTGTAGTTGATTCCAGATATAGTAAAGTTGACAACCAAAAATAGTCACTAAAAATATTAGTGACCAATGATTGTTATTTCTTGTTATTTTGTTGTTGTTAGTGGTGGTGGTGGTTGTGTGGTGTGTGTGTGTGTGTGTGTGTGTGTGTGTGTGTGTGTGTGTGTGTATGTGTATGTTTCCCTACTTTTGGTTTTGCTGATATGAGATTATTTTTGTCTATGCTTTTGTGGATGTAGTTAACTAATGTAGAATTTTCCTTCTTGCATATTCTGAAGCACTGGATTTATGATATTGTTTCAATTTAACTTTGTCATGAAAT
This sequence comes from Tokudaia tokunoshimensis, assembly GCA_036184795.1. NCBI lineage: Eukaryota > Metazoa > Chordata > Mammalia > Rodentia > Muridae > Tokudaia > Tokudaia tokunoshimensis. The sequence continues at coordinate 19,456,533 of BTHU01000008.1, forward strand.
ATCTTGTTTTTTCCTTCTATAATTGTTGAAAGTTTCACTGGATATAGTATTTTGGGCTGGCATTTGTGATCTCTTAGACACTGTAAGACATCTGTCTAGGCACTTCTTGGTCTTAGTGTCTCCTTTGAGAAGTCAGGTGTAATTCCAAAGAGTCTACTTTCTTATGTTACTTAGCCTTCTTACTTTGAAGCTTCTAATACTCTTTGTTTGCTCTATATATTTAGTTCTTTGACTATTATGTGTTAGGAACTTTCTTTTCTGATCCAATTTATTTGGTACTCTTTAAGCTTTTTGTGTCTTTACAGAGATGTGCTTTTTGATGTTAGGGAATTTTTCTTCTATGATTTCTGATTTTTTTTGAGCTTGGAATCTTCTATTCCTATTATTCTTTTTCATAGTATCCTAGATTTTATGGATGTTTTGGGGTAAGGAATATTTTAGATTTAATATTTTCTTTGTCCAATGGATCAATTTCTTCTATAATATCTTCAATGCCTAAGATTCATTGTTTGATCTTTTGTATTATTTTCATGTCTACAGATCATGGTCACTTACCTAGATTTTCCATTTCCAGAATTCCCCCAATTTGTACGTTATTGCTTTTTATATCCAAGTTCAGGTCTTGAAAAGTTTTCTTCACCTAGTTTGTTTGTTTGTTTGTTTTTCTTGGATTTTTGACATTTTTAAGGGATTTATAGATTTCTTATCATTTGTATTTGTCTCTATTTCTGCAAGGTATTCTTTTATCATTTTCTCCTTAAGGGCTTTTATCATCTTCATAAGGTTGATTTTAAGGTGATTTTCTTGTGCTTCAACTATTTTGGACTATTCAAATCTTGCTGTAGTGATAAAATATTGCATTGGTATTTGTTGATTTTGTTCTCACACTGGTATTTAGGTGTCTGGGTTTGGGTTAATTATAGGTCTAGGTACTGATTCTGAGTTTGTCTTTGTTAGATGAATAATTTTTAAATTTTTATTGGGTATATTCTTTATTTACATTTCAAATGATTTTCCTCTTACTGGTTCCCCCCTCCCCAAAAGTCCAATACGCCCTCTTCCCTTGCCCTGCTACCCACCCAATCCACTCCTGCTTCCCCTTCCTGGTATTCCCCTACACTGCAACATTGAGCCCTTCTAGAACCAGGTGCCTCTCCTTCCTTCCCCTTTTTAACCTTTGATATGTGAATTGTTCCTTGGGTATACCAAGCTTCTGAGCTAATACCCACTTATCAGTGAGGGTATATCATGTATGATTTTTTGTGAACAGGTCATATCACTCAGGATGACATTCTCCAGTTCCACCCACTTGCCTAAGAATTTCATGAATTCATTGTTTTTAATAGCTGAGTAGTACTCCATAGTGTAAATATACCACATTTTCTGTATCCATGCCTCTGTTGAGGGACATATGGGTTCTTTCCAGCTTCTGACTATTATAAATAGGGCTGCTGTGAACATAGTGGAGCATGTGTCCTTATTGCGTGTGGGAGAGTGTTCTGGGTATATGCCCAGTAGTGGTATAGCTGGGTCCTCTGGTAGTATTATGCCAAGTTTTCTGAGGAACCACAAAATTGATTTCCCGAGTGGTTTTACCAGCTTGCAATCCCACCAGCAGTGAAGGAGTGCTCCTCTTTCTACACATCCTTGCCAGCACCAGCTGTCTTCTGAGTTTTTGATCTTAGCCATTCTGACTGTTGTGAGGTGGAATCTCAGTGTTGTTTTGATTTGCATTTCTCTGATGACTATGGAGGTTGAACATTTCTTTAGGTGTTTCTCAGCCATTCGATAATCCTCAGGTGAAAATTCTTTGTTTAGCCTATAACCCATTTTAATAGGGTTATTTGGCTCTCTGGAATCTACCTTCTTGAGTTCTGTGTATATCTTGAATATTAGCCCTCTGTCGGTTGTAGGGTTGGTAAAGATCATTTCCCAATTAATTGGTTGCCGTTTTGTCCTTTAGACAGTGTCCTTTGCCTTACAGAAATTTTGTAATTTTATGAGGTCCCATTTGTCAATTCTTGATCTTAGAGCATAAGTTATTGGTGTTCTGTTCAGGAAATGTTCCCCTGTGCCCATGTGCTCAAGGCACTTCCCCAGTTTCTTTTCTATTAGTTTCAGTGTTTCCGGTTTTATGTGGAGATCCTTGATCCACTTGAACTTTAACTTAGTACAAGGAGATAAGAATGGATCAATTTGCATTCTTCTGCATGCTGACCTCCAGTTGAACCAGAACCATCTATTGAAAAGGTTATCTTTTTTTCCACTGGGTGGTTATAGCTCCTTTATTAAAGATCAAGTGACCATAGGTGTGTGGGTTCATTTCTGGGTCTTCAATTTTGTTCCATTGATCTACCTGCCTGTCACTGTACCAATACCATGCAGTTTTTAACACTATTCCTCTGTAATACTGCTTAAGGTCAGGGATACTGATTCTCCCAGAAGTTCTTTTACTGTTGAGAATAGTTTTAGCTATCCTGGGTTTTTTGTTATTCCAGATGAATTTGCTCTTTCTAACTCTATGAAGAATGGAGTTGGGATTTTGATGGGGATTGCATTGAATCTGTATATTGTTTTTGGCAGGATAGCCATTTTTACTATATTCATCCTCCCAATCCATGAGCATGGAAGTTCTTTCCATCTTCTGAGGTCTTCTTTGATTTCTTTCTTCAGAGTCTTGAAGTTCTTGTCATACAGAACTTTCACTTGTTTGGTTGGAATCACACCAAGATACTTTATACTGTTTGTAGCTATTGTGAAGGGTGTCATTTCCCTAATTTCTTTCTCAGCCTGTTTATCCTTTGAGTATAGGAAGACTACTGATTTGCTTGACTTAAGTTTATATCCGGCCACTTTGCTGAAGTTGTTTATCAGCTGTAGGAATTCTCTGGTGGAGTTTTTTGGGTCTCTTAAGTATACTATCATATCATCTGCAAATAGTGATAGTTTGACTTCTTCCTTTCCAATTTGTACCCCTTTGACCTCCTTTTGTTGTCTAATTGCTCTAGTTAGGACTTCAAGTACTATGTTGAATAAATATGGAGAGAGAGGACAGCCTTGTCTAGTCCCTGATTTTAGTGGGATTGCTCCAAGTTTCTTTCCATTTAGTTTGATGTTGGCTACTGGTTTGCTGTATATTGCTTTTACTATGTTTAGGAATGGGCCTTTCCATTGTGTAGATATACCACATCTTCTGAATACATTCCTCCGTTGAGGGACATCTGGGTTCTTTCCAGCTTCTGGCTATTATAAATAAGGCTGCTATGAACATAGCGGAGCATGTGTCCTTATTGCATGCAGGTAAAGCCTCTGTGTATATGCCCAGGAGTGGTATAGTCGGATCCTCCGGGAGTGTCATGCCCAGTTTTCTGAGGAACCACCAGACTGCTTTCCAGAGTGGTTGTACCAGCTTGCAATTCCACCAGCAATTACTCTGCAATTAAAAACAATGAATTCACGAAATTCCTAGGCAAATGGTCAGAACTTGAAAATATCATCCTTAGTGAGGTAACCCAATCACAAAAGAACACACATGGTATGCAGTCACTGATAAGGGGATATTAACCCAGAATCTCGGACCTAGACACAATTCGCATATCAACAGATTTCTAAGAAGTTGGAAGGTGAGACCCCTGGTCCTGGAAAGACTGGATGTAGGGGAACGCCAGGACAGAGAAACGAGAGGGGGTTGAATGGAGAAAAGAGGGAGGGAAGGGGGCTTATGGGACTTTCCAAGACCTTTAACATGAAAGGATGCTGAATTTTGTCAAATGCCTTTTCAGCATCTAATGAAATCACCATCTGGTTTTTGGTTTTTTTTGTTTTTTTTTTTTTTTTTGAGTTGTTTTATGTAGTGGATTACTTTGATGGATTTCCTTATATTGAACCATCCTTGCATTCCTGGGATGAAACCTACTTGATCATGATGTATGATTGTTTTGATGTGTTCCTGAATTCTGTTGGCAAAAATTTTATTGACTATTTTTGCATCAATATTCATAAGGGAAATTGGTCTGAAGTTCTCTTTCTTTGTTGGATCTTTGTGTAGTTTTGGTATCAGCAAAATTGTGGCTTCATAGAACAATTTGGATAGTGTTTCTTTTGTTACTATTTTGTGGAATAGTTTGAAGAGTACTGATATTAAGTCTTCTTTGAGGTCTGAGAGAATTCTGCATTAAAACCATCTGGTTCTATGTTTTTTTTTTTTTTTTTTTTTGGTTGGAAGACTTTCAATGACCACTTCTATTTCTTTAGAGGATATGGGACCATTTAGATGGTCTATCTGATCCTGATTAAACTTTGATAGTTGGTATTTGTCTAGGAAATTGTCCATTTCCTCCAGATTTTCCAGTTGTGTTGAGTATAGACTTTTGTAGTAGGATCTGATGATATTTTGAATTTCCTCAGTTTCTGTTGTCATTTCTCCCTTTTCATTTCTGATTTTGTTAATTTGGATACTGTCTCTGTGCCCTCTGGTTAGTCTGGCTAAAGGTTTATCTATCTTGTTGATTTTCTCAAAGAACCAACTCCTGGTTTTGTTGATTCTTTGAATAGTTCTTTTTGTTTCTACTTGGTTAATTTCAGCCCTGAGTTTGATGATTTCCTGCCATCTACTCCTCTTGGATGTACTAGATTCTTTGTCTTCTAAAGTTTTCAGGTGTGCTGTAAAGCTGCTAGTGTATGCTCTCTCCAGTTTCTTTTTGGCAGCACTCAGAACTATGAATTTTCCTCTTAGCACTGCTTTCAATGTGTCCCATGAATTTGAATATGTTTTGCCTTCATTTTCATTAAACTCTAAAAAGGTTTTGATTTCTTTCCTTATTTCTTCCTTGACCAAGGTATCATTGAGTAGAGCATTGTTCAGCTTCCATGTGTATGTGGGCTTCTTGTTGTTTTTGTTGCTGTTGAAGACCACCCTTACTCCATAGTGATCTGATAAGAGGCATGGAATTAGTTCGATTTTTTTGTATCTGTTGAGGTCTGTTTTGTGACCAATTATATGGTCAATTTTGGAGAAGGTAACAGGAGGTGCTTAGAAGAAGGTATATTCCTTTGATTTAGGATGAAATGTTCTATAGATATCTATTAAAGCCATTTGGTCCAAAACTTCTGTTAGTTTTACCATGTCTCTGTTTAGTTTATGTTTCCCTGATTTGTCCTTTAAGGAGATTGGGGTGTTGAAGTCACCCACAATTATTGTGTGGGGTGCGATGTGTGCTTTGAGGTTTAGTAAGGTTTCTTTTATGAATGATGGTGCCCTTGTATTTGGAGCATAGTTGTTCAGAATTGAGAGTTCTTCCTGGTAGATTTTTTCTTTGATGTGTATAAAGTGTCCTTCAATGTCTTTTTTGATGACTTTTGGTTGAAAGTCAATTTTATCAGATATTATAAACAAGCTGGCTACTCCAGCTTGTTTCCTGGGACCATTTGCTTGGAAAACTGTTTTCCAGCCCTTTACTCTGAGGTAGTGTTTGTCTTTACACTGAGATGCGTTTCTGTAAGCAGCAAAATGTTGGGTCTTGTTTATGTATCCAGTCTATTATTCTGCGTCTTTTTATTGGGGAATTGAGCCCATTGATGTTAAGATATATTAGGGAAAAGTGATTGCTACTTCCAGTTATTTTTGATATAATTTGTACCTTTGTGTGGTTTTCTTTTTTGGGGGTTGTTGGAATAGGATTAATTTCTTGCTTTTTCTAGTATATAGTTTCTCTCACTTTGTTGGTGTTTTCCATTCATTATCCTTTGAAAGGCTGGATTTGTGCAAAGATACTGTGTAAATTTGTTTTTGTCATGAAATACCTTGTTTTCTCCATCTATGGTAATTGAGAGATTTGCTGGATGTAGCAGTCTGGGTAGGCATTTATGTTCTCTTAGGGTCTGTATGACATCTGCCCAGGCTCTTCTGGCTTTCATAGTCTCTGGAGAGAAGTCCTTTGTAATTCTGATAGGTTTACCTTTATAGGTTACTTGACCTTTTTCCCTTACTGCTTTTAATATTCTTTCTTTGTTTAGTACATTTGTTGTTTTAATTATTATGTGATGGGAGGAATTTCTTTTCTGGTCAAATCTATTTGGAGTTCTGTAGGCTTCCTGTATTTTCATGGGCATCTCTTTCTTTAGCTTAGGGAAGTTTTCTTCTATAATTTTCTTGAAGACATTTATTGACCTCTTAAGTTGAAAATCTTCACTCTCTTCTATACATATAATCTTTAGGTTTGGTCTTCTCATTTTGTCCTGAATTTTCTGGATGTTTTGGGTAAGGATTTTTTTGCGTTTTTCATTTTCTTTGACTGTTGTATCAATGCTTTCTATGGTATCTTCTGTGTCTGAGATTCTCTCTTCTATCTCTTGTATTCTGTTGTTGATGCTTGGATCCATGACTCCTGACTTCTTTCCTAGGTTTTCTATGTCCAGAGTTGTTTCCCTTTGTGATTTCTTTATTGTTTCTACCTCCATCTTTAGATCCTGGATGACTTTGTTCAATTCCTTCACCTGTTTTGTTGTGTTTTCCCTTAGTTCTTCCGTGGCTTCTCCCTGTTTACTTGTGCTCTCCTTTATTTCTTTAAGGGAGTTATTTATATACTTTTTTAAGCCCTCCATCAGCATCATGAGCAGTGCTTTTAAATCCAGTTCTTGCTTTTCTGGTGTGTTGGGGTATCCAGGACTTGCTGTTGTTGGAGAACTTGGTTCCGATGGAGCCATGTTGCCTTGGTTTTTATTGGTGGTGTTCTTTCATTTACCTTTTGCCATCTGTTATCTCTGGTGTTAGCTGGTGTTGCTGTCTTTGACTGTGGTTTCTCTGTGCTCCTGGGAGACCTGTTCTCTCTGTGTACACTGATATGTAAGTACTTCTGCAAGATCCACTCTCTTATAGTTGTATTAAGTATGTACCTCTGTGGCCCAGATCAACTCTGGGTGCAGGTGGTAATCAGAAGAATCCTGTACCAGTCTGTTCCTAGGCTTTTGTGTCCTCAGGGTTTCAGCCTGATTTCTCTTAGCAGCAGGGGTAGTCTTATTATACCACTGTGCCTCTCTGCATTCCTGAGTGATTAGTTACCTCCTTGTATCCCTTGGATATGGTACCCAGTGACAGAAGTCTGCTACTCTGCTCTGCAATGCAGGTCTCTCCTGTGCTACCTGACTCCTCCCCGCAGCTGGGTATATGGCTCGCTTCCTGTGCCACTTGGAGATGGTGTGCTCGAGTCCCTGTCTGGTCTATCACCCGAGCAAAGATGGCAGAGTCTGAGGTGCTCCCTCCAGGTGCTGATCACTCTGCAAGGCAAATGTCCCACAGCAGAGCTAGCACACAGTTCAGCATAGAGCTGACCAGCTCTTGGGTGCAGGAAGCATCTTGACTGGCTGTGTCCCAAGCAATGTTATACTAGTGATATCTCTGAACCTGGAGTCCCTGTCTGCTCTGTCGCCAGAACAAAGATGGCATAGGCTGCTGTACTCCCTCCAGGCACGGGTCACTCTGCAGGGCAGATCTGGATGAATATTTTTATTCCTTGGTTTCTGCTTCCTTTGGTCTTCTAATTTTTATGGCTTGGATGTCTGGTATATGGAATAATCTCTGATGGAGTATGTAATTTCTGTCCAAGTCAGAGCTATACTTCTGGGGGCTAGGTCTACCTTTGCTGCAGTAGAGGTAAAAGAATAATTTGTGGTGGAATAAACTGATAAGGAGGAGAGTGGGGATTGTGTTTTCTTTATTGCTTCTCTTTCCATTTTCAGGTCTTGAATAGTTTCCTTCATGCATATTGTATGTTGATTGGTTGGTTGGTTGGTTGGTTGGTTGGTTTTTCTTGGATTTTTTACACTGAATGAGTAAAGGAGGCACACTCTTGGACTGCCTATCTGTGTTTCTGGAAGCTGATGTGGTATCTGGTCCAGCAGGAAGTATCTGGCTCACTTCACCTATTTGTCTTTCTGGCTTATTTGGCTTATAAGTTTTCTTCATTGCTGTGGCCTATACAAGTTCTTTTGACTTGGATGCTCTGCATCTCTTTTTCTGGCTGGCATGGCCTTCTCTAAGGCAGCAGAAGTCTGCCTGAATTGGGGACCAGGGTACAACATCTGGAGGGAAATCCAGTGGAACAGGATAAGGTACAAAGGAGTAGGTCTTTGGAAACCAAATCTAAAGAGTGTGACAGTTTCTGTACCAGGTGGGGCCCTCACCTGTTCTTCTCACTGATGTGGTCTACTGCTGGGCAGCAGGACTCTCTTCAAGTTGGGGCCAGTGGGACAGCAGTGGGAGAGGACTCTTGTAGGGTTGGATGGGGAGTGGGGCTATGGAATGGGTCTTTGGGCACAGAATCCAAAATCAAGGAAGTCAAGGAGTTCCAGGGGAAGGTGAGTTATTCACCCATTCCTTGAGCTGACATGGTTTCCTCCTGGACAGTGAAAGTTCCATCAAGTATTAGTTGGGCACACAGAAGCAAGAAAATATGACTGTGATGTATTTAAGTACTTCTTAAGCTCCTTCAAATTTCTTCAAAATTTTGTGTGTAAATAATGATTATTTTTTCTGATATCAGTCAGTGATATAATGTGAAAATTAATTACATGCCTCTCTGGCTTTTGGTATTGTAATTTTGTTTATTTGAGTGAACAAATGTATATACAGAATGGTATTTTAACAGTAAGCATATTATTTTAAGTATATACATATCAAGGGTCAATATAGCATTTATAAATACTTGTTATAAGTACAAGAATATAGTCAATCACAACTATATGACTTTACATTTTGGTATAAAGTCAGCATTAATGTGATTTTGAAGATGGCATATGCCATCCAAGGATCCAAGGATATATAAGCTAAATAGATAAGGTTCTGCTTCAAGAACACACAAAAAACTACCAAGAAATTCCCTGAAAGAAATTTTAAAAATTTTATAATATATAAACTCATGGTTAGAATACATCTGTTGTTAGATACACAGAAAATGGAGAACCATTCATCTTAAAATTAAATAACAACTACACATAAACCATCTATTTATTTCTGTCCATATCTGTCTGGCTTAAAAAATGACTATTTATGCTCATATTTGGGTTATTGATTATGTTTCATTTTTAATCTTTCCTATTTTGAAGGCCTGGTTTTCTTAACATCCTTTAAAAATTTTGGTGACTTCCTATAATTTTTGTTTGTCTTGTCCTTGTTTTTTCTTCAATGTATGTATAGAAGCACAAACTCACAATCAATCATGTTTCAGAATTCCACCTCCTTGGAATCTCTCAAAATTTAGAACTATAGCCCATAGGTACAGTATCCTAGACAAATAACTATATAAAGTAGTTTATAATTTAGCATAAATAAAACTTGATTCAGTGGTTATATATTGCTATAGGGAGGCTCAATAGAAAATCTCTTCCATTATTATCATGAAATCATGTAATTTTGCAGACAGATTCAACAAAAATTGACATAATTTTAGCTGTGAAGATGGTGAGTTTATAAATGACAGCCTGAATATCTTTGCCTATGGCTTGAGAGGAATAATTGTCAAAAAGGTCCTTAGTAGACTCTTCTAGCACAGTGTCACCTCAAAACATGAAACATCCTTTTCAGTATACTTTGGATAAAAATGGAGCATAAGTGCAGGCTAATGAGTCCTACTTTTAACACATTAGATTTACAACTTGAATTTTTAATAGCAATATGAAAATTACTTTGTTAATATTACTTTCTGTGTGGAAAAACAAAAAGACTTAGATGTGCCATGCATGAGAATAAACTTTATATCATCAAAATGTATGCAAATGTTTATAATAATAAACACTTTCTGATATATTTTCTCTGTATATAAGTGCCACTTGATAGGAAATAACTGTTCTACATAGATTGGCCTAGAATTAGGAAATCTTTTTCTTTGTAGCTTAAATTGCTGAAGCAGATATTTATGCCAAGTTCCTGACAATTAATAAAATGAAAGTCATTAGAATTTTAATGTATATGGAACCACAAAAACTTTATACACAATAGTTTAACCTATGTATAGAGAGTCCACAGTCATACTGTGGATATTCACTTTCACCTGTTCTTCTACAATTAATAATAATTCTGTAGGGACTAGTATAATCTGGTCCCATTTGTATAATTATGAGATCCTCCAAGAGCATAGAATGGTCAGTAATCAGCCTGTAGAAGCTTCTGACTCTATTTATATCTATCCCAGGGACAGAGAGTAGTCTTCATCTAACAGTAGGCATAGTGTGTTTGAATCTGCATTGTTTCTTTGTGACTCAGAAGGAAAGTAGCTAGACAGAATAAGTGCTGAGAGATGGTAGGTATGAAAAGAATTATTACAAGTCTTCAAACCTGACAACTTTGGTAGTTAATAAGAAATAATACTGATAGAATCTATTTTATTATGATATCTATGTCACCTCAATTGAGGTATCAGACATCTTACTCAATTTGGTTTTCACCAACTCTTGCTCTATGATACATGGTATATCAAAATTAGTAACCTATAAATGCTATCCAAATTTAAAATTGTGTATTCATACTTTATTAGAGTGAAAATTAATCTTGCATATTTTCTGATATTTAGAATATATTCTATAAACATTACTTATTTGTTACTACCAGTAATTATCTACATAAATATTCAAACATACCTATATAAATATTCAAACACACAGTAATATGTGCATCTAAACTAACACATTTTGAAGACCTAAAATATGACTTCTGAAAATTGAATTAATGGTATCAGTATTCTGGATAGGTGGATGTGTAAAACTTCCATATAAATATATTTGTTAATGAGACTGAGTACTGCTTGTCATTTCCCTAAAATATTTTTAAAACATAACCAGACAAAGTAGATATTAATGATGTGTGTCTTGTACATGAGGAAACTGACATTATTTGTAAGTACTTCATTTTTTAAAGATCACAAATTCTATTAATATTTAAGTATAATTCAATCTTTTTTCATAATCAAACTGTCTCTGAATACTGTTCAGTTACTTTTATTAACTGCTTCTAGAATATCAACATGTTCAGGAGGAGATTGATGATATCCATGTAGAGACTGATGGCAGCTAACATGTACTCTTTGATAGAGTCTTGACATCAGTGAGTGTGTTTCATAGATGATGAATCCACAGCTGAGTAGGGTGCCTACAGAGGCCAAGACCAGCTCCATCGTCTCACTATAAAAAAACACCTTTAAGAATCCTGCCAAACACAAAATCCACAAACCAGCAAAAATTTGCTGCCTCCTCCAAATTTGGTGAAATCTCCAGTAGTCAGTTTAAGTGCTTGCAGAACCAGATATACATCATAGTAGGTAACAACAGCTGCCACGGTCATGGCTTCCAACAGTGTGAATGCAAAGAGCAGATAGAGGTTCAGAGGATGCATGTGTCTGTGCAGAGTCAACACTAAGTTCAAGCCCAGAGATCCCAGAGGAAATACGACAATTAAGGCAGAACTTTCATGGACAAATGTCCACAAAGCCTGGAAATATAGGAACATGGCAGAGGTCACTGTAGTTGGGAGGACGTTCAGAGAGAGGATGCTGTAGACTTTTCTGAGATAGGTCATGTGGATTTCCATGCTAATCAACACCACACAGCTGCCATAGTTGAAGTCATCCTCCATGGAGGAACAGGACTAGCACAGGTCCCTGTCAGCCAAGTCAATAGAAGGACCCGCATCTGCCAAGCCGGAAGAGGGAACCTACATTGCTTGCAAGTACTTTATATTACTTTTTATCCTTTTATCTTTTGCACATGTCCTTTCATGGGGGTTAAATTAGTTCTTGTACTTTATGTTGTTTACTTTTCCCAATTCATACACTACAACCTGACAAAATAATCAGCTCTGTTTTCTATAATGCAGATGGAGAGGAAGGCAAGCAATCCTCTACACATCAGTTAGGGTGTGCATGAAATATGTTAGTTATAAATAAGAAGGTTTGAACTTGGGGTTAGTGATTTCCCTTTTTCTAAGGATTTTAAAAATCATTCACAGATCATAGAGTCAGAAGAATATGACAATGCTTACACAAAACATGGAATTGAGTTTTTAAAAACAAGTGGTATGTTGTCTGTTTTGACACAAATAAACCTATATAAGATTTTTAATATCCAAAGGTACTTCATATAAATTACATTTTTTTATTAACCAGGAACAGTGAATGTCAATGCCACATTTGTTGTAACTGTTATAGTTATCTTCAGCTATTAAACCCCTTTTATGAAAAATTGAAAATTATCAAAGCCAGAGCTACATATTAAATAATTTAGAAATCATCCTTCTAAGAAGTATTAAGAATAATGCTTAATTCCTGGGGGTAATTGGCACACTACAATATTTAAAAGTGTAAATTATGAACTTTATTTGTGAAAAAGAATCACTTTCTACATAGCTATACTGTTTCAAACTGTGTCTGTCATTCTGACAAATAGATATCAATTGAAAATTTTGTTTCTTTCACACAATATTGGATTTGATAATTGTTTTAAGTGCAGCATGAATTTTGATACTTTTTTTTTGCTTATCTCCCTTTCCAAAGTATTCTCTTCCATTTCTAAAATAATAGGCCTTCTAGATTTTTCTCTGCCTCAATCTCCTAGCCATGGGTTTTGCAAGCATATACTGATATATGGCTCTATTGAATAATTTAGTGTTCATATAGTGCTTTCAACTCTTGATGTATATATATATATATATATATATATATATATATATATATATATACTATATATATATATATGTGTGTGTGTGTGTGTTTCAAGTTATTATTATTACCACTGCATTATGCAATAATTATGAATCCTTGTTGCTGTGGATTCTTAGGTTTTATATCTTTTTTAGCTAGCCTTTTTGAATCCCTGCTTCACAATTTGGTTGCCTTACAACTTAAATGTTTCAAAGATGTGGTGATTGCTAATTTCTTCTGTCACCCTTCTCAACTTCTAAATTTAGGCTGTGACAATACATTTAATTATAACATACCAATTTATGTTATTGGTGTCATGCTTGGTGTTTTTCCCTTATTGTATCATTTTGTATATATAATGTCTTCTAACCAGACTCATATGCATGTAGAGAAATTATTTGTGCACCTAAGGAAGTGAACAACACACAAAACAGTAATGAAATACTTCAAAGATTATCTTTGTAGAAACCACAAATACTGCTGTATTTATATGGAAAATCTTAAATGAGAGTATTTGCATTCAAATTATTTAAAATTCACAGTAATTCTATTTATAGTTATATAAATATTATTAATATTAATATTATATAAATATATTTATATTATAATTCTATTTATATTTACTTACTTATTTTGCAGTTATTTCTTTTCTTCCTAAAAGAGTAATTATGGAAATAAAAATGAGAAACATAACACATGTTTCACAATTTTATCTTCTGAGAGTATCTGATGATCCAGAACTGCAGCCCATTCTCTGTGGGTTGTTCATATCCATGTACCTGATATCAGTCCTTGGGAACCTGCTCATCATCCTGACAGTCATCTCATTCTCCCACCTCCACACTCCTATGTACTTCTTCCTCTCCATTCTGTCCATGGCTGACATCGGCTTCATTTCTACAACAGTTCCAAACATGGTTGCAGAGCTTCAAATCCACAGTTCAGACATATCCTATGTGAACTGCCTGATTCAGATGTCTCTTTTTATCATTTTTGCATGTATGGATAGTATGCTTCTGGCTGTGATGGCATATGACAGGTTTGTAGCCATCTGTCACCCACTGCATTATGCAATAATTATGAATCCTTGTCGCTGTGGATTCTTAGTTTTTATGTCTTTTTTAGCTAGCCTTTTTGAATCCCTGCTTCACAATTTGGTTGCCTTACAACTTAAGTGTTTCAAAGATGTGGTGATTGCTAATTTCTTCTGTCATCCTTCTCAACTTCTAAATTTAGGCTGTGACAATACATTTAATTATAACATACCAATGTATGTTATTGGTGTCATGCTTGGTGTTTTTCCCTTATTGGGGATCCTCATCTCATACTTTAAAATCATTTCTTCTATTCTGAGAATAACCTCTTCAAGGGGGAGGTATAAAGCTTTCTCTACCTGTGGGTCTCACCTGACAGTGGTATGCTTATTTTATGGGACAGGTCTTGGAGAGTATTTTGGCTCACTTTTGTCTCATTCTTCTGGAAACAATGTGGTAGCCTCCTTAATGTACACTGTGATCACTCCCATGCTAAATCCTTTCATCTACAGTCTGAGGAATCAGGACATTAGTGATTCCATAAAAAGGTTCCATTTTTGTACTGTTTAATCACAGGTCCCATGGAATCAACTTGATGTATTGGAAGAAAGATTTAAAAACTACCTAGAATTGTGTGTACTGCCTTATTGATTCCAAAATCTTTTTAAGCTTGATGAACTTATTTTTATTTATCCCAAGCAAAATGGTGCTTTACTAGAGTGACAATAGAAGAACTTATTTACTTGTTTGTTTATATACTTACTTAATTTTTGGAGGCAAGGTTTATCTCTATATAAAACAGGCTGAACTGGAACTTCTGTATCTGCCTCTGGCTCTTGAGTGCTATAGTAAAGGTGTGTGCTACAATACCCAATTGAATGTAGTCGTTTTAAACTTGCAAAATCTCCAGTTTCAAAAGTCAACTAAATTTATGGGTTAAATGATAGTGAAGGTTGCTGAAAATTGTGAATATGACCAAACTAAGACCCTGGAAATTGCCACAGCCATTTGTTTTTCCTATGAATACCTTACACTATAAACCAGTTGAAACTGAAAAGAAAACCAAGAGAATTTATCATAATTTAAATAATTATAATATTAAGTTTACTTCTGAGTAGAGAAAGAATGCCAACACTTTTGTGGACATTTTGGTTATTCACTTTACCCTCCTCTAATTCTTTAGCATGGTCCTCCTCTTTTTTCACACCGTTTTTCTCTGTCTCCTCAATCAACAACAATCTATGAACTCAGTTGACTATTTCTCAGCACTGTACATTGAACTTCAAATATTATGCAGAGTAATAATCCAATGTCTCCACTCCAAAATTGGGCTCATCTATATCAAAATATGATATGGGCCTTCTCCTATTTTGCTAACTTAATCATTGTTCCAATGCATGGTCCCTCCTTTGTTTATTTTTAGGGTGCTCCTATCTTCTCATGTCAGTCATAAAGAAGGAGCTTTAGAGTTTGGTTAGTATATTTCAGTATATGTGCACTTGAACTGTATTCCTTGATCTTTAGCCATGAGAGATGCAATGAAAATCACTCAGTACCCATGGAGTTAAGGATAAAAGTGCAAGAAGCATTGTTTCTTCATCATCAAGACTAACATTGAGGAAAGAATAGAAGGATAGGCTTATAATGTATGAAATTTAAGGTATGGATCTTGTTAAATTTTAGGTAGTTGTTGATGCAGGCATCCTAGGAATCTTATTCAAAACATACATTCACCTATTGCTAAGTATACTTCTATAAACATCTTGTCTAAGGAAACAGAAAATATCTCTTGATCCCTGAAATGTATAAAATAATTTTAGTATGATTATGAAAATGAGGATGATGATAAAGCAGTAGATACAACATTAATGATTATGAAGTATACTGCTGGTTTCCAAGCCCTGAGCTCAAGAACTCTGTTCTATACATCAGAATCTATCTATCTATTTATCTATCTACCTATCTACCTATCTACCTACCTACCTACCTACCTACCTACCTACCTATCTATCTATCTATCTATCTATCTATCTATCTATCTATCTATCTATCTATCATCTATCTATCTATCTATCTATCTATCTATCTATCTATCTATCTATCTATCTATCTATCTATCATCCCATTTTTTACTTGTCTTCCCTATTTTATAGTGTCATATCAGGTTTGTTTTTTATAAAAAAACAGAAATTATGTGTAAATTGCTATAGTTCACAGAAAGAATTGGGTAGTGTTCCTTCTGTTTCTACTTTGTGGAATAGTTTGAAGAGTATTAGTGTTAGGTTTTTTTGAAGGTCTGATAGAATTCTGCACTAAAATCATCTGGTCATGTGCTTTTTTTGGTTGGGAGACTTTTGTTGGCCACTTCTATTTCTTTAGGGGTTATGAGATTCTTTAGATGGTCTATCTGATATTGATTTGACTTAAGTATTTCTTATCTGTCTAGAAAATTGTCCATTTCATCCAGATTTTCCTGTTGTTTTGGGTATAGGCTTTTATAGAAGGATCTGATGATTTTTTTGAACTTCCTCAGTTTCTGATGTTATATCTCCCTTTTCATTTCTAATTTTGTTAATTTCAGTACTGTCTCTGTGCCCTCTGGTTTGTCTGGCTGAATGTTTATCTATCTTGTTGATTTTCTCAAAGAACCAGTTCCTGGTTTTGTTGATTCTTTGTATAGTTCTTTTTGTTTCTACTTGATTGATTTCAACCCTGAGTTTGATGATTTCCTGCCATCTACTCCTCTTGGGTGTATTAGCTTCTTTCTGTTCTAGAGCTTTCAGGTGTGCTGTTAAGCTGCTAGTGTATGCTCTCTCCAACTTCTTTTTGGAGGCACTCAGAGCTATGATCTTTCTTCTTATCACTGCTTTCATTGTGTCCCAAAACTTTGGGTATGTTGGTCCTTCATTTTCATTAAATTTTAAAAGTCTTTGATTTCTTTCCTTATTTCTTCCTTGACTAAGGAATCATTGAGTAAAGCATTGTTCACCTTCCATGTGTATGTGGGCTTTCTGTTGTTTTTGTTGTTAGTAAAGACCACCCTTACTCCGTAGTGATCTGATAGGAGGCATGGGATTATTTCTATCTTCTTTTATCTGTTGAGGTCTGTTTTATGACTAATTACATGGTCAGTTTTGGAGAAGGTACCATGAGGTGCTGAGAAGAAGGTATATTCTTTTGATTTAGGGTGAAATGTTCGATAGATATCTGTTAAATCCATTTGGTCCATAACTTCTGTTAGTTTCACTGTGTCTCTGTTTAATTTGTGTTTCCCTGATCTGTCAATTGATGAGAGTGGAGTGTTGAAGTCACCCACAATTATTGTGTGTGGTGGAATGTGTGCTTTAGTAAAGTTTCTTTTACAAATGTGGGTGCGCTTGTATTTGAAGCATAGATGTTGAGAATTGAGAGTTCTTCTTGGAAGATTTCTCCTTTTATGAATAGGAAGTGTCCTTCTGTGTCTTTTTGATGACTTTTAGTTGACAGTCAATTTTATCCAATATTAGAATGTCTACTCCAACTTGTTTCCTGGGACCATTTGCTTGGAAAATTGTTTTCCAGCCTTTTACTCCATGGTAGTGTTTGTCTTTGACACTGAGATGCATTTCCTGCAGCAAAATTCTGGGTCCTGTTTATGTATTCAGTCTGTTAGTCTATGTCTTTTAATTGGGCCATTGAGTCCATTGATGTTAAGAGATATTAAGGAATAGTGATTGCTCTTTCCTGTTATTTTTGATGTTCTTTTTATGTTTGTATGGTTATCTTCTGGGATCATGTTTGCATTTGTGGCATCTCTTTACAGATCATAGGTTGTGCATTAGAGGTTGAAGTATATTTTTCTATTGAGCTCAATCTGTATGCATTTTACTTCCTTGTCACTCTAGTATGAGAATCGTCCCTCATTTGTGCAATTTCACATCAGATTGTTTTGTTTTGTTCCATTTTGTTTTTGTCAAATGGAATATCACTGGCAGAAATTTGCTTCTTGGTTAATAGAAAAACTAACTAATATCATTGTGAGTCAAGAAAGGAGCTTAGTAAGAGGGGTGCAATAAAGAAATCAAAGAAGTAAGAAAATATGTTCAAGATAATATTGATGTAGGCCTTCTCCTATTTTGCTAACTTAATCATACAAAGTAATAAAGTTAAATGTTAAATGCTGTGTCCCCAACTTGTAAATTCTTTTATAAACTTTTAAAGTAGAAAAAAACTATTTAAAACATTCAGAAACCCACTGTTTTAAATGGAACCAAAAAACATATACAGGATCAATTCAAACACTTGAAATATTTTAAATATTTTATATATTAAAAGCACTGATGTGGATGCTATAATAATGGCATATTTGTGGACTTATACTAAGTATTAATGTGTGAACTGGCTAGTTTAAAGTCAACTTGACACAAGCTAGAGTTATTTGAGAAAAGGGAACCTCAGTTTAGAAAAATGTATTCCTAATATCTGACTGTAAGGCATTTTAATAATTAGAAATTGGTGTAAGTGATTCTATTCCTAGGCAGGTAGTCTTTGGCTCTAGAATAATGCAGGCAGAGCAATTTGTGGAGAGAAAAACAGTAAGCAACTTTAGGTCCTCAGCATCAGTTCCTAACCCCAGGTTCCTACCCAGTTCGAGTTCCTATCCAACTTCCTTTGATAATGAACACTGCTGTGGAAGCATAAAACAAATAATCCCTCCACTTGTTTTTAGGTGTCTCATCACTACAGTAGTATAAGAAAATGTGTTCCTTAACAAAACAGTTATTAAAATTTTAAGTTCACAAAACAAATTTAGAGGAGCTACATAATAATTTTCAACAAAAGTGACAGTCATTTACTGGCTTCATAAATATTTTCC
Source organism: Tokudaia tokunoshimensis (assembly GCA_036184795.1). Classification (NCBI taxonomy): domain Eukaryota; kingdom Metazoa; phylum Chordata; class Mammalia; order Rodentia; family Muridae; genus Tokudaia; species Tokudaia tokunoshimensis. The sequence continues at coordinate 19,475,108 of BTHU01000008.1, forward strand.
ATAAATTAAAACTAAACTATCTATTCTTATTCCCTTCAAGTATGCTAAAATATGGTGTGTGAATTAATCTAATATTGAAATATAACTTGATATTTATAAAAAGTAAATACTCCGTATACTAGACATGATAACAAAATAATCATAAGTTTTCTAGATCTTTGAATTTACTGACACGTGAAAAGGAACAGACATACTCCTGTACCCAAGCAATATACAGTGCTGATAAATAAAAGGCACTCAGAACTTTTGCCTCCAGTGTAAAATTTTGCTGCATCGCTAGCTCTGGAACAGATGGGTAAAATATCCACAGACCTCTCAGTTCCAATATTTCTTGAATCCATTTCTATTGAGAAACTGAATAGAGTTTAAATCTAAATACTATAAATATCTGTGGCCATATGTTTAAAATACAAGCATGTTTTCATTTCTGACATTCATTTACAGAAAGTGGTACATTGGATTAGAATTCATCTCTGTTCAAATGAAAATGAACACACAACACATCAGAACCTATTGTTGAATGCATTTCTGAAGGGAAAGTTTAATCTTACAACACAAAATATTAGTATTACAAATCTGAGCTATAACAAAATAATAACAATGATTTATGTAAGCCTCAGAAAATAGAAAGAAATCAACCCGAACTAATAAACAAAAACAAAGACATAAGTTCTGGGAAGAAATCAATGAAATAGCAACAAAGAAAATAAAAATAGTCAAAATGGAGATTTGATTCTTAAGAAAAGGAATTGTGAAACCACTTACCCAGAATTAAGCAAAAGAAATAGAGAAAATACAAAGATGAATCAAATTATATGTGAAAAGAGAGCTATTACAACATATGCTGGTAAAATTCAGAACATCATAAAGTCATACTTTAAAAACTTATTCCAATAAATTAGGAGTCCTAAAATAAGTGTATAAATTTCTAAATGCATACAAACTACCAATGTTCATGCAAGGAAAGATAAAACAGACTCATCACAATGAGACTGAAGCAGGGAAAAACCTGGCTTAGAACAAAAATACCTGCCAGGTATGTGTGCATCCTTATGTGTTGTTGGTCAGGGTATATTCAGATGACTCCTAACTAATGTATTTTCCTTTCTCTTGGTTGCCAACAAGAATTAGATGATAAGACCATATTTCTGCTACATTAGAGAAATTAAGAGGGAGTTAAGCTTAAAGCTTCCTCCTGCTGGCTAGATTTCACAATGTTGAAATGCTATGTAGGCTTCAAGGGAAGTTAAAACATCTATGGTGTTACTCAGCACAGAACTAAACGGACTGTAGTGTCAACCTACCATGATTACTGATACTACTGTGGTCTAACTGTAATAGGCATAAACAACTACTATCAGTGTGGCTTGAGTTCCCCGCCCCCTTCACAGAAGGTAATGAATGCATTTGCATTCCTAAAACTGTAATTCTGAACAAAACTTATAGACCAGAAAGGTCTTAATACACTTGTTTAGCTAAATTAATACAGTGATGCTAAATTTTAGTTTGGAATTTTATATTTATATCTATAGACAAATGTAGCTTACATCTCTAATCAGAGAAGCTGTTCTTTATCATCAATGGTGGTTAAAGCAGAGAATTATTGATGATAATGATGCTTGGAGTAAGTGATGGTTGAAGTCTCAGTTCTAAAAAGAATATTTAATCCATAGACTCTAAGGTTCAGGAATCATTGTAGAAGACAGATGAGAAGGAATGTAAGAGCCAGAAAATATGGAGAAGAGATTAATAATGATACTTTCAAGGTATGGCACAGGCACACTAATTATAAGATTACTTCACAACATATGCACAAGACTGAACATGAAATTTACCAGTTAGGGATGGTAGAGTGGTTTATGTGGCTCTACCACTCTCTCTACAACTGTTAACAGTTAATGTATACTTGGGGAAAGACAATCATTTGCCTCAGTTGCATATCAAACATTAAGCACAACATGGTCATTGGCTAGTTTCAAAATTATTGCACAGGGAAGATCCTACTTACAACTAGGGTAACAAAACAAAATGACAAGAGTGTTGTAAAAAGACCTGTAAGGAGGAATGGGTGATAACAGAGGTGAGTAGGAGATAATGATGGGTGAAGAGAGAGAATTAACAGGGTGCAATATGTGTATGCAAGTATTAATTTGTCAAAGAACATACACAATCAGAAAAAATAAGGCAAGTATTGCTAAATTCACATTCATTTGTATGAATTATATTCAAATTCTGAAAGAAAATCATCTTTACAAAATTCTTTCCTCTCCAGTTGAGTTACTATCCCCTAAAATATACCATGTATTTCTCTTAATCCTATCAACAAGCATTTACTATGAGGCCTCATTAGAAATAATAAAGTTTAAATTACAAAAATTATGTAAAATAAATGATCTAGTGTAACAGGATAAAAGCTAATGCTTTTGTTAAAAGTTAATGTTTTTTCAAAAATAGAATAATAGAAGTTGTTACCATAAATAGAGCAATGAGTACCCTCACAGGGACAAAAGGTAAATTAGCTGCAGTCTTCATTATTGTATCTATCTTTCTGGATTGTATTGTATGTCTTCCATTCAATTCCATCCTTCCTGTCTCATCTCTAGCTCTTCATAAGATCATTTGCTAATGTTGCCCTTGTCCCATGCCCCATCTTCAATGGACTAAAGAGATCTTCCCTTCCTAAACTCCTGCTACCTAACAATTTCTTGGTCCTAGACCCTAACTCCAGCAAGTATTCTGTCGAACTCTCAAGCAACTTCAGCCAGGAAAGCAAGTAGGCTAACTTATCTATGTGAATTAAACATAACTTCTCAAGGGAGACTCTAAAATCTATAAAGACCTAGGGAGATATTCTATAGACTCTAATAGATCACAGATGCCAGCTCAGATTACTATACTCAACCAAACTTCAACTAAAAATGCATAGAAAAGTAAAATGTCCCATGATAAAATCAAATTTAAGATATATACATGTATACCTTAGGGGTGGGGGGTAGGGATACCTCATGGAGATGTGGGCAGGGAGGAGGTATAGGATGTTGAACAGTTGGAGGGTAGAGCAAGAGGGGAATAAAATCTGGAGTGTAAAAATGTAAATTAATTAATTAATTAATTAATTAATTATTGAATTAAAAAAATAAGGGATCAATAATTCCAGATGAGAAAATTCAAAGCAGGGAAGAACATTAACACACACATAAACACACACATAAACACACAAACATCACCACCAATAACAATAATAACAATAAAATAGTCAACAAACACTACTCATTTATATCTTTCAAGATCAATAGTCTTAATACTCCAATAAAAAATAAATACTAACATAATGGATACAAAAACATCCTCCTGCTGCATCCAAGAAACACAGGTGGCATAGCCATTAATCATCTGACAAAAGACAGTTCAAACTAAAATTAATCAAATAAATAAAGAACAAAATTACATGCTAATCAAAGAAAAAATATTCCAACAGAACATTTAAATATTTAACATCTATGCCACAAACACAAAGACACCCAAGTTGGTAAAACAACCAAATGGGCATGTGTTCCACCATGGTCATAGCAACCTTATCTGTGATATCCAAAAGCTGGAAACAACCCAGGTTTTCCACAATGGAAAAGGGGATACAGAAAATGTAGTTCTTTTACACAATGTGGAGGGAGAACCTGTAGAGAATACATCCAGAGGTTAGGCATGGTCCCCGTATGGGGAATGAGGTCACCCACTTATTTCCAATTTTTTAACCGAGAATTGCTCCTCTCTAAAGGAAATATAGGGATACAATATGGAGTAGAGACTGAAGGAAAGACCATCCAGAGACTGTCCCACCTGAGGATCCATCCCATCTATAGACACAAAACCCAGACAGTGTTATAGATGCCAAGAAATGTTTGATAGGATCCTGATATAGCTGTCTCCTGAGATGCTCTGTCAGAGCCTGACAAATTTAGATACTGACACTTGCAGCCAACCATTGGACTGAGCATGGAGACCCCAATGGAGGAGTTAGGGAAAGGACTGAAAGAGCTGAAAGGGTTTGTAACCCCATAGGAAGAACCAACCAGACCCCCCAGAGCTCCCAAGGACTAAACCACCAATCAAAGGGTACTCATGGAGGGACCCATGACTCCAGGTGCATATTTAGTAGAGGATGATCTTATATGGCATCAATGGGAGGAGAGGCCCTTGGTCCTGTGAAAGCTTGATGCCCCAGTGTAGGGGAATGCCAAGGCAGGGAGGTAGGAGTGGGTGGGCATAGAAACATGGGTAGGGGGGATGGGATAGGGAGTTTGGGGAGGGGAAACTGGGAAGGGGGAACAACTTCTGAAATATAAATGAAATTACAAAAAAAAATTGTCAACTGAGGACTCTCAAGTGGCTAAGAGACAAAGAAATGCTCAAAGTCCCTAGTCATCAGGAAAATGCAAATCAAAACAACTCTGAGATTCCATGTTTTAACCATCAGAATGACTAAGATCAAAAACTCAATCAATAGCATATGTTGGTGAGGATGTTGAGCAAGGGAAACAATTCTCCATTGCTGGTAGGAGTGCAACCTTGTACAAACACTTTGGAAATCAACTGGCAGTTTATCAGAAAACTGGGAATAGTTCTCCCTCAAGACACAGCTATACCACTCCTGAACATATTCCGAAAAGATGCTCCAATGTCCCACAAAGATACTTGCTCAAGTATGTTCATGACACCTTTATTTGTAATAGGCAGAAACAGGAAATAATCTAGATGTTCCTCAACTGCAGAATGGATTAATAAGGCTGACCACTATCTCTTCAATATAGCAGTTGAAATTCTACCTAGAGCAATACAACAACTAAAGGAGACCAAAAGGATACAATTTGGAAAGAAAGAAGTCAAGGTATTAATATTTGTAGATGATACAATAGCATAAAAGAGTGACCCCAAAATTTCTACCAGAGAACTCCTACAGCTGATAAACACTTTCACAAACTAGTTGGAAAAAAAAATAACTCAGAGAAATCACTAGACCTCCTTTGTACAAATGATAAATGGACTGAGAAAGAAGGTAGAGAGACAACACTTCTTACAACAGCCACAAATAATATAAAATATCTTGTTTTAACTCTAACCAAGCAAGAGAAAGAACTGTATGACAAGAACTTCAAGTCTCTGAAGAAAGAAATTGAAGAAGATATCAGAAGGTGAAAGGAGCTCTCATGCTCATGGATCAGTAGAATTAACATAGTGAAAATGGCCACCTTACCTAAAGCAATCTATAGATTCAATGGAGGGTTCTCAAAGCAATTTAGACATCAGAAAGGAATTAATAGCAGTCCAATTGTAAAAGAGCTTAATAATTATTAATATAATCTTAGGAATTTTAATAGGATCATGATAAAGCATTAAGAAACCATGTATTTTTTATAATTGCCAGAAGCTGGATAGAACCCAGATGTCCCTCAACATAGGAATGGGTACAGAAAATGTGGTACATTTACACAATGGAATACTACTCAGCTATTAAAAACAATGAATTCATGAAATTTTCAGGCAAATGGATCGAACTAGAAAATATCATCTTGAGTAAGGTAACCCAATCACAAAAGAACACACATGATATTCACTCACTGATAAGTTGGATATTAGTGCAGAAGCTTGGTATGCCCAGATACAATTCATGGACCAAATGAAGCTCAAGAAGAAGGAAGACCAAAGTATGGATACTTTGGTCCTTCTTAGAAGGGGGAACAAAATACCTTTGGGAGGAGATACAGAGAAAAACTGTGGAGCAGAGACTGAAGGAAAGACCATCCAAAGACTGCTATACCTAGGGATCCATCCCATGTACAGTCACCAAACCCAGACACTATTGTGGATGCCAAGAAGTGCTTGCTGACAGGAGCCTTATATAACTGTCTCCTGAGAAGCTCTGCCAGTACCTGACAAATACAGAGGTGATGTTCTTAGCCAACCATTGGACTTAGCACAAGGTCCCCAATGGAGGAGTTAGTGAAAGGACAGTCGGAGTTAAAGGAGATTGCAACCCCATAGGAGAAACAACGTGAACCAACCAGTACCCACCAGAGCTCCCAGGGATTAAACTAGAGTACACATGGAGACCCATGGCTCCAGGTGCATATGTAGCAGAAGATGGCCTCTTTGGACACCAAAGGGAGGAGAGGCCCTTGGTTCTGAGAAGGTTTGTTGCCTCAGTATAGGGGAATGCTAGGAGTGGGTGGGTTGGCGAGCAGGGGCAGTGGGGATGGGATTGGGAGTTTTCAGAGGGTAAACCAGGAAATGGAATAACATTTGAAATGTCAATATATAATTACAAAAGAAAAAAGAAATATGTATTTATATATAGAGTCACTACAAGACAGTACATTATAGTTCTGTAGAGATGTGCTCAAAGGCTGGGCTAATACTTAGTGATTTTTATATATATATTTTAGTAATAACAGGAAAAGCCTATTAATAGCAGGAATCATTCCTAAAAGGAAATCCTTCTTGGCAGTGCCTAGAGAAGCAATTTTGTCATTAACTTTAACATTCCACACCCACACAGGGCGGGAACGTACCAGCCTCGTTTGGCGACCTCTGTTCCGGGGATAGACTGCATTTATGATACAGGTACCCAGGGACCTCCCAATATAACATCACTTGGGACACAGCCTGTTTGGCTTCCATCTGCGCCCAAGAACAGAGCAGTCTGAGGTCCTCTGGGCGCCAGCTCTGCTGTGGGCCATCTGCCTTGCAGAGTGATCTGCACTGAGAAAGTGCAGAGTGCACTCCGCCATCTTTACTCCTGCAGCAGGGCAACTCGAACCTCCAGACACAGGGACAATCAAGCATAATATCACTTGGGTCTCAGCAAGCTTGTGTGCTCCCTAATCCCAAGAGCTGGGCAGGTCTGCGGTCACCTACGCGCCAGCTCTGCTGTGGGACTTCTGCCCTGCAGAGGGAATCCCTCGCCCGCTCTGGGAGAGAGCACACCCACACAGGGCTGGAGCATACCAGCCTCTCCTTGGTGACCTATGCTCTGGGAATCCACTATGCTGAGCTTTGGATGTGCAGGGATTCCCCAATATAACATCACTTGGGACAAGGCACGTCAGGGTTCCAATGTCACTCAGGAACAGGGCAGGCCCCAGAAATTGGTGCCAGGGAAATCCCAGTAATCCAGGGGCGCAGAAATAGTCTTGCAGGTTCACAGGAGTTCCAAGCAACAGCCAGTGACAGCAGAACCAACTAACACCAGAGGTAACCAGATGGCAAACGGCAAACTTAGGAACATAACTAAGAGAAATCAAAGTAATATGGCACCATCCGAACCCAACTCTCCAACAGCAGCAAGTCCTGGATACCACATCACACCCGAAAGACAAGATCTGGATTTAAATTCACTTCTCTCGATGCTATTAGAGGATTTCAAGAAGGACACATATAAATCTCATAAAGAATTACAGGAGAGCATGAATCAACTGGTAGAAGCCCTTACAAAGGAAACACAAAAATCGCTTAGAGAAATGCAGGAGGACATGGGTCAACTGATGGAGGCCCATAAGGAAGCAACACAAAAATCGCTTAAAGAAATGAATCAATGGATAGAGGCCCTTTCTAAGGAATCACAAAAATTGCATAAAGAAATGCAGAAGAATATGGGTCAACAGATGGAGGCCCATGAGCAGGAAACACAAAAATTGCTTAGATAAATACAGGAGAACATGGGTCAACAGGCAGAAATCCTGAAAGAGGAAATGCAAAATATCTTAAGGAAATACAGGAAAATACAAACAAACAAGTGAAGGATCTGAGCAAATCCATCCAGGATCTAAAAAGGAAGTGGAAGAAACTATGAAATCAAAGAGGGAGACAACTTTGGAGATAGAAAACCTTGGGAAGAAATCAGGAGACATAGATGCAAAAATCAACAATAGAATATAAGAGATGGAAGAAAGAATCTCAGGTGCTGAAGATACCATAGAAAGCATCGACACAACAGTCAAAGAAAATGCAAAATGCAAAAAACGTGTAACCAAAAACATCCAGGAAATACAGGACACAATGTGAAGACCAACCCTAAGGATTATAGGTATAGATGAGAGAGAAGATTTGCAACTTAAAGGGCCAGTAAACATCTTCAACAAAATTATGGAGGAAAACTTCCCTAACCTAAAGAGAGAGATGCCGATGAACATACAAGAAGCGTACAGAACTCCAAACAGACTAGACCGGAACAGAAATACCTCCCATCACATAATAATCAAAACATGAAATGTACTAAACAAAGAAAGAATATTAAAAGCAGTAAGAGAAAAAGGACAAGTAACATATAAAGGAAAACCTATCCGAATCACATCAGATTTCTCACCAAAGACTATGAAAGCCGGAGGATCCTGGGAAGATCTCATGCAGACACTAAGAGAACATAAATGCCAGCATAGACTACTATACCTAGTAAAACTCTCAATGACCATAGATGGAGAGACCAAGATATTTCATGATCAAACCAAATTTACACACTATCTTACCACAAACCCAGCCCTGCAAAGGATAATAGGTGGAAACCGCCAATACAAGGAGAGAAACAACACCCTGGAAAAAAACGAGATAGTAACCTTCTTGCATCAAACCCAAAAGTAGATAACCACTCAAACATAAAGATAGCATCAAGAATGGCAGGTGACAATAATCACTATGCCTTAATCTCTCTTAATATCAATGGTCTCAATTCCCCAATAAAAAGACATAGACTAACAGACTGGGTACATAAACAGGACCCAGCATTTTGCTGCGTGCTGGAAATGCACCTTAGAGTCAAAGACAAACACTACCTCAGAGTAAAAGGCTGGAAAACAATTTTAAAAGCAAAGGGTCACAGGAAACGAGCCGAGTAGACATCCTAATATCAGATAAAGTTGATATTTCAACCTACAGTCATCAAAAAAGACACAGAAGGATACTACATACTAATCAAAGGAAAAATTCACCAAGAAGAACAATCAATTCTGAATATCTAGGCTACAAATGCAAGGGCACACTCATTCATAAAAGAAACTTTACTAAAGCTCAAAGCACACATCGCAACTCACACAATAATAGTGGGTGACATCAACACCCCCCTCTCTGAAATGGATCGTTCAGGAAAGCAGAAAATAAACAGGGACACAGTGAATCTAATTGAAGCCTTGGACCAAATGAAACTAACAGATATATATATAGAAAATTTCATCCTAAAGCAAAAGAATACACCTTCTTCTCAGCACCTCATGGTACCTTCTCCAAAATCGACCATATAATTGGTCACAAATCAAATCTCAACAGATATAAGAAGATCGAACTAATCCCATGCCTCCTATCAGATCACTATGGAATAAGGGTGGACTTGAATGGCAACAGAAACAACAAAAAGCCCACATACACATGGAGGCTGAACAATGCTCTACTCAATGATAACTTGGTCAAGGAGGAAATAAAGAAAGTAATCAAAAACTTCTTAAAATTTAATGAAAATGAAGGCACAACACACCCTAATTTATGGGACACAATGAAAGTGGTGCTAAGAGGAAAATTCAAAGCCCTGAGTGCCGCTAAAAAGAAACAGGAGAGAGCATACACTAGCAGCTTAATGGCACACCTGAAAGCCATGTAACAGAAAGAAGCAAATACACCCAAGAGGAGTAGAAGGCAGGAAATCATCAAACTCAGGGCTGAAATCAATCAAGTAGAAACAAATAAAATCATGCAAAGAATCAACAAAACGAGGAGTTGCTTCTTTGAGAAAATCAATAAGATAGAGAAGCACTTAGCCAGACCAGCCAGAGGGCACAGAGACAGTATCCAAATTAACAAAATCAGAAATGAAAAGGGGGAGATAACAACAGAAACTGAGGAAATTCAAAAAAATCATCAGATCCTACTACAAAAGCCTGTATTCAACACAACTAGAAAATCTGGAGGAAATGGACAATTTCCTAGACAGATACCAAATACCAAAGTTAAATCAGGATCAAATACACCGTCTAAACCATCCTACAACCCCTGAAGAAATAGAAGTGGTCATTGGAAGTCTTCCAACAAAAAAAAACCCCACAGGTCCAGATGGTTTTAGTGCAGAATTCTATCAGACCTTCAAAGAAGACCTAACACCAATACTCTTCAAATTATTCCACAAAATAGAAACAGAAGGAGCACTATCCAACTACTTCTATGAAGCCACCATTACACTGATACCAAAATCACACAAATATCCGACAAAGAAAGAGAATATCACATCAATTTCTCTTATGAATATCGCTGCAAAAATACACAATAAAATTCTTGCCAACCAAATCCAAGAACACATCAAAACTATCATTCACTACAATCAAGTAGGCTTCATCCCAGGGATGCAGGGATGGTTCACTATAAGGAAGTTCAACAATGTAATCCACTACATAAACAATCTCAAAGAAAAAAACCACATGGTCATTTCATTAGATGCTGAGCAAGCATTTGAAAAATTCAGCATCCTTTCATGTTAAAGGTCTTGGAAAGTCAGGAATTCGAGACCCATATATAACCATAGTAAAAGCAATTTACAGCAAACCGATAGCCAATATCAAACTAAATGAAGAGAAACTTAAAGCAATCCCACTAAAATCAGGGACTAGACAAGACTACCCTCTCTCTCCATATATTTTCAGTATAGTACTTGAAGTTCAACCTAGAGCAATTAGAAAACAAAAGGAGGTCAAAGGAATACAAATTGGAAAGGAAGAAGTGAAACTATCACTATTTGCAGATGATATGATAGTATACTTAAACGACAAAAGAATTCAACCAGAGAACTCCTACAGCTGAAAAACAACTTCAGCAAAGTGGCCGGATATAAAATCAACTCGAGCAATTCAGTAGCCTTCCTATACTCAAAGGATAAGCAGGCTGAGAAAGAAATATGAGAAATGATATCCTTCATGATAGCCACAAACAATATAAAGTATCTTGGTGTGACTCTAACCAAAAAAGTGAAAGATCTGTATGAACAGAACTTCAAATCTCTGAAGAAAGAAATTGAAGAAGACCTCAGAAGATGGAAAAATCTTCCATGCTCATGAATTGGCAGGAATAATATATTAAAAATGACCATCTTGCCAAAGGCAATATACAGATTCAATACAATCCCCATCAAAATCCCAACTCAATTCTTCATAGAGTTAGAAAGAGCAATTCAAAAATTCATCTGAATAACAGAAAACCCAGGACTGCTAAAACTATTCTTAAGAGTAAAAGAACTTCTAGGGAAATATGTATCCCAGACCTCAATTTGTACTACAGAGCAATAGTGCTCAAAACTGCATGGTATTGGTACAGTGACAGGGATGTAAATCAATGGAACTAAACTGAAGACCCAGAAATGATTCCACACTCCCATGGTCACTTGATCTTTGACAAAGGAGCTAAAACAATCCAGTGGAAAAAAGATAGCATTTTCAACAAATGGTGTTGGTTCAACAGGAGGTCAACATTCAGAAGAACGCAAATCGATCCATTCTTATCTCCTTGCACTAAGCTCAATTCCAAGTGGATCAAGGACCTCCACAATATACCAAACACACTGAAACTAATAGAAAGAAAACTAGGGAAGAACGTTAAATATATGGACACAGAGGAAAATTTCCTGAACAGAACACCAATAGCTTATACTCTAAGATCATGAATTGACAAATGGGACTTCATAACATTACAAAGTTTCTGTTAGGCAAAGGACACTGTCAAAAGGACAAAGCAGCAGCCAACAAACTGGGAAAAGATCTTTAGTAACCCTACATCTGACAGAGGATATATATCCAAAATATACAAAGAACTCAAGAAGTTAGACCCCAGAGAGGCAAATGACCCTATTAAAAATGGGGTACAGGTCTAAACAAAGAGTTCTCACCTGAAGAATATCTAATGGCTGAGAAGCACCTAAAGAAATGTTCAACATCCTTAGTCATTAGGGAAATGCAAATCAAAATAACCCTGAGATTCCACATCACACCAGTCAGAATGGCTAAGATCAAAAACACAGTAGGCAGCAATTGTTGGCGAAGATGTGGAGAAAGACAAACACTCCTCCACTGCTGGTGGGATTGCAAGCTGGTACAACCACTCTGGAAAGCAGTTTGGCAGTTCCTCAGAAAACTGGGCATGACACTCCTGAAGGATCTGGCTATACCACTCCTGGGCATATACCCAGAGGCTTTACCTGTACGCAATAAGGACACATGCTCCACTATGTTCATAGCAGCCTTATTTATAATAGCTAGAAGCTGGAAAGAACCCAGATGTCCCTCAACAGAGGAATGGATTCAGAAGATGTGGTATATTTACACAATGGAATACTACTCTGCAATTAAAATCAATGAATTCACGAAATTCCTAGGCAAATGGTCAGAACTGGAAAATATCATCCTTAGTGAGGTAACCCAATCACAAAAGAACAAACATGGTATGCAGTTACTGATAAGGGGATATTAACCCAGAATCTCAGAATACCCAAGACACAATTCCCATATCAATAGATATCCAAGAAGATGGAAGGAGAGACCCCTGGTCCTGGAAAGACTGTATGTAGGGGAATACCAGGACAGAGAAGGGAGAGGGGGTTGAATGGGGAGCAGGGGGAAGGAAGAGGGCTTATGGGACTTTCAGGAAGGGAGGAAAAGGGAAAGGGGATATCATTTGCAATGTAAATGAAAAAATATAGAAAAATTTTAAAAAGTATTAAAAAGCTTTCTGAGGATAAAAAGATTATGAATTCTTCAATCGTTTTGTGTCTCAGACACTTATCAGACTTTATGGAAGGCCAAGACTTAATGATACTCTTCACCCTGTGTTTCCCACTTCACTTCTTCTTTAGAGGAACTTTCTCTTGTCAAGAAATTGCCCTAAGTGCTAGCTGTGTTTCAAAGCTATCCCCAATTGTCCGGGCCTAAATCTAGGTGTAAGACCTTTCTTATTGTTATGGAGTCTATTGACTGCTCAATAGTGGTGAATAAACATCTACATCTCTGCCTTTTTATTGAAATATAGGTTATTTATTTCATACCTCCAGCTGCAATTTACCCTTCTCAGATCTCTGATAATGTTGAATACATCTGCCTAAGATATATTGTTAGATGAAATGTGGAAACCCCAAAATGACCATGCTGCTGACAATGTATTTAACAGAAGCAAATGGAGAAGGTAAATAGAAGGCCAGTCATTGAACAAAATGAAACTGAAATTCAGAAATTCTCCAAAATCTCAAGAGGGCAGTTTTTATTTAACAGAAAAAAACCAAACAAACAGATATTGTGTGGTGGGTTTTTTCACAACTGCACAGCTTGAATTATCTTAGTCACCTGTCATAGTCTCTGTCAAATAATGTTCATGATACTGTTGGCCATTTTGATTTTTTTCTTATTCCCATGAGAAATATCCATGGCAATATGATTCTCAACAACCTTTCTTTTCACCCATACATGGGTCCAATTAGTGGTTTTATTGTTCCTTTGTTTATAAAAGTAAATTAAAATATCTGGTAATTGTAGCTTTATCTGGGGCTCAAACTATACATCTTTTCCGTATTACCTGAGTGCATGGAATAATTTCTCACAAAACTGCATATTTTTAGAACAGATTCAATTTGCTTCCCAATGTGTCTTTCATATACTCTTTTGTAATTAGGTCTAGTTTTATTTTTCCTTGTCAAAATACATCTTTGTAGTATGGATGAATGTCCTCTTAACAGTATCTGAAAAGTTAAAGATGACCAGAATTAACAAAATTGGTTTATTTTGCATTTTAAAATGTAAAAGAATAAAAAGTGAATGAAAAATTGAAAATTGTTCAAACCAGACACTTAAAAGAACACAAAAAACCTGCCAATCTTTATGTTTCCTACTTGATAATATAGAACATCATAATTATCATAATGTTTGCCCATAGAATGATATATGAAAATGTTATAAACACAGAAAAAGTCTCTGGCGTGCTAACCTTTTTCTCTCTTATGTTTTAGTGTCTTGAACAGATTTAGAAGTCATATAGTATTTGACAGTAGTTCTCAGAATAAATGACTGTGTTTAAGTGTCACAGATTTCAATTTTAGCCTATCTTTTCATGAATATATTTATGTATATATGATTTGAGAATGTGACATTTATTGACATTAATTAAGAAAGTGTGTTGATGGAAGATAAATTAGAATGCAGCATGATAGAATCTGAGAAGATTCAAAACCTAGTTAATGATTAAATGTTCCTATTCTTCTGCCAGTAATTTAGTTGAGAATATGATGGAAAGAATGAATAGAGAAACCTTAAAACACAAATAGATAACTCTGAAAAATTGTGTTACATTCAGTGTTGCGCTTTTAAACCTGAAATGTTATAAAGTGCATTGTTTTTAACTTGAAAGGTACTACAGTGCTTGATGCCTACATTTTTAATAATTGGTGCATTCCAATCTTAGTGAGTTTAACCTAATAGCTTCCTTGCAGTAATAATTGGAATGTCTTTTCCAACAGTGATGGCATGAAATACTAAGAATTCTATTTGGTGAATACCTATGGGTCATTAGACATGACTGGATCAATAGAATTCATTAACACATTGTCAACTGCTTAAAAGAACACTCTTATAAGTCTCAAGAAACCAGGAGAGTAGTTTGATCCTTAAGAAAATGTACCTATTTAATACCATGCAAATTAATTAGAAATGATTGTAATGGTTACAGTCCTCTCCACTTCTAAATTCTGACATCTTCAATGCTTCATGATATATTTATAAAGAATATCAGACCTCCATGAATAGGTTATGTTCATATATATTAATTTCTGCGTGTAACAAATGAATTTGTGAGTGAGCAAAAGTGGGTTTGGGAAGGGGTTGGGAAAAAACAAGAGAAATTAGAAATGATGCAATTACATTATAATCTTAAAAATATAAGAAAAATAAGTCACTGCATACAAAATGAAGATATAAGATTTGAAATAAAATGTGAACATGGAATGACATGCAAAATAGTAAAAAACAAACATCTTTAGAACATAAAATCCGAAATTATAATAAATGTCTATCAAGTGCATCAAATTTAACTTCTTGAGATGTCAGCAGAAGAAATAGAAATTATATCAGATATGTTATATGGAAAACTTAATTATCTACAAGCTATATCAATCATTTAATAATATTACACATATCAAATCTCACACTGCTTCATTTAGTTGAAAATATGTGTTTTACATTTGTATTATCTCTAGAAGTTAAAGGTCAATAGGGTAAAAGTAAGTTTCATCCTCAGATAGGAAGTGTTATACATTTTCAGTGTATTCACATTTGTCCTTTTTCTTGCACATTACTACTAATAAATCCTGAGAGATTTGAATAGATTGAAGGATAATTATTGGCTCTGTGAAATGAGAATCAAAATCACATAAATATTCACAGCATGTTCCAGCTCAAAAATTTAATAGTTTAACTCAGAATAACGTTTATTTATGTTTAATTCTCCTTTCAAACTCATCAGCTGCTTGGTAAGTGTCATGATCGACTATCTTTCACCCATGACTGAACACAGTACTTGGGCCATAATCACGCATGCACCAAGAGTGCAAACGTGTGTATGTCACCTGTGTTTATTCCTGAATGGAATTAATATTGAGACTAGTATGTTGTACTCTATACATGATAGAACAGAGAGTCATCAGTATCTTCACTTTTGTTAATAGAACAATAAGATATGTGCTGTGAGGTGATCAGAGTGGGAAATGTCTCAATGAGAAAAGTTTCATCTCAAAGTGGTATTAAATTTATTGCATTAGTTAAGCTTATTAAGCTTGTGTACTAGTTAAGAGAATTTTTATATACTGTTTAGTAATTTTCATTTGTTTATTCTAAGTTCTGTAAGAATATTTTAAACAAAACATGAAATTGGTGTCTCTCAATATTGTCTGCTCTTGAGTACAGATATTGTGAACCTGGTGATAAAAAAATATAATAATAATAATATGAATGAAATATTAAGAACCATTGAATGAGATATTGCATAACAAATTACATTATAGCATGTAGCAAGCTGAAATAGAAAGATTTTGAGTTTCATGTCAATCTTATACCACGGAATTTGAAGGTAAACTTGGACTATATCACCAGCAGTTGGAGAAAATAAAGACAAAAATGAATGAATATAGAAACTTTTTCCCAGGGCTTCCAAATATCAAACTATAAATTTTATTTAAGCTTGTACAGACACACTCACACACACAATTCATACCTTAAAAACAATATTTATACATATATACATATATATATTCATCATGTTCATTGACATTGGAAGCATATTTTCATGTACCAATTTTGTTTCTTAAACGTTGAGATTTTAGTATAATTAGAACATTTTACCTTGCTTTTCTTCCCTCTAAACACTCACATGAAGCCTTACTTATGCTTCCTCAAGTTGAACGTTTCTTTTATTCATTAATTGCTATTGCATGCATATATGTCTACCTCATAACTATTTGCTTCTGATTATTACCTGTTCAGTTTGTATAATGTCACTTGTGTGTATTGTCTTAGGTTGAATATTTTTGTAATTTTTACCATTTGTTACGGTACAAAAGGGTGATAGTAGGTTAAATAGAGATAGTAAGATTCCATGTCCTATACTTCTAAGAGTGGTCTGTTCTACAAATTCAACCACAAATTCACCTTCTCTGCATTTCTAGGCAAAATTTATAGGCATTATGCTCTTCCTGCTGTGTCACTGATATAAAATATAATAGCACTCTAGGTGTAATTCTTGTATTAGTTACAAGAACAGTGGCCATAACATGGGCTTGAAGAGTGACCAGAAAGTTAAGAAAGAATAACTCATACCAAATTTGTAACTAGTCCACAATTCTTTATTTTACCTACACTATTATTGCATCATTTATTTCTGACAACCCCTTGCCATACATACACTGCAAAACTCTGGGAACTATAAAATCACAGGTTTGGGTTCTATACTGAGGAAATAGATAACTTTTAGAAGGATCTAAACAGAAGACTCAGTAGTTGAGCTATTTGCTACACATGATGAGAACCTGAGTTTGATTACCAGCATTCATCCCAAATATTTGGATATGGTGGAGTGTGTCTGTAACATTAGAACTAGGTAAATAGACAAAGGCACATCTTTTGATTTGACAACCCAGCCGTTTTTCCCAATTGAGACCCATAATAAGTGAAAGACTCTGTCTTAAAATGTAAAATAAAGGGTAAGCAAGTTGACTCCTTACCAATGAGGCATTTTCACACACACACACACACACACACACACACACACACACACACACACACTAAAAACATTAATTTAAGTAGATTTGAAAATTACTGCAAAAAGCTTGTTACTTGAACAAATAACAGATTAAATTAAATATAGTCATATATCAAGGATAACAAGTACCATTTCATTCACCAAAATACTATGATTTGAAGCACCATTTAGCTCCCCCCATTTTGCTTATTTTTCTCAATTTGCTATGGACAAACATTTTAATTTCATTGTCATTTGCATGTATCCTAAACAGGTCTGCAATGGTTGAATTGCAGCACAAGCAAATACTACTTTTTTCTGTCCTGTCTGTCAGGAGTATAATTTTCTTTTTCTTTTCTTTTTTTTTTTTTTTACATATTTTCTTCATTTTATTTCCTATATTTTTTATTTACATTCCCAATGATTTTCCCTTTCCCGGTTCTCCCCTCCCCGAAAGTCCCATCAACCCTCCTTACTCCCCCTGTTCCCCATTCAACCCCCTCCCGATTCTCTGTCCTGGTATTCCCCTACACTGCTACATCCAGTCTTTCCAGGACCAGAGGTCTCTCCTTCCTTCTTCTTGGAAATCAATTGATATGTGAAAATATTTTTCTTATATATATTCCATTTGTTGCTTGAGAAAAGGTTTCACAGTATCACTGAGGTTGGACTATATATATATATATATATATATATATATATATATATATATATATATATATATATATATAATTTACATTCTGAATGATTTCCCCTTTCTAATTTCCTTCTTCCCCGAAAGTTCCATAAGCCCTCTTCCCTCCCCATGTTCCCCATTCAACCCCTCTTGCTTCTCTGTCCTGGTATTCCCCTACATCCAGTCTTTCCAGGAACAGGGGTCTCTCCTTCCATCTTCTTGGAAATCTATTAATATGTGAACTGTGTCTTGGGTATGCTGAGATTCTGGGTTAATATCCCCTTATCAGTGACAGCATACCATGTGTGTTGTTTTGTGACTGGGTTACCTCGCTGAGGATGATATTTTCCAATTCTGACCATTTTCCTAAGAATTTCATGAATTCATTGATTTTAATTGCAGTGTAGTATTCCATTGTGTAAGTATACCACATCTTCTGAATCCATTCCTCCATTGAGGGACATCTGGGTTCTTTCCAGCTTCTGGCTATTATAAATAAGGCTGCTATGAACATACTGGAGCATGTGTCCTTATTGCATGACTGGGAAGCCTCTGGGTTTATGCCCAAGAGTGGTATTGAAGGATCCTCCTGGAGGGTCATGCCCAGTTTTCTTAGGAACCGCCAGACTGCCTTCCAGAATGGTTGTACCAGCTTGCAATGCCACCAGCAATGGAGGAGTGTTCGTCTTTTTCCACATCCTCGCCAACAACTGCTGTCTCCTGTTTTTGATTTTAGTCGTTCTGATTGGTGTGATGTGGAATCTCAGGGTTGTTTTGATGTGCATTTCCCTAATGACTAATGATGTTGAACATTTCTTTAGGTGCTTCTCAGCCATTACATATTCTTCAGCTGAGAACTCTTTGTTTAGCTCTGTACCCCATTTTTTAATATGGTTATTTGGCTCTCTTGAGGCTGGATTTAAATGCATGATTATCTTACATCAGTTTTTTTGTGGTAAAATTACAATCCTTTATAATCACACCCAGACAAATACATTGATAGCAATGATTGTTATAATTGTGACTAAACAAAACAATATTAAAGCCATATGGGTTTATAACGGCTTAACACCAAAGAAGAATGAAAAGTGATCCAAGGTATCTAGACTTGAATTTTGCAAATACTTAAGATTCTGGGGGTTACTTACTGTGGGAAAGCAAACAGGAAAAAGGATTCCGCTAGACCTGGGTTTTCATGTTTGTCATGTTACCTTCATTAAATCTTATTAGTGAGGATTATCTGTAGCTATCTACATCAGTAGAGTCCTTTGTACACTCTGAGTCAGAATGCAAAATGACAACATAAACACATATAGAAAAATTGACTTCTTTCATATAGATTTCATTTCAGTAATGTCATCTTAACTTGAAACTATATTTATCTCAAATTTATTGAATGCTTTTTGGGTGTCATGCTCTGTTTTTGTTCAGAAGATTTAATCAATATGCCTATTATAGAAATAACTAAATTACTCATGTGTGATATTTTCTGTTCATTATCACTTAATATTTTATCAAAATTTAATATTTTGGGAGTTTACAATAATTATTTCATATACATTGTACTCATTATTGTGTGCCATTGTGCTATTAAATCATGTCTAACCATTTTAGAAGAAATAAATTCTTGGCCTTTAAAAATTAGCATAACTTAATTTAAAGAAAATACTATTGTCCTTTAAGAAATGACAGAATTTAAAAGATCATAAGATATCATAACAAATCTGAACTAAACCTCAAGATAAAGTTTTGGCTCCAATGTGTTCACATGTTCTTCCATTACACATTAGTGGGCTGCATCTAATGCACAAAACAAAAGAAAAAGGGAAAACAAATCTATCATCAAAGTTTTGTTTAGACATATTTTCTAATATGTTTTCTTTTACCAGATTACAAGACATATCAATGAAAGAACAAAATGTGAACTCAGTCCCAGTTCTTCCCTTGAGATCATGTAACATTTCAAGATTATGATCTAGCAAGGCAGGTATTTGAGAGAGCTATATAACTCACATACCAGTCTAGCATGTGCTGGGCTTTGAAATCAGACATTACTTATACCAAAAAGAAAGAATGAAAAGAAAGAAAGAGGTCTAAACAAGCAACATATAGAGTAAAAATTTGAAAATAATATTGAAAAGAAAAAGAAAAAACAAAATGTTTTAGCTAAACATAGTAACACATGCCTTTATCTCTTAGTAGAACTTGCCTTACTAAACCAGGATTGTAAGTGGGATGGCAATGTGAAATTATAAAAACAATATACCACATCATCTCCTATATTCAACTGTAGAGTTGAATGGACAAAAGCAAAGATTGTAGGCAAGGGAACCAGCAGAATCTGTGAGAAGGAAGGGCTAGGGAAGGCAGTTGAGAATGTGTATGTGCACAGTGTAGTATTACATATTTTGCAATGTTGTGTAATGAAATTTGTTATATTGTTTATCAACTATAAAGTGAAAGAAAATATTGCTTAATCATTTTTACTTTATTGATTTACAACAGCTCCAGAAGCAAGTATAGCATACCTTGTGCTGCAAACAAAAATAATAAATATTTACCAAACTGAAGATATTGCTGAAATTTTATGTATTTATGCACAATTGAGAATATTTTACATGATAATTTTCGCAGGTTTGCAGGCATTAAATCTCAACATGAGTTCCAAAATTTAAAAATGTAAATCTAAGAAGCTATATGAAACATGTAGAATATAAATTTCTGTTTCACTAACAACAGTTGACAGAACTACAATCAAGGTTTCATTTTTTATTGAATATAATCTTCATTTACATATCAAATGGTAAAACCTTTCCAGGTTTCCCTCCTCCCCAAAACACTCAACCCCTCCTCCCACCCCCTGCCTCCAAGTATATGCCAGTCCACTAGAGCCACTCCCACCTCTCCCCACCCCCCTTGATTTCCCTTTGTTTGGGCATCTATTGAGCATTCACAGGAATAAGGACCTCTCCTCCCACTGAGGCCATACAAGGCATTCCTCTGCCACATTTTTGGCTCGAACCATGTGTACCCCTTGGTTGCTGGTTTAGTCCCTGGGAGTCCTGGGGTTCTGGGTGGCTGACATCATTGTTCTTCCCATGGGGCTGTAAAATCACTCAGCTTCCCCAGACCACCCTCCAACTCCTCCTTTGGGGACTCCATGCCCAGTCCAATGGTTGGGTGCTGGAATCTGCCTCTGTATGTGTAATGCTCTGCAGGGCCCCTCTGGAGACAACAATGGCATGCTCCTTTTGTTATGCTCCTTTGTTGTACATAGTAGTGTCGGGTTTTGGTAACTGTTTATTTGGTGAATCCTCAGGTAGGGCCTTTACTTCAGTCTCTTCTCCACACTTTTTCTCCATAATTGCTCTTGTGAGTACTTTGTTCCCTTTCTCAGAGGAACCAAAGCACCCTCATTTAAGTATTCCTTCTTCATGAGCTTCCTGTGCTGGGTGAATTGTGACTTGATTATTTTGAGCTTTTTGGCTAATATCCACTTATCAGTGAGTGCATTCCATGTGCGTCCTTTTGTGATTCGTTTACCTCACTCAGGATGACACTTTCCATTTCCATCCATTTTTCTAAGTATTTCATGAATTCATTGTTTTAGCAGCTGAATTATGTGTACATATACCACAGTTTCTGTATCCATTCCTCTATTGAAGGACATCTGGGTTCTTTCCAGCTTCTGGCTATTATAAATAAGGCAGCTATGAACATAGTGGAGCATGTGTACCTATTACATGTTGGAGCATCTTCTGGATGTATGCCCAGGAGTGGTATAACTGGGTTCTCAGGTAGTACTATGTCTAATTTTCTGAGGAACCGCCAAACTGATTTCCAGAATGGTTTTACCAGATTGCAGTCCCACCAAAAATGGAGGAGTGTTCCTCTTTCCCCACATCCTCTCCAGCATCTGCTGTCTCCTGAGTTTTTCATCTCAGCCATTCTGACTGATGTGAGGTGGAATCTCAAGATTGTTTTGATTTGCATTTCCCTGATAACTAAGGATGCTGAACATTTCATTAGATGCTTTAGTGCCATTTGAGTAGAGAACTGCCTGTTTAGCTTTGTACCCCATTTTAATAGGGTTATTTGATTGTCTGGAGTCTAATTTCTTGAGTTCTTTGTATATATTGGATACACTATCAGGAGATGGATTGGTAAAGTTCTTCCTCTAATCTGTTGGTTACCATTTTATCCTATTGCAAGTGTCCTTTGCCTTACAGAAGCTTTGTGGTTTTATGAGATCCCATTTGTTGATTCTTGTTATATGTAGAAACAAGTTTTTGTAACAGTGTCCATTGAAATGTAAAAGTTGGCACAACTAAGAAATATAACTAGAGCTAAATTTTACATGAAATAGACTGTTTTGCCTTATTTTCAAAATACCCAAAACAGGCAAGCTTTACTAGAAAAGGAACTTGAGGAGGTCAGAGTTTGCAGTTCATAATTTCTAACCTTGCAGCAATGACTTTGATGGGAGTCTCTTAGTAAATGGCAGAAATTGAAGACAAAGTCATAATATGAGTCCTAAAAGTCTGGATTCTCTTACTCTCTACCAAGAGCCTATCTTTATTACTGAAGATTGCTTTTCTTTATCCTCCTCTCCTATGCTATCCTATCCTATCCTATCCTATCCTATCCTATCCTATCCTATCCTATCCTATCCTATCCTATCCTATCCTATCCTACCCTATCCTATCCTTTCTCCTCTCCTTTTCCCTTCACTTCTCTGCCCTTCTCTTCACTTTCCTTTGCTACAATTCTTCTTCCTTCCTTTCTTTTTATCTTCCTTCCTTCTTTTCTCCTTTCTTTCCTTACCCCTTCCCTCCTTTTCTACTATTCTCCGTCTTCAATTTAGATTGAGTGTATGTGCTTACATTTACTAGAAATTGAAACTATGTAACTATGTAAGAGAAGCAAAGATCATATACTATGAGACATTTTCTCAATAAATAAGTAAAAATTTAACATTTCTCATGTATGAATGAATTATTATGAATTGCTAGGTCACAAAAATGCAGGCATGTACCCAGGTGCATATATAGTGATTAATTCCAACTTTTTTTTCTTTTACAAAAGATTTTCAAGCTCTATGGAGTTAAAAAACTTAACAAGTAACTTGGAATTCCTTCTCCTTGGACTCTCAGAAGACCCTAAACTGCAGCCCATCTTATTTGTACTATTCCTGCTCATATACCTGCTCACTGTGCTTGGAAATGTGCTCATCATCTTGGCAATCAGCTCTGACTCCCACCTCCATAGCCCTATGTACTTCTTCCTCTACAACCTTTCATTGTCTGACATGGGTTTCAGCAGCACCACAGTCCCCCAAATGCTGATAAACATGCAGACTCAAAACAAATCCATATCTTATGCAGCCTGTCTAACTCAGGTGTCTTTCTTCTTTCTTTTTGGGCATATGGACAGCTTATTGCTGGCTGTGATGGCCTATGACAGATGGGTTGCCATTTGTCACCCTCTACACTACCATGTCATTCTGAGCCCTCACCTCTGTAGATGTTTAGTCATAGTTTCACTTTCCATTTGTCTTGTGAGTTCACAGGTTCACTGTTTGATTGTGTCACAACTAACATTTTGCACTAACATAGAAATCCCTCATTTCTTTTGTGATGTTCCAGAGCTTGTAAAACTGGCTTGTTCTGACACTACTATCAATGACATAATCATGTTTATTTTAAGTGTCATTGTTGGTTTCCTTCCTGCCTCAGGAATAATTTACTCCTACTATAAAATTACTTCCTCTATTTTTAGAGTTCCATCACTGTTAGGGAAATATAAAGCCTTCTCTACCTGTGTATCTCACCTGTCAGTTGTTTGCCTATTTTATGGAACAGGTCTAGGTGCCTACCTTAGTTCAACACTTTCTTATTCTTCCAGGGAAAGTCTGGGTGCCTCAGTAATGTACACCATTGTGGTTCCCATGATGAACCCCTACATCTACAGCCTGAGGAACAAGGACATCAAGAAAGCCCTTCAGAAAATTGTCAAACAAATAATATAGTGTAACTACCTGAATGATCCCTTAATATATAGTTTTAAGAACTGTGATTCTCATAACTGATTTTAATGGCATGAAAAATGTAGCAACTGTAAAAATTTCTGATCATAAAATGTTCAACAATTTATGTATACATGTAGTAAATCAAGGTGTAAACTGCAATTTATGTCTAAGTTACATGTTATAGTTTCACTCTGGCCTAGTTATTGAACATTCAAAATTAATACTGCACATGTATAAATATGAAAAAAACACCAAGGAATGTATGCACAATCACTATAGATTTAATTTTTTGAATTGCAATGTTTTTACTATAGGTACAAATGAAAACATCATGATTAGGTTGGAAAGATGGCTCAATGGTTAAGAGCACTGACTCCTCTTCTGAAGGTAATGAGTACAAATCTCAGCAAACACGTAGTAGTTCACAGCCATCCGTAATGAGATCTGATGCCCTCCCCTGGGTTATGTGAAGAGAGCTACAGTGTACTTATATATAATAAATATTTTAAAAAGAAAGAAAAGATAATGATTTGAATACAGAAGTAAATGTGTTCAAATATTTCTTAATATAATTTTTCAGCATATCAGTATGAACTTAATATCAGCTAAACACTTCTGAAAGAACATATAATTTTAAAATTTGATATTTGTATTGCTCACTTGAGATTCATAGAGCAGCTCGTTGTAGCTCAAACCTTATGGGGAAGGTAGAATCATTGCATTTTTTGTTTATTTTAATTTCTATATTCTTTATTTCCATTCCAAATGATTTCCCCTTTTCCGATTCCCCCCTCCCAAAAAGTCCCAAAAGTCCTCTTCCATCCCCTTGATACCCAGTCAGCCACGTCCTGCTTCTCTGTCCAGGTATTCCACTACACTGCTGCAACGAGTCCTCCAGAACCAGGGGCCTCACTTTCCTTCTTCTTGGGAGAGAATTGATATGTGAATTGTGTTTTGGGTATTATGAGGTTCTGAGCTATTATCCACTTATCAGTGACTGCATATCATGATGGTCTTCTGTGATTGGGTTAACTCACTTAGGATGATATTTTCTCATTTCAACCATTTGCCTAAGAATTTCATGAATTCATTGTTTTTAATAGCTGAGTAGTATTCGATTGTATGAATATACCTCATTTTCTATATCTATTTCTCCATTGAAGGACAATTGTGTCCTTTACAGCATCTGGCTATTATAAATAGGGCTGCTAAGAACATATTGGAGCATGTGTCTTTATTACATGCCAGGGAGTCCTCTGAGTATATGCCCAGGAGTGGTATAACAGGGTCCTCTGGAAGTGTCATGCCCAGTTTTGTGAGGAACCACCAGACTGCTTTCCAGAATGGTTGTACTAGCTTGCAGTCCCACCAGGAGTGGAGGAGTGTTCCTCTTTCTCCACATCCACGCCAACACCTGCTGTCTCCTGAGTTTTTGAACTTAGCCATTCTGACTGGTGTGAGGTAAAAATCTCAGGGTTGTTTGGATTTGCATTTCCCTAATGACTAAGGATGTTGAACATTTCTTTAGGTGTTTCTCAGCCATTTGATATTCCTCAGGTGAAAATTCTTTATTAAGCTCCATACCCCATTTTTTAATGGGGTTATTTGGCTCTCTGGAATCTAACTTCTTGAGTTCTTTGTATATCTTGTATATTAACCCTCTGTCAGATGTAGGTTTGGTAAAGATCTTTTCCCAATTTGTTGGTGGCTGTTTTGTTCAACTGACAGTGTCCTATGCCTTACAGAAACATTGTAGTTTTATGAGGTCTCATTTGTCAATTCTTGATCTTAGAGCATAAGCTATTGGTGTTCTGTTCAGGAAATTTCCCCCTGTGCCCATGTACTCAAGGCTCTTCCCCAGTTTCTTTTCTATTAGTTTCAGTGTGTCTGGTTATATGTGGAGGTCCTTGATCCACTTGGAGTTGAATTTAGTGCAAGGAGATAAAAATGGATCATTTTGCATCCTTCTGACCTCCAGTTGAACAAGCACCATTTGTTGAAAAGGCTAGCTTTTTTTCCACTGAATGGTTTTAGACCTTGTCAAAGATGAACTGACTATAGGTGTGTAGGTTTATTTCTGGGTCTTTAATTCTATTGCATTGATCTACCCACCTATCACTTTACCAATACGATGCAATTTGTAACACTATTGCTCTGTAGTTCTGCTTGAGGTCCGGAATACTGATTCCCCCAGAAGTTCTTTTACTGATGAGAATAGTTTTAGTTATCCTAGGTATTTTTGTTATTCCAGATGAATGTGAGAATTGCTCTTGCTAACTCTATGAAGAATTGATTTGGTATTTTGAAGGGGATTGCACTGAATCTGTATATTGTTTTTGGCAATATGGACATTTTTACGATATTAATTCTGCCAATCAATGAGCATGGAATATTTTTCAATTTCTTAGGCCTTCTTCAATTTCCTTCTTCAGAGACTTGAAGTTCTTGTCATACACATCTTTCACTTGTTTGGATAGAATCACACCAAGAAACTTTATATTGTTTGTGGCTTTTGTGAAGTGTGTCATTTGCCTAATTTCTTTTTCACCCTGCTTATCCTTTGAGTATAGGAAGGCTACTGATTGGCTTGAATTGATTTTATACTGACCATTTTGCTGAAGTTGTTTATCAGCTGTAGGAGTTCTCTGGTGGAGTTTTTGGGGTCTCTTAAGTAAACTATCATATCATCTGCAAATAGTGATAGTTTCACTTCTTCCTTTCCAATTTGTATCCTTTTGTCCTCCTTTTGTTGTCTAATTGCTCTAGCTAGAACTTCAAATAATATATTGAAAAGGTACGAAGAGAGAGGTCAGCCTTGTCTAGTCCCTGATTTTAGTGGGATTGCTTCAAGTTTCTCTCCATTTATTTTGACATTGGCTACAGGTTTGCTGTAAATTGCTTTTAATATGTTTAGATATGGGCCTTGAATTCCTGATCTTTCCATGACTTCCATGAGCATGAAAGGGTGCTGAATTTTGTCAAATGCTTTTTCAGCATTTAATAAATTGACCATGAGGTTATTTTCTTTCAGATTGTTTATGTAGTGGATTACATTGATGGATTTCCATATATTGAACCATCCCTGTATCCCTGGGATGAAGCCAACTTGATTGTGTTGAAGGATAGATTTGTTGTTTTCTTGGATTCGGTTGGCAAGAATTTTATTGTATATTTATGCATCGATATTCATAAGGGAAATTAGTCTGAAGTTCTCTTTCTTTGTTGGATCTTTTTCTGGTTTTAATATCAGTGTAATTGTGGTCTCATAGAATGAGTAGTGTAGTGTTCCTTCTGTTTCTATTTTGTGGAATAGTTGGAAGAGTACTAGTGTTACATCTTCTTTGAAGGTCTGAGATAATTCTGCATTAAAACCATCTAGTCCTGTGCTTTTTTAGGTTGGAAGATTTCCAATGACCACTTCTATTTAATTATGGTATTTGGTATCTGTCTAGGAAATTGTCCATTTCCTTCAGATTTTCCAGTTGTGTTGAGTATAGGCTTTTGTAGTAGGATCTCATGATTTTTTGAATTTCCTCAGTTTCTGTTGTTATCTCTCCCTTTTCATTTCTGATTTTGTTAATTTGGATACTGTCTCTATGCCCTCTGGTTAGTCTGGCTAAGGGTTTATCTATCTTGTTGATTTTTTAAAAGAACCAGCTCCTAGATATTTTGATTCTTTGTATGGTAATATTTTATTCTATTTGATTGATTTCAGCCTGGAGATTGATGATTTCCTGCCTTCTAATCCTGTTGGGTGTATTAGCATTTTTCTGTTCTTTTTTTTTTTTTTTTGGTTTTTTGTTTTGTTTTGTTTTTTTTTGTTTTTTCTCAACTTGTACAAATTTATTAAAGGAAGAGGAAATATCACTGAAATATACTCAATCATGATGTTGAGATTTATAAATAATTCTTTGTTCAGTTGAATTATTTTTTTTATTATTTATTTTATTTTATTTTTTTAATTTACATTCCAAATCACTTCCCCTTTCCCGTTTCCTCCCTCCCCGAAAGTCCCATAAGCCCCCTTCCCTCCCTCTTTTCTCCATTCAACCCCCTCCCGTTACTCTGTCCTGGCGTTCCCGTACATCCAGTCTTTCCAGGACCAGGGTCTCTCCTACCATCTTTTTAGAAATCTATTGATATGCGGATTGTGTCTAGGGTATTCTGAGATTCTGGGTCAATATCCCCTTATCAGTGACTGCATACCATGTGTGTTCTTTTGTGATTGGGTTACCTCACTAAGGATGATATTTTCAAGATCTGACCATTTGCCTAGGAATTTCGTGAATTCATTGTTTTTAATTGCAGAGTAGTAGTCCATTGTGTAGATATACCACATCTTCTGAATCCATTCCTCCATTGAGGGACATCTGGGTTCTTTCCAGCTTCTGGCTATTATAAATAAGGCTGCTATGAACATAGTGGAGCATGTGTCCTTATTGCATGCAGGTAAAGTCTCTGGGTATATGCCCAGGAGTGGTATAGCCGGATCCTCCGGGAGTGTCATGCCCAGTTTTCTGAGGAACCGCCAGACTGCTTTCCAGAGTGGTTGTACCAGCTTGCAATTCCACCAGCAGTGGAGGAGTGTTCCTCTTTCTCCACATCCTCGCCAACAACTGCTGTCTCCTGTGTTTTTGATCTTAGCCATTCTGACTGGTGTGAGATGGAATCTCAGGGTTGTTTTGATTTGCATTTCCCTAATGACTAAGGATGATGAACATCTCTTTAGGTGCTTCTCAGCCATTAGATATTCTTCAGGTGAGAACTCTTTGTGTAGCTCTGTACCCCATTTTTTAATAGGGTTACTTGCCTCTCTGGAGTTTAACTTCTTGAGTTCTTTGTATATATTGGATATTAGCCCTCTGTCGGATGTAAGGTTGGTAAAGATCATTTCCCAGTTAGTTGGTTGCCGCTTTGTCTTTTTGACAGTGTCTTTTGCCTTGCAAAAACTTTGTAATTTAATGAGGTCCCATTTGTCTATTCTTGATCTTAGAGCATAAGCTATTGGAGTTCTGTTCAGGAAATTCTCCCCTGTGCCCATATGTTCAAGGTTCTTCCCTAGTTTTCCTTCTATTAGTTTCAGTGTGTCTGGTTTCATGTGGAGATCTTTGATCCACTTAGAATTGAGCTTAGTGCAAGGAGATAAGGATGGGTCAATTTGCATTCTTCTGCATGTTGACCTCCAGCTGAGCCAGCACCATTTGTTGAAAAGGCTATCTTTTTTCCACTGGATGGTTTTAGCTCCTTTGTCAAAGATGAAGTGACCATAGGAGTGTGGATTCATTTCTGGGTCTTCAATTCTGTTCCATTGATCTACATGTCTGTTACTGTACCAATACCATGCAGTTTTTAACACTATTGCTCTGTAGTACAGCTTGAGGTCCGGGATACTTATCTGGTGTGCTGTTAGACTGCTAGTGCATGCTCTCTCCAGCTTCTTTTGGAGTCACTCAGGGCTGTGAGTTTTCCCCTTAGCACGGCTTTCATTGTGTCCCATAAGTTCGGGTATTTTGTGCATTCATTTTCATTAAATTTTAAAAAGTCTTTGATTTCTTTCCTTATTTCTTCCTTGACCAAGGTATCATTGAGTAAGGTTCAGCTTCCATGTCTATGTGGGCTTTCTCTTGTTTTTGTTGCTATTGAAGACCATCCTTACTCCATATTGATCTGATACAAGTCATGGGATTAGTTTGATCTTCTTATATCTGTTGAGGTCTGTTTTGTGAACAATTATGTGGTCGATTTTGGAGACTGTACCATGAGGTGCTGAGAAGAAGGTATATTCTTTTGCTTTAGGATGAAATGTTCTATATATATCTGTTAGATCCATTTTGTCCAAGGCTTCAATTAGTTTTACTGTGTCCCTGTTTAGTTTCTGTTTTCCTAATCAGTCCATTGCAAAGAGTGGAGTGTTGAAGTCGCCTACTATTATTGTTTGAGGTGCAATATGTGCTTTGAGCTTCTGTAAAGTTTCTTTTATGAATGAGGTTGCCCTGGCATTTGGAGCATAGATGTTCAGAATTGAGATTTCTTTTTGGTGGATTTTTCCTTTAACCAGTATGAAGTGGCCTTCCATGTCTTTTTTGATGACTTTCAGTTGAAAGTCAATTTTATCCAATATTAGAATGGCTATTCCAGCTTGTTTCCTGGGACCATTTGCTTGTAAAATTGTTTTCCAACCTTTTACTCTGAGGTAGTGTTTGTCTTTGACACTGAGCTGTGTTTCCTACATGGAGCAAAATGTTGTGTCCTCTTCAAGTATCCAGTCTGTTAGTATATGTCTTTTTATTGGGGAATTGAGTCCACTGATGTTAAGAGATATTAAGTAATAGTGATTATTGCTTCCTGTTATTTTTGATGTTATTTTTATATTTGAGTGGTTATCTTCTTTTGGGTTTGATGAAAGAAGGTTACTATCTTGCTTTTTCCAGTGTGCAGTTTCCCTCCTTGTATTGGCGATTTCCACTTATTATCCTTTGTAAGGCTGGGTTTGTGGAAAGATATTGTGTAAATTTGGTTTATCATGGAATATCTTTATTTCTCCATTTATGGTGATTGAGAGTTTTGCTGGATATAGTAGTCTGGGCTGGCATTTGTGTTCTCTTAAGAGTCTGTATGAGATCTTCCCAGGATCTTCTAGCTTTCATAGTCTCTGGTGAGAAGTCTGGTGTAATCCTGATAATTCTTCCTTTTTATATTACTTGGCCTTTTTTTCTTACTGCTTTTAATATTCTTTCTTTGTTTGTACATTTGGTGTTTTGATTATTATGTGATGGGTGGCAGTTCTGTTCTGGTCCAGTCTGTTTGGAGTTCTGTAGGCTTCTTATATGTTCATGGGCATCTCTCTCTTTAGGTTAAGGAAGTTTTCTTTCATAATTTTGTTGAAGATATTTACTGGCCCTTTAAGTTGCAAATCTTCACTCTCATCTACACCTATATTCCTTAGGTTTGGTCTTCTCATTTTTTCCTGGATTTCCTGGATGTTTTGGGTTACATGCTTTTTGCATTTTGCATTTTCTTTGAGTGTTGAATCAATGCTTTCTATGGTATCTTCGGCATCTGAGATTCTTTCTTCTATCTCTTGTATTCTATTGTTGATGTTTGCATCTATGGCCCCTGATTTCTTCCCAAGGTTTTCTGTCTCCAAAGTTGTCTCCATTTGTGATTTCTTAGTTATTTCTACTTCCATTTTTAGATCCTGGATGGTTTTGCTCAGTTCCTTCACTTGTTTATTTGTGTTTTCCTGTAATTCTTTAAGATAATTTTGTGTTTCCTCTTTCAGGACTTCTGCCTGTTGACCCAAGTTCTCCTTTTTTTCTTTAAGTGATTTTTGTGTTTCCTCTTTATGGGTTTCTATCTATTGACCCATATTCTCCTAAATTTCTTTAAGCTATTTTTGTGTTTCCTTTGTAAGGGTTTCTAATTGTTGATTCATGTTCTCCAGTACTTCTTTAAGAGATTTATTTATGTCTTTCGTGAAATTCTCTAATAGCATCATGAGATGTGATT
The DNA here is from genome assembly GCA_036184795.1 of Tokudaia tokunoshimensis. NCBI lineage: Eukaryota > Metazoa > Chordata > Mammalia > Rodentia > Muridae > Tokudaia > Tokudaia tokunoshimensis. Next base: position 19,506,613 of record BTHU01000008.1, read on the forward strand.
TTAAATCCAAATTTTCCCTTTCTGGTGGTGTTGGGGCATCGAGTGCTTGCTATTGTAGGAGAGTTCGGGTTGGAAGGTGCCATATTGCTTGGATTTCTGTTAGTAACTTTCCTATATTTACCTTTTGCCATCTGGTTAACTCTGGCGTTAGTCAGTCCTGCTGTCACTGGATTGTGCCTGAGCCTCCTGTGAGCCTGCAACACTGTATCAGCACGCCTGGATGACCAGGTTTCACCTGGCATTAATTGCTGAGGGGCTGCCTTGCTCCTGAGTACCTTTGGAGCCCTTGCCCCAATTGATGTTATTCTCTATGTATATCTCTGTGTACTTGGTTGTCCCTGTCTGGTCAGTCACTGGAGCAAAGATCGTGGAGGCTGCCGGACTCCCTCCAGGCGCAGGTGACCCTGCAGGGCAAATGTCCCATGACAGGGCTTGAACACAGACAACCACAGAGCTGTCCAACTCTTGGGCACAGGCAGAACCCTAGCAGGCTGCGTCCCAAGCCATGTTACACTCTGGATATCTCTACTTACCTGGTTTTCCCTGTCTGGTTCATCACAGAGCAAAGATGGTGGAGGCTTCAGGAACTCCTGCAAGCGCGGGTCACCCTGCAGGGCAAATGTCCCACGGCAGGGCTGGCACACAGACAACCACAGAGCTGCCCAACTCTTGGCCGCAGGTGGAACTCTAGAGGGCTTTGTTCCAAGCAATGTTATACTAGGGATATCTCTGTGTACCTGGTTTTCCCTGTCTGGTCCATCACCGGAGTCCATTGCATTTTTAATATGGGGACACTGATAGCATTTCCCAGAACTAGAGTTTGCCCCAAACTCCAGCCCATATGGGTAACAGTATTTTGACTCAATGGGCTATGACAAAAGAGATATAAAAATGTATAGAGAACAATAATGAAGGATTTACTGAGAATGGTGAGGATAAAGTGTTAATGAGGGATTTATATAATTATATGTATATATGTATGAACTTACTAAATGTAAGGAAAATTTAAATCACAAAATTTTAGTTTGGTATTAAGGTATTATATGTACCAATTTCTGAAATTGTCTTTAATACAATCCTGCCATTTTCTACTATGCATATATAAGTCATCATCCTTTGTAGTGAAGTGTATTAGTTAAAAATATAAATGAGTCTGACAAAATGACAAATTTATGAATTTGGATATATACATTCCATCATGGATTTTCTTTTTATAAAAAAAAACTAAAAAGCCCCACATCCTACAGAGGGCTAATATCATATATATATATATATATATATATATATATATATATATATATATATCCATGAATCTAATCATTAAAAAACGTACAACCCAATCAGAAAATGAAGTATAGAAGGAAATCAAGATTTCACACATGAGGTATCTCTAATGGTTGAGAAGCAGATAAAGAAATGTACAAACTCCTTAGTGATCAGAGAAATCAAAATCAAACTGACACCTTACACCATTCAGAATGGCGAAGAACAAAACCACAGGTGACAATACAAGTTGGAGAGGATGTAGAGAAAGAGGAACATGCCTCCATTGCTGATGGGATTGAAAATTGTACAACCACTAAGGAAATCAATCTGCAAGTTCCTCAGAAAATTGGAAATAGATCTACCTGAAAACCCTTCTATACCCCTCTTGGGAATATAGATAAAAGATGCCCTATCATGGCACAGGTTTATGTGTTCTACTATGTTCAAAACAGCCATATTTGTGGTAGCCAGAAGCTGGAAAAAAACCCAGATGACTCACAACAGAATATTGGATACAGAAATTGTGGGCCTTTACACAACAGAATACTACTCAGCTATTAAGAATGAGGACATCCTGAGTTTTGTAGGTAAACACATGGAAATAGAAAATATTATCATGAGTGAGGTAACTCAAACCCAAAAGGACATGCATAGTTTGTATTCACTAATAAGAGGATGTTAGCCAAACAAAAAGAAAAATGTACAGAGTATCCAAGATACAGTCCACAGAACTCAAACAGTTCAACAAGCTGAAGTACCCAAGTGAGGACACATCAGTCCCACTTGGGAGGGGGAACAAAGGAATCATAAGTGTCAAGGGAGGGAGGGACCTGGGAGGAAATTGGACAGGATGGGGGACTGGAGGAATGAGAAGATCTTGATCTGGTATTGGGTGAGGGAAATATACTGAAGCCTTGAGTACCAGCAGTAAGAATAGAGATAGGTAACCTCGGGAGATAGGTGGTTGGGAGGACACTCCAGAATGCACCAGAGACCTGATTGGTGAGGGACACTCAGGACTCAAAGGGAGGGACCTGAGATGAAATGCCTGACAGTAGGAAGAGGGATCATATAGAGCCTACATTCAAAAGAAGACAGCATCAAATGAGGGAGAGGGGTCCATCCCACAGTCACAACTCTGAATCATAATTGTTACTTTGTGAAAGAATTACAGGGATGGAGATGGAGAGGACCCTGAGGCAACGAAGGTCCAGCAACAGGCCAAAAGTAGAACCTAACTCAGGTGGAGGTCCCAAGACCTGACACTATGACAGAGACTATGACATGCTCACAAAATGGGACCTAGCATGACTACACTCCAGAAGACCCAACAAGCAGTTGAAAGAGTCAGATGTGGATATTTGTATCCAACCAACCAACAGGAGCAGCTGACCCCTGTTGTTGAATTAGGGAAGGCTGAAAGAAGCTGAGAAGAGCAATCCTGCAGGAGAACTAGCAGTCTCTATTAATCTGGACTCCCAAGATCTCTCAAATAATGAACCACCAAAATGGCAGCATACACCAGCTGATATGAGGCCCCCAACACACCTACAGTAGAGGACTGCTGGTTCTGTGTTTATTCAGAGATGATTCACTGAACTCTAAAGAGATTGGAGGCCCCAGGGAGGTTAGAGGTCAGGTGGGCTGAGTGTTGGGGACATCAATGTGGTGACAGTGATTAGGGAGAAATTACGTGATGTGGGACAGTCAGACAGTGAACAGGGGTAGGGGGGAAATATGGGGTGTAAATAATAAAGAAATAAATTAATTAAAAATAAAATTAAAAAATCTGAAAGACCTACATCCCACTAATAAGTATAAAAATTTGATTTTACATTTGATAAATATTAAAATTTTATGCATTGTGAAGATTTTTATTGTTATTGTCTAGCAATACAGGCATTGTACTTGACATTAGGTTGCATAATAACTTGTAAAAGTATCACGGTCAGTGAATTTGAACACATATCTCCCTAGACTTTACTATCACTTCCCAGTTTCCAATCATTTTCCTTGTAGTTATTTTCGTTCTTATGCATAGTAACATTTTTCTTTATAGAATAAATAAACTGTTTAAACAGTTATGTATTTTATATTTAACACAATTGCTTTGTTCACTTCTATTAGAGACTTTGGTTAGTTCCATAGCTTAGATATTCTGAACAGTTCTGGAAAAACACTGTTGTGCAAATATCTCCATGATATATCAGATATGAGTCCTATGGATAAATGCTCAGTAATAATATCATTAAGTTGTATTTAGTTTTAGTTGTTTGAGATTTCTTTATATTTATTTCCACAATGACAGAATATATTTCCACTAGAACAATATAATTTCATTAAAATAATATTTAAGAAAAGACTCACCAACATACTGGGTCAACAGGAAGTAAAAGTATCAAGTCTTGAAAACAAGGTAGAGTATTTGGATCATTCATTCAATATCAAATCTAATAAAACTCCTCAAGAATAGAACATGCTGAAATTCTAAAATAGTATAAAAAATCGATTCTTTTAATAATAGTTATAGAAGAAGAGTGTCATATCAAATTCAGGGACAGAAGGTATCTTCAACAAAATCATAGAAAAAAAATTCTCCAGTTTAAGCAAGATGTCTATCAAGAGCTATGAGGCATGTAGAATTTCAAATAAAATAAATAGAAAATAATATCTGCCGGATATCTAATAATAAGACGTGAAGTACATAGAACGAGGAGAAGATATTAAATACTGCAAGGAATAAACCACACAGTAATATAACGGCTGGTTCATAAAAATGATACCTGATATGGTACAAGCATTTTAGAGAAATCCCACAACCAAATCGATGTAATTAAAAAGGAACTCAAGGCATTTTTAACTAAATCAGGAAGAAGACTAGTATGGGAACTTTCTCCATACAATTTTTTAAAAATATTTTTATTAGATATATTCTTCATTTTCATTTCAAATGTTGTCCCCTTTCCTGGTTCCTCCCCCAGCTGGAAAATCTCATAACCCATCTCCCCTTCCCCTGTTCCCCAATCAACCCTCTCCCACTTCCCTGTCCCAGCATTCCCCCACACTGAGGCATCAAGCCTTTCCAGAACCAAGGGCCTCTCCTCCCTTCGATGTCCAACAAGGCCATCCTCTGCTGCCTATGCATCTGGAGCTACAGGTAACACCTTATGCACCATATAATACACTATGGCAAATTAGACCAATCTGACAAATGAGTGAGTTTAAGGGGTAGGAAGTCGAAAGTAAGAAGTCAAAACATCTGCATTTGAATGTGATATGAATTTATTCATAAAAGATAATACTCTAATAGAAAGTAACTGCAGCTTATAAATGAATTAAGCTAAGTAGTAGGAAACAAAATCAAAATACATTAGGCTTTTTTAAAACTTTATTGGATATTTTGTTTATTTACACTTCAAATGTTATCCCCTATCCCAGTTTTTCCCCCTCCCCAAAACCGCCTATGAGTTTTTCCCCCTCTCCTGCTTCTATGAGAGGGTTCCTCCACCCACCCATCCAATCACACCTCCCTGAACACAATTCACCTACACTGAGCCATCTATGGAGCCTTCATAAGACCAAGGACCTCTCCTTCCATTGATGTCTGAAAATTCGATCCTTTGCTACATATGCAGTTGGAGTCATGTGTACTCCTTGTTGGTGGCTTACTCCATGGGAGATATATGGGTTCAAGTTGGTTGGTATTATTGTTCTTCCTGTGGGCTTGCAAACCCCCTCAGCTCCTTCAGTTCCTTCTCTAACTCCTGCATTGGGAACCCTGAGTTCAGTGAAATGGTTGACTGTGATTATCCGCCTCTGTATTTGTAAGGATCTGACAGGGTCTCTCCGGAAACAACTAAATCAGGCTCCTTATAGCAAGAATTTCTTGGCATAGTGTCAGGATTTAGTGACTGTATATGGTACAAACTCTCAGATAGGACAGTCACTAGATGGCCTTTCCATCAGTCTCTGCTCTACAATTTGTCTCCATATTTTCTCCTGTGAATATTTTGTTCCCCTTGATAAAAATGACCAAAGCACCAACTCTGTGATCTTCCTTCGTCTTGAGCTTCATGTGGTCTGTGAATTGTATCTTGGGTATTACAAGCTTCTGGGCAAATATCCACTTATCATTGAGTGCATACCATTTGTCTTCTTTTATGATTGGAATGCCTCACTCAGGATGTTATTTTCTAGTTCTATCCATTTGTCTAAAAATTTCATGAATTCATTGTTAATAGCTGTGTTATACTCCATATATAAACACACCACATTTTCTAGATCCATTCTTCTGTTGAGAGACATTTGGGTTCTTTCCGGCTTCTCACTGTTATAAATGAAGCTGCTATGAACATAGTGGAACATGTACCCTTATTACATGTTGGAGCATCTTCTGAGTATATGCACAGGAGTGGTACAGCTGGGTCCTCAGATAGTACTATGTCCAATTTTCTGAGGAACAGCCAAACAGATTTTCAGAGTGGTTGTATCAGCTAGCAATCCCAACAGCAGTAGAGTAGTGTTCTTCTTTCTCTACATCCTTGCCAGAGTCTGATGTCACCTGAGGTTTTGATCTTAGCCATCCTGACTGGTGTGAGGCGGAATCTCAGGGTTGTTTTCATTTGCATTTCCTTCATGACTAAGGATGTTGAACTGAATGGGTCTCATAAAAAATAATTATTCCCATATGACTAAGGATGTTGAACTGAATGGGTCTCATGACTAAGGATTTTGAACTGAATGGGTCTCATAATAAATAAATAAATATTTATTTATACATAGTTTATATAAGGACTTACAAGATAAATGCTGTAAAATATTTAAACAATTAGAAAATGATTGAAGTTGATTATGCAAATGATAAATATTAGAGGATATAAACAAATTGGATTATGATAGGAAAAAGTTTCAGATGGAAGAAACTTTCACATTGGTAAATGCAAGTTATAAAAATTAGAAGGTCTAAAATTATTTTAAGGTATATAAATACAAGTTATAAATGTATAAAAATTAATTTTAAAATGTATATAACAGGAAATGTTTCATATTCCCCACATATAATATTGTTATTTTAAAGTTCATAATTTTAATATTGATCAATGGAATTCTGATAAGCTAATGGAGTACTAGATGCTTACAATTGAATTAAGAGCTCCAGGTGGTAAATGCCCTTTTTTGTCCTCTAAATGTAGAATTAAATGTGTTTCTCACCACACTAAACACATCTCTGTTGAATCTGTATATCAAGTTCTCTGGACTGAAGAAAGATTGCTCTGTGCTTTTTACCCCAATTGTATAGATTTGACTATCTCAAAGGCATGAGTCTACTTCTATTGTTTCTCAAACATCTGTAATCTGTTTTTACTAAAGGATGGAATTAAATTTAGTGGTAAAGACTAAGTACATCATTTTGTTATTTAAAGTACTTACACGTCCTAAGAGATCAAAAAGTCATAATATTTGGATCAACCCACCACAGGTCTAATGAACACTAATAAAGTAAGCCTGCCTGTTCTTGTAAATGAGATTTTTGCTTTTACTTGGAATTCCTTAGCTTCACCAATTACCAGACAATTTTAACATCTGTCATTCATCTATATATAATCTCAGCTGATTTTCACCTGGCTGACAGACTCAGTTCAAGAAATCTGACTTACTGAAGGCTGATGTTAACCAGACTAGCTGAGATGATTGCTGCCTATCTTTCAGCTACATCAACTAGACAGGTACTTATTATAAATACCCATTGCCCAGATTTGGACTAGCATTTCAGCCTTATTGGTCAACCAAAAGACAATGCCATAATGTCAGCAGGAAGTAATTATAGATGAAAAATATGATGCCATTTTCCCACTTTGCCGAGGTCCTGCCTCAGCATGAGGAGGGTCCTGAGAAAGGCAAGAATGGGAAAAGTGCTGCTTCAGTAATGACTCAGAGTCAGTGGTAGATGCCAGCTGCTAGTTCAGGTACTCTCTCTGATGATTCAGCATTCTTTGTTCCTCAGCTAAATCATCCTTCACCTTAATTTTTCTTCAGCTTAATGACCAAAGTCAGTCTGAAACCAGTCTTTTATTTACTAAAGCTACATCATCAAGACTTAGATCATAGTTAACATTTACCAAAATTTTGTAAATTTACATAAACTCTATGAATCTCAGATCAATATTCTCAACCCCTGTATCCTTAGAGCAGAACTAAACACAAAGCAAAAGCCCATTCCTTTATATGTTTACACAGTTTGTTCTATTTTATTTTTTTCGAAAGGCAAATTTGTAATTATGCTGTATAACATAGTACCAAATATTACAGATTTTAAACAAAAGTCTTTTTATTCCATATATTCTTTATTTACATTTCTTTTTTGGGGGGGGGGCTTTTTTATTCCTTTTTTTAACATTTTTATTAGATGTTTTCTTTTTTTATGTTTGTTTTTTATTTATTTATTTTCTACATTCTTTATTTACATTCAAGATGATTTTCCCTTTCCCGGTTCCCCCCTCCCTGAAAGTCCCATAAACCATTTTCCCTCTCCCTGTTCCACATTTGCCGAAGAATTTCATGAATTCATTGCTTTTAATTGCTGAATAGTATTCCATTGTGTAAATGTACATGGAAAATATCTCTGATACATTGAAGAACTATATAGAAAAACATGTTAAGATTGACTATTTCATGGAAAAAAATTATACAGATAAAATGGTATGCATAAAAATATTCCTAAGTTTTTTTGAAAGTGGAATTATAAACATTTTCTGATAAAATTGAAGATCTACAAGGAAAATATTTCTGATAAATCTCAAGAAATATATAGAAAAACACATTAAAACTGACTATTTCGTGAAAAATTATACAGATAAAGTGGTAGGCATAAAAATATTCCTAAATTGATTGAAAGGTGAATTAAAAACATTTTCTGATAAAATTGAAGATTTACATTGAAATTATCTCTTATAAAATAGAAGAAATTTATGCAGATAAATTGGTAAAATAAAAATATTCCTAAGTTGATTGAAATTAAAATTATAACCATTTTCTAATAAAACTGAAGATTTACATGGAAAATATTTCTGATAAAATTGAAAAAATACATGGAAAAACGTTAAAATTGTAGATTATCATGTAAATTTGTACAGATAAAATGGTAGGCATTTCACGCAAATCTTCAATTTTGTCAGAAAATGTTTATAATTCCACTTTCAATCAATTTAGAAATACTTTTATGCCTACCATTTTATTGGTATAATTGTTCATGATAATCTTCAATTTTAATGTTTTTCTATATTTTTCTTCAATTTTATCAGAAATATTTTCCATGTAAATCTTCAATATTATAAGACAATGCCTATAATTTTACTTTCAATCAACTTAGGAACATTTTTATACTTTCCATTTTATCGGTATAATTTTCCATGAAATAGTTTTAACATGTTTTTCTATATGTTTCTTGAATTTTATCAGAAATATTTTCCCTGTAGATCTTCAATTTTATCAGAAAATGTTTATAATTCCACTTTCACAAAACTTAGGAATATTTTTATGCCTACCATTTTATCTGTATAATTTTGCCATGAAATACTCAATATGTTTTTTATATATTTCTTGAATTTATCAGAGATATTTTCCATGTAAATCTTTAATTTTATCAGAAAATGGTTATAATTTCACTTTATTTACATTTCAAATATTGTCACATTTCCTGATTTTACCCCTAAAAATGCCCTAAACCATCCCCCCCTCCCCCTGCTCACCAATCCACCCTCTCTTGCTACCCTGTCCTGGTATTCCCCAATACTGGGGCATCTATCTTTCTTAGGACCAAGGACCTCTCCTCCCTTTGATGTCCAACAAAGCCATCCTCTGCTGCTTGTGCATCTTGATCAATGAATGGGTCCCTCCATGTGTACTCTTTGGTTGGTGGTTTAGTCCCTGGGATCTCTGTGGTTACTGAGTGATTCATATTCTTGCTCCTCCTATGGTGCTGCAATACCCTTCAGTTCCTTGGGTCTTTTCTCTAGCTCTTCCATTGCAGACCCTTAAATGGTTGGCTGAGAGTGTCCCCCTTAGTATTTGTCATACACTGGCATAGCCTCCCAGGTAATAGCTATATCTGCATCCTGTCAGTAAGTACTGTTGACATGCAGTGGTGGTGAATGCTTTTAATCCCAGCAATTGGGAGGCAGAAGCAAACCGATTTCTGAGTTCAAGAGGATAACGTGGTCTACCGAGTGAGTTCCAGGACAACCAGGGCTCTACAGAGAAACTCTGTCTCAAAAAACAAACAAGCAAACAAAAACCAATGATAACAACACAGTTTGTTCTTAGTGGGTAGCTAGACACAGCACTTGTAGTTTTCTGGTACAACAGAGAGCAGTCTTCAGTAACTATTTTCATGTTAAATCATGAAGATAACAAACTACTCAAAATAAAATGATTCCTTACTTAGCTTTGTATTTGTTGGTAATACAGCTCTTTCTTTTTTTTTTTGTTTTTGTTTGTTTGTTTGTTTTATTTTTTCCAGACAGGAGAGATAGCTCTTTTTAGTATCTTTCCAGAGGTTATCTACAATTCTTCAAGCAGCTAGTAAAACAGACTACTACTTTTTGTATGTTTCTACATCATCTTTTAATTCTCTAATCTTAATTTTCTCATTCTAGCAATTCCATAGTCTCATGTACTCTCTTTCTAACACTGTGTTTTCCTAAATTACATATAATTTCCTATCTTTATATCTTTACTTTTTCTTCCTGAGACCACTTTAACTCTCTATCCCTGATGTCCCCAGTTTCACCTTCATTAATAAATGCTGCAGTCATTGGACTGGAGGATACATGCTTATCCTCATGATTTCCCATTCAGGGCCAACTTTGGCAATGAAATATGTCTGCAAAGAACCATGTAGGCTTTTATGGTCCTTATGGTTATGTTGTCTAGATCCTTTAACATGGCTCTGAAGACCAAATGGAAGACCTGTTCCTCATCATCTGAAGCCTCATAATCCTCTCCATTTTTCATTCCTGAGAACCGAATCTGTTTCATTTACTATGGTATGACTAGCTCTGAGTAATGTGGAAGTATATTCCCCAGAAAGAGAGAGTGAAAGTAGAGTAGTAAAGACAGCAGATCAGTTTCAGAGAAAGTACAACCATCAACACATGTGGGGACCAGAGGGATCAATGTCCTGGTGAAGCTCCAGAGGCAGGAACTATGTCACTCCACTCCTTGCATAGACATGCCAGACCAGGTACCACTTTACAGGCTGAGATGCTAAGTCAAAAATGTCCACATTTTCGTAATAAAAGTTTATGTTCTTTGGGTCCAAATTTACCCCCAGGCCAAAAACATGGACCTTGAAAATAAATCATGAATTGAAATTTTGATTTAGTTATAATTCAGAAGGAATAAGAGGGTTCAGCTAGACTGACTCCATTGCAGACTGTGTGATGCCAGTTCTGGAGTTTCTGTTTTCTACAACTGAAATAACCAGTTCCAAGAAAAAGCACATCCCATTTGCAGATAATCAGAAGCTGTCCAAACATCTGGTCTGAGGCAAGAATATTTAGTCAGCAATGATTATGGAAAGTCCCCAGAACCATAGCCAATCCCAGAAATACCCATAACCCTTGAGATAGAGCCAACATATCATGATAAATGTCACCAACTCTTTCCTGGAATACCCCTAAGCAGCTTTTAATTGAGCCTGTGAGTTCACTTCTATGTTGCCATTATCATGAATTGTTAATCTCTGCATGCAGGTAATTCCATCAGAATAAAACACTTTTTGCTTTTACATACTATTTGAGTCTAGGATATTCTCTTTTGGGATTCATAAACCCTTACAGGGAAGCATGTCTCAGGTCAATATCAATTGCTAGCTCCATGTTTTATAAGTCTCGTATGTGGTTTCTTCATAAATGAAGCCTTACTATTAAGTTCTGGAGTGTGACACAAATTTTTAGCAATAACTGATAATGCTTGTGAGAATATTGATAAAATTGGCTAATAACTCAGAGAAGACTAACCCAAAACTACTTAATTTTTGAAAAAGGCTAAAATTATGTTATTTTTTCTTAATGTCTAGTCTTTGGGCTTAATTAGATGCAACTTAAATCTACATTCAATTTGCATTTCTGTGAAGGCTAATGTAATTTTACATTTTTCTTGTACAATTTAACTTGATTATAACAATTGTAATACAATTTAACGTGTATTTCTTTTTTTTGAGAAATGATGAAGGAAAAAGTGGATGTCCATAGAAGAAGAATGATATTATACCTCTGTCTATTACATTTCACAAAAATAACTCCAAATGGGGCAAAGAACTAAAACTTAAATAATCAAACTTCTAGAAGAAAACACATATAGACTGGACTTAGTCTTCCCTGAACATATGTGCAGCTTGGCATTCATGTGGAGTGGGGGACTATCCCAAAAGCTGTTGCCCTCTACTTTAATTCACTGAAAAGCCTATGAAAAAGTATATTGTTTGCTTAACAACAATGCAGAGCTTGTTTACAAGTAGTTTTACATTGATAGATATGTGAACATTGAAATAGCCCTGTCTTTCAGGAATGAAACCTATTTGATGATGGTAGATAATGTTTTTGATGTGTTCATAATCTGTTTGACAGGAGCCTAGCATGACTGTCCTCTGATAGGCTCTCTCAGCAGATGACTGAGACAGATGTAGATAAGCACATTCAAACCCTGAATGGAGGAACTGAACACAATTGCAACCCCATGGGAAGAACACAGTATCAACTAACCTGGAAAGCAAGGAGCTCACAGAGACTGAGCGACATACAAAAGAGCAGCAATCTAATTGAAATAGAACTCAGAATTTGTGCTAAAATCAAGAACAAAACTAGTATGATGACCCTAACCTTACCTATTTAATACACAATTTGATATCTAGTTAGAACAATAAGACAACTGAGTGAGATTAAGGGGATAGAAATGGGAAAGAAAAAAGTCAAAATATCTAAAGAGTTTCTGCAATTGTAGACAAGTTAAAAATATTAATATTACCCTGAACTGTTCATAGTTTTCTGTTCATACTGATGCCGTTACTGCAACTTCATGCCCAGATGACCTGTAATTTGGTGGTTCTTCCCAGATTTAAAGGTTAATGTATAGTTTCCTTTTGCCAACACTGAACTGCAACTTTACATGTGGTTTCCGGTGACATAGTAACATGGGGTTTTCAGGAAAAACAATGGGTTTGAGGAAAGTAATAAAAAGGTTTGAGTATGTATTATTGTATAACAAGGAATTGTGAAACCACTATAAACAGAACTTGAAGAAAAATAGATAAAACCTGGAAGCTGTCACCAAGGATAACTTCAGAATAACAATGAGGCATCTGTCAGCTTGCACCTTCATCATTGCCAGAGACTTTGACTTCATAACTGAAACTAAACCTGGGCACTCAGTTTATGTCTGTTTTACTGCTTCAATTTCCACTTTCAGGTCTTGTATAACTTTATTTATATCTATGAACTGTTCAGTTGTATTTTCCTTTATTTCTTTTTTAATTATCCTTAATTTTTCCACAGTCCAGTCATTATGTTCCTCTCAGTCGACCCTGAGAGTTCATCATCTCAATCCTCCTCTCCTGTCTCGAAGAGGATGTAGCCCACCACCATAATCTATGCCCACTCCCTGGAGATTGAATTCTTTCAATGGATAGCTGCTTCTTCTCTCACTGAGGTCAGACCAGGCAGTCCTCTTCTGTATGTGTCTGGGCCTCATATCAGTTAGTATATGCTTTGCCATTGGTGACTGATAGATCTCAGGAGTAGATGTTAATTGAGACTGCTGGTCTTCCTATGGGGTCACCCACTTCCTCAGCTTCCTCCATCCTTTCCCTAATTCAAACACAGGGGTCATGACTTCTGTTCATTGGATGGGTGTAAGTATGTGCATTTGACTCATTCAGCTCATTGTTGGGCCTTCCAAAGGGCAGCCATGCTAGGCTTCTCTCTTGAAGCACACCATAACATCACAAATAGTATCAGGTCTTGGAGCCTCCCTTTGAGTTAGATCCACATTTTTGCTAGTCACTGGACATCCTTTCTCACAATCTCCTCTCAATTTTTGTCCCTGCACTTATTTTAGGAACAATTCTGGGTCAAAGGTTTTTGACTGAAGGATGGCAACCCCATGCCTCATTTCAATGCTCCATCTTTCTACTGGCGGCAGACTCTAAAAGTTCACTCTCTCCACTGCTGGGCATTTTATCTAAGGAATTTAACTTTGCATCCTAAGAGTCTCTGACCTTCCTGGTCTCTGGTGCATTCTGGATGGTTCTCTCACCTCCTGCCTCCCAAAGTTTCCTATTTCCATTATTTTGCTTGCCATTAGGTCTTCACTCCTGTTACCTCCAAATATCAGATAATGTGCTTCTTTTCCTCTTCCTGTCCCTCTCCCATCCATATCCTTCCCTCACTTTGCCCACTGTGATATTGATTGAGGGGCCTCAATCACAAGCTGAATTGAGCCCATCTCTTGGGCCTTTCGGTCTTTAATGTTGTTGAGCTCTGTTAATTTTATCCTGGTATTCTGAACTTTTTGGCTAATATCCACTTATTAGTGACTATATGTCATCCATGTCCTTTTGGGTTTGAGCTCCTGACTCAAATTGCATCTAATTTCATCCACTAGCCTGCAAAACACATGGTGTTTTTCATCCTTTTTCCTCTTGTGAAACTTATGGGTTGTTTCCAGTTTCTGGTCATCACAAATGAAACAGCTACGAACATAGTGGAGCATATGGCCATGTGGTTTGGTGGGGTATCTTTTGTGTATATGTCCAAGAATGATATAACTGGTTCTTCCAGTAGATCTATTTCCAACTTTCTGAAACATTTCCAGTTGATTTACAGAGGGGTTGGACCAGTTTGTAAGCTCACCAGCAATGGAGGACTGTTTCTCTTTCTCCACATTCTTGCCAATATGTGCTGTCACCTCAGGTTTTCATCATGGCAATTCTGTTTGCTGTAACATAGAATCTCAGCTTTGTTTTGGTTTGCATTACCCTGAGGACTAAGGACTTTGGACATTTCATTAAGTGCTTCTTGACCACTCAAGATTCCTCTTTTATGAATTCTCTGTTTAGTTCTATACTCAGTTTTGAATGGGTACTTTGGTATTTTTGGAGATTATCTTCTTCAGTTCTTTATATATTTTGGATATTAGTTCTCTATCATACATGAAGTTAAAAGATTATTTCTCCAATCTGTAGGTTCCTGAATTATCCTATTGATTATATCTTTTGCCTTACAAAAGCTTTTCAGATTCTTGAAGTTCAAATTTTTGATCTTAGAACCTGAAACATTGGAGTTCTATTTATGTAATTTTTCCCTGTGTGTGCCAATGAGTTCGAGGCTCTTTCACACTTTCTCTTATTTTAGATACATTATATCCAGTTTTATTTTTAAGTCTTTGATCCACTTGTACTTGAGATTAGTATAAGTGACAAATATGGATCCATTTTCACTTTTCTACACACCAACTTCCAGTTAGACCAGCACCATTTATTGAATATTCTTTCTCTTGTCCATTGTATAGTTTTGGTTTCTTTGTCCAAGATCAAGTATCCTTAAGTGTGTGGTTTTATTTCTGAGTCTTCAATTCTATTCCACTGATGAACATGTCTGTCTTTGTACCAATGCTATGCAGTCTTTAAGACTATTGCTCTGTAATATAGCTTATGGTTGGTGATGGTGATTCCCTGAGAAGTTCTTTTATTGTTAAGATTCTTTTGCTATCCTTGTTTTGTTTGTTTGTTTTGCCATATGAAATTGAGAATTGCTCTTTCCTTGTATTTGAAAATTGTGATGGAATTCTGTGAGAATTGGATTGAATCTATAGATTGATTTTGGTAGGATGGCTATTTTTTGCTATGTAAAGTCTACCAATCCATGAACATGGGAGATCTCTCCATTTTCGGATGTCTTCTTCAATTTCTTTCTTGAAAGACTTGAAGTATTTGTCATATAGGCCTTTCACTTGCTTGGTTAGAGTTACTCCATGATATTTTATATTATTTGGGACTAGTGTAAAGAATGTTGTGTCCCTAAATTTTTCTCTGGCCTTTTATCATTTGTATAAATGAAGGCTACTGATTTATTTATATCTGGTCACTTTGCTGAAGTTGTTTATAAGTTGTAGAGTTTTGTGGTAAAATTTTTGGGCTTGCATATGTTTGCTATCATATCATCTGCAAATACTGATACTTTGATTTTTCTTGGCCAATTAATATCCCCTTGATCCACTTGTGTTGTCTTATTGCTCTAGATAGAACTTCGAGTACTATGTTGCATAGATAGTGGGAGAGTGGACAGGCTTCTCTTGTCCCTGATTTTAGTGAAATTTCATCAGTTATTCAGGATGTTGGTTTGCTGTACATTGCTTTTATTATATTTAGGAATAGACATTGAATTCCTGATCTCTCCTATTCTTTAAATTCCTCACAGAGAGAGGTAGTCTCCCAGGAGTACTGACAAACAGGCTTGAAAGACAGACAAGCCACAGTCAAAGACAGAAAGACCAGCTAACACCAGAGATAACCAGATAACAAGCGGAAAGCACAAAAACAACAGCAACAGAAACCAAGGCTGCTTGACATCAACAGAACCCAGTTCTCCCACGACAGCAAGCCCTGTTTACAATAGCACACCAGAGAAGCAAGACCCTTATTTAAAAAACAAATCTCAGGATGATGATAGAGGATTTTAATGATAACACAAATAATTCCATTAAAGAAATACAGGAGACACAGGTAAATATGTAGAAGACCTTAAAGGAGAAACACAAAAATCCCTTAAGGAATTACAGGAAAACAAAACCAAACAGATAAAGGAACTGAACAAAACCATCCAGGATCTAAAAATACAAATAGAAATAAAGGAATCACAAAGGCAGACAAAACTGGGGATAGAAAGCCCAGGAAAAAGATGAGGAGTTATATATGCAAGCATCACCAACAGAATACAAGAGAGAGAAGAGAGAATCTCAGAAAATACCATAGAAAACATTGACACAATAGTCAAAGAAACTGCAAAATGCAAAAAGCCTCTAACCGAAAACATCCAGGAAATCGAGGACACAATGAGAAGTCCAAACCTAAGGATAATAGCTATAGAGGAAAGTGAAGATTCCCAACTTAAAGGGCCAGTAAATATCTTCAATAAAATTATAGAAAAAAATTCTCTAACCTAAAGAAAGAGATGCCCATAAACTTACAGGAAGCCTACAGAACTCCAAGTAGATTGGAACAGAAAACAAATTCCTCCTGTCATATAATAATCAAAACAACAAATATATTAAACAAAGAATATTAAAAGAAGTAAGAAAAAATGTCAAGTAACATATAAAGGCAGGTCAATCAGAGTTACACCATACATCTCAGAAGTGACTATGAAGATGAGAAGATACTGGGCAGAACTCATACAGACCCTAAGAGAACACAAATGCCAGCCCACACAACTATACCCAGCAAAACATTCAATTACCATAGATGGAGAAGCCAAGATATTCCATAAAAAATTATACAATATCTTTCCAAAAAGCCAGCCCTACAAAGGAAAATAAATGAAAAAATCCCAACACAAGGGGGGAAACCACACCCTAGGAAAAGCAAGAATGTAATCTTCATTCAACAAACATAAAAGAAGATAACAACACAAACAAAAAATATCATAAAAATAACAAGAAGGAACAATTCCTATTCCTTAGTATCTTTTAACATCAATGGACACAATTCCCCAATAAAAAGACATAGACTAACTGACTGAATATGTGAACTGGACCCAACATTTTGCTGCATAAAGGAAACAAACCTCAATAGCAAAAAAAAACCCACTACCTCAGATTAAAGGAATAGAAAACAATTTACCGAGAAATGGTTCCAAGAAACAAGCTGTAATAGCCATTCTAATATTGGATAAAATTGACTTTCAACCAAAAGTTATGAAAAAAGATTAGGAAGAACACTTCATACTTATCAAAGGAACAATCTACCAAGAAAAACTCTCTATTCTGAGAATCTATGCTCCAAATGCAAGGGCATGCACATTCATAAAAGAAACTATACTAAAGCTCAAAGCACACATTGGACATCACATAATAATTGTGGGGTACTTCAACGTGCCACTCTCACTAGTGGACAGACCAGAGAAACACAAAATAAGTATAGACTCAGTAAATTAACAGAAGTTATGGACCAAATGGGCTTAAGATATATCTATAGAAATTTCATTCTAAATCAAAAGAATATACCATCTTAGCACCTCATAGTACCTTCTTTAAAAGTGACCATATAATCAGTCACAAAATAGACCTCAACAGATATAAGAAGATTGAAATAATTGCATGCCTTTTGTCAGATCACTATGGATTAAGGATGGTCTGCAATAGCAACAAAAACATATACAGATGGAAAATGAACAACACTACTCAATGATAACTTGGTCAAGGAATAAATAAATAAAGAAATTAAAGACTTTTTAGAATTTAATGAAAAGGAAGCCAGAATAAACCCAAAACTGAGGGATACAATAAAAGCAGTGCTAAGAAGAATCCTCATAACTCTGAGTTCCTCCCAAAAGAAACTGGAGAAAGCATCCACTAGCAGTTTGACATCACATTTGAAAGTTATAGAACAAAAGTAAGCTAATACACCAAAATGGAGTAGATAAAGATAATGATCAAACTAAGGGCTGAAATAACCAAGAAGAAACATAAATAAATCTATACAAAGAATCAACCAAACTAGGAGCCTGTTCTTTGAGAAAAATAAACAAGATAGATAAACACTTAGCCAGACTTATCAGTGGGCATAGAAACAGTATCCAAATTAACAAAATTATAAATGAATAGGGGGAAATAACAACAGAAACTGAGGAAATCCCAAACAATCATCAGATCCTACTACAAAAGCCTTTACTCTACAAATCTGGAACATCTGGATAAAATAGACAATTTCCTAGACATATACCAGGTACCAAAGTTAAATCAGGATCAGATAAAAGATCTAAACAGTCCCATAATCCCTAATGAAATAGAAATTGTCATCAATATTCTCCCAACCAAGAAAAACCCAGAATCAGATGGGTTTAGTACTGAGTTCTATCAGCTCTTCAGAGAAGACCTAATACCAAAACTCTCTAAACAACTCCACAAAATCAAAACAGAAGGAACACTAACCAATTCAATCTATGAAATCACAATTACTCTGATACCTAAACCACACAAAGTCCCTACAAAGAAGGAGAACTTCAGACCTATTTCCCTTATGAATATTGATGGAAAAATAATCAATAAAATTCTTATCAACTCACTCCAAGAAACTCCATCAAAACGATCATCCACCATAATCAAGTAGAGTTCATCCCAGTGATGCATGGATGGTTCAATACAATGAAATCCATCATTGTAATCCACTGTATAAACAAAGTAAAAGAAAAAAAATGGTCATTTCATTAATGGCTGAGAAAGCATTTGACAAAATCCAACACCCCTTCATGATAAAAGTCTTAGACAGATCAGGAACTGAAGACCCATACCTAAACTCAGTAAAAGCAATATACAGAAAGGCAGTACCCAACATCAAACTGAATGGAGAGAAAATTGAAGAAATCCCACGATATCAGGGACTAGACAAAACTACCCACTCTTTCACAACTATTCAATACAGTACTCAAAGTCCTAGTCAGAGCAATTAGACAACAAAAAGAGGTCAAAGGGATACAAATTGAAAAGGAAGACATAAAAATATTACTATTTGTAGATGATATGATATTATAGTTAGGTGACTCCAAAATTCCACCTGAGAACTCTTAAACCTGATAAACCACTACAGGAAAGTGGATGGATATAAAATTAACTCAAACAAATCAGCGGCCTGTTTGTATTCAAAGATTTAAAAGTCTGAGAAAGAGAGTAGAAAAAGAACTCCCTTCACAATAGTCACAAATAATTTAAAATGTCTTGGTGTGATTCTTACTAAATAAGTGAAATATCTGAATGACAAGAACTTCAAGTCTCAGAAGAAAGAAGTCAAAAAAATATCTCAGAAGATGGAAAGATCTCCTATGCTTATGGGTAGGCAGATTAATATAGTAAAAATGTCCATCTTGCCTAAAGCAATCTACAGCTACAATGCAATTTTCCTCAAAATTCCAACTCACTTTTTCATAGAGTTAGAAAGATAAATGCTCAAATTCATCTGGAATGACAAAACCCCAGTATAGAGATAACTATTGTCAACAATAAAAGAACTTCTGGGGGAACAAGCATCCTGGACTTAAAAGGGTACTACAGAGCAATGGTGATAAAAATTCCATGGTATTTGTTAGTGACCATAGGTGTGTGGTTTCATTTCTGGGTCTTCAATTCAATTCCATTGATCTACCTGCATGCCACTGTACCAATACCATACACAAGGTATGTACTTGCTGATAAGTGGCTATTAGCCCAAATGTTTGTAATACCCAAGATACAATTCACAGACCAAATGAAGCCCAAGAAGGAGGAAGACCAAAGTGTGGATACTTTGGTCATTCTTAGAAGGGGGAACAAAATACCCACAGCTTACAACTAAACAATGGACTGAGCATAGAGTCCCCAATTGAAGAGCAAGAGAAATGATACAAGGAGCTGAATAGGTTTGAAGCCCAATGGAAGGAACTATAGTATGTACCAACCTGTACCCCAGAACTCCCAGGTACTAAACAACCAATCAAAGAGTACAGATGAAGGGACCCATGGATTCTGCTACACATGTAGCAGAGGATGCCCTTTTCAGACATGAATGAGAGGAGAGACCATTGGTACTTTGAAGACTCAATGCCCCAGTGTAGGGGAATGCCAGGTCAGAAAAGTGCAAGGGGGTTGTAAGCAGTGGCAGGGAGGATGGGATAGGTGGTTTTCTGATGGGTACCAGGAAAGGGGATAGCATCTGAAATGTAAATAAAGCAAATATCTAATAAAATTAATAAAAAATAACAGACCACCATCATTGTGGTGAAATCCTCTGGAAAGTGTTTTCTGAGAGCACAGAGGTTGTGTTGCAGAGATATCCAAGGCTGCATCTTGTGCTGTGGATGAAGGTGGTACTGTGTAAGAGTCACCCAGGTGCTACTGGTATTGAAGGCATGAAGGGGTCCTGAAGAGCAGCTGAGGCTCGGCACTGTGAGAGACCTCAGAAGACTATTGGTGAAGGTGCATCCTCAGTGGCAATTGATGGCCCAGGCTTGAAGGGGTTATGCAAAGGATGTGAGGCTTGACATCATGCAGAGAGCATATGAAAGGTTATTGGTGATGCCTAGTTACTACAAAAGATAGCAATACTGTTATCATAACAGTATACTTAAACAACATTGCTAATCCCTCATAATGAAACAAGGCCATGAAAAATAGGCTGTCCTTAATGTGCTTCAACACATCCAAGATACTTTCAACTTTTCATACTGTAATTTAAATACTAAAGCGGTATATGTCTTTCTTGTGTTACCAGAAAAATAGGAGATAAGAGTTCAGAATTATGAGGTATAGATTAAGGCACCATTGTCCACTAACACAATTAATATGTGTCTAGTCATCTACTCCATCACTGAGAAAAAAATAAGATGAGTGATATTTAATGCGAGGAACTGTGGCTGGCATTGATAGAGTCTCGTGGCTATTTAATATGATACCTGTAATATTATATCTGACCTTGTTCAAACTCATCAGTCAGCCCCAAACCAGAGGGGAATGTTTGCAGAGACAACCTGTCTCCTATAATATGGTTTCCTGGAACAAATAATTCCAGCAAGGAGACATCATATATATCCTCACATAGCCTCCACAATTGCCTCAAAATCCTGTTTCTCAAGCCCCTTTTCTATGTCTATAGACTATCTAAACCAATGCTTTCTCCTTGGAGGAGTATATAATTTCGATTGGACAGAGCCTGCATCTCATTGCAAGTGCTAATAAAGACTGTCTTCTGTTAATGCCAGACTGCAATTTCTTTCTTCTTTTCATTTCTTCATGATGCCTTAGAAAATTAAACAAGTAAAATGGATTCATAGGTAGATATTGAACTACTGAAACTTAAGAGTTAAATTCAATTTTGGGTACACAAATGGTGAAAGGAGAGAATATAATCTGGCAAGGTTTTTTTCTGATATGAACATGTCTGAATGCCATTTAATCACAAAAGCAAACAAACAAGCAAAAAAATGTACAAGAAGACTCATGAATCCACACATAAAATAAATAATAAACAGGTAAATAATTAAACAAACAAGCAAGAAAAGTATAAGGCACATGAATCCATGAATAAAGTAAAAATATAAACAAATAAACAGGCAAAAAATGAATAAATAAATACACAAATAAGTAAATGACCAGATACCATTTTTGTACTCAAGACTTAATATATTAAAGGCAGATCTTTGATATGTCTTTGCTTACTGTAATGCTGAAAGAATTATTGACCACCTTACTATAAGACCCCCCAAAATCAATGGACTATTTTCACTCAGTAACTTTGGATCCACCCAGCAGTTTTCACCATGGCAACCAAACATAAATGTTTCCAAGTCAGTGACTGGGCTTTGCTTCTCTTTCCCTAGCTTTGCATTCCTATAGAAACTTGTGATTATGCTCTGTAACCTCTTGGCTTGTTCTTGGACTCTTTTCTCAGTTCTCTTTGTTCCTTCTCTGACCCCTTTCTGTTGCTTCCGCATTTATTCTCCTGCCACTTGATCCCTCCCTTTCCCTATTCATGAGCCAATTCTGTCTGGAACCTTCCAGATGTCTCTGGCTCAACTGTCCTTCATATCAATTCTAAAGTATTCATCCTTGGTGGTGGTTAACTCCTAGATTATAATTTTGTCAGAAATGAAAGTCATGTGAAAATTGGTTCCTCATTTATGAAATTAATAAACTCCAGCTCAGTATTTCACGTATGCGAGGCTCTGAGACATTAGGTGTCCTATGTTATGTTTTAAATTTAAATTACTATGCTTAAGAAATCTAAATTAAGATGATAAATTCTTCAATCCTTTTGGGTCTCAGACCCTTATCAGAGTTTGTGGAAGTCCAAGACATAATGATACTGGTCTCCCTGTGTTTCACACTTCAGTTGTTTCTTAGAGGAACATTCTCTGAACAAGGAATTGCCCTAAGGGCTAGTTGTACATCAAAGCTAACTTCATTTGTCAGGGCCTAAATCTGGGTGCAATTCCTTTATTATAGGAATAGAGTCTATTGGCTGGTCAATAGTGGTGAAAAAACATCTACATCTCGGCATTTTCATTGACATATAGGCCATTTGTTTCATACCTCCAGTTGTAATTTGCCCTTGTCAGATCTCTGATAATGTGGAATGCACAGTATCAGAGTGTGGAATGCACATTGTCTGCCTAAGACATATTGTTAGTTGAAATGTGCGAATCCCAAAATGTCAGTGCAGGTGACAACGTACTTAACAGAAGTACTTGGAGAAGGTAAATTGAAGGCCTGTTGTTGGCCAACATGAAACTGATATTCAGAAATTCTCCAAAATCTCAAGAGGTCAGTTTCTATTTACGAGAAAAAAATGAGATATCACAAGGTGGGTTTCTTTTCACAACTGAACAGCTTGTATTATCTCAGTCTTCCAACATAGTGTCTGTCAAATAATGTTCAAGTGACTGCTGGCCATTTTGTTTTTCTCATTCCCCTGAGAATTCTCCATGGCAGTATGATCCTCAATACCATTTCTTTCCAAAAATAGATGGGTCCAAGTCAGTGTTTTTATTGTTCCCTTGCTTATAAAAGTAAATTAAAAATATCTGGTATTTGTAGCATTAGCTGGGGCTCAAACTAAATAGCTTTTCCTTATTATCTGAGTTCATGGAATAATTCTCATAAAAATGCATATTTTAGAACACAGTCAATTTACTTCCCTATGTCTGTTTCAAATACTTTTGGGAGAATAAAGTATAGTTTCATTTTTCCTGTAAAAATTTATCTTTAATAGTATGGATGAATGTCCCCTTAACAGTATCTGAAAATTTAAAGATGACCAAAATTAACAAAATGGGTTTATTTGGTATTTTAAAATGTAAAAGAATAAAACATGGGTGAAAAATTGAAAACTGTTCAAACCAGACACTTACAAAGGACACAAAGTAAATTGCCAAACTTTCTGTTTCCTAGAGGATAATATAGAACATGGTATAATTATCAGAATATTTGCTCATACAATGGTATAGAAAAGTGTTACAAACACAGAGTAAGCCACTGTAAAATTACTTATTATGTAAGTCATAATAGAGAAAAAGTCAACCTTTTTCTCTATTATGTTTTAGTGACTTGACTAGATTTGGCAATCATATAGTATTTGACACTAGTTCTCAGATTAAATGACTGTGTTTAAGTTTCACATGTTTCTATTGCATAAACATGCAAAAATATTTCAACTGTAACCTAACTTTTCATAAATATATGTATTTATATATGATTACAGAATGTCACATTTATTAACATTAAATAAGAAAATATGTTGATGGAAGGTAAATTAGAATGCTGCATGATATAATCTGAGAAGATTCTAGACCAATTAGTGATTAAATATTCCTATTCTTCTGCAATTAATTTACTTGAGAACATTATGCTAAGAATGATTAGAGAAACCTTAAAACATAAATAGGTAACTCTGAAAAATTATGTTATATTCAGTGTTGTGCTTATATACCTAAAATATTATAAAGGGCATTGTTGTTAACTTGAAGATACTCCAGTGCTTCATCCCTACTTTTTCAGTAACTTGTGCATTCCATTCTCAGTGAGTTTAACCTAATGGCTTCCTTCCAGTAATAATTAGAATGTCTCTTTCAAAAATGATGGAATGAAATACTAATTAATACTATTTTAACTCTCAAGAAACCAGAATAATTGTTTTATTCTTAAGAAAATTAACCTTTTTTATACCATGAAAATTAGTTCCAAATGATTTTAACAATGATTGTGATGGTTACAGTCATCTCCATGTTTAAATTCTGATATCCTCATTGCTACATGAAATATTTATAAAGCATATCAGACCTTCAAAAATAGGTTATGTTCATAAATATATATGAATATATATATAAGTACATACATACATACATATATACACATACATACATACATAAAATTTCGGCATGTAACAAATGAGTTCATGAGAGAGCAATGATCGGTATAGGAAGGGATTGGGAAAAATAAAGAGAAGTTAGAAATGATGTAATTATATGATAATCACAAAAATATAAGAAAAAATAACACTACATACAAAATGAACATATAAAATTTGAAATAAAATGTAGAACATGGAATGACATGCAAAATAATAAAATACATACATTTTAGAGCATAAAATCTAAAACTCTAATATATCACTATCAAGTATATCAAACTTACCTCCTTCTTGAGATGTCAAAAAAAATAGAAATTGTATCAGATTATTTATATGGAAAACTTAATTCTCTACAAGCTACACTGATCATTTAATAATATTGCACATATCAAATTTCACACTGCTTCATTTGATTGAAAGTATGTGTTTTAATTTTGTATTATTTCTGCAAGTTAAAGGTCAGTAGTGTACAAATATCTTTCATCCTGAGATAGGAAGTGCTACACCTTTTCAGTGTATTCACTTTGGTCCTTTATCTTTATCTTTATATTACTACTAATAAATCCTTAGAGATTTGAAAAGATCAAAGGATAATTATTGGCTTTGTGAATTGAGAATCAAAATCACATAAATATCCAGAGCATGTTCCAGCTCAAAAGTTTAACTCAGAATAACTTTTATTTATGTTTAATTCTCCTTTCAAAACCATCAGTTGCTTCGTAAGTATTATAATTGACTGTCTTTCCCTCTGGACTGAACACAGTACTTTGGCAAATATTGCAAAGACACCAAGAGTGCAAAAGCGTGTATGTCACCTCTGTTTATTCTAGCATGGAAATAATATACAGACTAGTGTGTGGTCCTCTATACACAATAGAACAGAGTCAGCAGTATTTTTACTTTTGTTAATAGAACAATTTACTTTGTGTGTGGGATGATAAGAGTGGGAAATGTACCAATGAGAAAAGTTTCATCTCAAAATGTTATCAAGTTTATTTAATGAGTTAAGCTAATTAAGTTTGTGTACTAGTTAATATGAGAATTTTCATATACTGTTCAGCTATTTTCCCCTGTTTATTCTAAGTTCTGAAAGAATATCTTTATCAAAACATGAAATTGATGTCTCTCAAAAGTGTCTGCTCTTGAATAAAGACATTGTGAACCCGGTTATAATATTAAATATAATAATAATCATAGGAACTAAATATCAAGAACCATTAAATGGCATGTTACATAACATATGACATTATAGCATTTAGTAAGCTGAAATAGGAAGATTTTGAGATTCATGTCAGTCTAATTTTCTGGAATTTGAAGGCAAACTTGGACTACACAGCCAGAAGTTATAGAAAAGAAAAGAAAAAAACGAAAAGAAAAAATGAAAAGAGAAACTTTTACCCAGTGGTTCATACTATAAATTTTGTTTAAGCTTGCACACACACACACACTCACACACACTCACACACAGTTCATAGCTTAAATACAATATATGCATTATCAGCATGTTTATTTATCATTAAAAGCATATTTTTACGTACCTTTTTTATTTCTTAAATTTTAAGTTCTTAAATATAACATTTTTCATTTAATATAATTAAAACATTTCACCTTGCTTTTCTTTCCTCTAATCACTCACATAAAGCATTTTTCATGCTTCCTGAAAGTTAAAGGAATCTTTTATTCATTAATTGTTATTGCATGCATATATGTTTACCTCATACATATATGTATCTAAATATTACCTATTCAGTCTGTACAATGTCACTTTTATGGATGGTTTTAGGGTTGAATATTTTTGTAATGTTTACCATTTGTTATGGTACAAAAGGGAAATACTAGGTTGAATAGAGATAGGAAGACTCCATGCCCTGTACATCTAAGAGTGGTCTGTTCTACAAATTCAATCACAAATTTCTCTTCTCTGCATTCCTAGACAAAATTTATAGGTATTATGCTCTTCATGCTATGTTGCTGATATAAAACATGGTAGCACTATAGGTGTCATTGTTCTATTATTTATAAGGAGAATGACTATAACATTGTCTTGAGGAGTGATCAGAGAGTTAAAAATGAATAACATTCCAAATTTGCAACTTGTCCACATTTCTTAATTTTACCTACACTGTTATTGCACCATTTATTCCTGACAACCATTTGCCATATATATACTGCAAAACTGGGGAAACTATAAAATCACAGGTTTAGGTTTCATACCAAGGAAATAGAAAACTTTTAGAAGGATCTAAACTGAGGACTCAGAGTTGAGATGTTTGCTACATATATTGAGAACCTAAGTTTTATTATCAGCATTCATCCCAAATATTTGGGTATGGGGAAGTGTGTCTGTAACCTTAGAACTAGGTAAATAGACATAGGCACATCTTGTGGTTTGACTACCCAGACAGTTTTGCCCAATTGAGACCCAGAATTAGTGAAAGACTGTCTTAAAATGTAAAATTAAGGGTAAGGGTAAGCAATTTCACTCCTTACAAACATGCATTTTCACACACACACACACACACACACACACACACACACACACACAAACACTAATATCATCAATCTAAAAAAGTTTGAATACACTTGGAAATTTTTAACTATATTTCAGAAGTTCTGCTTAAAGCATATAAATTTAAGGAAACTGAGTAACTTCTTTATATTAAATTTTAATTAATATGTAAAACTTAATCCAATAATTTGTTTATTAAGTAAGTGTATTCTTGCTAAATTTATTGAAGAGAGTGTAATTTTAAGTATCAATGTTATATGTTACCAGTGTGACATTAGGCAAATCATTATTATCACTACAATTCAGTTTTGACATCTAAGTTAACTCCTGATGTTATAACTGTAAGTAGATTTGAAAATTATCACAACCAGCTTGTGACTTGAACAAAAAACATATTAAGTTAAGTATAATCATATATCAACTATATAAAGTACCATTTCATTCAGCAAAATACTGTTATTTGAAGCTTCAATTGGCCCCCTGCCTTTTTTCTCATTTTGTTCAATTTGCTGCTGACAAACATTTTCATTTTATTGCTATTTGCATATATTCTAAACAAGTCTCCAGTGGTTGAATTACAGCAAAAGCAAAGACCAATTTGTTTCTGTCCTTTCAGGAGTATATTTTTCTTGTATGTATTCCTTTTCTTTTGTTGTTTGAGAAAATGTCTCACTATATCACTGAGCCTGGAATTGAAGGCATGATTATCTTATGTCAGTTTGTATGTGGTAGAATTAACTTCCTTTATAATCACCCCGAGACAAGATACATTGATAGGAATGATAGTTATAATAATAACTAAACAAAGCAATATCGAAGTCATATGGTTGTATAACAGCTTAACACCAAACAAGAATGAAAAGTGTTCAAAGGCATCTAGACTAGAACTTTGCAAATATTTAAGATTCTGGGGGTTACTGACTGTGGGAAAGCAAACAGAAAAAGGGATTCCACTAGAGCTGGCTGTTCACATTTGTGATGGTACCTTCAGTAAAATCTTATCAATGAGGAATATATGGAGTTATCTACATCAGTAAAGTCCTCCCTACATTCTGCGTCAGAATGCAAAATGACAACATAAACACTTCTACAAACACAAAAAGAAAATTTGATTTCTATCATACAGATTTCATTTCAGTAATATAATCTTTAAACAATCTTTATCTCAAATTTATTGAATGCATTTTTGGGTGTCATACTCTGTTTTGGTTCTGTAGATTTAATCAGTATGCCTATTCTATAAATAATTAAATTACTCATGTGTTACATTTTCTGTTCATTATCACTTAATTTTTTATCAAAATTTAATATTTTGGAAGTTTACAATAATTTTTCATATACATTATACTTATTTTGTTTGCCACTGTGACATTAAATCATGTCTTAACATTTGAGAAGGAATAAAATCTTGAACTTCAAAATTAACATAACTTATTTTAAAAGAAATACTATTGTTCTTTGAGAAATGACAGAATTGAAAAGATCATAAGATGTTATAAGAAATCTGATCTAAATTTCAAGATAAAGCTTGGCCTCCAATGTGGTCACATGTTCTTCAGTTACATGAACGGGTTGCTGCATCTAATGCAATAAAGAAACAAAACAGAGAAAACAAACCTATCATCAAAGCTTTGTTTAGACATATTGACTAAAATGATATTTCTTGGATTACCATACATATCAACAAAAGAACAAAATGTGAACTCAGTCCTAGTACTTCCCTTGAGTTCATGTAACATTTCTAGATTATGATTTAGCAAGACAGGTGTTTGATAGAGCTATATAACTAACATACCAGTCTAGCATGTAAAGGGCTTTGAAATCAGACATTTTTTTATACCAAAATAAATAAAGATAAAAAGATGTTGAAACAAGCAACATACAGAGTAATAATTTAAAAATAATATTGAAAAAAAGAAAAGAAAAATATCTTGTAGCTAAGCATGGTGCCTCATGCTTTTCTCTCTTAGTAGAACTTGCCTTACTAAGGCAGGATTGTAAGTGGGATGGCAATGTGAAATAATAAAAACAGAATACCACATCTTCTCCTATTTTCAACTCTAGAATTGAATGTAGAATAGCAAGGATTGTAGGCAATGGGACAAGCAGAATCTGTGAGGAGGAAGAGCTAAGGACAGTAGTTGAGAATGGGTATTTACAAAGTAGAGTATTATATATTTTGTAATATTGTGTGTTGAAATTTGTTATATTGTTTATCAACTATAAAGAGAAAGAAAAATTTTGCCCAATCATATTTACTTTATGGATATATAACGCCTTCAGAATCAACTATAACATACCTTGTGCTGTAAACAAAAACAGTAAATATTTACCAAAGTTTGAAGATACTCCTAAAAGTTTATATATTTATACATATTTGAAAATATTTTACATGATAATTTTCACAGGTATGGAGGGGTAAAATCTCAACATGAGTTACAAAATTTAAAGATGTAAAAATTAAGAAGCTACATGAAACATGTAGAATATAAATTTCTGTTTCACTAACAACGATTGACAGAACTACAATAAAGGTTTTATTTTTAATTTTGAAATATTTTCAGAATAAGTTTTACTTTTGCATACAAGCCAATTGTGTTTACATACCCAGGTAGAGAGTATAAAAACCCTGAATGTTTAAACTGCAAGTCACATTTTGTGGGAGGTAGGAACAAAAAGTGGGGTTCATGAATGAGAAGGATATTCTTTTATCTGTAGAGCCAACTCTCCACATTCATTATTAGTGTGTGCACTCAAAGTATAAATCAGAGGAAGTAAACTTGGTGTAATTTTTGAAGATAATTTTTTATAGCTTAGTCATTTATTTTATTTTATTTTTTATTGAAAAAAGAAGTAAAACATTTTATGATAAAATTAAAGATTTACATGGAAAATGTTTCTGACAAAATTGAAGAAGCATATAGAAAAACACATTAAGATTGACAATTTTCATTGAAAATTAAAGAGAAAATGGTAGACATAAAAACATTGCTAAATTAATTGAAAAAGGAAGTAGAACCATTTTATGATAGAATTGAATATTTACAAGGAAGACATTTCTGATAAAATTCAAGAAATATATAGAAAAACTAGTTAAAATTAACTATTACATGGAAAATTATACAGATAAAATGGTAGGTATAAATATGTTCCTAAGTTGATTGAAATTAAATTAGAGACATTGTCTGATAAAATTGAAGATTTATATGGAAAATATTTCTGATAAATTTGAAGAAATATATAGAAAAACGTTAAAATTGAAGATTATCATGGAAAATTATGCAGATAAACTGGTAGACATAAAAATATTTCAAAGTTGATTGAAATTTGACTTATAAATATTTTTTGATAAAATTGAAGATTTACATGGAAAATATCTCTGATAAAATAGAAGAAATATGTAGAAAAACACGTTAAGATTGACTATTTCATGGAACAATTATACCGATAAAATGGTGGACATAAAAATATTCCTAAGTTGATTGAAAGTGGAATTACAAACATTTTCTGACAAAATTGAAGATTTATATGGAAAATATTCCTGATAAAATTGAAGAAATATATAGAAAAATGTGAAAATTAAAGATTATTATGGAAAATAATACAGTTTAACTGGTAGACATAAAAAACATTACTAAATTGAAAGTGGAATCACAAACATTTTCTGATAAAATTGAAGATTTATATGGAAAATTTTTCTGTTAGGCTATGTTTTTTATTGGAGAATTGAGTCCATTGATGTTATAAGATATTAAGGAATAGTGATTGTTGCTTCCTGTTATATTTTATGTTCTTTTTATGTTTGTGTGGTTACTTTCTTTTGGGTTTGTTGGAAAAAGATTTCTTTCTTGCTTTTTTCTAGGGTGTAGTTTCCCTCCTCCTGTTGGCGGTTTCCATCTTTTATCCTTTTTATGCCTGGATTTGTGGAAAGATATTGTGTAAATTTGGTTTTATTATGGAATACCTTGGTTTCTCCATCCATGGTAATTGAGAGTTTTGCTGGTGCTAGTAGTTTGGGCTGACATTTGTGTTTTCCTAGGGTCTGTATGAGATCTTCCCAGGATCTTCTAGCTTTTATCATCTCAGGTGAAAAGTCAGGTGTGATTCTGATAGACCTGCCTTTATAGGTTACTTTACCTTTTTCCCTTTCTGCTTTTAATATTCTTTCTTTATTTAGTGCATTTGGTGTTTTGATTATTATGTCCTGGGAGGACTTTCTGGTCTGGTGCAGTCTGTTTGGAGTTCTGTAGGCTTCTTGTATGTTCATGGACATCTATTTCTTTAGGTTAGTGAAGTTTTCTTCTATAATTTTGTTGAAGATATATTTACTGGGCCTTATGTGGAAATCTTCGCTCTCTTCTACACCTATAATCCTTAGGTTTGGTTTTCTCATTGTATCCTGGATTTCCTGGATGTTTTGGCTCGGGAGCATTTTGCATTTTGCATTTTCCTTGACTGTTGATACTATGGTATCGTCAGCCCCTGAGATTCTTTCTTCTATCTCTTGTATTCTGTTGTTGATGCTTGAATCTATGACTCCTGAATTCTTTCCAAGATTTTCTATCTCCAGAGATGTCTCACTTTGTGATTTCTTTATTGTTTCTACTTCCATTTTTAGACCCTAGATAGTTTTGTTCAGTTCCTTCACTTGTTTCTTTGTGTGTGTGTGTGTGTGTGTGTTTGTGTGTGTGTGTGTGTTTTCCCGTAATTCTTAAGGGATTTTTGTATTTCCTCTTTAAGTGCCTCTACCTGTTCACCCATGCTCTCCAGTGAGACCAAATCTCTTCTGGCAGGTTCTGTACACAGAAGGTTTTGGAGTTGCCAGGTTCCCTGCTGCAGATGGAAGCCAGAAGGGAAGACTCTTGTCCCAACAGCAACATTGATCATATGCCTTGATGATAAAATTTACATAAGTTCCTCAATGTTCTTTTATTAGAGTGATTTTTTTTGCTATGAAATAGTGGGAAATAGCACTGCATTCTTTATGTGTAGATTTATTGATTGAGAGATTTTTATTGTCTTCATAGAGTAACCATTTGAAAATATTTTCCTTTCCATTACATTTTCCTAGAGATTATGACTATTATATATGTAGAAACAAGTTATTGTCACAGTGTTCATTGAAATATCATAAGAGTTGGCACAATTAAATATATAACCAAAGTTAAATTGTCCCTAAGATAGAATGTTTTGCCATATTCTCAAAATACCCAAAACAGGCAAGCTTTACTAGGAAAGGAACTTAAGGAGGTCTCAGTTTGTAGTTCATAATTTCAAATCTATTAGCAATGACTTTGACGGTAGTCTCTTATTAAGTGGCAGAAATTGAAGACAAAGTCATAATATGAGTTCTAAAATTTTGGGTTCTCTTACTCTCTACCAAGAGCCTATCTTAAATACTGAAGATTGCTTTTCTTTATTCTCCTCTCCTCACCTCTCCTGTTCTGTCCTCTCCTCTCCTCTCCTCTCCTCCTCTTCTCTTCTCTTCTCTTCTCTTCTCTTCTCTTCTCTTCTCTTCTCTTCTCTTCTCTTCTCTTCTCTTCTCTTCTCTTCTCTTCTCCTCTCCTCTCCTCTCCTCTCCTCTCCTCTCCTCTCCTCTCCTCTTCTCTTCTCTTCTCTTCTCTTCTCTTCTCTTCTCTCCTCTCCCCTTCCCTGTACCCCCCTTCTCTTCCCTTTCCTTTCCTACAATTTTATTTCATTCCTTTCTTCCTGTCTTAATTCATTATTTTCTCCTTTCTTTACTTTCCTCTTTACCTCATTTTCTACTATTCTCCATTTTCTGTTCAGATTGAGTGTAGGTGCTTACATTTACTAGAAAAATGCTGTATCCATGATCAACATTCAGATTATGAATTCACCTCTTCAATGCATCAAGTAACTACCAAGTAGAAGCAAAGATCCTATACTATGAACCTTTTTCTGAATAAATAATTTAAGTAAAAACTTAACTATTCTCATGTATGAATGAATTCTTATGATTTGCTAGATCACAAAAATACAGGCATGTAGCCAGTTGCATATATAGGGCTTAATTCATTCCAACTTTTTTTTCTTTTTCTAAAGATTTCTAAACTGTATGGAATCATATAATTTAACAAGTAACTTGGAATTCCTTCTCCTTGGACTCTCAGAAGACCCTAAACTGCAGCCCATCTTATTTGTACTATTTTTGCTCATATACCTGCTCACTGTGCTTGGAAATATGCTCATCATCTTGGCCATCTGCTCTGACTCCCACCTCCACAGTCCTATGTACTTCTTCCTCTTCAACCTTTCATTGTCTGACATTGGCTACAGCAGTACCACAGTCCCCAAAATGCTGATAAACATGCAGACTCATAACAAATCCATATCTTATGCAGCCTGCCTAACTCAGGTGTCTTTCTTCTTTTTTTTTGGTGATATGCACGGCCTACTACTGGCAGTAATGGCCTATGACTGATGGGTGGCCATTTGTCACCCTCTGCACTACCAAGTCATTCTGAACCCTCGTATGTGTCGAAGTTTGGTCATAGTTTCATTTTTCATTAGCCTTGTGAGTTCACAAGTACACTACTTGATTGTATCACAGCTAACATTTTGCACTAATATGGAAATCCCTCATTTCTTCTGTGATGTTCCAGAGTTTCTAAAACTCGCCTGTTCTGACACCTCCATTAATAATATAGCTAGGTCTCTTCTGGGCAGCATTCTTGGTTTCCTTCCTGTCTCAGGAATATTTTACTCCTACTATAAAATAACTTCGTCCATTGTTAAAGTTCCATCACTGTTAGGGAAATATAAAGTCTTCTCTACCTGTGGGTCTCATCTGTCGGTTGTTTGCTTATTTTATGGAACTGGTCTGGGTGTCTACCTTAGTTCATCAGTTTCTAGTTCTTCCAAGGAAAGTGTGGGTGCCTCAGTAATGTATACCATTGTGGTTCTCATGACGAACCTATTCATCTACAGCCTGAGGAACAATGACATCAAGAAAGCCCTTCAGAAAGTTGTCACACAAATAATGTAGTATAACTACCTGCATGATCCCTTAATATAGAGTTTTAAGAACTGTGGGTCTCATAACTGATTGTAGTGGCATGAAAAATGGAGCAACTGTAAAAATGTCTGATCAACAAATAATGTATACATGTAGTATATCAAGGGGTAAACTGCAGTTTTTGTGTCTGAGTTACATATAGTTTCACTATGGCTTGATAATTGTATATGGAAAATTATAAATTAGTACTGGACATGTATAAATATGATAAAACCCCAAAGAATGTATCAAGAATCACTATAGATTTAATTTCTGGAATTGCAATGCTTTTACTATAGGTACAAAGGGAAACATCATGATTGGGCTGGAGAGATGACTCAGTGGTTAACTGCACTGATTCTTCTTCCAAAGTTTCAGAGTTCAAATCCTAGTAAACACATGGTGGCTCACAGACATCTGTAATAAGATCTGATGCTCTCTCCTGGGGTGTCTGAAGACAGCTACAGTGTACTTACATATAATAAATAAATTTTAAAAAAGAAAAAATAATAATAATTTAGTTACAGAAGTAAAGTTTTCAAAAGTTTCTTAACATTATTTATCAGCATATACATATGAAATTAATATACACTAGACTTTTCTGAAAGAATATATAATTTAAAATTTGATATTTGTACTTCTCACTTGAGTTTCATAGAGCAGTTTTTTGGAATCAAAGTTTGTGGGAAAGGGAGACTCATTGCATTTTTGTTATGGGACCATGGATAGCATTTCACAGAGCTAGGTTTTGTTCCAAACTCAAGCACATATGGGCAAAAGTAATTGGACTCCTTGGGCTATGTCAAAAGAGACATAAAATTGTGTGGTGAACAAGCAATAAGTTATTTATTGAGAATGCTGAGGGTAAGGTGTTAATGAGGGATTTATAAACTTATATGTATCCATATATGAACTTGCCAAATATAAGGAAAAATTTGAATTGCAAAGTTATAGTTTGGTATTAAGGCAGAATTTGTACCAGTTTCTGAAATTGTCTTTAATACAATCTTCCCACTTTCTACTATTTATGTATATAACTTATCCTCTTCTGCAGTGACATGTATTAGTTCAAAACTTTAAATGAGTTTGAAAAATGGCAAATTTACAAAATTTAATATACATGTTCAGTCATGATTTTCTTTTTATAAAATATTTAAAAAACCCTGCATCTGATAGAAGGCTAATACCCAAAATTTATAAAAAATGAAAGAATCTAATCACAACCCAATAAAAAATGAAGTATATAAGGAAACCAAGATTTTACACCTGAGGAATCTCTAATGGCTAAGAAGCAGCTAAAGATATGTTGGAAGTCCTTGGTGATCAGAGAAATGCGAATCAAAACGACCCTGAGATTCCACCTTACACCAATCAGAAGGGCTAACATCAAAACCACTAGTGACAATACAAGTTGGAAAGGATGTGGAGAAAAAGGAACACTCTCCTCCATTGCTGGTGGTATTGTAAACTGGTACAAACACTGTGGAAATCAATCTGGAAGTTCCTCAGAAAATTGAAAATAGATCTACCTGAAGATCCAGCTATACGACTCTTGGGAATGTACCCAAAATATGCTCTACCATGGCATAGGGTCATGTGTTCCTCTATGTTCAAAACAGCCTTATTTGTTATAGCCAGAAGCTGGAAACAACACAGATGTCCCAAATCAGAAAAATGGATACGGAAAATGTGGCTCATTTACACAGTGGAATACTACTCAGCTATTAAGAATGAGGACATACTGAGTTGTGCAGGCTGGAACTAGAAAATACATCCTTAAGTGATGTAACTCAGATGCAAAAGGACGTGCATGGTATCTACTCACAAATAAGAGGATGTTAGCAAAACAAAATGGAAAAAGTATAGAGTACCCAAGATATAGTCCACAGAACTCAAGAAGTTCAACAAGCAGAAATACCCAAGTGAGGACACCCCAGTCCCACTTGGGAAGGGGAACAAAGCAATCATAAGTGTGGTGTGAGAGAGGGACGTGGGAGAAAGTGGACAGGGCAGGGGACTTGAGGGGAGAGGGGATTTTGATCTGGTATTGAGTGAGGGAAATGTACTGAAGCCCTGAGGGCCAGCAGAAAGAATTAAAGTAGGCAACCTTGGGGATATGTGGTTGAGAGGACACTCCAGAATGCACCAGAGACCTGGGAGGTGAGGGAATCTCAAGAATCAAAGGGAGGGACATAGATGATATGACTGACAGTATGGAGAGGGATCTTATGGGGTCAGCCTCCAAAAGGAAATCAGGGCATTAAATGAGGAAGAGTGTTCCATACCACAGTCACAATTCTGACCTATAATTGTGCCTGTCTGAAAGAATTAGAGGAATGGAGATGGGGAGAACCCTGAGGAAAAGAAGGTTGAGCAACAGGCTAAAAGTGGAATCCAGCTCAGGGGGCAGTCCCAAGGCCTAACACTATTACTGAGGCTATGGCATACTCACAAAAATGTACCTAGCAAGAATGCACTCCAGAAAGTCCAACAAGCAGCTGAAAGAGTCATATGCAGATGTTTGCATCCAAACAATCAACAGAAGCAGCTGGCTACTGTTGTATTAGGGAAGGCTTAAAGAAGCTGAGAAGGACAATCTTGTAGGAGGAGTAGCAGTCTCAATTAATCTGGACTCCTGAGATCTCTCAAATGCTGGACCATCAAAATGGCAGCATACGTCAGCTGAAATGAGGCCGGCAATACACCCACAGTAGAAGAATGTTGTGTCTGTGTTCATTCAGAGATGATTCACTGAACCCTAAAGAGACTGGAGACCCCAGGGGCTTTAGAGGTCAGGTGGAGTGGCTCGTGGGGACATCCACGTGGAGACAGGGTTTGGGGAGAATTTATGTAATGTGGCAGAGTTGAGGCTGGACAGGGGTAGGGGGAATAAAATATACAGTGAAAAAATAGATAAGTTAATGAAAAACAAATTACAAAAAATCTGAAAAACCTACATCCCACTAATAAGTACACAAATTTGATTTTACCTTTAATAAATGCTAAAATTTTATGCATGGTGAAGATTTTTGTTGTTATTATCTAGCAACATATACATTGTACTTGATATTAGGTTGCATGATAACATTTAAAAGTATGACTGTCAGTGACTTTGAACACATATCTCCCTAGACTTTACTATCACTTCTCATTTTCCCATCATTTTCCGAGTAATTAATTTTAATCTTCTGCAAAGCAATTAATTTTGATCTTCTGCATATTAACATTTTTCTGTATAGAATAAATGAACTGTTTAAAGAGTTTTGTGTTTTATATACATATATATGTATATAAAACACAAATGTTATATATATTTAATATATATTAAAATATGATATAAAATATAAATATAAAATATTAAAATATATATATTTCACATTTGCTTGGTTCACTTCTATTAGAGACCTTGGTTGGTTTCATAGCTTAGATATTCTGAATACTGCAGCAAAAACACTAGTGTACAAATATCTCCTTGATAAATCAGATTGAAGTCCTATGATAAAAACTCAGTAATAATATCATTAGGATATATTTAGTTTTAGTTTTTGAGAGTTCTTTATATTGATGTCCACACTGACAGAATATATTTCCATTAGAACCATATAATTTAATTAAAATAATATTTAAGGAAAGACTCACCAAATATCTGGGTCAACAGGAATTGAAAGTATCAAGTCTTGAAGACAAGGTAGAGGATTTGGATCACTCATTCAATGTCAATCCAAAAAAATAAATAAATAAAAATCCTCAAGAATGGAACATGCTGAAATTCTTAAATATAAAATAAATCAATTCTTTGAATAATAGTTATAGAAGAAGAGTGTCAGGTCAAATTCAAGCACAGAAGTTATCCTTAACACAATCATAGACAAAATTTTCCAATTTAAGCAAGATGTCTATCAAGAGCTAAGAGGCATGTAGAATTTCAAATACAAATGAATAAGAAATAACTTCTTTATGATATAAAATAATAAAACATGAAGCATATAAAACAAAGAGAAGATATTAAATACTGCAAGGAATAAACCTCACAGTAATATAAAACCTGGTTCATAAAAATGATACCTGATAGAGTAAAAGCAATTTAGAGTAATCCCACAACCAACATCGATGTAATTAAAATGGAACTCAAAGCATTTTTAATAAAATCAGGAAGAAAACTAGCAAGGGAACTCTCCATACAGAATAAATAGAGTATATGGCATCATATTAGACCAATCTGGCAAATGAGTGAGATTAAGGGGTAGAAAGATGAAAGGAAGAAGTCAAAACATCTGTATTTGAGTGTGATATGAATTTATTCATAGAAGATAAAGACTAACAGAAAGTTAGTTCAGCTTATAAATGCATTGACCTAAGTAGTACGATACAAAATTAAAATACATTAGCCTTTTTTTAACTTTATTGGATATTTTCTTTATTAACATTTCAAATGTTATCCCAGGTTTCCCTCTCCCCCAACCCCCTATGCCATCACCCCTCCCCTATTTCTATGAGAGTGTTCTTCCACCCACACATCTAATCAAATCTCCCTTCACTCAATTCCCCTACACTGAGGCATCTATGGAGCCTTCATAGGAACAAGGACCTCTCCTCCCATTGATGTCTGAAAAGGCCATTCTCTGCTACATATGCAGCTGCATGCATGTGTACAACTTGGTTGGTGACTTAGTCCATGGGAGCTAGAGGAGGTCAGATTGGTAGATATATTTTTTTTCTTCCTATGAGCTTGCAAACCACTTTCAGCTCCATCAGTCCTTTCTCTAACACCCCCATTGGGGACCCTTAGCTCAGTCCAATGGTTGACTGTGAGCATCTGCTTCTGCATTTGTAAGCCTCTGGCAAGGCCTCTCAAGAAACAATAAAATCAGGCTCCGTACAGCAAGCATTTCTTGGCATTCACAATAGTGTCAGGATTTGGTGACTGTTTATGCTATGAACTCCCAGGTAGGACAGTCACTGGATGGCCTTTCCTTCAGTCTCTGCTCTGCACTTTTTCTCCATATTTTCTCTTGTGGGTTTTTTGTTCCCCTTTATAAGGAGAACCGAAGCACCAACTCTGTGATCTTCCTTCTTCTTGAGCTTCACGTTGTCTGTGAATTGTATCTTGGGTATTACGAGCATCTCTGCTAATATCCACTTAGGACTGAGTGCATACCATTTGCGTTCTTTTGTGATTGCGTTATCTCACTCAGGATGTTATTTTCTAGTTCCATCATTTGCATAAAAATATCATGAATTCATTGATTTTAATAGCTGTGTTGTACTCTATTATGTAAATGTACCATATTTTCTGGATCCATTCTTCTGTTGAGGGACATCTGGGTTCTTTCCAGCTTCTGGCTATTATAAATAAGGCTGCTGTGAACATAGTGGAACATGTATCCTTATTACATGTTGGAGCATATTCTGGGTATATTCACAGGAGTTTTATAGCTGGGTCCTCAGTACTGTGTCCAATTTTCTGAGGAACTGCCAAACTGATTTCCAGAGTGGTTTTACCAGCTTGCTATACCACCAGCAATGGGGTACTGTTCCTCTTTCTCCAAATCCTCCCCAGTATCTGTTGTCACCTGAGGTTTTGATCTTGGCCATTCTGACTGGTGTGAGGTGGAATCTCAGTGTTGTATTCATTTGCAATTCCCTCATGACTAAGGATGTTGAACTGAATGGGTCTCATTATATGTTCATATATATATAAATATACATATGCATACACATAGTTTATATACAGACTTACACTATAAATGCTTTGAAATATTTAAAGACTTACAAAATGATCTAGGTTGATTATACAAATGATAAAGTTTAGGGGATAATAAGAAATTGGATTATGATAGGAAAATGATTTCAGTTGGAAGATATTTTCAGATTGTTAATGCAAGTTTTAAAAATTAGAAGGTTAAAAAAATTAGAAGGTTTAAAAAGGTATTTTAAGGTATATAAATACAAGTAATAAATTTATAGAAATTAATTTTAAAATGTATATAAATGGAAATGTTTCATATTCCCCACATATGTTATTGTTATTTTAAAGTTCATAATTTTAATATTGATCAATGGAATTCTGATCAGCTAATGGAGTTTTGGATGCTAACAAATCAGGTCAGAGCTCAAGGTGTTAAATTCACTTTTATGTCTTCTAAGTGCAGACTTAAATGTGTTTCTCACCACACTAAACACATCTCGGTTGAATCTGTATATCTAGTTCTCTGGACTGAAGAAAAATCGTTTTGTGCCTTTTACCCCAAATATATAGGTTTTACTGTTGCAAAGGCATGTGTCCATTTCTATTGTCTCTCAGACACCTGTGACCTGCCTTTTCTAAAATATGGAATTCAAATTAGTCGTAAATACTAAGTACATCACTTTATCCACTAAAGTTCATATAAACCATAAGAGATCAAAAAGTCATAATATTTGGATCCACCCACCACAGGTCAAAAGGACTCTAGAAACATACATGTGCCTATTCTTGTAAAGGTGATTTTTACTTTTTCTTGGGATTCCTCAGCTTCATCAATTACCAGAATAATTTTAACATCTGTCCTTAATCTATATTTGTCTCAGCTGATTTTAACATGGCTGACAGACTCAGTTCAAGGATCACTTATGGAGGTTTTGAAATCTGACTTGCTGAAGGCTGATGTTTACCATTCTAGCCAAGGTGATTGCTCCTGTCTTTCAGCTTGGTCACCTAGTCAGATACTTATAATAAATACCCATTGCCCAGGATTTGACCAGCATTTCAGCCTTCTTGGTCGACCAAAAGACAATGACATAATGTCAGTAGGAAGTATTTATAAGGGGAAAATATGATGTTTTTTCCGTCTTTGCCAAGGACCATCCTCAGCATGATGGATGGTCCTGAGAAAGGAAGGAATGGAATAAGTGCTGCTTCAATAATGACTAAGAGTGATAGATGCCAGCTTCTAGTTCAAGTACTCTTTCTGACATTTCTCAGCATTCTTTGCTCTTCAGCTAAGTCATCCTTCAGCTTAATTGTCCTTCAGCTTAATGACCAGAGACAGCCTGAAACCAGTCTTTTATTTTCTAAAGCTACATCATCAAGGATTTGATCACAGTACTTATCAAAAATTTGTAAATTTACATAAACTCTATGAATCTCAAATCAATAGTCTCAAACCTTGTATCCTTGGAGCAGAACTGAAAACAAAGCAAAAGCACATTCCCATATAGGTTTATACAGTTTGTTCTATTTTTTTAAAGAAAGGCAAATTTGTAATTATGCTGTATAACATCGTACCAAATACCAGAGATTTTAAACAAAATTCTTTTTTTTATTCCATATATTCTTTATTTACATTTCAAATTTTATTCCATTTCCTGGTTTCCCCTCAAAAATTCCCTAACACATCCCCCTCCCCCTGCTCATCAATCCACCCACTCTCACTTCCCTGTTCTGGCATTCTCTTATACTGGGACATCTAGCCTTCCCAGGACCAAGGGCCTCTCCTCCCTTTGATGTCCAACAAGGCCATCCTCTACTACTTATGCATCTGGAGCCATGAGACCCTCCATGTGTACTCTTTGGTGGTGGTTTAGCCCCTGGGACCTCTAGGGTTACTGGGTGGTTCATATTGTTGTTCCTCCTATGGCACAGCATACCCCTTCAGCTCCTTGGGTCCTTTCTCTTGCCCCCCCCTCTTTGGGGACACTTCAATGGTTGGCTAAAAATGTCCCCCTTTTTATTTGTCATGTGCTAGAAGAGACACCCAGATAATAGCTACATCAAGATCCTGTCAGCAATCACTTGTTGTCATGCTGTGTTGGCGCATGCCTTTAATCCCAGCACTTATGAGGCAGAGACAGGCAGTTTTCTGAGTTCAAGGCAGCCTGGTCTACAGAGTGAATTCCAGGACAGCCAGGGCTTTACAGAGAAACCCCGTCTCGAAAAAAAAAACGAACAAAAAACAATGATAATAACACAGTTTGTTCTTAATGGGTAGCTGGACACAGCTCTTGTGGTTTTTGGTATAGAGGAGAGCTGCATTTAGTAACTATTTTCATGTAAAAACATAAAGATAACAAACTACTAAAATTAAAATGATTCGCTTAAAAGCTTTGAATTTATGTTAGTGAAAGAGCTCTTCCTTTCTTTCTCATTTTTTTTTGTTTTTTTTTTTTTTGTTTGTTTGTTTTCTTTTGTCCAGAAAGAACAGATAGCTCTTTCTAATATCTTTCCAAGGGTTATCTCTAATTCTTCAGCTAGTAAAACAGACTGCTACCTTTGTATGCTTCTACATCATCTTTTAATTCTCTAATCTTAGCCGGGCGGTGGTGGCGCACGCCTTTAATCCCACCACTTGGGAGGCAGAGGCAGGAGGATTTCTGAGTTCGAGGCTAGCCTGGTCTACAAAGTGAGTTCCAGGACAGCCAGGGCTACACAGAGAAACCCTGTCTCGAAAAACCAAAAAAATAAATAAATAAATAAAAAATAATTCTCTAATCTTATTTTTCTCATTCTATCAACTCCATAGGGTCTTGTACTCTCCTTCTAATACTATATATTCCTAAATTAAATGTAATTTCCTATTTTTCTATCGGTACTTTTACTTCCTAAGACAACTTTAACTTTCTATCTTTGATGTCCCCAACTTCACCTTGACTAATTAATGCAGGAGTCATTGGACTGGAGGATACATACATATCCTCATGATTCCATATTCAAGGCCAACTTTGGCAATGAAATATTTCTGCACAGAACCATGTAGGCTTTTATGGTCCTTATGATTATGTTGTCTAGATCCTTTAACTAGGCTCTGAAGGCCAAGTGGAAGGCCTGTTCTTCATCATTCAAAGCCTCATAACCCTCTCCATTCTTCATTCCTGAGAAATGCATCTGTTTCATTTACTATGGTGGGATTAGCTTTGAGTAATGGGGAAGTATATTCCCCAGAAAGAAAGATTGAAAATATGGCAGTAAAGACAGCAGATTAGCTTCAGGGAAAGAACAACCTTCAACACATGTGGGGATCAGAGGAATCAATGGCCTGGCAATACTCCAGAGGCAGGAACTATGTCACACCACTCCTTACACAGCCATGCTGAACATAGCACAAATTTACAGGAAGAGATTCTCTGTTAAAAATGTTCACATTTTGGCAATAAAATTTATGGTCTCTAAGTCCAAATTTACCCCCAATAACTTGGACCTTGGAAACAACTCATAAATCAAAATTTTGATTCCATTATAATTCAGAGGAAATAAGAGGGTTTTTCTAGATTGTCTCCATCACAGGCTGTGATGTGCCAGTTCAGGAGTTTCTGTTTTCCACAACTGAAATAACCAGTTCCAATAAAAACCATATCCCATCTGCAGATAATCAGGAGCTCTCCAATGATCTGTCCTGAGGCAAGAATCTTTAGTCAGTAACAATTATGGAAAGTCTCCAGAACTGTAGTCAATACCAGAAATACCCATACCCCTAGAGATAGCACCAGCATACAGTGATAAAGGTCATCAAGACTTCCCTGGAATTCCCCTAATCAGTTTTTAATTGAGACTGTGAGTTCACTTCCAGGTTGCCATTTTTCTGAATTGTTAGTCCCTGTATGTAGGTAATATCAGCAGAATAAAACACTCTCTGCTTTTACATACTCTTTGAGTCTAGGGTATTCTCTTTGGTGAGAATACTTGGTCCCTTACAGGCAAGCAGTTCTCAGGTCAATATCAAATGATAGCTCCATATTTAATGAGTCCCATATGTGCTATCTTCAAAAATGAAGTCTTACTGTTAAGTTCTAGAGTGTAACTAAAATTTTTAGCAGTAGTTCATAATGCTGTGGGTATACATGATAAAACTGGCTAATAACTCTGAGAAGACTAACCAACTATTACTTACTTTTTGACAAAGACTAAAATTATGTGTTTTCTTTAATACCTAGTTTGTGGGCTGAATGAGATGCAACTTAAATCTACATTCAGTTTACATTTCTTTGATGGCTAAGGGAATTTAACATTTTTTCACACACCTGTATTCCTTATATTGAGAAATGGTGATGGAAAAAGTGATGTCCACAGAAGAATGATACTATACCTCTGTCTATTACATTTCACAAAAATAACTCCAAATTGAACAAAGAACTAAAACTTAAATACTCAAACTTCTAGAAGAAAACATATATAGACTGGACCCAGGCTTCCCTGAACATATGTGAATCCTCATCTTCATGTGGGTCTGAATAAGTGGAGCGGGGAGACTATCCCAAAAGCTGTT
Source organism: Tokudaia tokunoshimensis (assembly GCA_036184795.1). Classification (NCBI taxonomy): domain Eukaryota; kingdom Metazoa; phylum Chordata; class Mammalia; order Rodentia; family Muridae; genus Tokudaia; species Tokudaia tokunoshimensis. Next base: position 19,550,793 of record BTHU01000008.1, read on the forward strand.
GCCTGCTATTTTACTTCACTGAAAAGTCCATGAAAAAAAAGAACATTGTTTACTTAAAAACAATGAAGAGCTTGCTTACAAGTAGTTTTACATTGATAGATATGTGAACATTGAAATATCTCTGACTTTCAGGAATGAGACTATTTGATTATGGTAGATGATGTATTTGATGTGTTCATACCATTGTTTGGCTGGAGCCTAGCATAACTGTCTTCTGAGAGGCTCTATCAGCAGATGTCTAAGACAGATGTATACAAGCACAATCAAACCCAGAATGGAGGAACTGAAAGGTCTGGCAATCCCATAGAAAGAACACTGTATCAATTAACATGGAAAGCTGGTATCTCACAGAGACTGAGCAACCTACCAAGGATCATCAATGTAATTGAAAAGGAACTCAGAATTTTTGCTAAAATCAGTAACAAAAGTAGTATGTATGATGACCCTAACTTTATCTATTTAATATGGTATATGATGTCTAGTTAGAACAATTAGACATCTGAGTGAGATTAAGAGAATAGAAAGAGGAAAGGAAGGTGTCAAAATATCTGCCGAGTTTCTGCAATTGTAGAAAAGCTAAAAATATTAATATTGTGCTGAACTGTTAATACGTTTCTGTTTTCATACTGATGCTGTTGCTGCAAGTTCATGACCAGATGACGTGTGGTTTGGAGGATCTTCCAAGACATAAAGGTTAATGTATAATTTCTTTACGCCAGCACTGAACTATAAAGTTTCATGTGGTTTCTAGTGATATAGTAACATGGGGTATTTCAGGAAAAATAATGGGTTGGAGGAAAATAATAAAAACGCTATTGATAACATATTATTGTATAACAAGGAAATGTGAAACTGCTATAAACTAACATGAACTTGAAGAAAATAGATAAAATCCTGAAAGCTGTCTCCAAGCATGGCTTCATAATAGCAATGAAGCATCTGTCAGCTTGCACCTGCATCATTGCCTGAGAGTTTGACTTCATAACAACTAAAGCTGGTCCTTAGCACTCAGTTTGTGTTTGTTTTACTGCTTCAATTTCCACTTTCAGGTTTGAACAATTTTATTTATATCAATGATTTGTTCAAATGTATTTTCCTGTACTTCTTTTTTAATTACCCTTAATCTTTTTCACAGTCCAGTCATTATCTTCCTCTAAGTCTGCCCTCTGAGAGTTCCTCAACCCATTCCTCCTCCCCTGTCTCCAAGAGAATGTCCCCCACAACCATAATCTATGCTCATTATCTGGGGCCTCAATTCTCTTAAGGGATAGCTGCTTCTCTCACTGAGTTCAGCTCAGGCAGTACGCTTCTGTATGTTTCTGGGCATTATATCAGTTAGTATATGCTTTGCCATTGGTGACTCAGTGTCTGAGAGATATCGGGAGTCAAATAATTTGAGACTCCTGGTCTTCCTATGGGGTCACTCACTTTCTCAGCTTCTTCTAGTCTTTCCCTAACTCAAAAACAGGGGTCATGACTTCTGTTCATTGGATAGGTGCAAGTATATGCATCTGATAAATTCAGCTAATTGTTGAGCCTTCCAGAGGGCAGCCAAACTAGTCTTCTGTTTGGAATCACACCATAACATCAGTAATAGTATCAGGCCTTGGAGCCTCCCCTTGAGTTAGATACACATTTTTGCTAGTCACTGGACCTTGTTTCACTCAGTCTCCTCTCAATGTTTGTCCATGTTGCTATTTTAGACAGGAACAATTCTGGATCAGAGGTTTTTGACAGAGGGATGGCAATCCCATGTCTAATTTCAATACTCTGTCTTTCTACTGGAGGTGGACACTCAAAGTTCACTATCTCCATTGCTGAGCATTTCATCCAAGGTCATTCATTACCTTTGCATCCTAAGAGTCTTTCACCTCCCAGGACTCTGGTACATTCTGGAAGGGTCCCTCACCTCCTACCTCCCAAGTTTGCCTGTTTCCTTTCATTTTGCTTGTCCTAAGGTCTTCATTCCATTTCCCCCCAATTACCTGATAAGGTGCTCATTTTCCCCTCCCTGTCCCCTGTCCTATCCATATCCTTCCCTCCCTTTGCTCACTGTGATATTGATTTTTTTCTCCATCCCAAGTGAGATTGAGCCTATCTCTTGGGCCCATCTATCGGTTAATGTTGAGTTCTGTGAATTTCATCCTGGTATTCTATATTTTTGGCTAATATCCACTTATTAGTGAGTACATGCTATGCATGTCTTTTGGATCTGAGTTCTTGACCAAATTGCATCTAGTTCCATCAATTTGCCTGCAAAACTCATGGTGTCTTTTTCTTGTGTGGGGAGGGGAATGAGGTTTCGAGATAGGGTTTGTCTGTGTAGCCCTGGATACCCTGAAAATCATGCTGTAGACCAGACTGACCTCAAACTCAGAGATGTGCCTGCTACTGCCTCCCAAGTACTGGTTTTAAAGGCATGTGCCACCACTACCTGGCTGTCTCCTAGTTATGAAAACTATTTCATTGTATAAATGAACCACATTTTCTATATCTGTTCTCCTGTTATGAGACTTACGGGTTGTTTCCAGCCTCTGGCTATCACAAATAAAGCTGCTATGATCATAGTGGAGCACATAGCCATGTGGTTTGGTAGAGCATCTTTTGGGTATATGCCCAAAAGTGATATAGCAGGGTATGTAAGTAGATCTATTTCTAACATTCTATAAAACCTCCAGCAGATATATAGAGGGTTGTATCAGTTTGCAATCCCACCAGCAATAAAGGACTGTTCCTCTTTCTCAACATTTGCTGTCACCTGAGTTTTTCATCATGACAATTCTGTTTGCTGTGAAGTAGAATCTCAGCGTTGTTTGGTTTTTGTTTTTGTTTTTGTTTTTTGTTTTTTTTTTTTTGCATTTCCCTGGAGACTAAGGACTTTGAACATTTCTTTAAGTGCTTCTTGGCCATTCAAGATTCCTCTGTTGTGAATTCTCTATTTAGTTCTATACTCATTTTTGAATAGTTCTTAAGTTTTTGTTTGAGATTATCTTCTTGATTTCTTTATATATTTTGGATATTAGCCCTCTATCATACACGGGGTTCGTGAAGATATTTTCCCCAATCTGTCGGTTCCTGGTTTGTCCTATTGATTATTTCTTTGGCATTATAGAAGATTTCCAGATTTGTGAAGTCCAAATTCTTGATCTTAGAACCTGAACCCCTAGAGTACTATTTAGGAATATTCCCCTTATGCCAATGAGTTTGAGGCTCTTTCCCACTCTCTCTTCTTTTAGATATACTATATCTGGTCTTATGATTAAGCCCTTCATCCACTTGGACTTAAGATTAGTACAAGTCGCAAATATGGATCTATTTTTGCTTTTCTACATACCGACTTCCACTTAGACCAGCACCATTTATTGAAGATAGTTTCTTTTGGCCATTGTATAGTTTTGGCTTCTTTGTCAAAGATAAATTTGGTTAAGTGTGCAGTTGTATTTCTGAATCTTCAATTCTGTTACACTGGTGAACATGTCTGTCTTTGTACCAATACTATGCAGTCTTTATCACTATTGCTCTGTAGTGTAGTTTGTGGTCAGTGGTGGTGATTCCCCGAGAAGTTCTTTTATTGTTAAGATTCTTTTGCTATCCTTCTTTTATTTGTTTGTTTGTTTGTTTGTTTGCTTTCCATATGAACTCGAGAATTGTTCTTTCCATGTATTTGAACATTTGTGTTGGAATTCTGTGAGTATTGGGTTGAATCTATAGATTGATTTTGGTACGATGGCTATTTTTACTATGTCAATTCTACCAATTCATGAGCATGGAGGATCTCTCCATTTTCTGAAGTCTTCTTCAATTTCTTATTTGAGACACTTGAAGTACCTGTCATATAGATCTTTCACGTGTTTGGTTAAAGTTACCCCATGATATTTTTATTATTTGGGACTATTGTAAATAATGTTGTTTCGCTGATTTTTTTCTCTGCCAATTTAGCATTTGAATAAAGAAAGGCTACTGATTTGTTTATATCTGGTCACTTTGCTGAAATTGCTTATAACTCTTAAACCTGATAAACAACTTCAGCTAAGTGGATGGATATAAAATTTACTCAAACAAATCAGTGGCCTATTTGTACTCAAAGGATTAAAAAGGCTACAAAAGAGATTAGAGAATGAACTCCCTTCACAATAGTCGCAAATAATATAAAATACCTCAATGTAACTATCTAAACAAGTAAAATATCTGTATGACAAGAACTTCAAGTTTCTGAAGGAAGAAATGAAAGAAGATCTCAGAAGATGGAAAGATATCCCATGCTCATGGATTGGTAGTATTAATATAGTAAAAATAGTCATCTTGTCTAAAGCAATCTACAGATTCAAGGGAACCCCTATCAAAATACCAACTCATTTCTTCATAGAGTTAGAAAGAGCAATTCTCAAATTCATCTGGAATGACAAAAAAACCCAGAATACTGAAAACTATTCTCAACAATAAAAGAACTTCTGGGGGAATCAGCATCCTGGACCTCAAGGTGTACTACAGAGCAATTGTGATAAAACCTGCATGTTATTGGTACAGTGACATGCAGGTAGATCAATGGAATAGAACTGAAGATCCAGAAATGAACCCACACACCTATGGTCACTTGATCTTTGACAAAGTAGCTAAAACTATCTAGTGGAGAAAAGATAGCCTTTTCAGCAAGTGGTGCTGTTTCAAATGTTGGTTACCATGCAGAAGAATGCAAATTGATCCATTCTTATCTCCTTGTAGAAAGCTCAAGTCCAAATGGATCAAGGACTTCCACAAAAAACCTGGTACATTGAAAGTAATAGAAAAGAAAGTGGGGAAGAGCCTCAAGCACATGGGCTCAGAGGAAAATTTCCTTAACAGAACACCAATAGCTTATGCTCTAAAATCAAGAATTGACAAATGGGAGTTCAAAAAATTACAAAGCTTCTGTAAGACAAAGGACACTGTCAATAGGACAAAATGGCTATCAACAAATTGGGAAAAGATCTTTACCAAGCCTCCACTTGATAAAGAGCTAATATGTAGTGTAGAGAAAGAACTCAAGGAGTTAGACTACAGAAAACCAAATACCCCTATTAAAAATGGGATGCAGAGCAAAACAAAAAATTCTTATCTGAAGAATAGCAAATGACTGAGAAGCACCTAAAGAAGTGTTCCATATCCTTAGTCATCAAGGAAATGCAAATCAAAATAACACTGAAGTTCAACCTCACACAACTCAGAGTGGCTAATATAAAAAGTCAGGTGACTATCTACTTTTGGGTTTGATTCAAGAAGGTTATTATCTCATTTTTTCCAGGGTGTTGTTTCTCTCCCTGTATTGGAGGTTTCCACCTATTATCCGTTGCAGGGCTGGATTTGTGGAAAGATATTGTGAAAATTTGGTTTTACAATGAATTCACGAAATTCCTAGGCAAATGGTCAGAACTTGAAAATATCATCCTTAGTGAGGTAACCCAATCACAAAAGATCACACATGGTATGAAGTCACTGATAAGGGGATATTGACCCAGAATCTCAGAATACCCTAGACACAATCAGCATATCAATAGATTTCTAAAAAGATGGAAGGAGAGACCCCTGGTCCTGGAAAGACTGGATGTAGGGGAACGCCAGGACAGAGTAATGAGAGGGGGTTGAACGGAGAAAAGAGGGAGGGAAGGGGGCTTATGGGACTTTCGGGGAGGGAGGAAACGGGAAAGGGGAAGTGATTTGGAATGTAAATTAAAAAAATAAAATAAAATTAAATTAAAAAAAAAAAAAGTCAGGTGACAGCAGGTGCAGGCAAGGATGGAGAAAGACTAACACTGCTCCAGTGCTAGTGAATTGCAAGCTGGTACAACCAGTCTGGAAATCAGTTTGGCTGTTCCTCAGAGAGTTGGACTACCTGAATAACCAGTCATACCACTCCTGGGCATATACCCTAAAGATGCTAACAGGCAATAAAGACATATGCTTCACTATGTTTATAGCAGCATTATTTATAATAACCAGAACCTGGAAAGAACCCAGATGTCCCTGCACACTTGAATAGATACATAAAATGTATAAAATTTACATGATAGAACTTTACTCCACTATTAAAAACAATGAATTCATGAAATTCTTAGGCAGATGGATAGGTCTAGGAAAATATTATAATGAGTGAGGTAACCCAATCACAAAAAAAAAAAACACACATGGTATGCACTCACTGATAAAAGGATGTTAGCCCAGAATTTCTGAATACCCAAAATGCAATTCACAGACCAAGCCATCTTCAAGAAGAAGGAAGACCAAAATATGGATACTCTGGTCCTTCTTTGAAGGGGGAACAAAATACCCATAGGAGGAGATATAGAGAAAAATTGTACATTAGATTCTGAAGGAAAGATCATCTAAAGACTGCCCCACATGGGGATCCATTCCATACACTGTTATCAAAACAAGACACTTTTGTGCATGCAAACAAGTACTTGTTTCAGTGACCTGGTATATCTGTCTCCTGAGCGTCTCTGCCTGTGCTTGACAAATACAGATGGAGATGCTTTCAGCCAATCATTGAATTGAACACAGGGTCCCCAATAGAGGAGGCAAGGACCCAAGGAGCTGAAGGGCTTTGCAGCCCCATAGGAGGAAAAAAAATATGAAACAACCAGTACCCCCAGAATTCCTGGACACTAAACGATCAATCAATGATTACACACAGAGGGACCCATGGCACCAGCAGCATATGTAGCAGAAGATGCACTTGTTGGAAATCAAAGTGAGGAGAGGTCCTTGGTCCTGAGAAGGCTAGATGCCCCAGTCAGTATAGGGGAATGCCAGGAGGGAGAAGAGGGAGTGGGTGGATTGGTGAGCTGTTGGAGGATGATAAATAAGGGGGTTTTTGGAGTGGAAACCAGGAAAGGGGACAACATTTGAAATGTAAATAAAGGAAATTTTTAATAAAAATAATAAATGAATAGCTCTCTTTTTAAATTAACTATTTGAGAGGTTGGGGATTAATCACATGACTCTCAGTATCTGTACACTCCAAGTATATTTTGCATAAAATGTACATATCATTTGAAACTACAGCAAAACGTCTGTGGAGATGGTCTATCACTTGCCTTTACTTCTAGCTTGTGTTACAAGTATGCAATAAAGTTAAAATTTTTTTCAGGCACCTTTGGCCTCAAATTAAACAGAAAGCAACACTGATCATTAATTGGTGTCTGGAGACATAATTTTTCTCAACTCACTTTATAAAGTGTTCAACCTCCACACCAGAGGTAGTTGGAATGAAATTTAGTAGGACATAGGGGAAGTAGACATGTTTAGAAATAATTCTTTGGGGGTGAATCCAATCTTCATCATCAGGATATCAGTAGTTCAGTCTGGTAGCAAACATCACTTACAAGTTCATCAGCCACATTCCCTCTCAGCAGACTCCACACAGGATTCAGCAAACAGCAGCTGTAGTCCAGTCCACTTGGAAATTATCACACATGAACCAGCAATGACAGTTCAATCCAGAATAAAGAACATGGCTCATCAACGTGTGAGAGGCAATGGAAGTGTCAAGACGCTGCAGGAACCTAATGAGAAGTTCTTTGTCAAGTGAGTCTTTCTCTACATTATCACCACAAGCAGAGCCCAGAAACAAAATATAAAGTGAAACAATAAACACAGGTTAGTGAAGAATTGTGAGACAGAGAAAAGCAAACCAATGTTCAAGCTCCCACTGTCTGGGGAGACATATTTATACTCCTCATGAACATCATGTATCCTTTCATGAGTTTGCTACAACAAAATATCCTTTTCCCTGTGTCTGCTTCAGGAAAACACTCTTTCATGTATCTGCTTTAGCAAAATATCCTTTCACTCATGTGCCACAGCAAAACATCATTTGAAAAAACTGACTTTCCAAAGAAATCAGAAGTTTCTTCTTCATATTCCTCTTCCTGTTTAAGAAATGACCTTTTCTCTAAAATTAACAATTTACATACAATAAAAATATAAGCATCACTTTTAAGGTATGATTGGTTCTTTAGAAAACTCTTTGTCTGTGGGATTACGTGGTGTACAATTAATACATTTTAGATTGCAATATGCAAAGAATTGTTCATCTTATTGGATACATATGTGGGAGTATTATCAGTTTTAATTTTTGTTGGTATCCCAATAAACTGCCATTATTTTCAATATAATTATATAATCAGTCTTTTCTGAACTTATTGAAATACTGAGTATATCAGTGTTACAGTGTATATATCATTGTTTCACAAATTTTGAAAAAGGGAAAATATCCATCTGCCAGTTGTCATTTCTTTTGGTATACCTAGTCTTTATACCATAAGTTAATGTAATAGGGTTGTATTAAGAATGCATAGAACATTATAAAATTATTTCTTTGATTTGTTTTTTAATGACGGATTTTTTTTTCTTTTGACTTCACCTATTATTATGATGTTTTCCATGAAAATTAGACACTGTTAAGACATTTCTAAGTAGTAATTGGTAATTTCATCATTTACTTGATCTAATGTACCTGGCAGTCATTATGAAACTGAATATGAATAATATATAATGCATTGCAACTTTTGAAGGCCTTTTGCAATTGGATAAATAACAAAGTTATTTCTGAGTTATCAGGTACAAATTTACCTATCTCTATATGCAAAACAACCCTGTCTGCATATAGAGAATAAATAATTATGCTAAAAGCCTCAGGATAATCTAATTATATATATATATATATATATATATATATATTTATATTTATATTTATATATATATCCTTATAGCTTATAATTCAGACTTTTGAGCCATGGTATGTGGACTTTTGACCACCTTGCTTATTTTATTTAACTTATTATCATCCATCCTCATCCTGTTTGCATTAGTTTAAAGGGTTGGTACCTCTGGAATTGTTATTCCCTTTACAATACATGGAAAAAATCCAATTTGTTCTTTTAATAAATGGACCTCAGTGTCAAAGACAAACACAACTTCAGAGTAAAAGGCTAGGAAACAATTTTACAAGCAAATGGTCCCAGGAAACGAGCCGGAGTAGCCATCCTAATATCAGATAAAATTGAATTTCAACCTAAAGTCATCAAAAAAGACACAGAAGGACACTACATACTGATCAAAGGAAAAATCCACCAAGAAGAACTCTCAATTCTGAATATCTATGCTCAAAATGCAAGTGCACCCTCATTCGTAAAAGAAACTTTATTAAAGCTCGAAGCACACATCGTACCTCACACAATAATAGTGGGTGACTTCAACACCCCGCTCTCTGAAATGGATCGTTCAGGAAAGCAGAAACTAAACAGGGACACAGTGAATCTAATTGAAGCCTTGGATAAAATGGAACTAAGATTATATATATATATATATATATAAAACACTTCATCCTACAGTAAAAGAATACACCTTCTTCTTAGCTCCTCATGGTACCTTCTCCAAAATCGACCATATAATTGGTCACAAATCAGACCTCAACAGAAATAAGAAGATCAAACTAATCCTATGACTCGATCAGAACACTATAGAATAAGGGTGGTCTTCAATGTCAACAAAAACAACAGAAAACCCACATACACACAGAGGCTGAACAATGCTCTACTCAATGATAACTTGGTCAAGGAGGGAATAAAGAAAGAAATCAAAGGCTTTTTAAAATTTAATGAAAATGAAGACACAACATACCCTAATATTTGGGACACAGTGAAAGCGGTGCTAAGAGGAAAATTCATAGTCCTGAGGGCCACCAAAAAGAAATGGCAGACAGAATACACTAGCAGCTTAATGGAAAACCTGAAAGAACTGGAACAGAAAGAATCAAATACACCAAAGAGGAGTAGAAGGCATGAAATCATCAAACTCAGGGCTGAAATCAATCAAGTAGAAACAAAAAAAAAACCATACAAAGAATCAACAAAATTAGGAGTTGGTTCTTTGAGAAAATCAAGAATATAGATAAGCCCTTAGCCAGACTAGCCAGAGGGCACAGAGACAGTATCCAAATTAACAAAATCAGAAACGAAAAGGGAGATATAACAACAGAAACTGAGGAAATTCAAAAAATCATCAGATCCTACTACAAAAGCCTGTATTCAACACAACTAGAAAATCTGGAGGAAATGGACAATTTCCGAGACAGATATCAAATAACAAAATTAAATCAGGATCAAATAGACCATCTAAACCGTCCTATAACCCCTGAAGAAATAGAAGTCATCATTGGAAGTCGTCCAACCAAAAAAAGCAAAAGTCCAGATGGTTTTTGTTCAGAATTATATCAGACCTTCAAAGAAGACCTAAGACCAATACTCTTCAAACTCTTCCACAAAATAGAAACAGAAGGAACACTACCCAACTCGTTCTATGAAGCTACAATTACACTAATACAAAATCACACAAAGATCCTACAAAGAAAGAGAATCTCAGACCAAACTCTCTTATGAATATCAATGAAAAATACTCAATAAAATTCTTGTAAACTGAATCCAAGAACACATCAAATCAATCATTCACCATGATCAAATAGGCTTCATCCCAGGGATGCAAGGATGGTTTAATATAAGGAAGTCCATCAATGTAATACACTACTTAAACAATCTAAAAGAAAAAAACCACATGGTCACTTCATTAGATGCTGAGAAAGCATTTGATAAAATTCAGTATCCTTTCATGTTAAAGGTCTTTGAAAGGGCAGGAAATTGAGGAACATATCTAAACATAGTAAAAGCAATTTACAGCAAACTGGTAGCCAACAGCAATCTAAATGGAGAGAAACTTGAAGCAATCCCACTAAATTCAGGGACTAGACAAGGCTGCCCTCTCTCTCCATATCTTTTCAATATAGTACTTGAAGTTCTAGCTAGAGCAATTAGAAAACAAAAGGAAGTCAAAGGGATGCAAATTGGAAAGGAAGAAATCAAACTAGCACTATCGGCAGATGATATGATAGCATACGTAAGTGACCCAAAGAACTCCACCAGAAAACTCCTACAGCTATAAACAACTTCAGCAAAGTGGCCGGATATAAAATTAACTCAAGCAAGTAAGTAGCCTTCCTATACTCAAAGGATAAGCAGGCTGAGAAAGAAGTAAGGGAAATGATACCCTTCGTGAGAGCCACAAACAATATAAAGTATCTCGGTGTGACTCTAACCAAACAAGAGAAAGATCTGTATGACAAGAACTTCAAGTCTCTGAAGAAAGAAATTGAAGAAGACCTCAGATATTCGAAAAATCAGACATGCTCATGGATTGGCAGGATTAATATAGTAAAAATGACCATCTAGCCAAAAGCAATATACAGAATCAATGCAATCCCCATCAAAATCCCAACTCAATTCTTCATAGAGTTAGAAAGAACAATTCAAAAATTCATCTGGAATAACAGAAAAACCAGGAGAGCTAAAACAATTCTCAAGAGTAAAAGAACCTCTGGGGGAATAAGTATCCCGGACTTCAAGATGTACTACAGAGCAATAGTGTTAAAAACTGCATGGTATTGGTACAGTGACAGGCATGTAGATCAATGGAACAGGATTGAAGACCCAGAAATGAATCCACACTCCTATGGTCACTTTATCTTTGACAAAGGAGCTAAAACCATCTAGCGGAAAAAAGATAGCATTTTCAACAAATGGTGCTGGCTCAACTGGAGGCCAACATGCAGAAGAATGCAAATTGACCCATACTTACCTCCTTGCACTAAGCTCAATTCCAAGTGGATCAAGGACCTCCACATAAAACCAGACATACTGAAACTAATAGAAAGGAAACTAGGGAAGAACCTTGAACATATGGGCACAGGAAAAAATTTCCTGAATACAACTCCAATAGCTTATGTTCTAAAATAAAGAATTCACAAATGGGACCTAATAAAATTACAAGGTTTCAGTAAGGCAAAAGACACTGTCAAAAAGACAAAGCGGCAACCAACTAACTGGGAAATGATTTTTACCAACCCTACATCCGACAGAGGGCTAATATCCAATATATACAAAGAACTCAAGATGTTAAACTCCAGAGAGCCGAGTAACACTATTAAAAAATGGGGTACAGAGCTAAACAAAGAGTTCTCACCTGAAGAATATCTAATGGCTGAGAAGCACCTAAAGAGATGTTCATCATTCTTAGTCATTAGGGAAATGCAAATCAAAACAACCCTGAGATTCCATCTCACACCAGTCAGAATGGTTAAGATCAAAAACACAGGAGACAGCAGTTGTTGGCGAGGATGTGGAGAAAGACGTACACTCCTCCACTGCTGGTGGAATTGCAAGCTGATACAACCACTCTGGAAAGAAGTCTGGCGGTTCCTCAGAAAACTGGGCATGACACTCCTGGAGGATCTGGCTATACCACTCCTGGGTATATACCCAGAGGCTTTCCCTGCATGCAAGAATGACACATGCTCCACTATGTTCATCGCATTCTTATTTATAATAGCCAGAAGCTGGAAAGAACCCAGATGTCCCTCAAAGGAGGAATGGGTTCATAAGATGTGGTATATTTGCACAATGGAATACTACACTGCAATTAAAAACAATGAACTCACGAAAATCCTAGGCAAATGGTCAGAACTTGAAAATATCATCCTTAGTGAGATAACCCAATTACAAAAGAACACACATGGTATGCGGTCACTGATTAGGGGATATTAACCCAGAATCTCGGAATACCCTAGACACAATTCGCATAGAGGAATGCAAGGACAGAGAAGCAAGTGGGGGTTGAATGGGGAAAATAGGAGGGAAGGGGGCTTATGGGACTTTCGGGGAGGGAGGGAAAGGGAAAGGGGAAGTGATTTGGAATGTAAATAAAAAAACTTAGAAAATTAAAAAAATAATATAAAAAGACACACACACACAAAAGAAATTCTTAGGCAAATGGTCAGAACTGGAAAATACCATCCTTAGTGAGGTAACCCAATCACAAAAGAGCACACATGTTATGCAGTCACTGATAAGGGGATATTAACCCAGAATCTCAGAATACCCAAGACGCAATTCACATATCAATAAATTTCCAAGAAGATGGCAGGAGAGACCCCTGGTCCTGGAAAGACTGGATGTAGGGGAATACAGGACAGAGAAGCGAGAGAGGGTTGATTGGGGAACAGGGGGAGGGAAGAGGGCTTTTGGGACTTTCGGGGAGGGAGAAAACGTGAAAGGGGTAATCATTTGGAATGTAAATAAAAAAATATAGAAAAGAAAATAAAAGAAAAAAGTCTTAAGTATTTGCAGTTGGTTCCTACAGATCTATATTTTTTCTTGGATATTTTATTTATTTACTTTTTAAATGTTATCCTCTTTCCTGGTTTCCCCTCCCAATCCTCCTATCCCGTTCTCCCACCCATTCTTCTATCAGGCTGCTCCCACAAACACATAAGGAGTTCTACTTCCTTGCCCTGGCATTCCTCTACACTTGAGCATCTAGCCTTCCAAAACTAGGGCCACTCCTCCCATTGATGCATGAGAAGGCCATCCTCTGCAGAATATCTGGCTGTAGCCATGGATTCCTCTGGGGTTTTTGTTTTAATCCCTGGGAGCTCTGGAGAGTCTGTTTGCTTGATATTGTTATTCTTCCTATGGGTTGCAAAACCCTTCATCTCCTTAAGTCCTTTCTCTAACTCCTCCATTGGGGAACCCGTGCACAATCCAACAGTTGACTGTGAGCATCCACCTCTGCATTGGTTAGGCTCTGGCAGAACCTCTCAGGAGACAGCTATGTCAGGATCCTGTCAGCAAGCACTGCATTGTATCTGCAATACTGTCTGGCTTTGGTGTATGTATTGCGATGGATACACAGGTGGAGAAGTCTCTGGTTGGCCTTTCCTTCAGTCTATACTCCACACTTTGTCTCAATATTTCCTCCCATGAATATTTTGTTGCCTCCTTCAAAGAAGGGCTGAAGCATCCATACTTGGGTCTTCCTTCTTGAGTTTCATGTGATCTGTGAATTGTATCTTTGGTATTTGGAGCTTTTATGCTAATATCCATTTATCAATGAGTGCAAACAATTTGTGTACTTCTGTGCCTGGGTTACCTCACTCAGGAGGTTATTTTCTAATTCCACACATTTGCTTAAGAATTTCACGTAGTCATTGTTTTTAATAGCTGTTTAGTACTCCATTGTGAAAATGTACCACATGTTCTGTATCCATTCCTCTGTTGAAGGACATATGGGTTCTTTCCAGTTTTTGGCTATTATAAATAAGGCTTTTCTGAAGAGAGTAGAGCATGTGTCCTTGTTATATTTCAGAGCATCTTTTGGATATATGACCAGTAGTGGTATTGAATGGGTCCTCAGGTAATACTATTTTCAATTTTCTGAGGAACTGCCTGATTGATTACCAGATTGATTGCTAGATTGATTGGTGGTAACAGTTTGCAATCCCATGAACAATGGAGTAGTGTTCCATTTTCTCCACATGCTCAAAAGCATCTGCTGTCACCTGAGGTTTTGATCTTAGGCATTCTGACTGGTGTGAGGTTGGAATTTCAGGGATGTTTTGATTTGCATTTCCCTGATGACTAAAGATATTGAACATTTCTTTAGGTCCTTCTCAGCCATTGGATATTCCATAGTTGAGAATTATTTGTTTAACTATGTACCGCAGTTTTTAATAAGATTATATGGTTCTCTATAGTCTACCTTCTTGAGTTTTGTTGCATTGATCTACCTGCCTGTTGCTGTAATAATACCATGCAGTTTTTATCACTATTGCTCTGTAATACAGCTTCTGGTTAGGGATGGTGATTCCCTGAGAATTTCTTTTACTGTTGAAAATAGCTTTCACAATCCTGCATCTTTTGTTATTCCAAATGATTTTGCAAATTTCTCTTTCTAACTCTATGAAAATTATGAGATCTTCTTTGATTTCTTTCTTAATGGACTCAAGGTTCTTGTCATACAGATCATTCACTTGCTTGTTTAGAGACACACCAATGTATTTGATAATATTTGTGACTATTGTGCAGAGTGTAGTTTCCCTATTTTATTTCCCAGCCTGTTTATCCTTTGAGTAGAGAAAGGCTACTGATTTGTGTGAAGTAATTTTATATCCAACAATTTGCTTAAGTTTTTTACCAAGGTCAGGAGTTCTTTGGTGGAATTTTTGGGGTCACATAAGTGTTCTATCATATCATCTACAAATAGTGATATTTTGATTTTTTACAATTTGTATCCCTTTGACCTCATTTTGTTGTTTAATTGCTCTAGCTAAAACTTTGAGGCCTATATTGAATAGGTAGAGAAAGAGTGGGCGTTCTTGTCTAGTCTCTGATTTTCATGGGATTTCTTCAAGTTTCTCTCCATTTAGTTTGATATTGGCTACAGGTTTGCTGTATTTTCCCTTTATAAAATTTAGTTATAGGCTTTAAATTCCTGATCTTTTTAAGATTTTTATTATGAATGGGTGTTGAATTTTGTCAAATGCTTTCTCAGCATCTAATGAAATGATCATGTGTTTTTTTTTTCTTTGAGTTTGTTTATACAGTGGATTACATTAACAGATTTCCTTATATTGAGACATCCCTACTTCCTTGCGATTAAGTCCACTTGATCATGATGGACAATCATTTTTTTTGTGTGTTTTTGGATTCAGTTTGCAAGAATTTTGCTGACTATATTTGCGTTGAAATGCATAAGTGACATTATTTCAAAGATCTCTTTCTTTGTTGGTTTTTGTGTAGTTTAGGTATGAGCATAATTGTGGCTTCTTAGAACAAATTTGGCAGTCTTCTTTCTGTTTCTATTTTGTGTAATAGTTTGAAGAGTACTGGTACTAGGACTTCTTTGAAGGTCTGATAAAATTCTGTACTAAACCCTTTTGGTCCTGTGCTTTTATTTTTTGAGATACATTTGATCACTGCTTCTATAATATTAAAGGTTATGGGATTGCTTAGGTGGTTTATCTGATCATAATTTTACACTGTTCCTTTTATCTGTCTAGAAAATTGTCCAGTTCACCCAGATTTTACAGGTTTTTTTTGAATATAGACTTTTGTAGTAGGATCTGATGATGTTTATGGGCCTCCTCAGTTACTATTGTTATGTCTCCCTTTGCATTTCTGATTTTATAAATTTGGATACTGTCTCTGTGCATTCTGGTTAGTCTGGCTAAGGATTTATCTATCTTCTTGATCTTCTCAAACAACCAGCTCCTCATTTTGTTGTTTTTTGTGTAGTTTTTTTTTTTTTTTTTTGTTTCTACTGAGTTGATTTCAGCCCTGAGTTTGATTATTTCCTATGGTCTATTCCTTTTGTATGTATTTGCTTCATTTTGTTTTAGAGCTTTCACATGTGCTGTCAATTTTCTAGTGTATGCTTTCTCAAGTTTTTTTGGAGGCACTCAGAGCAATGAATGTTCCTCTTAACACTGCTTTCATTGTGTCATGTAAGTTTGAGTATGTTTTGCCTTCATTTTTATTAAATTCTAAAAAGTGTTTAATTTCTTTCTTTATTTCTTTATAGACCAAGTTATCATTGTTTAGAGTGTCATTGAATTTCCATGTGCATGTGGGCTTTCTGTATTTTTGTTGTGAATTTGGTTGCTGTTGTTGTTGAAGACCAGGCTTAGTTGATGGTGGTCTGATAGGATGCATGGGATTATTTCAATTGCCTTGTGTCTCTTGAGAACTGTTTTGTGACCTATTATATGGTCAATTTTGAAGAAGATATGAGGTTCTAAGAAGAAGACATATTCTCTAGTTTGGGTGTGTAATGTTCTGTAGATATTTGTTAAATCCATTTGGTTCATCACTTCTGTTACTTTCACTGTTTCTGTTTAGGTTCTGTTTCCATGTTCTGTCCATATATAAGATTGGGTTGTTGAAGTCTGCCACTACTATTGTGTGAGTTGCAGTGTGTGATTTGAGCTTTAATAAAATTTATTTTATGAATGAGAGTGCCTCTGCATTTGGGGCATAGATGTTCAGAATTGAGAGTTCATGTTGATAGATTATTCTTTGATAAGTATGAAGTGTCCTACTTTATCTTTTTTTGATAACTTTTGGTTGTTAGTTGATTTTATTCAATATTAGAATGTCTACTCCAGCTTGTTTCTGGGGACCATCCATTTACTTGGAATTTTTTTTCAAGCAGTTATTCTGAGGTAGTGTCTATATTTGTCACGGAGGTATTTTTCCTGTATACAGCAAATTATTGGGTCCTGTTTATGTATCCAATATGCTAGTCTATGTGTTTTTATTGGGAAATTGAGTCCATTTATGTTGAGAAATTTTAAGGAATAGTTATCATTGCTTTATGTTACTTTTGTTGTTAGAGGTGGGATTATGTTTGTGTGGCTATCTTCCTTTGAGTTTGCTGAAAGACTACTTTATTGCTTTTCCTAGGGTGTAGTTCCCCTCTTTGTGTTGGAGTTTTCCATCTACTAGCTTTTGTAAGGCTGGATTTGTGGAAATATATTGTGCAAATTTGGTTTTGTCATGAAAATCTTGATTTCCACATCTATGGTAATTGAGGGTTTTGCTGGGTATAGTAACCTGGGCTGGCATTTGTGTCCTCTTAGGGTCTCTATGACATCTGCCCAGAATCTTCTAGTTTTCATAGTCTCTGGGGAGAAGTCTGGTATAATTCTTATAGGTCTGACTTTATATGTTACTTGACCTTTGTCCCTTACTGATTTTAATATTCTTTCTTTGTGCACTTGGTGTTTTGATTATTACAGGACAAGAAGAATTTCTTCTCTGGTCCAAACTCTTTGGAGTTCTGTATGCTTCTTTTATGTGCACGTCCATCTCTTTCTTTAGATTAGGGAAGTTTTTTTTTTTTTCTATAATTTTGTTGAAGATAGTTTCTGGACTTTTAATTTGGGAATCTTCACTCTTTTCTGTACCTTTTATCTTTAGGGTTGGTATTCTTGTTGTATCCTGGATTTCCCAGATGTTTTGGTTTGTGAAATTTTTGCCTTTTGCATTTCCTTTGACTGTTGTGTCAATGTTTTCTATAGCATCTTCTGATGTTCTCTCTTCTATCACATGTATTATGTTGGTGATACTTGCATTTATGATTTCTGATATTCTTTCTAGGTTTTCTATCTCCAGGATTGTCTAACTTTTTGATTTCTTTATTGTTTCTATTTCCTTTTATAGATCCTGGATTGCTTTTTTTTTTCAATCCCCCCCCCCCATTTATTTGGGTTTTTCTGTATTTCTTTTAGAAATTTTGTGTTTCCTCTTTAATGGCTTCTACTTGTTTACTTGTGTTCCCCTGTATTTCATTAAGGTAGGTATTTATGTTTTCCTTAAAGTCCTTTATCATCATTATGAGATGTGATTTTAAATCTTAGTTTTGCTTTTCTGGTTTTTTTGTGGAGTACAGGAATAGCAGTGGTGGGAGAACTGGGTCCTGATGATGCCAAGTAGCCTTGGTTTCTGTTGCTTAAATTCTTGCACTTGCCTCTTTCCATCTGATTATTTCTGTGTTAATTGGTCTTGATGTCTCTGACTGGAACTTGCCCCTCCTGTGGACCTGTGAGCCTGTGATCTTAGGTGTGTCAGCACTCCTGGGGAGACCAGCTCTCTTCTGGGTGGGATTTAGTTATGGAGGGCTGTGGGACAGATTAAACTCTTGGGCATGGATGGAGATTGAAATCATTCGGTTCCAAGCTGCTCTGCTATTTATATGGCCTGTGTGCTCCTTGCTGGTCCCTCCTTGAATAGTTATTGTAACGAAATTGGTGATCTCACTTCTGGAATTAGGCATGAGAACACTCCTGAGAGACCAGCTCTCTCTCTCTCTCTTGGTGGGATTTGGGTGTGGAGAGCTATGGGACAGCCTTAAATTCAGGGCACAGATAAAGACCTAAAGGATACAGATCGATATCTTTTGTGATCAATTATTTTTCTTTATTGTACTGATTTTGTAACCCAAATATAGAAGAGAATCACCTCTTTGATTTTTTTTCTGGAAAAATCTCTAAACCCCAGCATGACAGAATTCTTTTTTCTTCCAAACTTGTATTAAAAATTTCAAGGAAAAATGGATTTGATTTCAGAAAATTGACTTCTCATATAATGGAGGCTGTAGAGGTAGTGGTAACCTTCCTCTGAGCTGAAGATTTTCCCTTCTCAAATTTAAGTACAGCTAAGTACATCATCACTCACACTTGGGTTCAACTCTTGGCATTAATTTCTTGACTAATGCTGGATTCCAGCAATCAAGTAAGGGACAAACTTGTAGCTATACCCTTTATCCTGTGCTGGCCCCAAAACTCCTTGAGTCTTTGATTTTTGTCAGTTTCACTGAAGTATGATTTCTTGCTGCTGAAATGCTTGTCCATGGAATCAAGAGAATCCATAAAAGATACTTCTTTTGTCAGATCCCACCTGAGAAGAAGTATTCACCAGGGGCCTCAGAGGTGGCAGCCAAGAGAGAGCTCATCAGGCCTGTAGAAGCCCAAAGAGACAAATTTTGGCAATATGACCCACATTTTGGATTCTTCCAACAGCAATATCACAGACACCAAAGTACATATTCAGAAACCTTGTACACTGTTGTTGTTTGGGGCTGCCCAAAGGTCAAAACTTCTTGGGTGATGCTGATAGAACCAATTCCCATGCAAATTCTCAAAGCAGCCATATCTGAAACTATGAGGTCCTTGGTTTGAGCATCAGTGACTATATTGACTCCAATTACTTGGAGATTTGGGTATTTCCCCTTCATGTATTTGATCATATTGATTTGGAAAAGGAGTTTCCCTGGGAAGAGTTCAAAACCACCACATCCACACCAGCAAGGGCCACTCCAGCTTAAAACCTGTCATTCTCATGAGTGTCAGTGGCTAACCCACATAGTATTTGCTTTTTGCCATCTTTGGGATCCAATGGGTAATCATGTGATGCCTACCAGCTTTTCATTTTCATTCACAAATTGGCAACTTTCCATTTTTACTGTGCTACAGAATTTGATTTGCCTTCTTTAGAGTGATGTCTGCAGGAGCTACCACCAAATCTTCCCTCTTCGTCATGATAAATCTATTATTATTCTCCACTCTCCTGATTGAATTTTTAAAATAAATACAGCAGAATTCCATAGACTGGTAGACACTTCCATTTATTCAGCCTCCCGATGCTCTTGTACCAGTTGTTCAAGTGCATGTATTTTTGTTATGGGCTACTGCTCCTGCCTGATGGGATGGTTTGATAAGTATTTTAAGGGCAAGGCTGTAGGTATGTCAGTCATGGCCTCTTTTAAAATTTGGAAAATCAAACCCTGTGACGTCCTATTTTTAACCACAGGAAAAGCTAGCAATAGTTTTCTTTCATCTGTATTAATACCTTACCCAGGAACACTTACCATATCACATCAAATTTCCTTATTTTATGTCCTAAGAATCACATAAATTTTAACTTGAGTACCACATTTTTGTAAAAGATCTCTTTCCCATAAATTTATATGTATGTGAACCACTCAAAGTCTCAACTTCCCTGTTTGTGCTTCTCATTCCACATATGTGATCTATTGGATATTTTGTCTTACTTATGATAATTTTCCTATTCCTATAAACAGTGTGTAAACCTTCTGAAGTGACCAATTTGGATTCCAAGACTTTTGTGAAAGGATACTAGTATCAGCTCCCATATCTACCAACCCATCTATGTCCACACTAATCATTTGCACCATTAATTTGTGTATCCATTCCAGAACATGATTTCCAGTGCTCCAAAAATCACCTGGTCATTCACCTGGAGGGGCTTTGCCCTTAATGCAAGGAAAAAAAATAACAATTGAGCAATTCTATTCCCTGCTTCAATTTACATTTCCTCTTTCACATTTGCCATGACATTAATTTCTTCCATGTTATCCCCAATTATTACAATTGGATACATGATAAATCCTTGAGAAGTTAATCCACTTCTTTCCAAAATTATTCCCACTGTCACTGAATGTAAGGGGCCATAAGCACCAGTAATTAACTTGTAAACTTCAACTTTGGGGGCTAATGTAAGAGGGCTTTCTGTGGCCAGATCCGAAGCTTCACTTCTTTCTGTAGCATATATAAGATAAGAAATGCCTAATTTTGATTTTCTTTCCTGCCTGGTACCTCCTAACTGACAAAGGAAAAATGGCTCATATTGTTTTCTACTGATACTAGAGCTGAGAAGCCCCTCCATTCATTTTCTGATAGTAAGAGATTACCTTGAGTTTTCTCTTGGATGTCCAATCCTTTGACCAAAGTTTGACATTTCCAAAGGGGCCATACTACTCTGGAAACCATTATGACTCCCAGAAACCAGAACATACTTCTTCTCTTCTACAATTACCATATTCACTAGAGTCAATGTTCCTGTTACTTTGAGCTCTGAATCTTTCTGCCTTATTATTTCTTTGAAAATGACCAAATTTATCATTATTAAAACATCAAGCATTTTAATTCCTGATATGTCTAGCTACAGTTTGCCCTGTCATATTGTTATCATACTCCTGAGAACCAATACCAGCTGCTCCTCTTATCCATTCATCTATGGAGGCTCCACATGCTTTGGATGGTTTCATTGCTTTGAATTTAAGTGTTTGCATTCACAACGGCCAAGATTTTTATCAATTACTGTCTGATTTTCAAGTCTGTTATGACTCTCTATATAGCTGAACCAAATCTTTGTAAAAAGTTTGTGAAATATTCTGCAGAAACTTGTATTACCTTAGTATAAGAGGTAGATTGTTACCTTAGTATAAGAGATAGATTCTCCCCAATCATATCCCAACTTCCCAAAGCCACATCATGTCATTGTTCAAAATGTCATCATCAGATTTCTTCTTGTAAGTCAGCATAATGTCCTTCCAAAGGCAGTTGTCCTTTAGTAACATTTATTCTTTTTGCTAAATTATGTTGTGCTATTTTGGGGGCTTCATGCCTCTACCATGACAACCCTTTTAGTTGTTGACCAGCTTCTAAAACAGATGACACCACTCACTACCAATCTTGTGGGATAACTCTATGCTGTTTGACATAGTTATTTATCATTTCTTTAACAAAAGGAAAATGCAATCTATACAATGTATCAGTCTCTTTAAAATGCTTTAGATCTATTATTTCTATCAGATATCAAGTCAATTCACAATAGCCATGAATACTGTCATCAGGAAGCACATGCTACAGAAGACTGACAAGGCTGAAGAAGGCCCAAGCAAACCTTCTGGTGGCACACTCAGTCATATGTTAATCTGTTGTCCCTGTGGCACCTCCTGCTCTTCCTTACCCTTTTCTCAGTGAGGTTTTTTGGGCACCTAGTAGTGAAAAAATTGGAGCAGGTTGGGATGGCAATCTAACTTCCAGAGTAGTTTGCTTTTCTTTTTCTTCATGTACATTCCCAATTTAATTTATCAAGCTTGAACTTTGTTCTCTTCCCAATGGCTCTTTATGCTTTTAAAGTATTTAGACCTCTATTTGCAAACTTTCTACCCACATAGCCAACTCTGCAACTTTTTCGAACACAAGAGAATTCAGTGAACCTTCTGAGTTTTCAGCTTTCTCCTCAAACTTATACAAAATGGTAAACGTGAAGACTATGAAGCAAAAGCAGAAAACTCCCAGTACTGACTGGTTTAGTGTACCAACTTGACACAGGCTGGAGTTATCACAGAGAAAGGAGTTGCAGTTAAGAAAATGCCTCCATGAAATTCAGCTGTAAGGCATTTTCTCAATTAGTAATCAAGGGGAGAGGACCCATTGTGGGTGGTGCAATTCCTGGGCTGTTAGTCTTCAGTTCTACAAGAAAGCAAGTTGAGCAAGCCAGAGGAAGTAAGCCACTAAGAAACATCCCTCTACTGGGCAGTGGTGGCACATACCAGGGGAGAGCTGGTCACCTACAGGTGCTGAGAAAAGTTTCCAGGCCCACAGGAGTGACAAGCTCCAGCCAGGGACAATGGGACCAACTAACACCAGAGATAACTAGATGGTGAAAGGCAAATGCAGGAAAGTTACCAACAGAAATGAAGGTGACATGACATCATCCGAACCCAGTTCACCTACAATAGCACATTCTGGATACGCAACCACACTGGAAAAGCAAGGTTTGTATTTAATATCACAGCTCATGATGCTGATAGAGGACATCAAGAGGACATAAATAACTCTTTAAAGAAATACAGGAGAACATAGGTAAGCAGGTAGAAGACCTTAAAGAGGAAACACAAAAGACCCCTAAAGAATTATAGGAAAACACATCTGAATGGGTGAGGAACAGAACAAAAGTATACAGGATCTAAAAGAGGTAGTAGAAACAATAAAAATATCACAAAGTGAAAAAACTCTGGAGATTGAAAACCTAGGAAAGAAGTCAGGATTCATAGATGCAAGCATCAACAACAGAATACAGGAGAAAGAAGAGAGAATCTCAGGTGCACAAGATACCATAGAAAACATTGACATGACAGTCAAACAAGTGCAAAATGCAAAATATCCTAACCCAAAACATGCAGAAAATCCAGGACACAATGAGAAGACAAAACCTAAGGATTATAGGTATAAAAGAGAAGAAAGATTTCCAGCTTAAAGGGAAACTACTCCCTAGAAAAAGCAAGAAAATAATCTTCTTTTAACAAACCAAAAAGAAGAGAGCCACATAAAGATTACTCCACCTCTAATAACAAAAATGACAGGAAGCAACAATCATTTTTCTTTAATATCTCTTAATAACAATGGACTCAATTCTAGAATAAAAAGTCATAGACTAACAGATTGGATATATAAAGAGGAACCAACACTTTGCTGCATAGAGGAGACACAACTCACTATCAAAGACAGACTTACTTTACCTCAGAGTAAAAGGCTGGAAAACAATTTTCCAAGCAAATGATGCCAAGAAACAAGCTGGAGTAGCCATTCTAATATCGAATAAAATTGACTTTCTACCTAAAGTTATCAAAAAAAGATAAGTAAGGACACATCATACTCATCAAAGGAAAAATCTACCAAGATGAACTCTCAATTCTGAACATTTATGCTCCAAATGCAAGGGCACCACACATTCACAGAAGAAACTTTACTAAAGTTCAAAGCATATATTGAACCTCATGCAATAATAGTGGGAAACTTCAACACCCCACTCTCATCAATAGACAGATCAGGGAAAGAGCAAACAAACAGAGACACAGTGAAACTAACAGAAGCTATGAACCAAATGGATTTAACAGATATCTATAGAATATTTTATCCTAAAACAAAAGAATATACTACTTCTCAGGACCCCAACAGATGTAAGAAGATTTAAATAATCTCATGCACCCTATCAGATCACCATGGACTAAGACTGGTCTTCAATAACAACAAAAAACAACAGAAAGCCCATATACACATGGACATTGAACAACATTCAACTCAACAATAATTTGTGCAAGGAAGAAATAATGAAAGAAATTAAAAACGTTTTAGAGTTTAATGAAAATGAAGGCAATTCATATCTAAACTTATGGGACACAATGAAAGTTGTGGTAAGAGGAAGCCTCATAGCTCTGAGTAACATCAAAAAGAAACTGGAAAGAGCATACACTGGCAGATTGACAGCACATCTGAAGGTTCTAGAACAAATAGAAGGAAATACACCAGTAAGGACTAGATGTCAGGAAATCATCAAACTCAGGGCTGAAATCAACCAAGTAGAAACAAAAAGAGCTATACAAAGTATCAACTACATGAGGAGCTGGTTCTTCGTAAAAAGACAACAAGTGAGATAAACCCTTAGCCAAACGAACCAGAGGGCACAGAGAGAGTATCCAAATTAACAAAATCAGAAAGGAAAAGGAAGGCATAATAACAGATACAGGGGAAGTAAAAAATATCATCAGATCCTTCTACAAAATCCCATGCTCAACAAAAGTGGGAAATCTAAATGAAATGGACAATTTTCTAGACAGATACCTAGTATCAAAGTTAAATCAGGATCAGAAAAATGATCCTAACAGTCCCATAACCCTTAAAGAAATAGAAGCAGTCATTAATAGTTTCGAAACCAAAAAAGGACAGGAACAATTGCGTTGAATGCAGAGTTCTTTCAGTCCTTCAAAGAAGATCAAATACCAATATTGTTCAAACTATTCCACAAAATAGAAACAGAAGTAACTCTACACAATGCATTCTATGCAGCCACAATTACTCTTATACCTAAACCACAGAAAAGTTAAAGAAAGACAGAAAAATTTAGATGAATTTACTTGATGAATATCAAAGTAAAAGTAATAATATTCTTGCCAACCGAATCCAAAAACACATCAAAATGATCACCCAACACAATCAAGTAGGCATCATTCCAGAGATCCTCATTTAGTTGATACTTTGTATAGTTCTTTTTGTTTCTATTTGGTTGATTTCAGCCCTGAGTTTGATTATTTCCTGACATCTAGTACTTATTGGTGTATTTCCTTCTATTTGTTCTAGAGCCTTCAGATGTGCTGTCAATCTGCCAGTGTATGCTCTTTCCAGTTTCTTTTTGATGTTACTCAGAGCTATGAGGTTTCCTCTTACCACTACTTTCAGGGATTGGTCAATATAATGAAATCCATAAGTGTAATCCACTACATAAACAAACTCAAAGAAAAAAAAGACACATGATTGCTTCAATAGATGCTGAAAAAGTATTTGACAAAATCCAACACCCCTTCATGATAAAAGACTTGGAAAGATCAGAAATTCAAGGCCCTAAATTGATTGCAAGTAAAATTATAGACATTGTCTGATAAAACTGAAGATCCATATGGAAAATACTTCTGACAAAATTGAAAAAAAATACAGAGAAATGTTAAAACTGAAGATTATCATGGACAATTATACTGACACAAAGGTAGGCACAAAAACATTCCTAAATTGATTGAAAGTGCAACTACAAACACCACCCCCCCCGACAAAACCAAAGATCTACATGAAAAACACCTCCGACAAAAACGAAGAAATACACAGAAAGAAAGGTTAAAATTAAAGATTATCATAGAAAATAATACAAGCAAAATGGTAGACACAAAAAGCATTACTGAAATGAAAGAGGAGTCACAAACATTTTCTGATAAAATTGAAGATCCACATGAAAAACATATCTGTTAGACTATGTTTTTTGGTGGGGAATTGAGTCTATTGAAGTTATATTAAGGAATAGTGATTGTTGCTTCCTGTTATTTTTGATGTTCTTTTTATGTTTGTGTGGTTACTTTCTTTTGGGTTTGTTGGAAAAAGATTACTTTCTTGCTTTTTCTAGGTGAAATTTCCCTCCTCATTTTGGTGTTTTCCATCTAATATCCTTTGTAGGACTGGATTTGTGGAAAGATATTGTGTAAATTTGGTTTTATCATGGAATATTTTTTGGCTGGGTATAGTAGTTTGGGATGGCGTTTGTGTTTGCTTAGGGTCCGTATGAGATCTGCCCAGGATTTTCTGGCTTTCATCGTCCCAGGTGAGAAGTCTGGTGTAATTCTGATAGGCCTGCCTTCATAGGTTATTTGACCTTTTTCTCTTACTGCTTTTAATATTCTTTCTTTGTTTAGTGCATTTGGTGTTTTGATTATTATGTGCCGGGAGGACTTTCTGGTCTGGTGCAGTCTGTTTGGAGTTCTGAAGGCTTCTTGTATGTTCATGGACACCTCTGTCTTTAGGTTAGGGAAGTTTTCTTCTATAATTTTGTTGAAGATATTTACTGGCCCTTAAAGGTGGAAATCTTCACTCTCTTCTATACCTATGATCCTTAGGTTTGGTCTTCTCATTGTGTCCTGGATTTCCTGGATGTTTTGGCTCAGGAGCTTTTTGCATTTTGCATTTTCTTTAACTGTTGATTCAATGTTTTCTATGGTATCTTCAGCCCCTGAGATTCTTTCTTCTATCTCTTGTATTCTGTTGTTGATGCTTGCATCTATGACTCCTGAATTCTTTCCAAGATTTTCTATCTCCAGAGATGTCTCTCTTTGTGATTTCTTTATAGTTTCTACTTCCATTTTTAGATCCTGGATGGTTTTGTTCAGTTCCTTCACTTGTTTGTTTGTGTTTTCCTGTAATTCTTTAAGTGATTTTTGTGTTTCCTCT
The DNA here is from genome assembly GCA_036184795.1 of Tokudaia tokunoshimensis. Classification (NCBI taxonomy): domain Eukaryota; kingdom Metazoa; phylum Chordata; class Mammalia; order Rodentia; family Muridae; genus Tokudaia; species Tokudaia tokunoshimensis. Next base: position 19,577,794 of record BTHU01000008.1, read on the forward strand.
TTAAGGGCCTCTACCTGTTCACCCATGCTCCCCTGTATATCTTTCAGGGATTTTTGTGTTTCCTCTTTAAGGGCCTTTACCATTTGCCCCATGTTCTCCTGTATTTCTTTAAGGGAGTTATTTATGTCCTTCTTGATGTCCTCTAACAGCATCATGAGAAGAGACTTTAAATCCAACTCTTGCTTTTCCGATGTGCTGGGGCATCCGGGACTTGCTGTGGTGGGAAAACTGGGCTCTGATGTTGCCAAGTAGCCTTGGTTTCTGTTGGTAGGGTTCTTGCACTTGCCTTTTGCCATCTGGTTATCTCTGGTGTTAGTTGGTCTTGTCTCTGGCTGGAGATTGCCCCTCCTATGGGCCTGTAAACCTGTCTGTACTCCTGGGAGACCAACTCTCTTCTGGCAGGGTCTGTGCACAGAAGGCTGTGGAGATGTCTGGTTCCCTGCTGTAAATGTCGGCTAGAAGGGAAGACTCCTGTCCCAGCTACTCCAATGATTATATGCCTTGTATGCTCCTAGCTCTACCCCTCCAGAGAGAAGGTGGAGCTCTCACCTCCATGCTCAGAAGTGAAATCGCTGCTGGGAGATCACTCTCTCCTGGTGGACTAAGCACAGAAGTCTTTGGAGCTGCCTAGCTTTCAATCAACTTAGGAACATTTTTATACCTTCCATTTTATCTGTATAATTTTCTATATAATAGTCAGTTTTAACATGTTTCTCTATATACTTCTTGAATTTTTTCAGGAATATTTTACTTGTAGACCTTCAATTTTATCAGAAAGTGTTTATAATTCTACTTTAAAAAAACATAGGAATATATTTATGCCTACAATTTTAACTGTATAATTTTTCCATGAAATACTCAATCTTAACGCGTTTTTTTCTATATTTCTTCAATTTTATCAGAGATATTTTCCAGGTAAATCTTCTTTTTATCAGAAAATATTTATAATTTCACTTTCAATCACCTTAGAAATATTTTTATGCCTACCATTTACCTGTTTAATTTTCCATGATAATCTTCAATTTTAATGTTTTTCCATATTTTTTTCCAATTTTGTCAGAAATGTTTTCCATGTAAATCTTCAATTTTATCAGAAAATGTTTATAATTCTACTTTCAATCAACTTAGGGATATTTTAATTCCTACCAACTTATCTGTATAAATTTCTTCAATTTATCAGAGATATTTTCCATGTAAATCTTCAATTTTATCAGAAAATGTTTATAATTCTACTTTCAATCAACTTAGTGATATTTTAATTCCTACCAACTTATCTGTATAAATTTCTTAAATTTATCAGAGATATTTTTCATGTAAATCTTCAATTTTATCAGAAAATGTTTATAATTCCACTTTCAATAAATTTAGGAATATTTTTATGCCTATCATTTTATCTGAATATTTTTTTCCATGAACTAGTCAATCTTAACGTGTTTTTCTATATATTTCTTCAATTTTATCAGAGATATTTTCCTTGTAGATTTTCAATTTTATCAGAAAATGTTCATAATTCCACCTTCAATCAACTTAGGAATATTTTTATGCCTACCACTTTATCTGTATAATTTTTCCATGAAATAGTCAATCTTAACGTGTTTTCTATATATTTCTTCAATTTTATCAGAGATGTTTTCCATGTATATTTACACAATGGAATACTACTCAGCAATTAAAAACAATGAATTCATGAAATTCTTAGGTAAATGGAGAACAGGGGGAGGGAAGAGGGCTTATGGGACTTTCGGGGAGGGGGAAACTGGGAAAGGGGAAATCATTTGGAATGTAAATAAAGAATATAGAAAATAAAATAAAAAAAAAATTAAAAAAGACTTAAGAAAAGAAATTCAAGGCCCATACCTAAACATAGTAAAAGTATTATACAGCAAATCAGTAGCCAACATCAAACTAAATGGAAAGAAACTTGAAGCAATCCCATTAAGATCAGGGACTAGACAGAGCTGCCCACTCTCTTCACATATATTCAATATAGCACTTGAAGCAATCAGAAAACAAATGGAGGTCAAAGGGATACAAGTTGGAAAGGAAGAATTCAAAATATCACTTTTTGCAGATGATGTGATAATATACTTAAGTGACCCCAAAAATTTCACCAGAGAATTCCTACAGTAGATAAACATCAACAAATGGGCTGGAAATAAAATTATCTCAAAAAAAATCAGTATCCTTCTTATACTCAAAGGTTAAAGAGACTAAGATCGAAATTAGGAATATGCCACCCTTCACAATAATCACACATAATATAAAAGACGTTGCAGTGACTCTAACCCAGCAAGAGAATTATCTATATGACAAGAACTTCAAGTCTCTGAAGAAGGAAATTGAAGAAGATTTCAGAAGATGGAAAGATCTCTCATGCTCATGGATTGATAGAGTTAATATAGTAAAAATTGCCATCTTTCCTTAAGCAATCTATAGATTCAATGCAATCCCCTTCAAAATTCAAAGTCATTTCTTCACAGAATTAGAAAGCAATTTCCAAATTCATCTGGAATAACAAAAGACCCAGGATAGTGAAAACTATTCTGAACAATAAAAGAACCTCTGGTAGGCTCACCATCCCTGACCTCAAGCTATATTACAGAGCAATTGTGATAAAACTGTACGGTATTGGTACAATGACAGGAAGGTAGATCAATTTCAATTTCAATTTTATGGAATAAAATTGAAGATCTGGAAATGAACCCACACCCCTATGATCTCTTGATCTTTGACAAAGGAGCTAAAACCATCCAGTGGAAAAAGACAGCATTTTCATCAAATTGTGCTGTTTCAACTGGCAGTCAACATGTAGAATTCAAATTGATCCATTCTTATCTCCCTGTACAAAGCTCAAGTCCAAGTGGATCAAGGACCTCCACATAAAACCAGATACACTTAACCTAATAGAAAAGAAAGTGGGGAAGAGCCTGGAGCATATGGGCACAGGGAAAAATTTCCTGAACAGAACATTAAGAGCTTATGCTCTAAGATCAAGAATTGAGAAATGGGACATCATAAAATTACCAAACTTCTGCAAGGAAATGGACACTCTCAATAGAACACAATGGCAAGCAACAGATTGGGAAATAATCTTTACCAATCCTACATCTGATAGAGGGCTAATATCCATTATTAGACTCCAGAGAAACAAATAACCCTAACCAAAAATGGGGTACAGAGACAAACAAAGAATTCTCAACTGAGGAATACTGAATGGCTGAGAAACACGTAAAGAAGTGATCAACATCCTTAATCATCAGGGAAATAAAAATCAAAATATCCCTGAGATTTCACCTCACAGCAGTCAGATTGGCTAAGATCAAAATCACTGGGGACAGCTGATGTGGGAGAGGATATGGAGAATGAAGAATTCTCCTCCATTCCTGGTGGGATTACAATCTGGTAATACCACTCTGGAAATCATTTTAACAATTGCTCAGAAAACTGAACATAGGATTACCTGAGGACCCAGCTATACCCCTCCTAGGCCTGTACCCAGAAGATGCTCCAATATGTAATAAGGATACATGGTCCACTATGTTCATAGCAGCCTTATTTATAATAGCCAGAAGCTGGAAAGAAAATCGATATCCCTCAACAAAGGAATGGACACAGAAAATGTGGTACATTTATACAATGGAGTACTACTCAGCTATTAAAAACAATGAGTTCATGAAATTTTTAGGCAAATGGATGGAACTAGAAAATATCATCCTGAGTGAGGTAACCCAATCACAAAACAACACAGATGGTATGCACTCGCTGATAAATGACTATTAACCCAAACACATGTAATATAATATGTACCAACCTGTATCCCCAAATCTCCCAGGTACTAAACAACCAACCAAAGAGTACACATGAAGGGACCCATGGATTCTGCTACATATGTAGCAGAGGATGCCCTGTTCAGACATGAATGAGAGGAGAGGCCATTGGTACTTTGAAGGCTCAAGGCACCAATGTAGGGGAAGGCCAGGTCAGAAAAGTGGGAGGGGGTTTGTAAGCAGTGGGAAAGGTGATGGGTTAGGTGGTTTTCAGTACCAGGAAAGGGGATAACATTTGAAATTTAAATAAAGCAAATATGTAATAAAATTAATTAAAAAGATAAAAGACTACTATCATTGTGGTGAAATCTTCTGGAAAGTGTTTTCTGAGAGCACAAAGGCTGTGTTCCAGAGATAGCAAAGGTTGTACCTTGTGCTGTAGCTGGATTTGGTAATGTGTAAGAGTCACCCAGGTGGTATTGGTTTTGAAGCCATGAAAGGGTCCTGAAGAAGAGCTGAGGCTTGGCACTGTGAGAGGCCTCAGAAGGCGATTGGTGAAGGTGCATCCTCAGTTGCAATTGATGGCCCAAACCTGAGGGCATTATGTAAAGGAGTCAAGGCTTGGTATCATGAAGAGAGTGTAGGAGAGGTCATTGGTGGTGCCTAGTTACAACAGAAGACAGCAGTACTGTCATCTTAACAGTATCCTTAAACAAAGTTGGTAATCCCTCATAATTTGCTGTTTCCTGTAGTACAATAGAAGCATAGTTACACATTATGGCTAAGCCACAATGAGCATCACCTGTAGGCATTTATTTTGAATTCCACTTTAATAAGCATTCAACCTCCACTCTAGCCCACCACCCACCGTAGTTAGTGGCAAAGAAAAGTTATTAGGATAACAGAGGAAACAGGTCTGTTTTAAAATTATTTGTTGGGGTTAAGTTGAATCTTCATTGTCAGGACATCAACAGATCAATCTGGAAGTAAACATCAAATATGAATGAGCAGCTGCAGTACACTCCTCTTGAGAGATATCACATGGGAACCAGAAGCTGCCATCCAGTCCACTTGACAGGCACCATACTTGAATCAGCAAGTTCAGATCAATCCAAATATACTACAAGTCTTACCAGCAAGTACGAGGCTGCGGAAGTGGCAAGAAGTTGAAGGAACATCATGAGAAGTTCATTGTCAAGTGAGTTTTTTCCTATGGTGTCAACACAAGCAAAGCTCAGTAACACAATGTAAGGTGAACCAATATATGTGTATAGTTAGGGAAGAATAGGCAGAACAAAGCAGACCAATGCTCGAGCTCCTACTGTCAATGGGGTCGTGTTTATTTTCCTTCTGAACATCCTGCATCCTTTCCCATTTCTGCTTTACCAAAACATCCTTTTACCTGTGTGCCCCAGAAAAAAACATAATTTGACACAACTGACTTTCAAAAGAAACTAGAAGTTTCCCCTTCAAGGGCATAAATTGGGTAGTCATTTTTAAGATGATGACTGTTGGTAGGTTGTCTTATCCTGGTGGATGAGTTCAAGTTCATGTCCACATGGGAAAAAATAATCAGACAGAGAAGGATAAAAGACAAACTGCTTAAAAAATGTAAAGAAGCCTATAAATTCAAAAGGTAGATGTGATGGGGTATCCAGATAGGATTTGGAAGAGTGTGTGAAGAAAAGATATGATCAATTTAAAATTTTAAAACCTTCAATATTTTCACATATAATTTAATCAGAATGAATTCCAGTGACTAATCAAAAGTACATATGATGTTTATAATTGTAATGATAAATAAAAGTTATTGACATTTATCAGAACTTCCAATCATTGATAACCATAAGGTAGCCATGAATTGTGAAAGACTGCTATAATTCCAGCACTAGTAGGCTTGAAGGAAGGGTATGACATCTTATGCCTATTCTGATCTCTCTGTACACATGCTCCTTGAATACAATAAGTTTCTATATGATAACTACATTATATGATGAAAATATTATAATAATTCCTTTAATATACTTCCCTTAAGGATCATTATTTGATACATTTGACTTTGACCCATTTTCCCTGGGTAATCTGTGCTTACCCTTTTTGGAGTAGTAGTCTCCTTGATATATATATATATATATATATGCAAAAGGAATCTCACTACTTAGAATTTGAGAGAAAACCAACAAGGTTTGAAACAAGGACAGAATAATAGGCTGCACTTAATATGCCTCAACACAGCCCAGATAATTTCAACTTTTCATATTGTAATTTAAATACTAAAGAATTATATGTCTTTATGTTATCAGAAAAATATGATACAAGAGTTCACAATTATGAGGTATGGATTCAGCCACCATCATTCACTAACACTATCAATATGTGTAAAGCCATCTACTCCATCATTGAGAAAAATATGATTAGTGACATTAAATGTCAAGAACAATGGCTGGCATTGATAGAGACTCTTAATAAACAGGATACATGTAATATTATACCTGACCTTGTTCAAACTCATCAGTCAGTCCCAAACCAGAGGGGAATGTTTGCAGAGACAAACTGTCTTCTATAATCTGGCTTTCCTGGAACAAATAATTCCAGTAAGGTGAGATCATATATCCTCACAAAGCCTCTACAATTGCCTCAAACTCCTGTTTCCCAAGCCCCTTTTCTATGTCTATAGACTGTCTAAACCAGTACCTTCCCCATGGAGGAGTATATATTTTAGATTGGACAGAGCTTGCATCTCATTGCATGTGCTAATAAAGACTGTCATCTGTTAATGTCAGACTGCAGTTTCTTTCTTCATTTTGTCTCTTCATGATGACTTAGAAAATTAAACAGATAACATAGATTATTAGGTAGATATGGCACTAGTTAAACTTAAGAGTTAAATGAAATTTTTGGGACACAAATGGTGAAAAGAGAGAATATACTCTAGCAAAGTGTTTACTTAAATGAACATGTCTGAATGTCATTTAATCATAAAAGGAAACAAACAAGCAAAAAATGTACAAGAAGACACATGAATCCAAAAATAAAGTAAATAAACAAATAAACAGAAAAATAAATAAAAACATGCAAAAATGTATAAGACACAAAAATCCATGAATAAAGTAAGAAAATAAACAAATAAACATGTGAAAAAATGAATAAATAAATACACAATTAAGTAAAGAATCAAGGACCATTTTTCTAATCAAAAGTTAATATACTAAAGGCTGATCTTTGATATGCCTTTGCTCACTCTAATGCTGAATGAATTACTGACCACCTTACTCTAAGACCCCCAAAAATCAATGGACTATTTTCACTCAGTAATTATGGTTCCACCCAGCAGTTCTCACTATGGCAACCAACCCCAAATGCTTCCAACCCAGTGACTGGGCTTTGCTTCTCTCTCCCTAGCTTCACATTCCTATAGAAACTTGTGATTGTGCTCTGTAGCCTCTTGGCTTGTTCTCGACCTCTTTTCTCAGTTCTCTCTTTGTTCCCTCTCTATGACCCCTTTCTGTTGCTTCCTCACTCATTCTGCCACATTATTTCGCTTATTCTCTTCTCATGACCTGATTCTGTCTGGAACCTACCAGATATCTTTGACTCAACTGTCACTCATATCCCTTCCAAAGTATTCATCCTTGGTGGTGGTCAACTTCTAGATTATATTGAAGACAGAAATAGAAGTTATGGGAAAATAGGTCCCTGACATATGAAATTAATAAGCCCCAGCTCAGTCTTTCATACATGGGAGGCTCTGAGACATTAGATGTCCTATGTTATGTTTTCAAGTTTAAATTACTATACTTATGAAATCTAACTTAACATTACAAATTCTTCAATCCTTTCAGGTCTCAAAACAAGGTTAAACTTGGAACAATTGAAACAGGAGGCTTCAAATCTGTTGATTAAGTCAAGAGGGAGTATACAGAAAATATATTGCGTATTTATAGGATCCTTTTAATTAACTAGTACTGTTAATTTCTGAATAGGATCATCATGCCCACCTGGCAGAATAAAGTTCTAAGAAAAGAAATAAATATCAGGCTTTATGGAAGGCCAAGACTTAATGATTCTGGTCACACCATGCTTCCCAATTGAGTTGTTCTTTAGAGGAACATTCTGATCAAGAAATTGCCCTAAGCACTACCTGTATGTCAAATTTATCTCCATTTGTCAGGGCCTAAATCTGGGTTTAAGACCTTTGTCATGGGAATGGGGTCTAAAGGCTGGTCAATACTGGTAAATAAACATCTACATCTTGGCATTTTATTGTTATATGGGCCATTTGTATCATACCTACAGATCTAAATTGCCCTTCTCAGATATCTGAAAATGTGGAATACTTCTGCCTAAGATTTATTGTTAGATGAAATGTGGAAACCCCAAAATGACAGTGCTGGTGACAATGTACTTAACAGAAACACTTGGAGAAGATAAATAGAAGGCCTGTTGTTGGCCAATATGAAACTGAAATTCAGCATGTCTCCAAAATTTCATGAGGTCAGTTTCTATTTACCAGAAAAAAATTAGATATCATAAGGTGGGTTTCTTTTTACAACTGAACAGCTTGTATTGTCTCACATCATAGTGTCTGTCAAACAATATTCATGTGACTATGGCCATTTTTTTCTCATTCCCATGAGAAATATACATGTCAGTTTGATTCTCATTAACCCTTGCTTTCCACCCAACGATGACTTTCCAAGTCAGTGTTTTTGCTAGTTCTAAGCTTACAAGAGTAAATTAAAAAACATCTGGTATTTGTAGCCTTAGCTGGGACTCAAATTAAACAGCTTTTCCTTATTAGCTGAGTGCATGGAATAATTATTCACAAAACTGAATATTTTCAGAACTGAGTCAATTTACTTCTCAATATGTGTTTCATATATTCTTAGGAGAAAAAGGAATAGTTTTATTTTTCCTGTAAAAATTCATCTTTAATAGTATCCCCTTAACAGTATTTGAAAAGTTAAAGATCACTAGAGTTAACATAATGGGTTTACTTTTGTTTTAAAAAGTAAAAGAACAAAAGGTGGGTGAAAAATTGAAAACCGTTCAAACCAGACACTTACAAAGGACACAAAAGAAACTGCTAAATTTTGTTTCCTAGAGAACAATATAGAAGATGGTATAATTATCAGAATATTTGCCCATGCAATGACATAGGAAAGCATTACAAAAACAAAACAAGTCACAGGCACACCAACCTTTTTCTCTCTTATGTTTTAGTGTCTTGACTATATTTGGCAGTAATATAGTATTTGACACTACTTCTCAAAAATAAATTTCTGTGTTTAAGTGTCACATGTTCCTACTGCATATACATTCAAAATGTTTCAATTCTAGCCTATTTTCATGAATATATTTATTTATATATTATTTAAGAATGTCACATTTATTGACATTTATTACCAAAATATGTTGGTGGAAGACAAATTAGAATGCAGCATGATAGAATCTGAGATTAAAACCTATTTAGTGATTAAATGTTCCTATTCTTCTGCAAGTAATTTAGTTGAGAATATGATGATAAGGATGAATAGAGAAGCCTTAAAACACAAATAGATAACTCTGAAAAATTATGTTACTATAAGTGTTGCATTTTTATACATAATATCATAAATATCATAAAGCGTATTGTTGTTAACTTGAAAGATACTCTAGTGCTTCATGCTAAATTTTCTCATTAACTGATCCATTCCAATTTCAGTGAGTTTAACCTAATGGCTTCCTTCCAGTAATAATTAGAATGACTTTTCCAACAATGATGGAATGAAATACTAAGAATTTTTGTTGCCAAATACCTACTGGTCATTAGAAAAGACTGGGTCAATAGAATCAGTTGACACACTGTCAGCTGCTTAAAAGAAAACTCTTATAAGTCTCAAGAAACCAGAAGAATTGTTTGACCCTTAAGAAATTGAACCTTTTTAATACCATGCAAATTTGCTTGAAATAAATTTAGGCAATGATTGTGATGGTTACAGTCATCTCCATTTTTAAATTCTGACATCTTCAAAGCTTCATGAAATATTTATAAAGGATATCAGGCCTCTATGAACAGGTTATGTTCATATATATATATATATATATATATATATATATATAATTTCTGTATGTAACAAATGAATTTGTGAGAGAGCAAGGATGGGAATAAGGAAAGGTTTAGGAAAAACAGAGAAATTAGAAATAATGTAATTATATTATAATCACAAAAATATATGAAAAACACCTGCATACCAAATGAACATATAAAATTTGAAAAAAGACAGTGCACTCCGCCATTTTAATCCTGAAAGAGGGAGCAGAAGAAGCCTTGCAGGCTCACAGAAGGTCCAAGCAACAGCCAGTGACAGCAGGACCAATTAACACTAGAGGTAACCACATGGTAAAAGGCAAATATAGGAATGTTACTAACAGAAATCAAGGCAATATGGCATCATCCAAACCCAACTCTCCAACAGGAGCAAGTCCTGGATACCCCATCACACCCAAAAGGCAAGATCTGTATTTAAAATCACTTCTCATGATGCTGCTAGAGGATTTCAAGAAGGATGTAAATAAATCACATAAATAAATACAGGAGAACATGAATCAATGGGTAGAAGCCCTTACAAAGGAAACACAAAAATTGCTTAAAGAAATGCAGGAGAATATGGGTCAACTGATGGAGGCTCATATGGAGGAAACACAAAAATCGCTTAAAGAAATACAGGAAAACTTGGGTCAACAGGCAGAAATCCTGAAAGGGGAAATGCAAAAATATCTTAAAGCAATACAGGAAAACACAAACAAGTGAAGGATCTGAGCAAATCCAACCAGGATCTAAAAAAGGAAGTAACAACAACTAAGAAATCACAAAGGGAGACAACTTTGCAGATAGAAAACCTTGGAATGAAATCAGGAGTCATAGATGCAAATATCAACAACAGAATACAAGAGAAGAAAGAAAGAATCTAAGGTGCTGAAGATACCATAGAAAGCATCGACTCAACACTCAAAGAAAATACAAAATGCAAAAAACATGTAACCCAAAATATCCAGGTAATGCAGGACACAATGAAAAGGCCAAGCCTAAGGATTATAGGCATAGATGAGAGTGAAGATTTGCAACTTAAAGGGCCAGTAAATATCTTCAACAAAATTATGGAGGAAAACTTCCCTAATCAAAAGAGAGAGGTACTAATGAATGTACAAGAAGCCTACAGAACCCCAAACAGACTGGACCAGAACAGAAATACCTCCTTTCCACAAACCCAGCCCTGTCAAGGATAATAGGTGGAAATTGACAATACAAGGATAGAAACTACACCCTGGAATAAATGAGATAGTAACCTTCTTTCATCAAACACAAAAGTAGATAACCACTCAAACATAAAGATAGCGTCAAGAATAGAAGGTAGCAATAATCACTATTCCTTGATCCTTCTTAATATCAATGGTCTCAATTCCCCAATAAAAAGGCATAAACTAACAGACTGAATATGTAAACAGGACCGAGCATTTTGCTGCATGCAGGAAACGCACCTCAGTGTCAAAGACAAACACTACCTCAGAGTAAAAGGCTGGAAAACAATCTTACAAGCAAATGATCCCAGGAAATGAGCCAGAGTAGCCATCCTAATATCAGATAAAATTGACTTTCAACCTAAAGTCATCAAAAAAGACACAGAAGGATACTACATACTGGTCAAAGGAAAAATCCACCAAAAAGAATTCTCAATTCTGAACATCTATGCTCCAAATGCAAGGGCACCCTCATTCGTAAAAGAAACTTTACTAAAGCTCAAAGCAAATATCGCACCTCACACAATAATACTAGGTGACTTCAACACCCTGCTCTCTGAAATGGATCATTCAGGAAAGCAGAAACTAAACAGGGATACAGTGAAACTTATTGACGCCTTGGACCAAATGGAACTAACACACACACACACACACACACACACACACACACACACACACACACACACACACACATATATATATATATATATATATATATATATATATATAAAACATTTCATCCTAAAGCAAAAGAATATACCTTCTTCTCAGCACCTCATGGTACCTTCTCCAAAATTGACCATATAATTGGTCACAAAACAGACCTCAACAGATATACGAAGATCGAACTAATCCCCTACCTCTTATAAGATCGCTATGGAATAAGGGTTGTCTTCAATAACAACAAAAACAATAGAAAGTCCATATACACATGGAAGCTGAAAAATGCTCTATTCAATGATACCTTGATCAAGGAAGAAATAAAGTAAGAATTCAAAGACTATTTAAAATTTAAAGAAAATGAAGGCACAACATACTCTAATTTATGGGACACAATGAAAGCGGTGCTAAGGAAAATTCATAGCCCTGAGTGCCTCCAAAAAGAAACAGGAGAGAGCATACACTAGCAGTTTAATAGCACACCGAACGCCCTGGAACAAAAAGAAGCAAATACACCAAAGAGGAATAGAAGGCAGGAAATCATCAAACTCAGGGCTGAAATCATTAAAGTAGAAACAAATAAACCATACAAAGAATTAACAAAACTAGAAGTTGGTTCTTTGAGAAAATCAACAAGATAGATAAGCCCTTAACCGGAATAGCCAGAGGGCACAAAGAAAGTATCCAAATTAGCAAAATCAGAAAAGAAAAGGGAGATATAACAACAGAAACTGAGGAAATTTAAAATATCATCAGATCCTACTACAAAAGCCTGTATTCAACACAACTAGAAAATCTGGAGGAAATGGACAATTTCATAGACAGATAACAAATAACAAAATTAAATCAGGATCAAATAGACCATCTAAACTGTCCTATAACCCCTGAAGAAATAGAAGTGGACATTGGAAGACTTCCAAGCAAAAGAAGCAGAGGTCCAGATGGTTTTAGTTCAGAATCTTATCAGACCTTCATAGAAGACCTAACACCAATACTCTTCAAACTATTCCACAAAATAGAAACAGAAGGAACACTAACCAACTCTTTCTATGAAACCACAATTACGCTAATACCAAATTCACTCAAAGATCCAACAAAGAAAGGGAATCTCAGGCCAATTTCTCATGAATATCGATGCAAAAATACTTAATAAAATTCTTGCCAACCGAATCTAAGAACACTTCAAAACGATCATTCACCACGATCAAGTAGACTTCATCCCAGAAATGCAGGGATGGTTCAGTATAAGGAAATCCATCAATGGATAAACATCTCAATACATAAACAATCTCAAAGAAAAAATCCACGTGGTCATTTCATTACATGCAGAAAAAACATTTGACAAAACTCAGCATCCGTTCATGCTAAAAGTATTGGAAAGATCAGGAATTTGAGGCCCATATCTAAACATAGTAAAAGCAATTTACAGCAAACCGGTAGTCAACATCAAACTGAATGGAGAGAACCTTGAAGCAATCCCACTAAAATCAGGGACTAGACAAGACTGCCCTCTCTCTCCATATCTTTTCAATATATTACTTTAAGTTCTAGCTAGATCAATTAGACAACAAAAGGAGATCAAAGGGATACAAATTGGAACGTAAGAAGTCAAACTATCACTAATCGCAGTCAATATGATAGTATACTTAAGTGATCCAAAGAACTCCACCAGAGAATTCCTACAGCTGATAAACAACTTCAGCAAAGTGGCCGGATATAAAATTAACTGAAGCAACTCAGTAGCCCTCCTATACTCAAAGGATAAGCAGGCTGAGAAAGAAATAAGAGAAATGATACCCTTCACGATAGCCATAAACAATATAAAGAATCTTGGTGTGACTCTAACCAAACAAGAGAAAGATATGTACAACAAGAACTTGAAGTCTCTGAAGAAAGAAATTGAAGGAGAACTCAGAGATAGAAAAATTGTCAATGCTCGTGGATTGGTAGGATTAATATAGTAAAAATGACCATCTAGCCAAAAGAAATATACAGTTTCAATGCAATCCCCATCAAAATCTCACTCAATTCTTCATAGAGTTAGAAAGAGCAATTCAAAAATTCATCTGGAATAACAGAAAACCCAGGATAGCTAAAACTCTTCTCAAGAGTAAAAGAACCTCGGGGGGAATCAGTATCCCGGACGTCAAGCTGTACTACAGAGCAATAGTGTTAAAAACTGCATGGTATTTGTACAGTGACAGGCATGTAGATCAATGGAACAGAATTGAAGACCCAGAAATGAATCCACACTCCTATGGTCACTTTATCTTTGACAAAGGAGCTAAAATTATCCAGTGGAAAAAAGATAGCCTTTTCAACAAATGGTGCTGGCTCAACTGGATGTCAACATGCAGAAGAATGCAAATTGACCCATTCTTATCTCCTTGCACTAAGCTCAATTCCAATTGGATCAAGGACCTCCACATAAAACCAGACACACTGAAACTGATAGAAAGAAAACTAGGGAAGGACTTGAATATCTGGGCACAGGGAATATTTCCTGAACAGAACACCAATAGGTTATGTTCTAAGATCAAGAATTGACAAATGGGACCTCAAAAAATTACAAAATATCTGTAAGGCAAAGGACACTGTCAAAAGGACAAAGCGGCAACAAACAAACTGGGAAAAGATCTTTACCAACCTTGCATCTGACAGAGTGCTAATAGCCAATATATACAAAGAATTCAAGAAGTTAGACTCCAGAGCACCACATAACCCTATTAAAAAATGGGGTACAGAGCTAAACAAAAAGTTCTCACCTGAAGAATATCTAATGGCTGAGAAGCATCTAAAGAAATGTTCAACATCCTTAGTTATTAGGGAAATGCAAATCAAAACAACCCTGAGATTCCACCTCACACCAGTTAGTATGGCTAAGATCAAAATCACAGGAGACAGCAGTTGTTGGCAAGGATGTGGAGAACGAGGAACACTCCTCCACTGCTGGTGGGATTGCATGCTGGTACAACCACTCTGGAAAGCAGTCTGGCAGTTCCTCAGAAAACTGGACATGACACTTCCGGAGGACCCAGGTATACCACTTCTGGGCATATACCCAGAGGCTTCCCCTGCATGCAATAAGGACACATGCTCCACTATGTTCATAGCAGCTTTATTTATAATAGCCAGAAGCTGGAAAGAACCCAGATGTCCCTCAACCGAGGAATGGATTCAGAAGATGTGGTATATTTACACAATGGAATGCTACTCTGCAATTAAAAACAATGAATTCACGAAATTCCTAGGCAAATGGTTAGAACTGGAAAATATCCTTAGTGAGGTAACCCAATCACCAAAGAACACACATGGTATGCAGTCACTGATAAGGGGATATTAACCCAGAATCTCAGAATACCCTAGACACAATTCGCATATCAATAGATTTCCAAGAAGATGGAAGGAGAGACCCCTGGTCCTGGAAAGATTGGATGTAGGGGAATACTAGGACAGTGTAGTGAGAGGGGGTTGCATGGGGAACAGAGGGAGGGAAGGAGACTTATGGGACTTTCGGGGAGGGAGGAAATCGGAAAGGGGAAATCATTTGGAATGTAAATAGAAAAATATAGAAAATAAAAAAAAATTATAAAATTTTGAAATAAAATGTAGAACATGGGATGACATGCAAAATGATAAAAAAAATATATCTTGAGAACGTAACATTTAAAACTCAGACACATGACTATCAAGTATATCAAACATACCTTCTTGAGATATCAACAGAAGAAATAGAAAATGTATCAGAGACTTTATATGGAAAACTGAATTCTTTACATGCTATATTAGTCATTTAATAATTTGCACATATCAAATCTCACACTGATTCATATAATTGAAAGTACATATTATAGTTTTGTAATATCTCTACAACTTAAAATGGTCAGTAGTGTACAAATATGATAGGAAGGGTTATACCTTTTCAGATTGCAGGATAAGTATTGGCTCTGTCAATTGAGCATCAAAATCTCATAAATATCCGCAGTGTGTTCTAGCTCATATGTTTTTTTTTAATTTTATTTTATTTTCTAAGTTTTTTTTATTTACATTCAAAATCATTTCCCCTTTCCCGTTTCCTCCCTCCCCGAAAGTCCCATAAGCTCCCTTCCCTCCCTCTTTTCTCCATTCCACCCCCTCTACTTTCTCTGTCTTGGCGGTTCCCCTACATCCAGTCTTTCCAGGACCAGGGGTCTCTCCTTCCATCTTCTTGGTAATCTATTGATATGCAAATTGTGTCTAGGGTATTCTGAGATTCTGAGTTAATATCCCCTTATCAGTGACTGCATACCATGTGTGTTCTTTTGTGATTGGGTTACCTCACTAAGGATGATATTTTCAAGTTCTAACCATTTGCCTAAGAATTTCATGAATTCATTGTTTTTAATTGTAGAGTAGTATTCCATTGTGTAAATATACCACATCTTCTGAATCCATTCCTCCGTTGAGGGACATCTGGGTTCTTTCCAGCTTCTGGCTATTATAAATAAGGCTGCTTTGAACATAGTGGAGCATGTGTCCTTATTGCATGCAGGTAAAGCCTCTGGGTATATGCCCAGGAGTGGTATAGCCAGTTCCTCCAGGAGTGTCATGCCCAGTTTTCTGAGGAACCGCCAGACTGCTTTCCAGAGTGGTTGTACCAGCTTGCAATCCCACCAGCAGTGGAGGAGTGTTCCTCTTTCTCCACATCCTCGCCAACAACTGCTGTCTCCTGTGCTTTTGATCTTAGCCATTCTGACTGGTGTGAGATGGAATCTCAGGGTTGTTTTGATTTGCATTTCCCTAATGTCTAAGGATGATGAACATCTCTTTAGGTGTTTCTCAGCCATTAGCTCAAAAGTTTAACAGTTTAACTCAGAATAACTTATAATTATGTTTAATTCTCCTTTTAAACTCATCAGTTGTCGTGATTCACTGTCTTTCACCCAGGACTGAACATAGTACTTGGGCCATCATCACACAGCCAAGAAGAGTGCAAAAGTGTGTATGGCATCCCTGCTTATACTTGCATGGAAATAAGACAGTGGATACAGACCAGTATGGGTATTCTATACATGATAGAACAGAGTCAGCAGTTTTTTTCACTTTTGTTAATAGAATGATAAGATATGTGCTGTGAAGTGATCAGAGTGGAAACAATGAGAAAAGCTTCATCTCAAAGTTCTATGAAGTTTATTTCATTAAGTTTATTAAGTTTGTATACTAGTTAATATGAGAATTTTCAAATATTGTTTAGCTATTTTCCCTGTGTGTTCTAATTTCTATAAGAATATTTTCAAGCAGAACATGAAATTGTTCTCTCTCTAAAGTGTCTGCATTTGAGTAAAGATACTGTGAACCTGGTGATAAAATTAAATATAATAATGATCATAGAAACTAAATATTAAGAATCAGTAAAGGGCATATTACATAACATATGACATTATAGCATTTAGTAAGCTGAAATAGGAAGATTTTAAGTTTCATGTCATTCTAATTTCCTGAAATGAAGGCAAATATGAACTGCATAGCCAGAAGTTGTAGAAAATAAAAGACAAAAATGAGTGAAAAGAGAAACTTTGACTCAGGGCTTCCAAATATCAAAGTATGAATTTGATTCAAGTTTGTATACACACACACACACACACACACACACACATAAACACATACAATTTATATCTTAAAAACAATATATGCATAATCATCATGTTTAATTTGACATGAGAAGCATATATTTATGTATCTTTTGTGTTTCTTAAATTTTGAGATTTTAATATAATTAAAACATTTTACCTTGCTTTTCTTCACTTTAAACACTCATGTAACGCCTTTCTTATCCTTCCTCAAGTTGAAGGTTTCTTTTATTCATTAATTGTTATTGCATGCACATATATCTACCTCATATCTATTTTATTCTAAATATTACCTGTTCAGTCTGTATAATGTCATTTGTATGTATGGTTTTAGGATTCAGTATTTTTGTAATTTTTACCATTTCTTGTGGTACAAAAGGGAGATAGTAGGTTGAATAGAGATAGTAAGACCCCATGACCTATACATCTAACAATCATCTTTCTAAAAATTAAACCACAAATTTCCCTTCTCTGTATTTCAAGGCAAAATTTATAGGTATTATGCTCTTCCTGCTATGTCACTGGTCACTGGTATAAAACATAGCAGTACTGTAGATGTCATTGCTCTATCAACTATAAGAAGAATGGCCATAACTTGGGTTGAGGAGTGATCAGAGAGTTAAAAGAGAATAACTCATACCAAATTTGTAACTTGTCCACATTTCCTTATGTTAAATAGACTGTTATTGCATCATTTATTCCTGACAACCACTCACCACACATATACTGCAAATCTGGGGAGCTATAAAAATCACAGTTTTGGGCTCCATACTGAGGAAATAGAAAACTTTTAGAAGGATGTAAAGAGAAGACTCAGCAGGTGAGATGTTTGCTATATATACTGAGAAACTGAGTTTAATTACCAGCATTCATGCCAAATATATGGTTATGGTGAAGTGTATCTGTAGTCATAGAACTAGGTAAATAGACATAAGCACATCTTGTGGTTTGATTACCCAGCCAGTTTTACACAATTGAGAACCAAAATAAGTGAAAGACTGTCTTAAAATACAAATTAGAGGGTAAGAAATTTGACCCCTTACAAACATGGCATTTTCACACACACACACACACACACACACACACACTAACATCATCAATCTAAATAGTTTGAATGTACTTGGAAATTTTTATTATATTTCAAATTTCTGCTTAAAGCATAAGAATTTAAAGAAACTAAACTACTTCTTTATAGAGATTTTAATTAATTTGTTAAACTTATTTAATCTAATAATTTCTTTATTAGGTAACAGTTTTCTTGTGGTCGAATTGAATAATGTGTAGTTTTTAATTCTCATACGTTATATGTTACCAGTGTGACATTAGGCAAACCATTATTATCAGTACAATTCAGTTTTGTCATCCAAGTTGAATCCAGATATTATAACTCTAAGTTGATTTGAAAATTATTGTAACCAACTTGTGACTTGAGTAAATAACAGATAAAATTACGTACAGTCATATATCAAGAATAGAAAGTACAATTTAATTCAGCAAAATATTGTTATTTGGAGCTTCATTTCACTCCCCCTTTTTTGCTCATTTTGCTCAATTGGCTGCTGACAAACATTTTCATTTTAATGTTATTTGTATGTATTCTACACAATCCTGCAGGGGCTGAATTGCAGGACAAGCAAAGACTACATTGTTTCTGTCCTTACAGGAATACATTTTTCATGTATGTGTTCCTTTTCTTTTGTTGCTTGAGAAAAGGTCTCACTATATCTCTGAGACTGAACTTAAAGGCATGATTATCTTACATCAGTTTGAATGTGTTAGAATTACTTTCTTTATAATCACACCTAGACAGATATATTAATAGTAATAATAGTTATAATAAAACCAAGCAGAGCAATATCAAAGCCATATGGTTGTTTAACAGCTTAACTCCAAGAAGAACAAAAAGTGTTCAAGACATCTAGACTAGAATTTTGCAAATATTTAAGATTCTGGGGGTTACTGACTGTGGGAAAGCAAACAGGAAAAAGGATTCCACTAGAGCTGGGTGTTTATGTTTGTGATGTTTCCTTCAGTAAAATCTTATCAATAAGGAAGTATCTGGAGTTTTCTATATCAGTAGAGTTCTCTGTACACTCTGAGTCAGAATGAAAAATGACAAAATAAATTTTCTACAAACACATAAAGAATGTATCACTTCATTCATATAAATTTCATTTCAGTAATGTAATCTTTACTTCAAACTACCTTTATCTCAAATTAATTGAATGCATTTTTGGGTGTCACACTCTGTTTTTGTTCAATAGATTTAATCATTATGTCTTTTGTATAAATATTTTAATTACTCATTGTGATATAAAAAATCATGTCTTGACATTTTAGAAGAAATAAACTCTTGACCTTTTAAAATTAACACAACTGATGTTAAAGGAAATACTATTGTTCTTTGAGAAATGACTGAATTGTAAATATCATAAGATGTCATAAAAAGTCTGAACTAAAGTTCAAGATAAAGCTTTGGCCCCAGTGTGATCACAGGTTCTTTAATTATACATGAGTGGGTTACATCTAATGAAAAAAGAAAAAGAAAAAGAAAACAAACCTGTCATCAAAGATTTCTACAGACATATTTTCTAAAATGTTTTTTAAACCAGATTACAACACATATCAACAAAAGAGCAAAATATGAACTCAGTAGCCCTAGTTCTTTCATTGAGATCATGTAACATTTCAATATTATTATTTAACAAGGCATGTATTTGATATAGCTATATAACTAATATACCAGTTTAGCCTGTACAGGGCTTTGAGATCAGAAATTACTTATACTAAAAATAAAGAGAGAGAGTGAGAGAGAGAGAGAAAGAGAGAGAGACAGAGAGACAGAGAGAGACAGAGAGATACAGAGAGAGATACAGAGAAAGAGACAGAGAGAGAGAAAGAGGTCGAA
Organism: Tokudaia tokunoshimensis; assembly: GCA_036184795.1. Taxonomy (NCBI): domain Eukaryota; kingdom Metazoa; phylum Chordata; class Mammalia; order Rodentia; family Muridae; genus Tokudaia; species Tokudaia tokunoshimensis. Next base: position 19,598,019 of record BTHU01000008.1, read on the forward strand.
ACACGCAACATATAGAGTAATAATTTGAAATTTAAATTGGAAAAAAAAAAGAAAAAAATGTTGTAGATAAGCATGGTACCACATGCCATTCTCTCTTAGTAGAACTAGCCTTACTAAGGCAGGATTATAAGTGCGGTGGCAATGTGAAATAATAAAAACAAAATAACACATCTCTTCCTAATGTCAACTCTAGATTTGAATGGAGAAAAAGCAAGGATTACAGGAAAGGGGACCAGCAGAATCTGTGAGGAGGAAGGACTAGGTACATTAGATAAGACTGGATATGTATAAAGTATAGTATTACATATTTTGCAGTGTTGCATAATGAAATTTGCTATATTGTTTATCAACTATAAAGAGAAAGAAAAATATTGCTTAATCATTTTTACTTTATTGATTTATAACACCTCCAGAATCAACTATAGCATACCTTGTGCTGTCAACAAAAATTAATATTAAAAAAAATTTGAAGATATTGCTAAATCTTTACATATTTATGTACATTTGAAAATATTTTACACGATAATTTTCGCAGGTATGCAGGAGTAAATCTCAGCATGAGTTACAAAATTTCAACATTTTAAAATGAAGAAGCTATATGAAACATGTAGAACATAAATTTCTGTTTCACTAATAACAGTTTACAGAACTACAATCAAGGTTTTATTTTCAATTTTAAAATATTTGAGAATATGGTTTACTTTTGCATACAAGCCAATTGTGCTTATGTACCCAGGTAGGATACAACAGAGTATAGAAAGCCCAAATGTTTAAACTATGAGCCACATGTTTTGGGTGGTAGGAACAAAACATAGGGTGACTGAAAGAGAAGGACACCCTTTTATCTGCGGAGCCAACTCTCCAAACTTATTACTAGTGTGTGTACTCAAATGTAAATCAGAGGAAGTAAACATGGTATAATTTTTGAAGCTAAAATCTACATAATTTTCTCATAGTGTTCTTTTATTAGAATGATTTTTCATATGAAAAAGAGGGGAAATCACTTCATTCTTCATGTGTAGATTTGTTAATAGGGAAATTTTTATTGTGTTCATAGAGTAATCATTTGAAAATATTTTTCTTCTCCATTATATATTTGCCTAGAGTTATGACTATGAGATATATATATACAAGTTTTTTCATAGTGTCCATTGAAATATGTAAGAATTGGCACAATTAAGAAATATAACTAACAATGGAATACTACTCTGCAATTAAAAGCAATGAATTCACGAAATTCCTAGGCAAATGGTCAGAACTTGAAAATATCATCCTTAGTGAGGTAACCCAATCACAAAAGAACACAAATGGTATACAATCACTGATAAGGGGATATTAACCCTGAATCACGGAATACCCTAGACACAATTTGCATATCAATAGATCTCCAAGAAGATGGAAGGAGAGACCCCTGGTCCTGGAAAGACTGGATGTAGGGGAATGCCAGGACAGAGAAGTAAGAGGGGGTTAAATGGGGAACAGAGGGAGGGAAGGGGGCTTATGTGACTTTCGGGGAGGGAGGAAACTGGAAAGGGGAAATGATTTGGAATGGATATAAAAAAAACTTAGAAAATAAAAAAAAAACGAAAAGAAATATAACTAACGTTAAATTATCCATGAGAAAGGCTGTTTTGCCTTATATTCAAAATACCCAAGACCGGCAAGTTTTACTAGAAAAGGAACCTAAGGAGGTCACAGATTGTAGTTCATAATTTCAAACCTTGCAGCAATGACTTTGATTGTAGTCTCTTGGTAAATGGCAGAAATTGAAGACGAAGTCATACTATGAGTCCAAAAATTCTGGATTCTTTTATTCTCTTCCAAGAACCTATCTTTATTACTGAAGATTGCTTTTCTTTTTCTCCTCTTCTCTCCTCTCCTTTCTTTTCCTCTCCTCTCCTCTACTCTTTCTTCTCTTCTCTCCTCTCCCCTTCCCTTCAATGCCCTCCCCTTCTCTTCCCCTTCCTTTCCTAGAATTCTACTTCCTTCCTTTCTTCTTATCTTCCTTCCTTATTTTCTCCTTTCTTTCCTTTCGTCTTTAACTACTTTTTACTATTCTCCATTTTCTGTTCAGATTGAGTGTAGGTGCTCACATTTACTAGACAAAGGCTGAACCACTGAACAACATTCAGATTATGAATTCAACATCTTCAATGCATCAAATAACTACCAAATAGAAACTAAGAACCTATACTATGAACCATTTTCTGAATAAATAATTTAAGCAAAAACTTATCACTTCTAATGTATGAATGACTTCTTATGAATTGCTATATCACAAAAATATAGGCATGTAGCCAGTTGCTTACATAGTGAATGATTCATTACAACGTTTTTTTCTTTTTCAAAAGATTTCCAGGCTCTATGGAGTCATATAATTTAACAAGGACCTTAGAATTCCTTCTCCTTGGACTCTCAGAAGATCCAGAATGCAGCCCATCTTATTTGTACTTTTTCTGCTCATATACTTGTTCACTGTGATTGGAAATGTGCTCATCATCTTGGCCATCAGCTCTGACTCCCACCTCCACAGCCCTATGTACTTCTTCCTCTACAAACTTTCATTGTCTGACATGGGCTTCAGCAGCACCACAGTCCCCAAAATGTTAATAAATATGCAGACTCATAACAAATCCATATTTTATGCAGCCTACCTAACTCAGGTGTCATTTTTCTTTCTTTTTGGTAATATGGACAATCTACTTACTACTGGTTGTGATGACCTATGAATGATGAGTGGCAATCTGTCACCCTCTGCACTACCAAGTAATTCTGGACCCTCGTCTGTGTAGAAGTTTGGTCATAATTTCATTTTTCAATAGTCTTGTGAGTTCACAAGTTCACTGCTTGATGGTGTCACAACTAATATTTTATACTAACATAGAAATCCCTTATTTCTTTTGTGATGTTCCAGAGCTTGTAAAACTTGCTTGTTCTGACACTATTATCAATGACATAATCATGTTTATTTTAAGCATCATTGTTGGTTTCCTCCCTACCTCAGGAATATTTTACTCCCACTACAAAATAACTTCCTTGATTTTTAAATTTCCATCACTGTTAGGGAAATATAAAGTCATCTCTACCTGTGAATCTCACCAGTCAGTTGTTTGCTAATTTTATGGAACAGGTCTAGGTTTCTACCTCAGTACAATAGTTTCTAGTTCTTCCAGGGAAAGTGTGGGTGCCTCAGAAATGTATACCATGGTGGTTCCCATGATGAACCCCTTTATCTATAGCCTGAGGAACAAGGATATCAAGAAAGTCCTTCAGCAAATTGTAAGACAAATAATGTAGTATAACTAACTGCCTGATCACTTAATATATATTTTTTAAAACTGTGTTTGTCATAACTGATTGTGGCGGCATGAAAAATATAGCATCTGTAAAAATTCCTTAACATAAAATGATTAAGAATTAATGTACACATGTAGTAAATCAAGGTGTAAACTGCAATTTGTGTCTAAGTTGCGTGTTGTAGTTTCACTATGGCCTGGTTATTGAATATGCACAATTAGAAATTAATACTGCACATGTTTAAATATGATAACACACTAAAGAATGTATCCAGAATCACTACAAATTTAATTTTTTGAATTGCAATGTTTTTACTATAGGTACAAATGAAAACATCATGATTGGGCTGGAGAGATGGCTCAGTAATTAATTGTACTCACTGCTCCTCTGAAGGCCCTAAGTTCAAATCCCAGCAAACACATGGTGGCTCACAACTATCCAGAATGAGATCTGATGCACCTCTTTTGGGGTGTCTGAAGATAGCTACAGTGTCCTTACATATAATAAAGAAATGAATCTTTGGGACAAATTGAGTGAGACTGGAGGAAGAAAGACCAGAGAGAGAAGAAAAAGTGTCTGAAGACAGCTACCGTGTACTTAAGTATTAAAAATAAATCTTTAAAAAAAGGAAGAAAACATAATGATTTAATTACAGAAGTAAAGATTTTCATAAATTTCTCAGCATAATTTATCAGCATATAAGTATATAATTGCTACATGCTAGACCTTTTTGAAAGAAAATATAATTTTAAAATTTGATATTTGTATTTCTCATTTGAGATTCATACAGCAGCTCTTTGCAGTGCCTACTTTGTTGGGAAGGGAGATTCATTGCATTTTTCTTATGAGGCCACTGATGGCATTTCTCAATGATAGTGTTTGTCCCAAACTCAAGCACATATGGGCAACAGTATTGGACTCAATGGGCTATGTCAAAAGAGACATAAAATTGTGTGGAGAACATGGAATGAAGGATTTACTGAGAAGGGTGAGTGTAAGTTGTAATGAAGGATTTATATACCTATGTGTACACATGTATGAACTTGCCAAATGTAAGGAAAAATTTAAATCACAAAATTTTAGTTTGGCATTAAGGCAGGATTTGTACCAATTTCTGAAATTGTATTTAATACAATCCTGACACTTTCTACTCTGTATTTACATAACTCTTCCTCCTCTGCATTGATGTGTATTACTTCAAAATATTAAATGAGTCAGAAAAAGTGACAAATTTATAAATTTTGAAATATATATTCAGTCATGATTTTGTTTTTATAAAAGTCTAAAAAACCCCACATCCAATAGTGAGCTAATATCTAAAAAATATAAACAACTCAAGAATCTAATCACCAATAAGTAAATAAATAATTAAATAAATAGATAGATAAATAAACAAAACCCCATCCGAAGTTGGGTATATAACTAAACCAAGATTTTACAAATGAAGAATTTCCAATGGCTTAGAAGCAGCTAAAGAAATGTTAATGATCCTTAGTGATCATAGAAATGTAAATTAAAACAACTCTGGAATTACACCTTACACCAATCAGAATGGCTAAGCTCAAAACCACATGTTGGAGAGGATGTGGAGAATGAGGAACACTCCTCCATTGCTGGTGGGATTGCAAACTGGTACAACTACTCTGGTAATCTATCTGAAGGTTCCTCAGAAAATTGAAAATATATCTACCTGAAGACCTAAAAGATGCCCTACCCTCGCACAGGGGCATGTGTCAAATCATGCCAAAACAGCCTTATTTGTAATAGCCAGAAGCTGGAAACAACTCAGATGTCCCACAACAGAAGAATGAATATGGAAAATGTGGTTCATTTACACAATGGAATACTACTCAGCTATTAAGAATGAGGACATCCTGAGTTTTGTAGACAAATGAATAGAACTAGAAAATTTTATCCTGAATGAGGTAACTCAGACCCAAAATGACATGCATGGAATGTACACACTAATAAGTGGATGTTAGCCAAAAAAAAGGGGGGGGAATGTACAGAGCACACAAAATACAGTCCACAGAACTCAAAAAGTTCAACAAGCAGAAGCCCAAATGAGGACACCTAAGTCCCACTTGGGATGGGGAACAAAGCAATCATAAGTGTGGAGGGAGGGACCTGGGTGGAAAGTGGACAGAGCAGGGGACTAGAGGAGAGACAGGAACTTGATTTGGTATTGGGTGATGGAAATGGAATGAAGCCCTGAGGGCCAGCAGAAGGAATTGAAATAGGCACCCTCAAGAGATAGGAAGTAGGGAGGACCCTCCAGAATGCAACAGACACCTGTGAAGAAAGGGATTCTCAGAACTCAAAGGGAGGGAACTTAGATGAAATGCCTGACAGTAGGGAGAGGGATCTTATAGAGCCCACCCACAAAAGGAAGACAGGGTATCAGAGGAGGGAGTGGGATCCATCCCACAGTCACAACTCTGAGCCATAATTGTTCCTGTCTGAAAGAATTACAGGGATGAAGATGGAGAAGACCCTCAGGAAAAGAAGTACCAGCAACAGGTCCAAAGTAGAATCCAGCTCAAGGAGAGATATCAAAGACTGACACTATTACTGAGGATATGGAGTGTACAGAAAAAGGGTCCTAGCATGACTACACCCCAGAAGACCCAAATAGCAATTGAAAGAGACAGATGCAGATATTTGCATCTAACCAATCAACAGAAGCAGCTGACCCCTGCTTTTCAAGTAGGGAAGGCTGAAAGAAGCTGAGAAGGGCAATCCTTTAGGAGGACTGGCACTGTAAATTAATCTGGACTCCTGAGATCTCTCAAACATTGGACCACCAAACTGGAAAAACACACCAGCTGATATGAAGCCAACAACACACCCACAGTAGAGGACTGCTGGGTCTTTGTTCATTCAGAGATGATTCACCGAAACCTAAAGAGACTGAAGGCTCCAAGGTGTTTAGAGTTCTGGTGGGGTGGGTAGTGGGGACATTAACATTGACACAGGGGTTGGGGAAAATTTATGTTATGTGGGACAGTCAGAAGGTCGACAGAGGTAGCTGGAAGAAAATAAGAGTTGTAAAACTAAAGAACTAAATTAATGAAAAACAAATTAAAAAATCTGAAAAACCTATGTCCCACTAATATGTAAACAAATGTGATTTTATATTTAATAAGTGATAACATTTTATGCATGGTGCAGATTTTTACTGTTATTCTCTAGCAATATATGTATTATTGTACTTGATATTAGGTTGCATAATAACTTTTAAAAGTATCACTGTCAGTGACTTTGAACAAATATCTCCCTAGACTTTACTATAACTTTCCATTTTCCCATCATTTTCCTAGTAGTTATTTTTGATCTTCTGCAAAGTAACATTTTTCTTTATAGAATAAAAAAAGCTTAAAAAGTTTTGCATTGTATATATAACACATTTTCTTTCTTCACTTCTATTTGAGACCTTGGTTAGTTTCATAGCTTAGACATTCTGAACAGTGCAGCAAAAACACTTTTGTGCAAATATTTCCATGATATCAGGTTGGAGAGCTCTGGATAAGTGCTTGTCAGAGTCCTTCTGAAGACCCCCACTCAATAAGGCCACAGAGACCAGAATTGCTGCAATCCGCAAGAGGTTTAATGTTCCAATGTACATTGGAGTTCCCCAGCAAGCAGGCAAGAGGAGACTCCGATCTCACAAAGCACACCCTTTTTATAAACATTTTGGCAGGGAGTTCAGCGGTCACCTGAGCTGGATGACTGCGATTGGTTACCCTGAGCAACATTTAAAATTATTGGTCAACTCAAATGGGGAGGTTGTGTCTGTCATTTGGTCCTGTCCTGGCCACCTTGTGGTATTCGTGGTATTTTCTGGCATTGTCTTTTTGCTGAGACACTTCTCTCTCTGTCCTCACCCTAGGCAGGGTAGTTCTCCATTTAGTCCATTTCCATATCTGTCCTTACCCCAGGCAGTCATGGGTGGAATGGAAAGTTCCTGTCCAGCAGCTGTGACACCCCCTTGGTCGTGGAGAGCTGTCTTGCTGTTTCTGACAGGGTTCTTACATGCTCAGTAATAATATCATTAGGATATATTTAGTTTTAGTTTGAGAGTTATTTATATTGATTTCCATACTAGCAGAAAGTATTTCCACTAGAACCACATAATTTAATTAAAATAATATTTGAGAAAAGACTCACCAACAGACTGGGTCAGCAGGAATTGAAAGTATCAAGTCTTGAAGACCAAGGTAGAGCATTTGGATCACTCATTCAATATCAAATCAAAAAAAAAAATCTCAAGAATAGCACATGCTGAAATTCTTAAATAGTATAAAAAATCAATTTTTTGAATAATAGTTATAGAAGAAGAGTGTTAGATCAAATTCAGGCACAGAAGGTATCTTTAACAAAATCATAGAAAAAGATTCTCCAATTTAAGCAAGATATCTATCAAGAGCTAAGAGGCATGTATAATTTCAAATACAAATGAATAGGAAATAATCTCTGCATGATATCTAATAACAAAACATGAAGCATATAGAACAAAGAGAAGATATTAAATACTACAAGGAATAAACTACACAGTAACATAAAGGCTGGTTCATAAAAATGATACCTGATAGAGTAAAAGCAATTTAGAGTGATCCCACAACCAACATAAATGTAATTAAGAAGGAACTCAAAGAGTTTTTAATAAAATCAGGAACAGGACTAATATAGGAACTCTCTCCATAAATATTAAATATAGTATATAATATCAAATTAGACCAATACAACAAATGAGTGAGATTAAGGGGTGAAAAGAGGAAAAGAAAAAGTCAAAATATATATATTTGAATGTGATATGAATTTATTCATAAAAGATAATAAAGACTTGAACAGAAAGTTATTGCAGCTTATAAATGCATTAAGCTAAGTAGTAGGGCATGAAATTAATATATAATTCATTAGCCTTTTTTAAAAACTTTATTGTATATTTTCTTTATTTACATTTCAAACGTTATTCCCTTCCCCAATTTTCCCCCTCCTTGAAACCCCCTATCCCTTCCCTCCTCCCCTGTTTTTATGAGATCGTTCTTCCACCATCCACCAAATCCCTCCTCCCTGACCTCAATTCCCTTACACTGAGGCATCTATCAAGGCATCCTAGAACCAAGGACCTGTCCTCACATTGATGCTTCACATGTAGCTGGAGCCATGTGTACTCATTGGTTGGTGGTTTAGTCCATGGGATCTATAGGGGGTCCAGTTGGTTGTTCTTTCTATGGGCTTGCAAACCCCTTCAGCTCCTTCAGTCCCTTCTCTAACTCCTCCATTGTGGACCCTGACCTCAGACCACTGGTTGACTCTGAGGATCTGCCTCTGTGTTTGTAAGGTTTTGGCAGGGCATCTCAGAAAACAGCTATGTCAGGCTCCTTACAGCAAGAATTTCTTGGCTCAAGGTGGTAAATTCCCTTTTTTGTCTTCTAACTGCAGACTTAAATGTATTTCTCACCACACTAAACGCATCTCTGTTAATCTGTATATCTAGTTCTCTGAACAGAAAAAAGATTTTTCTTTGCCTTTTACCCCAAATGCATAGATTTGACTATCTCAAAGGCATGAGTGTACTTCTATGGTCTCTCAGGCACTTGTAATCTGCTTTTTCTAAAATAAAATTCAATTTAGTGGTAAAGACTAAGTACATCATTTTATTACCTAAAGTTCATATAAGCCCAAAGAGATCAAAGAGCCATAATATTTGGATGCACCCATCACAGGTCAAAAGGACTCTAGAAAAGTACACCTGTCTGTTCTTGTAAATGACATTTTTGCTTTTCTTGGGATTCCTTAGCTTCATCAGTTACCAGACAATTTTAGTATCTGTCCTTAGTCTATATTTGTCTCAGCTGATTTTCACTTGGCTGACAGACTCAGCTCAAAGATTACCTATGGAGGTGTTGAAATCTAACTTGCTGGAGGTTGATGTTAACCAGACTAGGCAAGTTGATTGGCCCTGTCTTTTGGTTGGATCAATTAGTCAGATACTTATGATAAATACCCATTTTCCAGCTTTTGACTAGCATTTCAGTCTTCTTGGTCCACCAAAAGCCAATGCCATAATGTCAGCAGGATGCAGTTATAGACAAGAAATATGAAGTCCATTTTCCCACTTTGCCGAGGTCTAGCCTCAGCATAAGGAGGTTCCTGAGAAAGGTAGGAATGGGAACAGTGCTGCTTCAGTAATGACTCAGAGTCAGTCATAGATGCCAGCTGCTAGATCAGGTACTGTCTCTGTTCCCTGATGATTCTCAGCATTATTTCTTCTTCAACTAAGTTATCCTTCAGCTTAATCAATCTAAAGTTTAATGACCAGAGACAGCCCAAACAGTCTTTTCTTTTACTAAAGCTACATCATCAGGCCTTTGATCATAGTTAATACTCATCAAAAAATTTGCAAATTTACATAAACTCTATGAATCAAGGATCAACAGTCTCAACCCCTGTATATTTTGGGCAGAAGTAAACACAAAGTAAAAGCACATTTCCTTGTAGGTTTACAAAGTTTGTTCTTTTTTTAACAAAAGGTATCCTTGTAATTATGCTGTATAACATAGTACCAAATAGTACAGATTTTAAAGAAAAGACTTTTTTATTAGATATATTCTTTATTTACATTTATTAGATTATTCATTATTTACATCTCAAATATTTTCCCCTTACCAGTTTTCTGCAATGCCCCCAAATCCCCTAAACAATTCCCCAATACTAGGGCATCTACCCTTCTCAGGATTAAGGACCTCTCCTCTCTTTGATATCCAACAAGGCCATCCCCTGATGCACATGCATATGGAGTCATGGGTTCCTCCATGTGTACTCTTTGGTTGGTGGTATAGTCCCTGGGGACTCTGGGGATACTTTGTGGGTCATATTGTTGTTCCTCCTATGGCTCTGCAAACCCCTACAGCCCATTGGGTCCTTTCTCTAGCTCCACCATTGGGGACCCAGTGTTCAGTTCAATGTTTGGCTGAGAGTGCCCTGCTCTGCATTTGTCATGCACTGGTAGACCCTCCCAGGTGACAGCTATATCTGGCTCATGTCAGCAAGGACTTGATGGCATGTAGTGGTGGCAAATGCCTTTAATCCCAGCAATTGGGAGGCAGAGGCAGGCCGATTTCTGAATTCAAGAGGTCAACCTTGTCTGCAGAGTGAGTTCCAGGACAGTCAGAACTACACAGAGAAACCCTGTGTCAAAAAACAAATGAACAAACAAAAAGCAATGATAACAACAAAGATTGTTCTTTTTTTTATTATTATTTATTTTACTTTATTTTTTTAATTTACATTCCAAATCACTTCCCCTTTCCCGTTTCCTCCCTCCCCGAAAGTCCCATAAGCCCCCTTCCCTCCCTCTTTTCTCCATTCAACCCCCTCTCGTTACTCTGTCCTGGCGTTCCCCTACATCCAGTCTTTCCAGGACCAGGGGTCTCTCCTACCATCTTTTTAGAAATCTATTGATATGCGGATTGTGTCTAGGGTATTCCGAGATTCTGGGTCAATATCCCCTTATCAGTGACTGCATACCATGTGTGTTCTTTTGTGATTGGGTTACCTCACTAAGGATGATATTTTCAAGATCTGACCATTTGCCTAGGAATTTCGTGAATTCATTGTTTTTAATTGCAAAGTAGTATTCCATTGTGTAGATATACCACATCTTCTGAATCCATTCCTCCGTTGAGGGACATCTGGGTTCTTTCCAGCTTCTGGCTATTATAAATAAGGCTGCTATGAACATAGTGGAGCATGTGTCCTTATTGCATGCAGGTAATGCCTCTGGGTATATGCCCAGGAGTGGTATAGCCGGATCCTCTGGGAGTGTCATGCCCAGTTTTCTGAGGAACCGCCAGACTGCTTTCCAGAGTGGTTGTACCAGCCTGCAATTCCACCAGCAGTGGAGGAGTGTTCCTCTTTCTCCACATCCTCGCCAACAACTGCTGTCTCCTGTGTTTTTGATCTTAGCCATCCTGACTGGTGTGAGATGGAATCTCAGGGTTGTTTTGATTTGCATTTCCCTAATGACTAAGGATGATGAACATCTCTTTAGGTACTTCTCAGCCATTAGATATTCTTCAGGTGAGAACTCTTTGTGTAGCTCTGTACCCCATTTTTTAATAGGGTTATTTGCCTCTCTGGAGTTTAACTTCTTGAGTTCTTTGTATATATTGAATATTAGCCCTCTGTCGGATGTAAGGTTGGTAAAGATCATTTCCCAGTTAGTTGGTTGCCGCTTTGTCTTTTTGACAGTGTCTTTTGCCTTGCAAAAACTTTGTAATTTAATGAGGTCCCATTTGTCTATACTTGATATTAGAGCATAAGCTATTGGAGTTCTGTTCAGGAAATTCTCCCCTGTGCCCATATGTTCAAGGTTCTTCCCTAGTTTCCCTTCTATTAGTTTCAGTGTGTCTGGTTTTATGTGGAGATCTTTGATCCACTTAGAATTGAGCTTAGTGAAAGATCTGTATGACAAGAACTTCAAGTCTCTGAAGAAAAAAATTGAAGAAGACCTCAGAAGATGGAAAAATCTGCCATGCTCATGGATTGGCAGGATTAATATAGTAAAAATGAGCATCTTACCAAAAGTAATACACAGATTCAATGCAATCCCCATCAAAATCCCAACTCAATTCTTCATAGAGTTAGAAAGAGCAATTCAAAAATTCATCTGGAATAACAGAAAACCCAGAATAGCTAAAACTATTCTCAAGAGTAAAAGAACCTCTGGAGGAATCAGTATCCCGGACCTCAAGCTGTACTACAGAGCAATAGTGTTAAAAACTGCATGGTATTGGTACAGTAACAGACATGTAGATCAATGGAACAGAATTGAAGACCCAGAAATGAATCCACACTCCTATGGTCACTTGATCTTTGACAAAGGAGCTAAAACCATCCAGTGGAAAAAAGATAGCCTTTTCAACAAATGGTGCTGGCTCAGCTGGAGGTCAACATGCAGAAGAATGCAAATTGACCCATCCTTATCTCCTTGCACTAAGCTCAATTCTAAGTGGATCAAAGATCTCCACATAAAACTAGACACACTGAAACTAATAGAAGGGAAACTAGGGAAGAACCTTGAACATATGGGCACAGGGGAGAATTTCCTGAAGATTGTTCTTAATGGGCAGCTGGACACTACTTGTGATTTTCTAGTACAGCAGAGAGCATACTTTAGTAACTATTTTCTGGTAAAAACATAAGGATAACCAACTACTAAAATTAAAATGATTCCTTACAAAGCTTTGAATTTATATAAATGAAACAGTTAGCTCTTATTTTTTTGTTATTTTGTTTGTTTTGTTTTGCTCATTTGTGACAGGGCGGTTAGCTCTTTCTAATATCTCTCCAGGGATTATTTCCAATTCTTCAAGCATCTAGTAAAACTAGATGTTTTGCTACTGTAGACTACTATATTTTGTATGCTTCTATATTATCTTTAATTCTCTAATCTTAATTTCTTCATCCTAGCAATTCTATAGCCTCATGTGCTCTCCTTCTAATACTATTTATTCCTAAATTATATGTAATTTCCTATTTTTCCATCTGTACTTTTTCTTCCTGAGACCACTTTGTCTCTCTATTCTTGATGTGTCAAATTTCACCTTGATTAATTAATGCAGCAGTCATTGTACTGAAGGGTACTTGCATATCCTCATGCTTCCACAATCAAGGCCAAATTTGGCAATGAAATATTTCTGCAAAGAACCATGTAGGATTTTTTGACCCTTAGGTTATGTTGTATAGATCCTTTAACATGGCTCTGAAGTCCAAGTGGAAGACCTGTTCCTCATCATCCAAAGTCTTATAACCATCTCCATTCTTCACTCCTGAAAACCACATCTATTTCATTTACTATCGTATGACTAGCTCTGAGTAATGGGGAAGTATATTCTCCAGAAAGAAAGATTGAAAATACAGTAGTAAAGACAGCAGATCAGCTTCAGGGAAAGAACAGCTATAAATACATGTGGGGATCAGAGGGGTCAAGGGCCTGCCAATGCTCCAGAGGCAGGAAATCTGTTGCACCTCTCCTTACATAGCCATGCAGGACCCAGCACCTCTTTACAGATTGAGATGCTAAGTCAAAAAGGTCCACATTTTGGCAATAAAAGTCACGGTCTTTAGGTCCAAATTTCTCCACTGGCCAATAATTTGGACCTTGGAAATAACTGATGAATCAGAATTTTGATTCAGTTATAATCCAGAGGGATTAAGAGGGTATAGCTAGACTGACTCCATCACAAGCTGTGAGATGCCAGTTCAGGAGTTTCTGTTTTCCACAATTGAAATAATTAGTTAAAATAAAAACCACATCCCATCTTCAGATATCAGGAGCTGTCTGACCATCTGGCCTAAGGCAGAAATATTTAGTCAGCAATGATTCTGGAAAGTCCCCAGAACCCTAGCCAATCCCAAAAATACCCATACCCCAAGAGACAGAGCCATCATATCATGATAAAGGTCACCAACACTTCCCTGGAATTCCACTAATCAGCTTTTAATTGATCCTGTGAATTTACTTCTAGTTTGCCATTTTGATGAATTCTTAATCCCTGCAGGCAGAACAATATCAGCAGAATAAAACACTCTGTTTTTGCACACTTTTTGAGTCTATGGTATTCTCTTTGGGGATACTTGGTCTCTTACAGGGAAGCATTTTTCGGGTCAATATCTACTGATAACTCCATGCTTTATGAATCTCATGTGTGGTGTGGAAAGCAGGTTCCTTCCGCAGTAACAGTGTCTCTCTGTAATGAGCTGGTAAAAGCTTTAATCTGTAGCTTCCCCTTTGAGGGAGGTTTCTCCTTTAAGGTAGGCTTCCCCTTTAAGGGAGGCAGAGAAGCTATGCTGCAGGGTGGCAACCAGCATGTCTGGGGAGCTGGCAGCAGCAGCAGCTCCTGCCCTGACCTTGCTGGTGGCATAGAGAACAAAGATTTCTAAGAACATATGAACAAAGCTCTAAGAATGTAAAAACAAAGTTTTAAGCTAACGAAGTGATCAGGCTGTGCTGACCAAGAAGGGACAAAATAAAACATAACAGTTCTCTGAATCACCCCCCTGCCCCTCCCACTACTGGGTTCCGGGGAAGACGGCAAACTGTCAAAAATCTTATTGCAAAAATCCCTCTTGACCTGTAAATTTAAAAACATATTGCCTATAGTGCATCACCCCCATTCCATAATGGTCACCCCCAATTTCAAGAAGTGTTTAAAAGATGTGTACTTTCTTTTTTTGGGATTGAGTCTCCCTGTGAGGATGAGCAACCACACGTATGTGGAATAATAAACACACCTCATGCTTTTGCAACAATCTATCATCAAGCTGTGTCCTGAGGGGTTGCAGACATGAGTGGAGAGCATGGGGGGGTCTCCTGAATTACAACAATGGTAACTTCAAAAATGAAGTCTTACTATTAAGTTCTGGAGAGTAACTAAAATTTTTAATGCTTATGGGTATATGTGACAAAATTGGCTAATAATTCAGAGACGACTAACCCACTATTACTTAATTTTTAACAAATGCTAAAATTATGTGTGATTTTTTTCTTAATATCTAGTCTTTGGGCTGAAGGAGACACAACTTAAATCTACATTCAGTTTGCATTTCTGTGATGGCTAAAGGAATTTAACATTTTTCACACATTTCTATTTCTTATTTTGAGAAAGGGTGATTGAAAAAGTGGATGTCCATAAAAGATGAATGATATTATGCCTCTGTCTATTACATTGCACAAAATAAGTCCAAATTTATCACAGAACTAAAATTTAAACACTCAAACTTCTAGAAGAAAACATATATAGACTGGACCTAAGCTTCCGTGAACCTATGTGCAGCTTGGTCTTCATATGGGTCTGAATACATGGAGCAGGGGATTATCCCAAAAGCTGTTGCTGACTGTTTTACTTCCCTGAGAAGACCATGAAAACAAACATTGTTTACTTAAAAACAACAAAGTGTTTGGTTACAAGTAGTTTTACATTGATATGTGAACATTGAACTATCCCTGACTTTCAGGAAGGAAGCCTATTTGATGGTGGTGGATAAGGTTTTTGATACGTTCATACATTTGTTTGACAGGAGCCTAACATGACTCTGAAAGAGTCTACCAGCAGATGACTGAGACAGATGTAGATGAGCACAGCCAAACCCTGAATGGAGGAAATGAAGGGGATGGCAACCCGACAGAAAGAACACAGTATCAACTAAACTGGAAAGCTGGGTGCTATCAGAGACTGAACTACTAACCAAAGAGCCTCAATCTAATTGAAAAGGAACTCATAGAATTTTTGCTAAAATCAAGAACAAAACTAATATGATGACCCTATCCTTACATATTTAATACAGTGTTTGATGTCTAGTTAGAACAATAAGAAAACTGAGTGAGATTAAGGGGATAGAAATAGAAAAGGAAGAAGTCAAAATATCTGAAGAGATTTTGCAATGGTAGACTAACTAAAAATATTTATATTTTCCTGAACTGTTAACTCTTTTCTGTTTTCATACTAATGCTGTTACTGCAAATTCATGCACTGATGACCTGTAATTTGAATGTTCTTCCCAGAGTTAAAGGTATACTTTACTTTTGCTGACATTGAACTGCAATTTTACATGTGGTTTCTGGTGACATAGTGCATGGTGTTTTCTAGGAAAAAAAACATTGGTTTGAGGAAGGCAATAAAAAGGCTTTTGATTATGTATTATTTTATAACAAGCTAGTGTGAACTACTTAAAGACTGTCATGAACTTAAAGAAAAAGAGATAAAACCTGAAAGCTGCCTCTAAGCATAGCTTTAGAATGAATGAGGCATCTGTCAGCTTGCACCTTCATCATTGCCTGAGACTTTGACTTCATAACTGGAGCTGGTCCTTGGCACTAAGTTTGTGTTTGTTTTACTGCTTCAATTTCCACTTTCAGGTCTTGTACAACTTTATTCATATGTATGATCTGTTCAATTATATTTTCCTGAATCTCTTGTTTTAATTACCCTTAATCTTTTTCACAGTCCAGTCATTATCTTCCTCTCAGTCTGCCCTGTGAGAGTTCATCATCCCATTCCTTCCCCCTGTCTCCAAGAGGATGTCCACCACCACCACAATCCATGCCCACTTCCTGAGGCCTCAATTCTCTCAAAGGATAGCTGTTTCTTCTTTCTCTGAGGTCAGACCTGCAGTCCTGTTCTGTATGTGGCTGGGCCTCATATCAGTTAGTATATGCTGCCCCGTTGGTGACTCAGTATCTGAGAGATTTCGGGGTTCCAAGTTAATTGAAATTGCTGGTCTTCCTATTGGGTCAGCCTATTCCTCAGCTTATTCCAGCCTTTCCCCAATTCAAGCACAGGGTTCATGGCTTCTATTAATTGGATGGGGGTAAGTATATGCATCTGACTCATTCAGCTAATAGTTGGGCCTTCCAGATGATCTAGAAGCACACCATAGCATCAGTAATATTATCAGACCTTGGAGACACCCGTTGAATTAGATCTAGTCACTGGACCTCCTTTCCCTCAGTCTCTTCTCAGTTTTTATCCCTGTAGTTATTCTAGACAGGAACAATTCTGGGTCCGATGTTATTGACTGAGAGATGGCAATCCCATTCATCATTTCAGTGCCCCATCTTTCTGCTGGAGTTGGACCCTAACAGTTCACTCTCTCCACTGCTGGGCACTTTATCTTAGGTCCTTCCCTTTGCATCCTAAAGTCTCTCACCTCTCAAGTCTCTGGTACATTCTGGAGGGTTCGCTCAACTCCTACTTCCCAAGTTTGCCTGTTTCCATTCTTTTTACTTATCCTCAAGTCTTCACTCCTATTCCCCCCAATTATCTGATAATGTGCCCCCTTTCCCCTCCCAATCCCGTCTCCCATCCATATCCTACCCTCCCATTGCCCAATGTGATATTGTTTTTTCCTCCCAAGTGGGATTGAGACTCCATCTCTTGGGACATTCTGCATGTTGATCTTCTTGAGATCTCTGAATTGTATCCTGGTATTATGTACCTTTTGTATAATATCCACCTATTAGTGAGTACATATCATGCATGTTCTTTTGGGTCTGAGTTCCTGACCCAAATTGCATCTAGTTCCATCCATTAGCCTGCAAAACTCATGGTGGTTTTTTGTTGTTGTTGTTGTTTGGTTTTTTGTTTTTTTTTTTTTTTTTTTTTTTTTTTTTTTTTTTTGGTCTTTTTTGAGATAGGATTTCTCCGTGTAGCCCTGGCTTTCCTGTAAATCACTATGTAGACCAGGCTGGTCTCGAATTCAGAGATGAACCTGCTGCTGCCTCCCAAGTGCTTGTTTTACAGGCATGTGCTGCCACTGCCCAGCAGTGTCCTCATTCTTAATAGCTGAAAAGTATTTCATTGTGGAAATGAATCATATTTTCTGTATTCTTTTTCCTGTTGTGAGACTTGTGGTTTGTTTCCAGCCTCTGGCTGTCACAAATGAAGCTGCTATGAACATAGTGGAGCATGTGACCATGTGGTTTGGTGGGGCATATTTTGTGTATATGCCCAAGAGTGATATAGTTGGGTCTTCCAGTAGATCTATTTCCAACTTTCTGAAAAACCTCCAGTTGATTTACAGAGGGGTTGTACCAGTTTGTAAGCCCACCAGCAATGGAGGTCTGTTCTTCTTTCTCCACACTCTTTCCAACATTTACTGTCATCTGAGTTTTTCATCAGGGCCATTCTGATTGCTCTAAAGTAGAATCTCAACATTGTTTTGGTTTGCATTTCCCTCAGGACTAAGGACTTTGAACATTTCTTTAAGTGCTTCTTGGCCATTCAAGATTCCTCTGTTGTGAAATCTGTTTAGTTCTACACTCATTTTTGAATGGGTTCTTTGGGTTTTTTTGGAGATTATCTTCTTGTGCTCTTTATATATTTTGGATACCAGCCTTCTATCATACATTGGGTTAGTGAAGATTTTTACACGATCTGTAGGTCCCTGGTTTGTCCTATTGATTATGTCCTTTGCCTTACATAAGCTTTCCAGTTTCATGAAGTTCCAATTCTTGATTTTATAACCTGAATCATTGGAATTCTGTTTAGGAAACTTCCCCCTGTGCCAGCAAGTTTGAGGCTCTTTCCCACTTTCTCTTCTTTTAGATACACTGTCTGGTTTTATGTTTTAGTCCTTGATCCACTTGGGCTTGAGCTTAGTAAAAGTGACAAATATGAACCTATTTTCATTTTTCTACATACTGGCTTCCAGTTAGACCAGCACCATTTGTTGAAGACACTTTCTTTTGTCCATTGTATCATTTTGGCTTCTTTGACAAAGATTGATTATATCCACAAGTGTCTGGTTTTATTTCTGAGTTTGCAATTCTATTCCACTGATGAACATTTCTATCTTTGTACCAGTACTTTGCAGGTTTTATCACTATTGCTATGTAGTATAGCTTGTGGTCAAGGGTGATGATTTCCCCAGAAGTTCTTTTATTGTTAAAATTCTTTTTGCTATCCTTGTTTTGTTTGTTTGTTTGTTTTTCCACATGAAATTGAGAATTGTTCTTTCCATGTATTTGAAAATTTGTGTTGGAATTCTTCTTGGGATTGCATTTAATCTATAGATTTTGGTTCAGTGGCCATTTTTACGATGTTAATTCTCCCAATCCAAGATCATGGAGAATCTCTCCATTTCCTGATGTCTTCTTCAATTTCTTTCTTGAGAAACGTGAAGTACTTGTCATATTGATTTTTTACTTGTTTGTTTAGAGTTACCCCATGATATTTTATATTACTTGAAACTATTGTAAAGAATTTTGTTTCCCTAATATTTTTCTCTTCCCATTTATCATTTGTATAAAGGAAGGCTATTTATTTATATCTGGTCATTTTGCTGAAGTTGTTTTTAAACTGTAGAGTTCTGTGGTAAAATTTTTGGTGTCGCAAATGTATACTATCATATCATCTCCAAATAGTGGCACCTTGATTTTTCTTTGCCAATTTGTATCCCCTTGATCCTCTTCTGTTGTCTTATTGCTCTAGTTAGAACTTCAAGTACTATGTTTTATAGACAGTGGGAGAGTGAACATGCTTCTCTTGTCCCTGTTTTTAGTGAAATTTCATCAGTTATCCAGGAGGTTGGTTTGTTGTATATTGCTTTTATTACATTTAGGTATGAACCTTGAATTCCTGAACCATCCAATTCTTTAAAAATGAAGGCATTTTGTATATTCTCAAATGTTTTTCAGCATCTATTGAGATGATCATGTGATTTTTCTTTGAGTTTGTTTATTTAGTGGATAACTGTGATATAGTGAAAGGCAGTCTGTGTTCTGATTGAGCAAGGCTTAACTTTTGGAGAATCTGTAGATTAATTCTACAAGGGACTGACCCTTTAGCTGTGCTCCCAAATTCTAGGCTTCTTACACAAGGCCTTCAACTCCATAATTCTGTGGCCATCAGTCACGTAGGGCAACCCCCAAGCCCCTAGCATTCTGTCTGGACTCCACCCCCACTGTCATCTGGCAACACCCAGGTATGCCCCTCCCCACAGTTACCTAGCAATGGCCAGGTAGGCAGGCCCACTATAAAAGGGGGTGTTTGACCTCTTCCCGTTCTCTTATTCTCTCTTCTCTAATTTTCTTGTTCTTTCTCTTTACCCCTTGCTCTCACACTCTCCATGTGGCCATGGTTGGCCTCTACTTCTCTACCTTCTTTCTTTCTCTGTACTTCTCTAAAATAAAAGCCAAAACCATGGACTGCCTCTTCTCATCTAGACCCACAATGCTGGGTCTTCCCTACGGGGCAGGTCTTCCTGTAAAGAGCTGCAAGACTAGTCTCCAGCTAAAAGCATTCCCAGACAAGGCTGCCAATAACCCAAGCCAGGGCCATTTTTATCCCCCTAGGACCCAGCCATAGCTCTACCACTGCAACTTTGCCTTCGGCTCTGGGGCACCCACCTGTTTCTCAGCTCTTCCGAGACATCCAGTGGGATCTGGGATGTACAAGTCTGAGATCCCCAAGGATTGCTCTTTCCCACCCCCAAAGCGGGGTCCCCGTAGCCACCAGAGTCGAATGCCTGTCTGGTGGCACAAGCTCTGGGCAAGACACAGGCCATCATCATTAAACCCACAGATAAAATTAATGGATTTTCATATATTGAAACAACCTTGTATCCCTCGGATGGCAACTGCCTGATCAATGTGAATGATGGTTTTGATGTGATCTTGAATTCAGCTTGTGAGAACTTTATTGAGTTTTTTGCATCAATATTCATAAGTGAAATTAGTCTGAAGTTCTCTCTCTCTCTCTCTCTCTCTCTCTCTCTCTCTCTCTCTCTCTCTCTGCCTCTCTCTCTCTCTCTCTCTTTCTCTCTCTCTCTCTCTCTCTTTGGTTAAGTACCTGTGTGGTTTATGTACCAGGGAACTTGTGTATTCATAGAATGAAATAGATAGTTTTCCATCTGTTTCTATTTTACGGAATAGTTTGAGGAGTGACGGTATTTGTTCTTCATTGAAAGTCTGGTAGAATTCAGCACTAAAGCCATCTAGCTCTGTACATTTTTTTTTGGTTGGGAGTTTTTTAGCGACTTCTATCTCCTTAAGAGACATGGGACTGTTTAGGTAGTTCACCTGCTCTTGATTTATTTTTGCCACATGGCATCTGTCTAGAAAATTATCCATTTCATCTGAATTTTCCAGTTTTTTGAGTATTGGCTGTTGTAGTAAGAACAGCCAATTTGAATTTTTTTCTCTTGTTATGTCTCATTATGTCTCATATGTCTCCTCTTTCATTTCTGTTTTTTTTTTTTTTTTTTTTTTTTTTTTTTTTTTTTTTTGGTTTTTCGAGACAGGGTTTCTCTGTGTAGCCCTGGCTGTCCTGGAACTCACTTTGTAGACCAGGCTGGCCTCGAACTCAGAAATCCTCCTGCCTCTGCCTCCCAAGTGCTGGGATTAAAGGCGTGCGCCACCACCGCCCGGCTCCTCTTTCATTTCTGATTTATTTAATTTGGATACTGTCTGTGTGCCCTTTAGTTAATATGGCTAGGTTGATTTTTTTTTCAAAGAACCAGCTTTTGGTTTTGTTGATTCTTTGTATCATTCTCTTTGTTTCTATTTGTTATTTTCCATCCTGAATTTGAGAATTTCCTGCCTTCTACTTGTCTTGGATGTGTTGCTTTCAGTTTGTTCTAGAGATTTCTGGTGTGCTATTAAGTTGCTAGTGTAGGATCTCTCCAGTTTCTTTGGCAAGTCACTTAGTGCTATAAATTTTCCTCGTAGACTACTTTCATTGTATCCCACATGTCTAGATAGGCTTGTCATCATTTTTAATGAATGCTAGGAAGTCTTTAATTTCTTTCTTTATTTCTTGCATGACCACGTTATTGAGTAAAGAGGTGTTCAGTTTGCATGAGTGTGTGAGTTTTGTCTTGTTTTTGTTGTTATTAAGTCTAGCCTTATTCTCTGGAAATCTGAAAGAACGCATGTGACTATTTCAGTTTTATTGTATCTGTTGGGGCTTGTTTTATGACCAATTACATGGTCAGTTTTGGAGAGGGTCCCATGACGGGATGAGAAGTTCTATTATTTTGTTTTAGCGTGAAATGATCTGAATATATCTGTAAAATCCATTTGGTCTATAACGTCTATTACTTTTAGTGTACCTCTGTTTAGTTTCTGTTTCAATGACCTCTCCATTAGAAAGAGTGAAGTGTTGAAGTCTCCCATTATTATTGTGTGCACTTCAATGTGTGTTTTGAGGTTTAGTAAAGTTTTTTTTTAATGTGATTGTCCTTGGGGCACAAACGTTTAGAATTGAAACTTTCTCTTGGTGAACATTTCCTTTGACGGATATTAAGTGTCTTTCCACATAATTTGTGATGACTTTTAGTTGAACATCTATTTTATTTGATATTAGGATGGCAACTCCATATTGTTTCTTGGGACCATTCTCTTGGAAGAATTTTTTCCAGCTTTTTACTCTGAGGTAGTGTCTGTCTTTGTTATTAGGTGTGTTTCTTGTGTGCAGTAAAATGCTGGATCTTGTTTGCTTATCCAGTCTGTTAACTTATATCTTTTTATTGGGGAATTGGGTATGTTGATGTTGAGAGATATTAAAGACAGATGATTGTTGCTTCCTGTTATTTTTGTTGTTAGAGCTGGAAATATCTTTGTACCTGTACAGTATCTGTGTAGTACCTATCTCCTCAGAGGCTATAAAACTTCCTCTTCTTCTTCTCTGTAAGAGTCCACAAGCTCCATCCAGTGGTTTACTGTTAGTATCTACATCATCTGAGTCAGCTGCTGGGTGGAGCCTCTCAGGATAGCCATGCTAGACTCCTGTCTGCAAGCATAACAGAGTATCATTAACTGTGTGAGTGATTGGTGCTTGCCCAGCAGATGGGAATCAAGTTGGACCAGTTATTTTTTGGCTATTTCCACAGTCTCTATCTTCATCCCCAATCTCTGCATTTATTGAAGACAGAATAAATTTTTGGTCAAAAATTTTGTGAGTGGGTTGGTGTCCCTATTGCTCCACCAGAGATCCTGCCTGGCCACAAAAGGAAGCCTCTTTAGGCTCCATATCCCCAATGCTTTGAATCACAGCTATGGACACCTCCATAGAATTTTTGGGGTCCTCCCCTAGCCTAGATCTCTGTCTCTTCCTAAAGATGGCCCCTACACTCCTCCTGTCAGTTGCAGATTTCCATTCATTCTCATGACCATCTGTCCATCTGCAGTGCCCCTTTTCAGACCTGACAAAGAACTTCACTCCCCATATAATCCTCTTTTTCACCTAGGTTCCTCCCTCCATCTGCCTTCCACTGCAATTCTACGACCTCTTCCAAGTAGCAAAAATATTATTTTATTCATATGTCTATATCTTTTTAGTCTTAGATATGTCAGATTTATCTATATACCATACAATATACATTTACATAAGTCTGCACACAATTAAAAATAATTCTATAAAGTTAATGACAATATGCAAAATCTTGATATATTGAGTAATAACCATTAGTTAGACATGTATGAATGAGAGTAACATACCTCATTGCTTTGTTGCCAACAACATGTAACTATTTGTTATATTTAATAAACATTTACTGTGTAAAATATTTTTTCATAACTTTAAAAGGCATACACCAATATTCTATTACATTTTTTAATTTGCATTACCTTTATGATTATTGAATTAGTAATATAGTCTTTCCTCATCACACTTGGTAACTTTTGGTTGAAAGTGTATTTTCTTGGATACTAGGATAACAACTACAGCTTGTTTCTTGTGACCATTTGCTTGGAAGATATTTTTCCATCATTTTACTCTGAGATAGTGGTTATCTTTGTTATTGAGGTATGTTTCTTGTATGCAGCAAAATATTGGATCCAGTCTGTTAGCTTGTGTCTTTTTATATGTGAGTTTAGAGACATTAAAGATAGATGATTATTGCTTCTTGTTATGTTTGTTTTTGTAGGTAGCTTTATGTGCTTTTGGTTCTCTCCTTTTGACTTTCCTGTGAGATGATTAATATCTTGTATTTTCTTTGATGTAGGTACTTTCCTTGTGTTGGAGTTTTCCTTGTAGGATCCTCTGTAGGGCTGGATTGATAGATACTGTTTGAATTTGGCTTTGTCCTGGAATATTCTGGTTTTGCCATATATGTTGATTGAGAATTTTGCTGGGTATAGTAGCCTGGGCTAACATTTGTGTTCCCTTAGAGTGTAAATGACCTCTGATCAGGCTATTCTGGCTTTTAGTGTCTCTGTTGAGAAGTCTGTTGTAATTCTGATAGATCTATCTTATGTGACTTCATCAGTTTTCCTTGCAGCTTTTAATATTCTTTCCTTGTTCTGCATGTTTAGTGTTTTGATTATTTTGTGATGAGAGGATTTCCTTTTCTGGTCCCATTTATTTCGTGTTCTATAGGCTTTTTGTACATTTATGGCTATCTCTTTCTTTAGGTTGGGAACTTTTTTTTTCTGAATTTATTGAAGGCATTTTTAAGTCCTTTGAGCTGAAAAATCTCCATTCTTCTCTATTCTTCTGCACCTGAGATTCTCTCTTGTTTCTTTTGTGTTCTTTTGTTGATTTGTAATTCCAGACCACTTTCCTAGGTTTTTCATTTCCAGGTTTGCCTCCATTTGTGTTTTCTTTATTGTTTTTTCTTCCACTTTAAGAACTTGGATCATTTTATTCAATTTCATCACCTGTTTTATTATGTTTTCCTGTATTTCTTTAAGGGATTTATTTGTGTCCTCTTTAAGATCTTCTACCTTTTTATTTGTCATTTCTGTATTTCTTTCAGTGAGTTATTTATATCCTCCTTAAAGGACTCTATTATCTTCATGAGAAAGGATTTTAGGTCTGCTTCCTGGTTTGCAAGTGAGGTGCATTCATGTATTCAGGACTGGCTGTGATGAAAGAACTGGGTTCTGATGATGCCTACATGTATTGGCTTTGGTTGCTTGTGGTCTTGCACTTGTCTCTCACCTCCTGTTTATCCCTGGTGTTTGCTGGTCTGGTGACTCTGTCTGGAGTCTGCTTCTTTTGTCCCTGGGTTGCTTCAGGTCTCCTGGTAGCCCTGTGACCTGGCTGTAGCAAACCTCCTGTGGGGCCTTCCAACTTGGGGATCTTCAGAGGGGCAGAGAAGCTGCTGACCTGCTACCCTGGCTGCATTAGCTCTCCTGGGAAGCCTTCAGACAGTTGTATTTACAGAAGAGCAGTCAAGGTGTTGTCCTGTGTGAAGCTGTTCTCCTGGGGGGAGGGGCTAGAGACTGCGGTTTCTATTTCCCTGTGTGCAGCAGAACTCCAAGGTGCCTTTCAGTCTGTTGTGTCAGTTGTCCTGTTTGCCTCAGAGCCCCAGGGAGATCTTCAGATTGTGATGTTGGTTGCCTAGTTGACCTGTGTTCAGAGGAACTCCTGGGATGCCTTCAAGCTGTGGTGTCTTCAGGGGAGCAGACAAGCTGTTGATCAATTGCTTAGTTGCCCTGAGTGTTGTGGATCTCCTGGGATAGCTTCCGACTATGCTGTCAGTTTCCTGGAGTGCAGTGCATCTCCTGGGAAGTCTCAGGTTGCATGTCAGATGCTATGAGTGATCTCCTGGGATGCCTCAGGATATAGTGTCTTCAGGGGAGATTAGCTAGAAGTCTGCCTGTCAGAAAGGACTAGCCAGAAGGGGAATGGTAATCAGGGGGTAGGGATTTTGGGGAGTGATGGGTCCTGAGTCCACTGGCCTCCCAGCAGCAGCTGTGGGACTTTGGGAAGATTCTTACCAAAATCTGATATTTGTTTTATTTTCTTCCTTGGTGATGGTCAATTAGCAACATAAGGACCTAGCTTTTGACAGAAGAAGTGTGTTATCATCTATGTCCAATTTACAAGATGATCTGAGACAGAACACATAATTCGGTCAGGAGTGATTTACTCTGTTTAACTTCGTCTACACTCTTTTTTTCTTTTCCTTTTATTGGATATTTTCTTTATTTACATTTCAAATGTTAACTCCTTTCCAGGTCTCCCCTCCAGAAACATACCTATCCCAGTCGCCCTCCCCTACCTCTATGAGGGTGCTTCTTCAACTATCCACCCACTCCTGCCTTCCAGTACTGGGATTCTCCTAAGCTGGGGCATTGAACCCCCTCAGGCCCAAGGGTCTCTCCTCCCACTGATGTCCACCAAGGCCATCCTCTGCCACATATGCAGTCAAAGTCATGGGTCCCTCCATGTGTACTATTTGGTTCATGGTCCAGTCCCCAGGAGCTCTGGTGGTCTGGCTGGCTGACACTGTCGCTTACTCTATGAGGCTACAAATCCCCTTTGCTCCTTCAGTCAGTTCTCTAACTCCTCCCTTAGGAACCATGTGCTTAGTTCCATGGTTGGTTGTGAGCATCTGACTCTGAAATTGTCAGGGTATGGTAGAGCTTTTCAGGAAACAACCCTATCAGGCTCTTTTCATCAAGCACTTCCTGACATTTGCAATAGCGTCCAGGTTTGGTGATTGTTATGGGATGGATCCCCAAGGGAGGCATTCTCTGGCTGGCCTTTCCTTCATTATCTGCTACACACTTTGTCTGTGTATTTCCTCCTGTGAGTATTTTGTTTCCCCTTCTAAGAAAAATTGAAGCATCCACACTGGTCTTCCTTCTTCTTCAGCTTCATATGTTCTGTGAATTGTATCTTGGGTTTTCTGAACTTTTTGACTAAAATTCACTTATCAGGGAGTGCATATTTTGTGTGTTCTTTAGTGACTGGGTAACCTCACTCAGAATGATATTTGTCTACACTCTTATGTCTGTGCTGACTCTGGTTCCTCTGATGCAGATATGTATCTCTTGTGCCTTCTGAAATGTTTGCTTCAACCATCTCATTGATACCATGTAAATCACTTCTCCCATTATTCATATTCCCTAACACTTACCTGCTACATATAATTGCATATAAACACACATTCTTTGCCCTACTCACAGAGCTCCCACAGTTAATATCTGAAGTGGATGGTTCTCAAAGATAAGTGATTTTGGTCACTTTTTGTATTATATATTTGATAATTTGAGCTTAAAGCACCAAAACATATATGCAAACTGTGAGTTAACACACAGAAATAATGTAAGGGTACTTACTTCACAAAGCTGCAATCTCAAAGATACTCAACTTTCTTAACATGCTTCATCAGAATTACACTTTAGTACTATGCTGCAGAGTGGAGAGGAATTCTCTGGTGCTGGAATGATATTCATCTCTACAGGTCATCTCTATAAGCTGTGTTTCTTACTTGGATACAATTTGGACCTTTTCTTTCCTTTGTCTCTAACTTACTTCCTCCTATGCTCCTGCACCATAATGAACACACGGGTAAAGAATTGTTTTTTATGAAATTAACACCACAAATTAGGGACCAGAAGATGAAGTGGGTCTCTATTTGTATATTTTCACCAATGTATTTCAGAAATCCAAACATCCCAGCATCATAATCTTGTTAACAGAAACCATATATCTGTAAACCACCACCTGATGACAAAAATCATTTACAATTTCTGAATGTTCACCAACCAGAAATGTCTTTATTTTTATGACTGTGGCTTAAATGACTAACACTTACATGGCAGAAATTTGACACCTGGAAACTGCATTCAGAACAGGTCATACACATCTCCCAGAACTGTAAACTTGCCAATCTCCTCTCCTTTCTATGGTGGTGCTATGTGGCAGAACACAGTACAAAAGAAACACAATCTATTTGTAAAAATAGAGAGTCACAGAGCTCATTCCAGTATGCTACCAGAAAAGATGAGAAAAAATGTTCAGCCTCCAATTCTATCTTACAGTGAAATCAATAATCAATGTTTCTTGTAATAGTATACATTGGGAATTCCATTCAGTACATTTCTAACTACAGTACTAACTGATTTTCAGCCCACCACATTTCTCAATTTTATTTATACTCTTTCTGAGTTTTTGTTAAATCACTATCTTTTGGATATTAAAATAAGGGGATTCATTTGAGGTCATAACTGAGCCTTTAAGTAGAAAAGAGAGAGCTTCAATGTCTTTCCAAGCTACCTCAAAGGAAAGCTTCTCTCTATTTGCTGGTATTCTTGTTCCAGAAAACAGAAATTGTTAAGTGCTTCCAAGAGCTAAAAATCTAAAATCTCTAATTATGTTATACTTTGAGTAATTTTGAAAATAACAAGTCCAATAAAGAATCAGGAGATTTGAACCTCTACATCCTATTATGTGTCAATGACCTGGGATGGGGAAGACTCAGAGGAGTCAATGCTGGTTACTTTATCTGAAAATGCAACCTCCTATAACCAGACAGGAAACCCTGTGGAGGATTTAGTACACTAACCCACCCACAAAGCTTTTGACCCAGAATTGTCCTGTTTAAAGCAAAGACAAGGACACAGAAGGAGCTGAGACTGAGGGAGTGGCCAAGCAATAACCCATTCAAATTGAGACCCATTCCATGGGAAGCCTCAATTCCTGACATTATTAATGATACTATATTATGCTTGCAGACAGGAGCCTAGCATATCTATCCTCTAAGAGGCTCCACCCAGCAGCTAACTGAAACTTATCCAGAGACCCACAGCCAAATATTGGATGAAGCTTTTGGACTCTTATGGGGGATTTGGAAGAATTATTGTCTGCCCAAAAGGGGGGACATACTCCACAGGATGGTGGGCATAGTCAAATAATCTGGGTCCAAAAGGGTGATCAGACACTGAGCCACCAACCTTGGTCATGGTCTTGACCAAAGCCCCTGGTACATATATAGAAGATAAACAGCTCAATCTTCTCATGGGTCCACAACAGCTGTAACAGGGCCTGTCTGTGGAATCAATTCCCCTAATTGGGCTGTCTTATCTGGCCTGAGTGGGAGAGGATTTGCCTAGACTTGTGAATATTTGATGTGCCAGGGTGGAGGAGAAGAGAAGCAGGTTGGGTGGAGGAGGCCCTCTGTGAGGGCTGGACCTGAAGGGAGGTCAGAAATTGGAATGTAAAATGAATAAACAAATTAATGCAGAAAACCCAGTAAAATGTGACTGGTAAATAAAAATGGTAATTACTCAAACGGTTGTATATAAGAGCCAACTCTTTTATCTTATACATTTTTTTTCCAAATAATTGATCACATTCAAGATATGATAAGGACAGATGCTTGTCAAATGCATTAGCAGAAAAGTTTTATAATTATGTAAACAAACATAAGAGTTACTACAAACATAAACCCAGATATCACATTCAGTAGCCAAGCTATATTCTGATTCAATCTTGATGTAATTATTCTGTTCATAGTTAACATAGTTACTATTGAAATAAATCTATATAAAGTTTATAAATAATAAGTGGTAGAAATTAGTGATATGACTATCACTGTGAAAAATTGATATATAAACTAATATACTCATTCACAGAAATAATTATTAGTTAATAAAAACCAATGAAACAATAAGAAGAAAGTAGATAATAAGGATAAAGGAAATGAGGGCAGAAACATAAAATAGAAAATGAGTTCAGATAAAAGGGGAAATACCAAAGGTTTCAAAAGAAAGAAGCAATGTTTCAGAGTGTCTCTAGTTATTATATATCTAAAAGTAAGCTGGGCAAAATCCTTTCAAATTTCTCTCTTTCCTATTCAAAATTCAATTGTTATTACAAAAATTGGGATAGTGAATATATGCTTTATGAACATGTACTCAGTGTCATGTTCCAGCTGTCCATTCCAAATTAGTACTTTCCTTTCAAAAATTACATAAAAGAGAGAAAACATCTTTAGGAAACATTGTCAGATGAGTAGATTCAAATGTATAATGAAGAAAATTACTGTATCCTGATACAGTGATAGCTATGATTGTTTCATAAGAAGGTACAAATATAAATAAATTATGATGAAAATATTAATATTCAAACAATTCATTTTAAATTATAAAAGTAGTTTTTATTGTATGAGTATATATATGTGAGCCTATGCATGCCATAGGGTGAAGGTGTAGGTCAGAGGTCAACTTTGTGAAGCTGATTCTCTGATTCCATCTTTACACTAATACCAGTTATTGAGCTTATATTAAAAAAGCTGCAAGTTCTTTACATACTGAACCATCTCAACTTCTCTGAAGCAATATACTTTGAGGAAAAAAACTATATTAGTTACTATATAGATTCCATAGACAAACTTCAAAACATCAAAACTGTCTAAAAATTTTATATCAAACTTTTTGTTTTTTGTTTTTCAAGACAGAGTTTCTCTGTATAGCCCTGGCTGTCCTGGAACTCACTCTGTAGACCAGGCTGGTCTCGAACTAAGAAATCCGCCTGCCTCTGCCTCCCAAGTGCTAGGATTAAAGGCGTGTGCCACCACTGCCCGGCTATGTCAAACATTTATATTTCTTCATAAACTATAGGGAGAAAAATGAAAAGATAATTGATTAGATTTAGGAAGAATTCAATTAAAATAAGTAAAAAACAAAACAATGAGAGTAGTAGAAACTTCAAAGATCCAGGGATGAAAAGACTCTGCATATTGTTATTCACAATAATTACCTTTCCTTTGGTATCAGTGGTGTATCAAGGACAAAACTTGACTCTCCTAAGGATTCTTACCAAGGCTCCCTTTACATCCTTGTTTTTCAAGCTGTAGATGAAGGGGTTCAACATAGGAGTGACAACAGTATACATTATTGAAGTGATTGTGTTTCTTTTGGATGAATGGGCTACAGCAGAACTGAGATGAACTACAAATCCTGTCCCATAGAACAAGGATACTACACAGAGGTGAGACCCACAGGTTGAAAAGGCTTTATACTTATTCAAAACGGAGGACATTTTCAATAAGGCAGAGATAATGTGAAAATAAGAGAAAGCTATCCCAATGACAGGAAACATACCTAGCAAAGCAGTAACCAAATACAGAAAAATGTTATTTATGTTGGTATCAGAGCGGGCCACCCTGAGAAGCTCAGTGAGCTCACAAAAGAAATGTGGGATTTCAGTGGTAGTAGAGAAGGTCAGTTGTTTTATCAATAACATGTGAATCAAGGAGACCCAGAACATAATGATCCAAGATAAAAGAACCAGAAGGCCACAAATTTGAGGGTTCATGATGACTGTGTAGTTCAGTGGGTAGCAGATGGCCACAAAACGATCATAGGCCATAATGGTCAGAAGAAAATTATCCATTCCAAGAAAATTATTAAAAAAATATACTTGAGTAAGGCACTCTGTGTAAAATATCTCCATGGTTTGCATGTAAATATTCACCAGCATTTTGGGGATGGTAGTGGAGGTTAAACAAATGTCAACAAATGACAGGTTGCAGAGAAAAAAGTACATGGGAGTATGAAGGTGGGAGTCACAGCTGGTAACCAAGACAATGAGAAAGTTTCCAAGCATGGTAACTAGAAACATGAACAGGAATAGTCCAAAGAGAACAGATTGAATTTTAGGATTTTCTGAAAGGCCAATAAGGAGGAATCGTACTATGGCTGTATGGTTCTCAGCTTCCATGCAGGTTGTTTGTTTTCTGAAAAGAGGAGAAAATAAAAGGATGCTCATTATATGATCAGGTGTTAATTCTATTAGCCTTGTTCCTGGGATGGAGACATTATTCTCTATGTGGTTTTATACAGAGTAATATGACCTTCATAGGCAAGGATCAATTGGTTCTTTGCAATGCTTAATTATTCAATCATTTGTTAAATAAGTAGAAATGTTCCCTTTATTATTATCAACTCAATAATTTTAATTATATTTATATATCTAAAGGCAGGATGTTTTGCGTTTGTTTCTTTGTTTTGCTTTTGTAGTGCACATCCAAAGTAATGGATGCTGATTATATTTTCTTTTATGTTCTCTATAACTTTTTGTTTTATATGTCTGTCATAAGGACTGTATAGTTTTTAAATTGAAATATGTGTTCTCTTACCTGAAATGTCATAATTACACAGCAGTTATCTCTCTTAGACTTTCCTTTTGTCCCTTTTACACATGCAGTAAATTTTTTCTTTCGTATACTGAATTAATATATTTTATAGTATTTTGACATAAAAGTAAAATGGGGAAGAGTGAAAGGAATGGGAGGAAAACAAAAGAGAATGTTTGACACCAAGAAGATGAAAGTGCATGGTACACACAAATGTCACACTGAAATCATATCTTTCATGCAATTTATATGCACCAATAAGATTAGTATGCAGCTTTTGGTGACATTTGTATCAGTATCTAAAAATTATTCTGCAAATGAGGATTTTCAGTAAAGAATGATATAATTTTGTGAATGTTGACTAGAAATTTCTTGTATGATATATATTTTTCTCTGTACAGCATAGAGCTTACACAGAATTTAATACTGGGAATCTTAAGTACTATTTTCTGTGACTTGACACATGAAAATACCAGTAAGGTCAAAGTTTTGACCTTGATGAAATTATTTTTTATGTTCTGTACTAAAATTATCTTTATTGGAAATCAAAAACATTATATATGCATACATATTAAGATTTAAGAGTAAAGTAAAAGGTTAAGAAATAATTTTCTACTATAATTCCTGAGACTAAATGCCATTTCTGGAAGCTTATCATTGAAGAATATTGCCCTTGAATTAAGGTGGCGATTTTGAGTGGTATTATGATGACTATAAATCTACTCTTCCATTACCATTTTGATTAAAATACAGGATTTCATGTTAATGAGTTTGCCTAAAATACCCTTTTACTTACAGAACAAAGTTTGGAGTAATGCTTCCAAGAAGATATAAATATGTGAAGTACATATATGTGATAAACAAATGCACACCATTAAACATAAAACTAAATGTGTATTTATAATTGTGTGATATTTATGTTTATGATTGAGTGTAAGTTACCTGAAAGTAAAAAAAAAAAGAGTGTTTGAATAAGTTCTTGAAATTAAAAGGCAAAGATTTGTGTGAACTGAAGAGAATCCAGGAAATTGTCCACTAAACTAAACACCATTATTATGCTTGCTGAGTTCGCCTAATACAAAAAAGAAGAAAATCTACAGAGAAAACATATATCTATAAGTAAGAGGTCACTCTGAAATAGAAATATTATATTTGTGAGAAAAATGTGTAAATGTTAATCATTAAAAACAATAAATATTTTGGCAGAAAAATACAATGTTTAGTTTCCCTATATGACTGCTTCCCTGTTTAGGAGGAGAACTGAAAGGCTAGTATGATATAAACCATAAAAATAAGGGCAAGGATCTATAAATCAGGAGTTTCCTGAAAGCCTTATTTTATATCCCTCTTGCATTGGTAATCCATATTTATTTTGATGCTACAATAGCACAAGGGACATCGCAGACGTGTTTGTACAGCATTTATAGCAGTCAATATTGTGAAAAAATTTATCACTTTTGTGTCATAATTTTTTATTTCTGGGAATTCAAGTGGTTACAATTATGTGTGCTGAACCTAGGACACGTATTTAAAATATAAAATACTTCAGTCTCAAACTGTCAACACAGACAATGTAAGTTCGAGACAATCTTCCTGGATACCTATAAGACAAATAAATATACATTGCAAGTATGCTAAATGTTATTCTCAAACTTGTGACACAAAGAATGTGTTACAGATTACCAACCTGAATACAAATATATTTGTATCAATAAAAAAATACAGAAATAAGTAGTCTAGTTAGTTAAATTGAATAAAACCAAGATTTAAAGAATAGCAACTGATAGCAACTCAGGGGATATAAGCATTTTATAGATAAATATGCTAGTTCTGTTAATTACTGAGAAACAACCATAATTCATATGCCAGTATATAAAGTTAACTGAATAAATTAAATAAGCAAACAAAGGACTATTTTTCATTCTAATAGAACATGACTACTTTCTAATTGTATACAATAGGGGATACTACATAAATCTCTAAAGTATTTGTGTTAAGACTATAAATGTGTCAAAGAAACTTCCCTCAACATTAATTGATATATTCCTAGACATTTTAATGGGCTTGCAATACAAGAAATGAAAATTGAGCTGACTGTTTAAGAATGATAGACATGTTGTAGATACAAAAGTGATCTCACCACTACCACTGTAATGAGGATTATATTAATCAGTAAGTAAAGTTATACCAATGTGAAAGAAGAGCCTCATAGCATCTGAAAAATATATATACTGCATAATTCATGAGATACTTCTTGAATATTTAACAAGTTTATGAATTTATAACATAATTCTAAAGGAGCTTACCTTGTATTTAAGGATGGTAAATGTAGTGATTTTCCAAGAAATAATACTTATTGGAAGACACTCTACATTTAAAAAAATGTGAAATGGAAATAGTGATAGGTATACAGCGTTTGTGGAAACTATAGTTTTGTTACATAGAGAGAATGCTATGAAAACTATAGTTCTTGTATCTTACAAAGACTATACCCTCATAGTGTTATAGTGTTGAGTTATAAGGAATTCTGATATCCTCATTGGTAAAATTGAAGCTTAGTACCCATATCATCTCCTCCACTTACTCTATCGTCCCTAATTGAGAAGCATCAACTTTTGTACTGTCTTCACTAAAGGTTGTTTTCTTCATGAGACATAATGTATGTTCTCCACAAAAGTTGAGAAACAAATTATAGATAAAGGCAATTATCACTTTCTCAGTTTGAATTGTCAAAGCTCCTAATTAAAATAAAAGTTCTATTTTCTTTCCTTTTCTAAATAGCCCCAGTAACCTAAGGTATAAATACGGTAAGAGAGTAGAACTGTTCAGTCAAGTATGTTTATACTGTGGGATGCAAGAGTAGATATTTTAATTTCCTCAAAGGACAGACACTATTAATTGTTTTTCATTTTAGAAATTATTCCCTAGAGAATCAATAACTTGTGTCTTAAGCTCCAATTCTGCCAAATATCTCCATTGGGAAATCTCCTGACATACTTGAAGGATCATAGAAATCATTCTAGATCCAAGTTTTATAAAAAAATAAATACTTTTAGTCATTTTTGTTTTTAATTCTAAATTTTACTTGACTGTGAAGGATATCTAAAAATAGAGTCTAGAACTTTTAAGTTAAGGTTACCACACTTATCTGCTTAAGGTAATTTTTCACATTACCTTAATTTTTTTAATTTAAAAAGTATTTTCCATGAAATACTCAATCTTCATGCGTTTTTTCTATATTTCTTCAATTTTATCAGAGATATTTTCCAGGTAAATCTTCAATTTTATCAGAAAATGTTTATAATTTCACTTTCAATCAACTTAGAAATATTTTTCTGCCTACCATTTTATCTGTATAATTTTCCATGATAATCTTCAATTTTAATGTTTTTCCATATATTTTTTTCAATTTTATCAGAAATATTCTCCATGTAAATCTTCAATTTTATCAGAAAATGTTTATAATTCTACTTTCAATCAATTTAGGAATATTTTAATTCCTACCAATTTGTCTGTATAAATTTCTTCAATTTTATCAGAGATATTTTCCATGTAAATCTTCAATTTTGTCAGAAAATGTTTTTACCTCTACTTTCAATCAATTTAGGAATATTTTTATGCCTACTATCTTATCTATATAATTTTTCATGAAATAGTTTTAACGTGTTTTTCTATATATTTCTTGAGTTTTATCAGAAATATTTTCGTTGTAGATTTTCAATTTTATCAGAAAATGTTTATAATTACACTTTCAATCAACTTAGGAATATTTTTATGCCTACCATTCTATCTGTATAATTTTTCCATGAAATAGTCAATCTTAACGTGTTGTTCTATATATTTCTTCAATTTCTCAGAGATATTTTCCATGTATATTTACAAAATGACATATTACTCAGCAATTAAAAACAATGGATTCATGAAATTCTTAGGCAAATGGGGAACAGGGGGAAGGAAGAGGGCTTATGTGACTTTTGGGGAGGGGGGACTGGGAAAGGGGAAATCATTTGGAATGTAAAAAAAGAATATAGAAAATAAAGTAAAATAATTAAAAATAAAAAATGAATAAAATAAAAAAATAAATAGTATTTGCCATATTAAAATAAATCTGTCAATAATCTAGTTTTATTGAAATGGCTTTCTGTATCCCTAACCAACATTTTTCCCAACCCAGTTTCTAAAGTACAGTAGCAATCTATGTCCCATTGTCTATTTCTAAAGATAATGTAATTTTAATTTATATACATTGTATCCAAGTTAATGGCATCTGAAATGAAACAAGAGTTTCTGTCCATATATCCAGTGTAGAACATTAAAAGAGAAATAACACCAAGTAACATGAAATATAATTCAATATTTGCCAAGGGAACAATTCATTTACAATATATAATGATTATACATTTATATACCAAATACCAAAATAATCCCATGTATAAAGTAAACATTACTATCAGTGAGTAAGAGACATTTATCAGGTATTAATAATGAGGATATTTCTGGAAGCAGTGGACCCCTTGCTTTTATTCTGAAGCTTATTAGGTCCAGGTGACTTGAATAGAGTCTGTCATATTCCATTGCCCTAAAATTAACATTCAATTTTAGCTAACAATAGTCAGGTCCAAAAATTATGTGTTGAAACTTCTAAAACTGAATGGAAAATAATTACTACATATTCCTAAGTTGCCTCTTTAAGTATTTTGTCACAGTTGGGTAAATTGTGACTAACAATTCAAATGCAATATGTTTTGCATAAAATATTCTAAAGAACAAACAGGGAAAGGGGAATATATCCAAGTAATAGAGTGTCTACTAAGCATACACAATATCCCTGGTTCAATCTTCAGAATTTAATATAATAACAATCTTATACAATGGCAAATGTATATGTAAGAATATATAATAACACAGAAGAGATTATTCAGTAGTTAAGAGTATATACTGATGTTTCAAAGAACCTGAGTTGAGAATTGAGTTCCCCCTATCTATCCTGGGCTATATCTATAATGTACATAATATATATAGATATAGATATAGATATAGATATGGATATAGATATAGATATATAGATATATAGATATAGATAGATAGATAGATAGATATAAAATGAAAATTAAAAAATAAAGCTTAAATAGATATAAATAGAGCACCTGCATATATATAAATGAAGACATTACTGAAGCATCAAATTATCACAAAAATATAAAACTAAAAGAAAGATAAACTTGAATTCTGTAAAAAATATACAAATACCATGCTTTCTTTGTTGTACAGGTAATTTTGATTTAAAATCAGTGAAGAAATACTGAATTGAAATTCCCTTTACCAGTGCAACTTGGATGGTGACTATAAAAATAAATTCAAGAATAGTTAACAGAAGAAAAGATATTTGGTTTATGGTATTGAAGCAATGTTTTCTAAAGGTGAGAAAAATGCATTTGGACTTGAAAAAATTGATTTATGGCCTATTTTGCACAGTATGACAATTAAGGTAATATACCTTGTTTTGACAATTTTGATGATATTATATTCTCCCACAAATATGGTACATTATATTGTATGTTTTCTATTCTTATTAAATATTTCAAAATAAAAATAATTCTAGACATCATATTCTATAGGATTGAAAGACTCCATTGATCATTCTACTTGAATACTCAATGAAGACTCTGAAAGCAAAACAAGCCTGAAAAGATGTTTCACAAATGTATAGAGAATGCAAATGTAAACCGTGAAACGTACTTGATTGCAGTCAATAAAAATATTATTTGATAAAACCAAGTTTAAATAGTAACTGCCAACCAAGTGTGCTCTACAGAATGCATGAGAAGAAAACATTTGACTCTTAACTATTAATCATACCGATGACAGCACAAGGAATAATCAATCTCCGTGCAGTTGATTAAAAGAGGTGGGAAACCCATACCACATAAATACAGTTCCATTGTGATTTTATCTTACACCTGTCAAAATGGTTAAAGTAAAATAAAATAAAATAAAATGATGGCACATTATGGCAAGGATGTTGGGAAAGGAGAACACATAGGTATTTCTGGTGGAAGTGCTAACATGAGTATCAACTATGGTAATCAGAGTAGCAGCTCTTCATGAGGCTAGGACTGATATATCTGTTAATATATGACTATACAACTCTTGGCCATATACCAAAAGGGATCTGTTTATATCTTAGTACACAGGCCCTTGAATCTATAGATGTTCATTGCTGCACTGTTCAAGGTAGCAAGAAATTGTAAAATACCTAGGGATATATAATCTAAGGAATAAATAAAGACAATTTTATGATATGTTTATGCAATGGAATACACTTTGGTTATTAAAAAATATCACAGGTAAATTAATGGATCTGGGAAAAACTCATCATGATCCAGGTAAAGAAAACCTCCAAAGACAAATATTGTATGTATTTTATGTGTGTTTTAGATTTATTTATTTATTTGTTTGTTTGTTCGTTCGTTTGTTTATTTACATTTCAAAGGATTTCCCCTTTCCTGGTTCCCCCCTCCCCGAAAGTCCCATAAGCCCTCTTCCCTCCCCCGTAACCCAATCGACCCCCTCCTGCTACTCTGTCCTGGTATTCCCCTACACTGCTGCATTGAGCCTTTCCAGGACAAGGGGCCTCTCCTTCCTTCTTCTTGGGCATCATTTGATATGTGAATTGTATCTTGGGTATTCCGAGCTTCTGGGCTAATGTTCACTTATCAGTGACTGCATACCATGTGTATTCTTTTGTAATTGGGTTACCTCACTTAGAATGATATTTTCCAGTTCTGACCATTTGCCTAAGAATTTTCTGAATTCATTGTTTTTAATTGCAGAGTACTATTCCATTGTGTAAGCATACCACATCTTCTGTATCGATAACTTAGTTGAGGGACATCTGGGTTGTCTCTAGCTTCTGGCTATTATAAATAAGGCTTCTATGAACATAGTGGAGCAAGTGTCCTTATTGCATACTGGGGAATCCTCTGGGTATATTTTAAAGGAGTGCTATAATCCATATGACCACATATGTTAGGTATAGAGTAAGCAACTAGGCTGGGAATGACCCCCCCAAGAAAATAAAATTCAATATTAAGATATGAAGAAACCAGAAGAGACTGGAGCTATAAAATAAAATGGGAAGAAGTACAGGAGGTTGGGATAAGAGATGGAATACACAGGGCACATCTAAAATTAGGGGCCCTTTAAAGAGCCACATGTAAACTGATTATGCTATACACTTCTATGTGAACAGAAACTAAGTATAGTGACCAGACCATGCTATAACTAGACAACTTTCACTGTCAGTTAGAACAACCTATTCCAGGAATGGATAGTTTTAGTTCAACATTAGCCAAAGGATTCCTGAGGAAATGGACCAGTATCTCAGGCTATTGAAAAAGGTATTCTTTGCTCTCTACAAATTCATGATGTCATCCTATTTTGAAAGACAATACTTACATATTTTATTGAAAATGAGAGAATCAAGCTGTAACCTAACCAGAGACTATACCCATTCTGACTCTTTTTCATGGTATTGAAAGGTACACTGCACACTACCAGGAGAAAGGACAACTGAAAACCTTACAATCTACAATGTTTACCCAAATGCTTTGTCAGTAATGGGAAAAAAATTGTGAGAATAACTAACCACTCTGTTATTGGATTTCAGGCACAGTCATTGACTTAAAACCAATTCTTAACACTAATCAGAAGGCCATAAACATGAGATTGACTAGGTCATGTGACTAGGGGAAGACAAAATACTATTGTTCTACTGTATATTTAAATGCAATATTACAATGTTAAGGAAATTCTAAGCACCAAAGTTTGGTGAATACATGTTTAGGATATTAATGTATTTTTTGCTTAATTGTTCCCTTGAGTAGAATGAAGAATCCCTATTTAGCTCTTATGCGGAGATTTAGTTTGTAGTGTTTTATTAGGTATTATGATAGTAATGCCTGTTTACTTCCAGCTAACATTTAATTAGAGCATAATTCTTCATCAATTTCCTCTATTGTGGTGTCTATCTTTAAGGCTAAGATATGATTCTTATAGACAACGTATAGGTGAATTTTTTAAATATATTCACTCAGCCTGTACTTTTTCATGGAAATTTTTGTACGTTGATATTTGAAGTTAA
The DNA here is from genome assembly GCA_036184795.1 of Tokudaia tokunoshimensis. Taxonomy (NCBI): domain Eukaryota; kingdom Metazoa; phylum Chordata; class Mammalia; order Rodentia; family Muridae; genus Tokudaia; species Tokudaia tokunoshimensis. Next base: position 19,637,839 of record BTHU01000008.1, read on the forward strand.
TGATAAATGTATGTGTTAATTGTGATTATCTTGTTCTTTGTGTTGCCAGAAGTACACTGTATTTTAAATTCTATGGCTGTTTATTTTTATCTGATATTCTCATTCTTCTTTCAATCCAAAATGTTTCTTCCTATACTTTGGTTTATTGTATCTACATTTATTTAGAATATTTCTTGGAACTTTTTCTTCCTTTTTAAACTATAATGGATATTTTGCTTAGTATATTAGTCTAGAACATCCATAATATCTTTTTATGATTAGAAAACATTGCTTTGTTCTTGAAGAGCATTTACAGCTGTTCTCCACAGTCTACATGTGTGTTTCAGGTAGTTATTTTTTTTTTTTTGTTTTTAGTTTGCCCAAAGTTTATTCCACAATATCTGAAGATTATAAATGTCCTAAAGGCCATCATATGGCATAAAGCACAACTAGGAAACATGTTAGAATTGACAGAAAAGGCTACTCTTGAACAGAATCATTAAGCCACATTTGAACAAGGTGAGTTAATTCATGTTGGTAGACTAAGTGTGGAGGAGCAGATGGAGGATCACATTGTGAGATTCTCACTGATGTGTTGATAATGCCATTCTGAAACCTGCTGTGATAGGTGCATCTTCCAGCTACTTCATAGGAATGCATATAAGAAACAGGAACACACCTTCCTCCTCAAATTTTTCTAAATAGATCTGATAATAATCTTTGCAATGCTTACTTGGTGTGATATGTTGGTTTTTGTTTCCTTGTAAACTGAGAATAGATAAAATGCAGAATTTTAATTGTAAATTTACTAGCACTTCTGTACAGAGGCCCACTGATATTTTTGTATTCTGTGAAATTCTTGTTAACAAGGAAGAAAGGAATACATTTTATGCGAAAGACTGAGATGGCATGGTTTATTTTGGTTGCCAAAATGTTCCTGTATTTTGAGACTTTTATTGATGAATATTTACAATGTGAAAGTATAATATATACTACAAAATTCCAATTAGCTAAATATATGAACAATTTCAGGATGAAAGCAAGATGATATGACTTTGTTCTTGGCTTTAGAGTTTTATTTCTGATAATGAATATATTAAAAAGAAAATCATTTTTGACATTAGAACTCTCCTGGATGTGGGATTGGTGAAAATCTTTTCTCATTCTGTAGACTGCCTAGTTATATCCAGTTCTTTACCTTACAGATGTTTTTCAGTTTTTTGACATCCCACTCTTTAATTGTTGATCTCAGTGACAGGTCTATCCCACTTCTGTTTAGGAAACAGTCTCCTGTCCCCATGTACTCAAGTATATTCTCTAATTTCCTTTATATTAGTTTCAGTGTGACTGGTTGTATGTTGAGGTGTTTGATTCACTTAAGTTTTGTGTAGGGTGATAAACTTGGATTACTTTTTGTTCTTCTATATTCAGATATGTAATTAGATACACACCATTTGTCAATGAAAGGATTATTTATGATATTCTTTATATAATATATCAATGGTCAGCCCAATACTCACCAGAGAGGCTTTCTGGAACAGCTTCTGGGACCAGGTAGAGAGACTCACACACAAACATTTGGTGGAACAAAGTGAACACTGGAGAAGAGGAGGAGAAAGGATTGTAGGAATCTGAAGGGCTGAGAACAAGGCCAACAGAATCAATGAAGCAGGACTCACAGGCACTTACAACGAGTGAAGCAGCAACCATGGAACCTTCATGGGTCTTTTCTAGACCCTTTGCTTTCATGCTGTTGCTGTTTAACTTGGGATTTTGTTGGAACCCTAATAGATGGAACTGGTATGTTTCTGATATTTTTTCCTGCTCGTGGGACCGGTTTTCTCCTACGGAGTTGCCTAGACTAGCCTATCTATGAAGATTTATGGCTAGTCTCATTCTATATTTCTATGATCTTTCTGGTTGACAGCAGAGAGAAGCCTGTTCTTTTCTCAAGGGAAATAAATGAGCAGTAAATATTAGGGAGAGGGGAAGTGACAGTGTGTGGGAGGTGGGAAGTGAAGGAGGCTGCACATTTGATGGATTGTATCAGAGGAGAATAAAAATCAGAAACATTAAAGTTTATTTAAAAAGCTAAAGAAAGACAGAATTCTTTCATGGGAATTGTTACTTTGTAGATTGTGACTTTTCCTTCTCATTATTTTAGTACATTTATTTTATGATTAATTATAATACTTTTCATCCTTAATGTATTATTATTTTAATTATTTTATTGCATTTACAAACTTCTTCACTTCTGTTTCAATGGCTGCTTCACACACCTTTTCAAATCCACAGACCCTTTGTTCACTAGTTGTTACTACCTGCATAGATTACATTTATATGAGTATAATTTCTTAAATACAACATGCTCTCTCCATATTATCTGTAGTATATTTTTAAATGTTTGGTATCAGAAAACCTATTGATATTATTTTCCTGCACATGTAGAACAAACTATATTACTCTCTGCTTTCCTCAATTGTGTATAAGTTATAGGTAGAGTTTGGGCTTTATGACCATTTACCCCACTTGTTTAACATTTCTATTGGCATCTTCCTTGTTCAGCTCATATATGGACAGGCATACTGTTCAGAATTTATGGAAAAAAATTCAAAAATTACTATAAGATTTCATCTCAATGAATCTCTAGAATCCTGTGACTTTTATATTTTTACCAGTTATTCTACCATGTTCCCCAAACCATAGATGTGGGATTATTTGTAGATGTCTCTATTGGCATGATGTATCATAATCATGAATTTTGATTGATTGGGGTTTTCTGCACTGATCCATGTTTGTTTTATATAGAGGTTTCTTTGATTAAGGGCTGTGAACTAACCTTATCTGCAGTTATTAGGATGGATGCTTAGAGTTAAATTAGTATCCTGGTTTAGCAGATTAGTAATTATAATTCCACTTTCCTTTCACATTTTGGTTATTTAAGTCTTACATTTCTTTTGGTTAGTGTTCATCTTTATTTTTTATTATTATTTTTTGCTGTGTGTATGTGTGTTCATGTGTGTGTACATGTATTCAAGTGCCTACAAAAGCTAAAAGAGAGCACTGAGTCTCCCAGAGCTGAAATTTACATGACTGTTGGTTCCTGATATGTTTACTTTTGTAGGTGGCTTTATGTGCTTGTGGTTCTCTCTTTTTGGCATAGTTGTAAGATGCTAAATATCTTGTTCTTTCTTTGGTGCAGGTACCTTCCTTGTGTTAGAGTTTTCCTTCTAGTATCCTCTCTAGGGCTGGATTGGTAGATAGATAATATTTGAATTTGGTTTTTTCCTGGAATATTTTAGTTTCTCCATATGTGTAGCCTGGGATGGCATTTGTGTTCTCTTACAGTCTGCATGACCTCTAACCAGGCTCTTCTGGCTTTCATAATTTCTATTGACAAGTCTGGTGTAATTCCAATAGGTCTACCTTTTGTGTGACTTGGCACTTTTTCCTTGAAGCTTTTAATATTCTTTTAATATTCTTTCTTTGTTCTATGCATTTAGTGTTTTGATTATTATGTGATGAGAGGATTTTCTTTTCTGGTCCCATTTAGTTGGTGTTCTATAGGCTTCTTGTACATTTATGGCCATCTCTTTCTTTAGGTAGGGGAAGTTTTCTTCTATGATTTTGTTGAAGACGTTTTCATGTCCTTTGAGCTGGGAATTTTCATTCCCCTCTATTCTATTTATTCTTAGATTTGGTCTTTTCATTGTGTCCTGAATTTGCTGGATGCTTTGGGTTAGTAGTTTTTATGTTTGAATTTCTTTGACAGTTGTGTCAATCTCTTCTATGGTATCTTCTACACCTGAGATTCTCCCTTCTATCTCTTGTATTCTGTTGGTGATACTTGCATCTGTAGTTCCTGACCTCTTTCTTAGGTATTCCATTTCTAGGTTTGCCTCCATTTGTGTCTTCTTTATTGTTTCTATATCCACTTTTAGGTATTGGATCACTTTATTGAATTCCCTCACCCACTCACTTGTGTTTTCCTGTATTTCTTTCAGTGAGTTATTGATATTCTCCTTAAAGGACTCTATTATCTACATGAGATAGGATTTTAGGTCAGCTTTCTCATTTTCAAGTGTTTTGGTGTATTCAGAGCTTGCTGTCGTGGGAGAACTGGGTTATGATGATGTCCCATATATTGACTTCTGTTGCTTATGGTCTTGTGCTTGCCTTTCACCATATGGATATCCCAGGTGTTTGTTGGTCTGGGTGACTGTCTGGAGGATGACTCTTTTGTCCCAGGGTTGTTTCAGGTCTCTGGGTCGACCTGCATCCTTGACTGTAGCAGACCACCCATGGCACCTTCCAACTGGGGACTCTTCACAGGGGCAGAGAAGTTGCTGATCTGTTAGCCTGGCTGCAGTAGATCTCCTGGGAGGCCTTCAGGCTGTTGGGTCTTCAGTGGAGCAGTCAAGTTATTGTCCAACTACTCTGCAGCTGATCCTCAACTGCTCTGAGTGCATTGGATCCTCAGCTGTTCTGAGTATTGCAGTTCCTCAGCTGCACTAAATGCAGCATGTCTTCAACTGCTCTGGGTGCACCCAGTCCTTAACTGCTCTGTGTGCAGCAGGTCCTCTGGTTTGGATCAGGATATTGTGTCTTCAAGGGACTAGACTAGGAGTCTGCCTCAGCATGAAGAATCCAGTGGAAAGGTGGGGGGGAAGTGGAAGGTTTTTGGAGGGCGGGGGTTTTTGTGGGTGATGGGTCCTGAGTCCACCAGGATGCCAGCAGCAACTCTGGGACCCCAGAGGGGAGTTAAGGGGGTTCTTAACCACTGCTCTGAGTACAGCAGTTCCTCTGCGATGGGTCAGGATATTGTGTCTTCAAGGGAGCACACTAGCTAGGAGCTTGCCCCAGCAGGAAGGGTGCATAGCACACTTTTTAAAGTAAGTATTTGAGAGGTTGGAGGTTAAGAATATGACTCAATATCTGCACACTCCAATTATATTTTGCATAAAATATATGTATTATTTGAAAGAATTAGTAAAGCTTGTGTGGAGATTTTCTATCAGTTGCCTTTAGTACTAGCTTTTGTTAGAAGTATGCAATAAAATTAGAATTTTGCAGGTACCTTTGGCCTCAATTCAACAGAAAATGACATTGACAATTTTTCACTAATGGAGGTTTGTAGGCATAATTTTTCTTAATTCACTTTAGTAAATGTTCAACCTCTCCACCAGACAAGCACCCACCAGAGGTAGTGGAAATGAAATTTATTAGGAAATAGGGGAATTAGGCCTGTTTAATATAATTCTTTGCGAGTGAACCCAATCTTCATTGTTAGGATATTAGTAGTTCAGTCTGGTAGCAAACACCAAATACAAATCAGCAGTCACAGTCCACTCCTCTAGGCAGACACCATACAGGATCCAGCAACCAGCAGCTGTAGTCCAGTCTACTTAGCAGTTATCACACTTTGTCTCAATATTTCTTCCCATGAATATTTTGTTTCCTGCTTCTAAGAAGGGCTGAGGCATTCATAATTTGGTTTTCCTTCTTCTTGAGTTTCATGTGGTCTGTGAATTGTATCTTGGGTATTCTGAGTTTATCCATTGAGTAGAGGAAAGCTACTGATTAAAGTAATTTTGTATCCAACAATTTGTTTAAGATTTTCGGGGTCACATAAGTATATTATCATGTCATCTACAAATAGAGATATTTTGACTTCTTTTTTTCAAATTTTCATCACTTTGACTTCCTTTTGTTATCTAATTGCCCTGGCTAGAACTTGAGTACTATACTGAATACATACAGAAAGCATGAGTAGCCATGGCTAGTCCCTCATTTTAGTGGGATTTCTTCAAGTTTCTCTTTAATTAGCTTGATGTTGGCTACTGGTTTGCTGTACACTGCTTTTACAACATTTATGTATAGGCCTTCAGTTCTTGATCATTACAAGACTTTTATCAGATAGGGGTGCTGAATTTTGTCAAATATTTTCTCAACATCTAATGAAACGGTCATGCATTTTTTATTTGAGTTTGTTTATACAGTGGATTATATTGATGGATTTCCTTATATGTAACCATCCCTACATCTGTGGGATGAAGACTACTTGATTGTGGTGGATAATCATATTGATGTGTTCATGGATTCAGTTTGCAAGAATTATATTGAGTATTTTTACATTGATATTCATATGTGAAATGTTCTGAAGTACTCGTTATTTGTTGAATCTTTTTATGGTTTAGGAATGAGTGTAATTGTGGCTTCTTAGAACAAATTTGGTAGTGTTCCTTCTGTTTTTATTTTGTGGAATAGTTTTTAAGAGTATTGTTATTAGGACTTCTTGAAGGACTGATATAATTCTGTACTAAACCCTTCCAGTCCTGTGATTTCTTTGGTTGGGAGGTCTTTAATTACTTCTTCTATTCCTTTAGAGGTTATGGGACCATCTAGATGGTTTATCAGATCATGATTTAACTTTGGTACATGGTATCTGTCTAAAAAAAAATGTCCGTTTCTTTCAGATTCTCCAGCTTTGTTGAAAATAGACTTTTGTAGTAGGATCTGATTAACTTTTTGGATTTCTTCAGTTACTGTTGTTATGTCTCCCTTTTCATTTCTGATTTTGTTAATTTGGATACTGAATCTGTGCACTCTGCTTAGTCTGACTAAGGATTTATCTACCTTCTTGATTTTCACACAGAATCAGTTCCTGGTTTAGTTGACTCTTTGCATAGTTCTTTTTTTTTTCTATTGGGTTTATTTTAATCTTGAGTTTGATTATTTCCTATGGTCTATTCTTTTTCAGTGTATTTGTTTCTTTTTGTTCTAGAGCTTTCATATGTGCTTTAAAGCTCCTAGAGTATGGTCTCTCCAGTTTCTTTGGGAGGCACTCAGAGCAATGAGTTTTCCTCTTAACACTGCTTTCATTGTGTCCGATAAATTTGAGTATGTTGTTCCTTCATTTTTAATTATAAACAGACTTTAATTTCTTTGTTTGTTTCTTCACAGACCAAATCATGGAGTACAGCATCATTCAACTTGCACGTATATGCGGGCTTTCTGTGTTTTTTGTTGTTGTTGTTACTGAAGACGTGGCTTGTATTGTAATTTTCTGATAGGATGCATTGGATGATTTCAATCTTCTTGTATCTGTTGAGGCCTGTTTTGTTTCAGATTCTATGGTAAATTTTGGAGAAGTTACCATGAGGTTCAAGAAGAAGTTATATTCTCTTGTTTTGGGGTGTAATGTTCTGTAGATATCTGTAACATACACTTGACTCACAACTGCTGTTATTTCCACACTTTCTCTATTCAGTTTCTATTTTCAGGATCTGTCAATTGATGAGAGTGGGGATGTTGAAGTCTCCCACTACTATTCTGTGTGTTACAATGTGTGCTTTGATCTTTAGTAAAAGTTCTTTTTTTTTCTTTTTTTTTAATTTTCTGAGTTTTTTTTAATTTAAATTCAAAATCATTTCCCCTTTCCCGTTTCCTCCCTCCCCAAAAGTCCCATAAGCCCCCTTCCCTCCCTCTTTTCCCCATTCAACTTCCTCTCGCTTCTCTGTCTTAGCATTCCCCTACATCCAGTCTTTCCAGGACCAGGGGTCTCTCTTTCCATTTTCTTGGAAATCTATTGATGTGTGTATTGTGTCTAGGGTATTCCCAGAGTCTGGGTTAATATCCACTTATCAGTGACTGCATACTATGTGTGTTCTTTTGTGTTTGGGTTACCTCACAAAGGAAGATATTTTCAAGTTCTGACCATTTGCCAAGGAATTTCGTGAATTCTTTGTTTTTAATTGCAGAGTAGCATTCCATTGTGTAAATATACCACATCTTCTGACTCCATTCCTCTGTTGAGGGACATCTGGGTTCTTTCCAGCTTCTGGCTATTATAAATAAGACTGCTATGAACATAGTGGAGCATGTGTCCTTATTGCATGCAGGGAAAGCCTCTGGGTATATTCCCAGGAGTGGTATAGCCAGATCCTCCGGGAGTGTCATGCCCAGTTTTCTGAGGAACCAACAGACTGCTTTCCAGAGTGGTTGTACCAGATTGCAATCCCACCAGCAGTGGAGGAGTGTTCCTCTTTCTCCACATCCTCGCCAACAACTGCTATCTCCTGTGTTTTTGATCTTAGCCATTCTGACTGGTGTGAGGTGGAATCTCATGGTTGTTTTGATTTGCATTTCCCTAATGACTAAGGATGATGAACATCTCTTTAGGTGCTTCTCAGCCATTAGATATTCCTCAGGTGAGAACTCTTTGTTTAGCTCTGTACCCCATTTTTTAATAGGGTTACTTGCCTCTCTGGAGTTTAACTTCTTGAGTTCTTTGTATATATTGGATATTAGCCCTCTGTCAGATGTAGGGTTGGTAAAGATCATTTCCCAGTTAGTTGTTTGCTGCTTTGTCTTTTTGACAGTGTCTTTTGCCTTGCAAAAACTTTGTAATTTAATGAGGTCCTATTTGTCTATTCTTGATCTTAGAGCATAAGCTATTGGGGTTCTATTCAGGAAATTCTCCCCTGTGCCCATATGTTCAAGGTTCTTCCCTAGTTTCCTTTCTATTAGTTTCAGTGTGTCAGGTTTTATGTGGAGGTCCTTGATCCACTTGGAATTGAGCTTAGTGCAAGGAGAAAAGAATGGGCCAATTTGCATTCCTCTGCATGTTGACCTCCAGTTGAGCCAGCACCATTTGTTGAAAAGGCTATCTTTTGGTGGGATTTCTACCTGGCAGAGGGACCCTGCACTGGGCGGGAGCCTACCAGCTTTCCTTCCGCGACCTCTTTTCCCGCAGACTGCACTGAAGCAACAGGTACCCACGCTCTATCCCCAATATAACATCACTTGGGACACGGCCTGTTGGGGCTTCCATCTGTGCCCTAGAACGGATCAGCACTGTGGTCGTCTGGGTGCCAGATCAGCAGGCCATCGCGTCTGCAGGGTGAGCAGCACCATGGAGAGTGCCCTCCGCCATCTTTGCTCCAGTGACTGGGAAGTTGGGACAGCCAGGTTCTGAGACAGACAGGCATAATATCGCTTGGGTCTCGGGCGGCTTGTGTGTATGCGGCTCCCAAGTGCTGGGCTGATCTGCAGTAACCAGCGTGCCAGCTCTGCTGTGGGACTTCTGCCTGGCAGAGGAACGCCCCCTCCCCCCCTAGGAGAGATCACACACCCCTGCACAGGGCAGGAGTCTACCAGCCTCCCTTTGGCGACCTCTGCTCCAGGCATCCACTAGGCTGAGCCTTTAGATGTGCAAGGCCTCCCCAATATAAGATCACTTGGGGCAAGGTACATTAGGGCTCCAAAGTCACTCAGGAGCAGGCAGGCCCCAGAAATCGGTGCCAGGGGAATCCTGGTAATCGGGGGGGGAGCTTTGCAGGCTCACAGGAGGTCCAACCAACAGCCAGTGGCAGCAGGACCAACTGACACCAGAGGTATCCAGATGGCAAAAGGCAAACGTAGGAATGTTACTAACAGAAATCAAAGTAATGTGGGACCATCCGAACCCAACTCTCCAACAGCAGCAAGTCCTGGATACCCCACAACACCCGAAAGACAAGATCTGGATTTAAAATCACTTCTCATGATGCTATTAGAGGATCACAAGAAGGACACAAATAAATCTCATAAAGAGTTACAGGAGACCATGAAGCAACGGTTAGAAGCCCTTACAAAGGAAACACAAAAATCGCTTAGAGCAATGCGGGAGAACATGGATCAAAAGATGGAGGTGCACAAGGAGACAACACAAAAATCGCTTAACGAGATGAATCAACGGGTAGATGCACTCACAAAGGAATCACAAAAATTGCATAAAGAAATGCAGAAGAATATGGGTCAACAGATGGATGCCCATAAGGAGGTAACACAAAAATTGCTTAAAGAAATAAATCAACGGTTAGATGCCCTTACAAAGGAAAAACGAGAACTGCTTAAAGAAATGCAGGAGACGATGGATCAACAGATGGAATCCCATGAGGAGGAAACACAAAAATCGCTCAGAGAAATGCAGGAGAACGTGGGTCATCAGGAAGAAATCCTGAAAGAGGTAATGCAAAAATGCCTTAAAGAAATACAGGAAAATACAAACAAACAAGTGAAGGATCTCAGCAAATCCATCCAGGATCTAAAAAAGGAAGTAGAAACAACTAAGAAATCACAAAGGGAGACAACTTTGGAGATAGAAAACCTTGGGAAGAAATCAGGAGTCATAGATGCAAACATCAACAATAGAATACAAGAGATGGAAGAAAGAATCTCAGGTCCTGAAGATTCCATAGAAAGCATTGACTCAACAGTCAAAGAAAATGCAAAATGCAAAAAACGTGTAACCCAAAACATCCAGGAAATCCAGGACACAATGAGAAGACCAAACCTAAGGATTATAGGTGTAGATGAGAGTGAAGATTTGCAACTTAAAGGGCCAGTAAACATCTTCAACAAAATTATGGAGGAAAACTTCCCTAACCTAAAGAGAGAGATGCCAATGAACGTACAAGAAGCCTACAGAACTCCAAACAGACTGGACCAGAACAGAAATACCTCCCGTCACATAATAATCAAAACACAGAATGTTCTAAACAAAGAAAGAATACTAAAAGCAGTAAGAGAAAAGGGCCAAGTAACATACAAAGGAAGACTTATCCGAATCACATCAGACTTCTCACCAGAGACTATGAAAGCCAGAAGATCCTGGGCAGATCTCATGCAGACACAAAGACAGCACAAATGCCAGCCTAGACTACTATACCCAGCAAAACTCTCAATCACCATAGATGGAGAGACCAAGATATTCCATGATAAAACCAAATTTTCACAATATCTTTCCACAAATCCAGCCCTGCAACGGATAATAGGTGGAAACCTCCAATACAGGGAGAGAAACAACACCAGGAAAAAATGAGATAATAACCTTCTTGAATCAAACCCAAAAGTAGATAACCACTCAAACATAAAGATAGCGTCAAGAATGGCAGATGGCAATAATCACTATGCCTTAATCTCTCTTAATATCAATGGTCTCAATTCCCCAATTATAAGACATAGACTAGCAGACTGGATACGTAAACAGGACCCAGCATTTTGCTGCATGCAGGAAACGCACCTCAGTGTCAAAGACAAACACTACCTCAGAGTAAAAGGCTGGAAAACAATTTTACAAGCAAATGGCCCCAAGAAACGAGGTGGAGTAGCCATCCTAATATCAGATAAAATTGATTTTCAACCTAAAGTCATCAAAAAAGACACAGAAGGACACTACAAACTGATCAAGGGAAAAATCCACCATCAAGAACTCTCAATTCTGAATAGCTATGCTCCAAATGCAAGGGCACCCTCATTCGTAAAAGAAACTTTACTAAAACTCAAAGCACACATCGCACCACACACAATAATAGTGGGTGACTTCAACACCCCGCTCTCTGAAATGGATCGTTCAGGAAAGCAGAAACTAAACAGGGACACAGTGAATCTAATTGAAGCCTTGGACCAACTGGAACTAACAGATATATATATATATAGAATATTTCATCCTAGAGCTAAAGAATACACCTTCCTCTCAGCTCCTCATGGTACCTTCTCCAAAAGTGACCATATAATTGATGACAAATCAGACCTCAACAGATATAAGAAGATAGAAATAATCCCATGCCTCCTATCAGATCACTATGGAATAAGGGTGGTCTTCAATGGCAACAAAAACAAAAGAAAACCCACGTACACATGGAGGCTGAACAATGCTCTACTCAATGATAACTTGGTCTAGGTGGAAATAAAGAAAGAAATCAAAGACTTTTTGAAAGTTAATGAAAATGAAGGCACAACATACCCTAATTTATGGGACACAATGAAAGCAGTGCTAAGAGGAAAATTCATAGCCCTGAGTGCCGCCAAAAAGAAACGGGAGACAGCATACACTAACAGCTTAATGGCACACCTGAAAGCCCTGGAACAAAAAGAAGCAAATACACCAAAGAGGAGTAGAAGACAGGAAATCATCAAACTCAGGGCTGAAATCAATCAAGTAGAAACAAATAAAACCATACAAAGAATCAACAAAACAAGGAGTTGGTTCTTTGAGAAAATCAACAAGATAGATAAGCCCTTAGCCAGACTAACCAGAGGGCACAGAGATAGTATCCAAATTAATAAAATCAGAAACGAAAAGGGAGAGATAACAAGAGAAACTGAGGAAATTCAAAAAATCATCAGATCCTACTACAAAAACCTGTATTCAACACAACTAGAAAATCTTGAGGAAATGGACAATTTCCTTGACAGATACCAGGTACCAAAATTAAATCAGGATCAAATAGACCATCTAAACCGTCCTATAAGCCCTGAAGAAATAGAAGTCGTCATTGGAAGTCTTCCAACCAAAAAAAGCAAAGGTCCAGATGGTTTTAGTGCAGAATTCTATCAGACCTTCAAAGAAGACCTAACACCAATACTCTTCAAACTGTTCCACAAAATAGAAACAGAAGGAACACTACCCAACTCGTTCTATGAAGCCACAATTACACTAATACCAAAAGCACACAAAGATCCGACAAAGAAAGAGAATCTCAGGCCAATCTCTCTTATGAATATCAATGCAAAAATACTCAATAAAATTCTTGCCAACCGAATCCAAGAACACATCAAAACGATCATTCACCACGATCAAGTAGGCTTCATCCCAGGGATGCAGGGATGGTTCAATATAAGGAAATCCATCAATGTAATCCACTACATAAACAATCTCAAAGAAAAAAACCACATGGTCATCTCATTAGATGCTGAGAAAGCATTTGACAAAATTCAGCATCCTTTCATGCTAAAGGTCTTGGAAAGATCAGGAATTCAAGGCCCATATCTAAACATAGTAAAAGCAATTTACAGCAAACCGGTAGCGAACATCAATCTGAATGGAGAGAAACTTGAAGCAATCCCACTAAAATCAGGGACTAGACAAGGCTGCCCTCTCTCTCCATATCTTTTCAATATAGTACTTGAAGTTCTAGCTAGAGCAATTAGACAACAAAAAGAGGTCAAAGGGATACAAATTGGAAAGGAAGAAGTCAAACTATCACTATTTGCAGACGATATGATAGTATACTTAAGCGACCCAAAGAACTCCACCAGAGAACTCCTACAGCTGATAAACGACTTCAGCAAAGTGGCCGGATATAAAATCAACTCAAGCAACTCAGAAGCCTTCCTATACTCAAAGGATAAGCAGGCTGAGAAAGAAGTAAGAGAAATAATACCCTTTACGATAGCCACAAACCATATTAAGTATCTTGGCGTGACTCTAACCAAACAAGTGAAAGATCTGTATGACAAGAACTTCAAGTCTCTGAAAAGAGAAATTGAAGAAGACCTCAGAAGATGGAAAAATCTGCCATGCTCATGGATTGGCAGGATTAATATAGTATAAATGAGCATCTTACCAAAAGTAATCCACAGATTCAATGCAATCCCCATCAAAATCCCAACTCAATTCTTCATAGAGTTAGAAAGAGCAATTCAAAAATTCATCTGGAATAACAGAAAACCCAGAATAGCTAAAACTATTCTCAAGAGTAAAAGAACTTCTGGGGGAATCCGTATCCCGGACCTCAAGCTGTACTACAGAGCAATAGTGTTAAAAACCGCATGGTATTGGTACAGTGACAGACAACTAGATCAATGGAACAGAATTGAAGACCCAGAAATGAATCCACACTCCTATGGTCACTTGATCTTTGACAAAGGAGCTAAAACCATCCAGTGGAAAAAAGATAGCCTTTTCAACAAATGGTGCTGGCTCAGCTGGAGGTCAACATGCAGAAGAATGCAAATTGACCCATTCTTATCTCCTTGCACTAAGCTCAATTCTAAGTGGATCAAAGATCTCCACATAAAACCAGACATACTGAAACTAATAGAAGGGAAACTAGGGAAGAACCTTGAACATATGGGCACAGGGGAGAATTTCCTGAACAGAACTCCAATAGCTTATGCTCTAAGATCAAGAATAGACAAATGGGACCTCATTAAATTACAAAGTTTTTGCAAGGCAAAAGACACTGTCAAAAAGACAAAGCGGCAACCAACTAACTGGGAAATGATCTTTACCAACCTTACATCCGACAGAGGGCTAATATCCAAGATATACAAAGAACTCAAGAAGTTAAACTCCAGAGAGGCAAGTAACCCTATTAAAAAATGGGGTACAGAGCTAAACAAAGAGTTCTCACCTGAAGAATATCTAATGGCTAAGAAGCACCTAAAGAGATGTTCATCATCCTTAGTCATTAGGGAAATGCAAATCAAAACAACCCTGAGATTCCATCTCACACCAGTCAGGATGGCTAAGATCAAAAACACAGGAGACAGCAGTTGTTGGCGAGGATGTGGAGAAAGAGGAACACTCCTCCACTGCTGGTGGAATTGCAAGCTGGTACAACCACTCTGGAAAGCAGTCTGGCGGTTCCTCAGAAAACTGGGCATGACACTCCCGGAGGATCAGGCTATACCACTCCTGGGAATATACCCAGAGACTTTACCTGCATGCAATAAGGACACATGCTCCACTATGTTCATAGCAGCCTTATTTATAATAGCCAGAAGCTGGAAAGAACCCAGATGTCCCTCAACGGAGGAATGGATTCAGAAGATGTGGTATATCTACACAATGGAATACTACTCTGCAATTAAAAACAATGAATTCACAAAATTCCTAGGCAAATGGTCAGATCTTGAAAATATCATCCTTAGTGAGGTAACCCCATCACAAAAGAACACACATGGTATGCAGTCACTGATAAGGGAATATTGACCCAGAATCTCGGAATACCCTAGACACAATCCGCATATCAATAGATTTCTAAGAAGATGGAAGGAGAGACCCCTGGTCCTGGAAAGACTGGATGTAGGGGAACGCCAGGACAGAGTATTGAGAGGGGGTTGAATGGAGAAAAGAGGGAGGGAAGGGGGCTTATGGGACTTTCGGGGAGGGAGGAAACGGGAAAGGGGAAATGATTTGGAATGTAAATTAAAAAAAAATTAAAATTAAATAAATAATTAAAAAAAAAAAGCATGGAAGGACACAATGGCAGAGAAGTCCGGTGTAATTAGAAGCCAGCTGAGAGACTGCCCCAGCAAACAGACCAACAGCCATAAACTATACACATGTCTCCACATGTCTTAATAAACCACAAACAGGACCCCCAATGTCCTACAATAGTAAAATGTGGAAGAAAAACTATATTTTGAGTTAAGGATTCCAGGGAATTGGATTCCAAAATGATGGGGTACCATGGCAACTTGAAACCAGCAGAGCAGCTACAGCAGGAGGAAGAGCTCATATTCTATATTGCAAGCATAAAGCAGAGAGCAAACTAGAAGTGACCTAAGGCTTTGAATACCAAAGCACACCCGCGTACCAGAACTATTTCTCCAAAAAGAAAATCTCTCCAAACAGTGCCAGTAACAGGGGACCAAATGTTCAAATACCGGGGGCTATGGGAATATCTCTCATTCAATTCATCATGCTTTCTAGTCCATAGACACAGAGCTGAAATAGCGGTGGGTAATTTTTACTGTCTCTTACCTTTGTCTGGGTACAGTCCTGTAATTAGGGTATCTTTTGTTCACTAAACTTGAATGTGATTGAAGAGTTAAAAAAAAAAAAAGAAAAGGCTATCCTTTTTCCACTGGATGGTTTTAGCTCCTTTGTCAAAGATCAAGTGACCATAGGAGTGTGGATTCATTTCTGGGTTTTCAATTCTGTTCCATTGATCTACGTGCCTGTCACTGTACCAATACCATGGAGTTTTTAACGCTATTGCTCTGTAGTACAGCTTGAGGTCCGGGATACTGATTCCCCCAGAGGTTCTTTTACTCTTGAGAATTGTTTTAGCTATCCTGAGTTATCTGTTATTCCAGATGAATTTTTGAATTGCTCTTTCTAACTCTATGAAGAATTGAGTTGGGATTTTGATGGGGATTGCATTGAATCTGTATATTGCTTTGTCAAGATGGTCATTTTTACTATATTAATCCTGCCAATCCATGAGCATGGCAGATTTTTCCATCTTCTGAGGTCTTCTTTAATTTCTTTGTTCAGAGACTTGAAGTTCTTGTCATACAGAACTTTCACTTGTTTGGTTAGAGACACACCAAGATACTTTATATGGTGTGTGGCTATCGTAAAGGGTATCATTTATCTTACTTCTTTCTCAGACTGCTTATCCTTTGAGTATAGGAAGGCTACTGACTTGCTCGAATTGATATTATATCCGGCCACTTTGCTGAAGTTGTTTATCAGGTGTAGGAGTTCTCTGGTGGAATTCTTTGGGTCGCTTAAGTATACTATCATATCGTCTGCAAATAGTGATCGTTTGACTTCTTCCTTTCCAATTTGTATCCCTTTGGCCTCCTTTTGTTGTCTAATTGCTCTAGCTAGAACTTCAAGTACTATATTGAAAAGATATGGAGAGAGAGGGCAGCCCTGTCTAGTCCCTGATTTTAGTGGGATTGCTTCAAGTTTCTCTCCATTTAGATTGATGTTGGCTACCGGTTTGCTGTAAATTGCTTTTACTATGTTTAGATATTATCCCGAATTCCTGATCTTTCCAAGACCTTTAGCATGAAAGGATGCTGAATTTTGTCAAATGCTTTTCAGCATCTAATGAGATGAACATGTGGTTTTTTTCTTTGAGATTGTTTATATAGTGGATTATATTGATGGATTTCCTTATATTGAACCATCCCTGCATCCCTGGGATGAAGCCTACTTGATCGTGGTGAATGATCGTTTTGATGTGTTCTTGGATTCGGTTGGCAAGAATTTTATTGAGTATTTTTGCATCGATATTCATAAGAGAGATTGGCCTGAGATTCTCTTTCTTTGTCGGATCTTTGTGTGCTTTTAGTATTAGCGTAATTGTGGCTTCATAGAATGAGTTTGGTAGTGTTCCTTCTGTTTCTATTTTGTGGAACAGTTTGAAGAGTATTGGTGTTAGGTCTTCTTTGAAGGTCTGATAGAATTCTGCAATAAAACCATCTGGACCTGTGCTTTTTTTGGTTGGAAGACTTCCAATGACGACTTCTATTTCTTCAGGGGTTATAGGACGATTTAGATGGTCTATTTGATCCTAATTTAATTTTGGTATTTGGTATCTGTCAAGGAAATTGTCCATTTCCTCGAGATTTTCTAGTTGTGTTGAATACAGGCTTTTGCAGTAGAATCTGAGTAAAAGTTCTTTTATGAATGAGTGTGTCCTTGCATTTGGGACATAGATGTTTAGAACTGAGAGTTCTCTTTGGTAGATTTTTCCTTTGATAAGTATGAAGTGTCCTTCTTCATCTTTTTTGATTACTTTTGGTTGAAAGTCAATTTTTTTTTTGATATTCGAAAGTCTAGTCCAGGTTGTTTCTTGGGACCATTTATCTGTCACTGTCTTTGTCTCTGAGGTATGTTTCCTGTATGCAGCAAATTATTGGGCCCTGTTTATGTATCCAATCTGTTAGGCTATGTTCTTTTATAGGAAATTGGGTATGATGATGTTAAGATTTATTAAGGAATAGTGGTTGTTGCTTTTTTTACTTTTCTTGTTAGATATGGGATTATGTTTTTGTGGCTATCTTCTTCTGGGTTTGTTGAAAGAATATTTTCTTGATTTTCCTAGGGTGTAGTTCCCCTCTTTGTGTTGGAGTTTTCCATCTATTATCCTTTGTAGGGCTGGATTTGTGGAAAGATATTGCGCAAATTTGGTTTTGTCAAGGAATATCTTGGCTTCCCCACCTATGGTAATTGAGAGTTTCCTGGGTATCATAGCTTGGGCTGATATCTATGTTCTCTTAGGGTCTTCATGACATCTTCCCAGGATCCTCAAGTGTTCAGAGTCTCTGTTGAGAAGTCTGGTATAATTATGATAGTTCTTCTTTTGTATGTTACTTGACCTTTGTCCCTTACTAATGTTAATATTCTTTCTTTGTTTTGTGCATTTGGTGATTCTGTTATTATGGACAGGTGGAATTTCTTTTCTGGTTCAATGTATTTGGAGTTCTGAAGGTTTCTTGTATGTTCATGGGCATTTCTTTCTTTAGATTAGAGAAGTTTTCTTCTAAAAATTTTTGAAGTTAATTTCTGGCCCATTAATCCTTTGGGAATCTTCACTCTGTTCTATGTCTATTACCTTTAAGTTTAGTCTTCTTGGCCGCCATCTTTGCTCCTGCGACTGAGTGGTGGGTACAGCCAGGAACACAGGGAACATGCAAGTGTCAGAACAGTTTGGACACAGTCTGCCAGGGCCCCATCTGCACCTAGGACCTGGGGAGCACCTCAACTGTCTGTGAACCTACACTGCCAGGTGACATCTGCTCTGCAGGGATTCCTGCATTTAGAGAGAGTCCCATGTTTAGAGCTGAGGCTGCCATCTTTGCTCCTGTGACTGAGTGGGTGGGTACAGCCAGGAATGCAGGGAACACTCAAGTGTCAGAAAACATGGAACAGGGTCCATCAGGACCCCACATGCAGCCAGGAGCTGAGCAGTGAGTGCCACAGCTCTCTGTGCCAGGGAAGAGTAGGTCACCCAGCCGTGCTGAGACTGGCTTGCAGACACACACACAAGGCACAAGCACCAGTCAGATACAGCAAAAACAACTAACACCAGAGATGTCATAAAACAAATGTAGGAATGTTACTACCAGAAAGCAAGGCAACATGACACCATCCTAACCCAAATCTCACACAAGAGCATGTCTTGGACACCCCAACACACCAGAAAAGCAAGATTTGGATTTAAAATCACGGCTCATGATGCTGATAGAGGGCTTCTAGAAGGACATAAATAATCCCCTTAAAGAAATACAGGAGAACACAGGTAAACAGGTAGAAGCCCTCAAAGAATTATAGGAAATCACAACAAAACAGGTGAAGGAATTGAACAAAGCCATACAGAATCTAATGACAGAGGTAGAAACAATAAAGAAATCACAAAGATAAACAACTCTAGACATAGAAAACCTAGGAAAGAAGTCAATTGGATCCAAGCATCATAACAAACCCAAAAGAAAATAACCACACAAACATAAAAAGAGCATCAAAAATAACAGGAAGCAACAATCACTATTTCTTAATATCGCTTAACATCAATGGACTCAATTCCCCAATAAAAAGACATAGACTAACCGACTGGATACCTAAATAAGACACAGAATTTTGCTGCATACAGGAAACACATCTCAGTGTCAAAGACAAATACTACCTCAGAATAAAAGGATGGAAAACAGTTTTCCAAGCAAATAGTTTGAGGAAGCAAGCTGGAGTAGCCATTCTAATATCAGATAAAATTGATTTTCAACCAAAAATCATCAAAAAAGACTAAGAAGGACACTTCATACATATCAAAGGAAAAATCTACCAAGCAGAGCTCTCAATACTGAACATCTATGTTCCAACTGCAAGGATATTCTCATTCGAAAAAAAAAAACTTACTAAAACAAATCACAAGTTGTACCTCACACAATAATTGTGGAGGACTTCAATACCCCACTCTCATCAATGGACAGATTATGGAAATACAAACTAAACAGAGACACAGTGAAACTAACTGAAGACTGAAGATTTGGACCAAATGGATTTAACAGGTATCTATAGAAGATTTCATCCTAAATTGTAAGAATATACCTTCTTCTCAGCACCTCATGGTACCTTCTCCAAAACTGACCATAAAATTGGTCAAAAAACAGACCTCAACAGATGTAAGAAAATTGGACTAATCCAATGTCTCCTATTAGATCACTATGGAATAAGGGTGGTCTTCATTGGCAACAAAAACAACAGAAAGTCTGTACATACACATGGAAGCTGAACAATGCTCTACTCAATGATAACTTGGTCAAGGAACAAATATGGAAAGAAATCAAAGACTTTTTAGAATTTAATGAAAATGAAGGCACGAAATATCCAAATTCATGGGACACAATAAAAGCAGTGCTAAGAGGAAATCTCATAGCTCTGAGTGCCTCCAAAATGAAACCGGAGAATGCATACACTAGCAGCTTAACAGCACACCTGAAATCTCTAGAACAGAAACAAGCTAATACATCCAAGAAAAGTAGAGGGCAGTAAATCATCAAACTCAGGGCTGAAGTCAACCAAGTAGAAACAAAAAGAACTGTACAAATAATCAACAAAACCAGGAGCATAAATCACCAAGACTATCTAGAGGGCCCAGAGACAGTAGCCAAATTAACAAACTCAGTAATGAAAAAGGAGATATAAAAGCTGAAAATGCAAAAATTCAAAAAAATCATAAATCCTACTACAAAAGTCTATACTCAACACAACTGGAAAATTTGGCTGAAATGGACAATTTCCTAGAGAGATACCAAATACCAAAGTTAAATCAGGATCAGAAAAAACATCTAAAGTGTCACATAAACCCTAAAGTAACAGAAGCAGTAATTGAAAATCTCCCAACCATAAAAAGCACAGGACTTGATGGTTTTAGTGCAGAACTCTATCAGATCTTCAAAGAAGAACAGCAATACTCATCAAACTATTACACAAAATAGAAACAGAAGAAACATTATCCAACTTGTTCTATGAAGCCAAAATTAAGTTGATACCAAAACAACACAAAGATCAAACAAAGAAAGAGAACTTCAGACCAATTTCCCTTAAGAATTTTGATGCTAAACTACTCAAAAAAATTCTTGCCAACTGAATCCAAGAACACGCCAAAAAGATTATTCACCATGATCAAGTAGGCTTCATCCCAGGGATGCAGGGATGGCTCAATATATGGAAATCCATCAATGTAATGCACTACGTAAACAAACTCAAAGAACAAACCACGTGGTCATTTCATTAGATGCTAAAAATCATTTGACAAAATTCAGCATCCTTTCATGTTATCTCTTGGAAAGAACAGAATTAAAGGCTCATACCTAAACATAGTAAAAGCAATATACAGCAAGCCCGTAGCCAGCATCAAATAAATGGAGAGAACCTTGAAGCAATTCCTCTGAAATCAGGGACTTGACAAGGCTGCCCTGTCTCTATATCTATTTAATATAGAACTTGAAGTTCTAGCTAGAGCAATTAGAAAACAAAAGAAGGTCAAAGGATACAAATTGGAAAGGCAGAAGTCAAATTATCACTATTTGCAGATGATATGATAGTATAATTAAGCAACCCAAAATACTCCACCAGAGAACTCCTACAGTTGATAAACAACTTCAGCAATGTGGCCAGTTATAAACTTAACTCAAACAAATCAGTAGCCTTCCTATACTCAAAGGAAAAACAGGCTGAAAAGAAATTAAGGATGCAGTTAGAACCAATTCCCATGCCACATCTCAGAGCATCCACACCTGCATGTATTAGGTCATTGACTTGAACACCAGTGACTAAATTGACTCCAATAACTTGGAGATTGGAATATTTCGCCTTCTTGTATTTGATCTTATGGATTTGTAAAAGGGAGTTTTTCTGGGAAGAGTCTAAAACCACTACATCCACACCAGCAAAGGTCAGTAACTCCAGCTTATACTTGTCATTTACATGAATGTCAGTGGCTGGCCCACATGGTAGTTGTTTTCTTTTTCTTTTTCTTTTTTTTTTTCATTTTTGGGAGTCAATGGAAAATCATGTGATGACTACCAGCTCATCATTTTCATTTTTCATTCACACATGGGCAAATTTACTTTTTTATTGAGATGCAAAATTTGATTTGCTTCCTTCAGAGTGATGTCTGCAGGTGCAGCCACCAAACATTCCCTCTTACTCATGAGAAATCTGTTATCATTATCCACTCTCCTGATTCAATTTTTAAAACAAATACAGCAGAATTCCATGGGTTGGAAGACTCTTCTATAAATACATCCTGATGATGCTGTTCTACCAGTTGTTCATGCACATGTATTTGTGTTATGAAATACTGATCCTGCCTGGTTGTTTAGTTTAATAGTTTTTTTTTAATTTTCTAAGTTTTTTTTATTTATATTCCAAATGATTTCCCCTTTCCCCTTTCCTCCCTCCCCGAAAGTCCCATAAGTCCCCTTCCCTCCCTCTGTTCCCCATTCAATCCCCACTGTCCTGGCATTCCCTGCATCCAGTCTTTCCAGGACTAGGGGTCTCTCCTTCCATCTCCTTGGAAATCTATTGATATGCGAATTGTGTCTTGGGTATTCTGAGATTCTGGGTTAATATCCCCTTATCAGTGACTACATACCATGTGTGTTCTTTTGTGATTGGGTTACCTCACTAAGGATGATATTTTCCAGTTCTGACCATTTGCCTAGGAATTTCGTGAATTCATTGTTTTTAATTGCAGAGTAGTATTCCATTGTGTAGATATACCACATCTTCTGAATCCATTCCTCCGTTGAGGGACATTAGTCAATGAATTTCGTGAATTCATTGTTTTTAATTGCAGGGTAGTATTCCATTGTGTAAATATACCACATCTTCTGAATCCATTCCTCCATTGAAGGACATCTGGGTTCTTTCCAGCTTCTGGCTATTATAAATAAGGCTGCTATTAAAATAGTGGAGCATGTGTCCTTATTGCATGCAAGCGAAGCCTCTGGCTATATGCCAAGGAGTGGAATAGCAGGATCCTCCAGGAGTGTCATGCCCAGTTTTCTGAGGAACCACCAGCTTGCAATCCCACCAGCAGTGCAGGAGTGTTCCTCTTTCTCCACATCCTTACCAACAACTGCTGTCTCCTGTGTTTTTGATCTTAGCCATTCTGACTGGTGTGAGGTGGAATCTCAGGGTTGTTTTGATTTGCATTTCCCTAATGACTAAGGATGTTGAACATCTCTTTAGGTGCTTCTCAGCCATTAAATATTCTTCAGGTGAGAACTCTTTGTTTACCTCTGGACCACATTTTTTAATAGGGTTACTTGGCTCTCTGGAGTCTAACCTTGAGTTCTTTGTATATATTGGATATTAGCCCTCTGTTGGATATAAGGTTAGTAAAGATCATTTCCCAGTTTGTCGGATGCCGCTTTGTCCTTTTGACAGTGTCCTTTGCCTTACAGAAACTTTGTAAGTTTATGAGGTCCTCTTTGTCAGTTCTTGATCTTAGAGCATAAGCTATTGGGGTTCTGTTCAGGAAATTCTCCCCTGTGCCCATATGTTCAAGGTTCTTCCCTAGTTTCCTTTCTATTAGTTTCAGTGTGTCTGGTTTCATGTGGAGGTCCTTGATCCACTTGGAATTGAGCTTAGTGCAAGGAAATAAGAATGGGTCAATTTGCATTCTTCTGCATGTTGACCTCCAGCTGAACCAACAACATTTGTTGGAAAGGCTATCTTTTTTCCACTGGATGGTTTTAGTTCCTTTGTCAAAGATCAAGTGAACATAGGAGTGTGGATTCATTTCTGGGTCTTCAATTCTATTCCATTGATCTACATGCCTGTCACTGTACCAATACCATGCAGTTTTTAACACTATTGCTCTTTAGTACAGCTTGAGGTTTTCTCCATGTCTACTTAACAAAGTTTTAAACAGATAGCACTGTAGGGCAACTGAATTTACCATTTACTCCTTATTATCTGTTTTTCAGATACATGTCAATGGACTTTGACACTCACTCTCTGAAACCTTCCACCTTCTTTTACCATATTGTGGTTGTCTACCTCCATTGCAAAGTCATAGTTCTCTCTCTTTTCTCTTCCCCCCTCTTTTGCATATACACATATCCTTCATTCTGGTTTTGGTCAAGATCTCCAGTTCTTATTCCCTGTTGGTGTTCTCTCAAGCTATAAATAGTAAGATTTATCTGCATATGTTTTTAAGTTTATTTTTAAAGGAGAATCAGATGCCAAAAAGGGGAAGCACAGATTTCCTAGAGAAAATGGACCAAAGTCACATGTATCTAATAAAAATTTCAACTTAAATTTTGATAGAGTCTAATGTATGTCTAACTATCTTGAATAAACCTATGTAGCCAAGGATGACATTGAATTTCTGGTCTATTTGCATACTTTAAAAATCACAGAATTAGGCTTGTACTACTGCATTCACCCTTATAGATTGCATTCAGAGCTTCTTGTACACTAAATAAACTCTCTGACTGTTGGGAGTAATTTTTTTTGATATTAAAAAGTTTGATCCAAAATTTTGAAATTATATACGATAGCCACAAGTAAGCATTACCTTTCAGACACACAACCACAGGGTGAACAGTTATTACTCTATGATGTTTCAAAGCCAGAATGATCCATAAGGGAAATATATTAAAGGAATTATTACGTATATTATTTTCATCATATAATGAGTTTATCATAGAGATACTTCTTATATGTCAAGGGGCATGTTTTCAGAGAGATCAGGAAAGGCATAAGATTCCATATCCTTCCTTCAGTCCCACCAGTGCTGGGATTATAGCAGACTTCCACAGTTCATGACTATCTTATGTTTATAAATTATTGGAAGTTCTGATAAAGATCAATACATTTTCTTTATCATTACTATAAAAATCATCTTATGTGCTATTGATTAGTCACTGGAATTCAATCTAATTAAATTATATGTGAAAATATTGAAGGTTTTAAAATTTTAAATTTTTCTAATATTTGAAGATATCAACACAAGCATATACTTTATCATTATCATAACTATTCACACACTCTTCCAAATCCTCTCAGGATACCCCAACACATCTACCTTTTGATTTTGTATGCTTCTTTATATTTTTTAAAATAGCTTGTCTTTTAGCCTTCTCTGTCCAATTTTTGTTTCCTTTGTGGTTATGAACTTGTACTCATCCACTGGGACATGGGAGAACCTACCAACATCCATGAACTTAAAAATGACTACTCAACTTTACCCCTGAAGTGGAAACTTCTAGGTTCTTTGGAAAGTCAGTTGTGCCAAATGAAGTTTTCTTGGGGCATACAGGATGTTTTGAAGACAGATGGATAGAACCGGAAAATACTATCCTGAGTGAGGTAACCCAATCACAAAAGAACACGCATGGTATGCACTCACTGATAAGTGTATATTAGTCCAAAAGATTGGAATACCCAAGACACATTTTACATATCAAACAGTGTCTAAGAAGGTGGAAGAACAAAGTATGGATCCTTGGAACCTTTGTAGAAAGTGGAACAAAATACTCACAGAAGGAGATACAAAGACAAAAGGTGGAGTAGAGTATGAGGGAAAAACCATCCAGAGACTGTTGCACCCAGGGATCCATCCTATGTACAGTTACAAAACCCAGACACTATTATGGATGCCCACAAGTGGACCAGAGCTGGATATAGCTATCACCTGGGAGTCTCTGCTAGTGCATGACAAATACAGAGGGGGAAACTCTTAGCCAACCATTGAACTGAACACAGGGTCCCCAATGGGGGAGCTAGAGAAACGACCCAAGGAGCTGAAGGGGTTTTCAACACCACAGGAATAACAACAATATGAGTCACTTAGTACTCCCAGAGCTCCCAGGGACAAAACCATCAACCAAAGAGTACACATGGAGTTATCTATGTCTCCAGACACATATGCAGCAGAGGATGGTCTTGATGGACATCAAAGGTAGGAGAGGCCTTTGGTTCTAGAAAGACTTGATGCGGTATTGTAGAGGAATGCCAGGACAGGGAAGTAAGAGAGGGCTGATTGGGGAACAAGGGGAGGGGAGATGGCTTATGGGATTTTTGGAGGAAGGCAGAACCACGAAAGGGGACAACATTTGATATGTAAATAAAGAATATATTTAATAAAAAAATGAAAGAATGTTTTAGTTTATCAGACATGGGAAGGGATGCAGGATATTCAGAAGGAAAATAAATATGACCCCACAGAGAGTGGTAGCTCGAGCATTCGTTTGCTTTGCTCTGCCTCACTATGTTTCCCTAACTATACACATTATTTGTTCATCTTACATTGTGTTACTGATCTTTCCTTGTGATGACACCATAGGAAAAAAAACTCACTTGACAAAGACTTCTCATGACGTTCCTTCACCTTCTTGCCACTTCTGAAACTTCATGCTGGCTGGCAACCCTTGTGGTTTCTTCTGGATTGAACTGCACTTGCTGATCCATGTATACATGTGACTACCAAGTAGACTGGATGGCAGTTTCTGGTTACTGTGTGATATCTTCCAATAGGAGTGGCATTCAGCTGCTGATTCATATTTGGTGTTTACTACCAGACTGATCTGCTCAAGTCCTGGCAATGAAGATTCAACTTACACCCGAAGAATTATATTTAAACAGCTCTACTTCCTCTGTTATCCTAATAGCTTTTATTTGCCATTACCTCTGGTGGGTGATGGGTTTGAGTGGAGGTTGAATGCTTATTAAAGTACGCTACAAAAATATATGCCTACAGGTGATGTCAAATGTGGCTTAGACATAATGAGTAACTTTGCTTCAATTGCCTGCTGTTCCCATAGTCAAAACTTGATACATCACAGAGATTGAATTTCAAAATTTTGAAAGAGGTCACTACTGACATACCTTCAGCCTTGCCCCTAAAAAAACTATTAAATAAATTTCTTGCCAATGAAATCCAAGATCACATCAAAATGATCATTCACCACAATCAAGTAGGCTTCATGCCAGGGAGGCAGGGATGGTTTAATATAAGGAATTCAATTAATCTAATCCACTACACAAAAAATCTCAAAGAAAAAAACCACAGGGTCATTTCATTATATGTGGAGAAAGCATTTGACAAAATTCAGCATCCTTTCACGTTAAAGGTCTTGGAAAGATCAGGAATTTGAGGTCCATATCTAAACATAGTAAAAGCAATTTATAGCAAACCGGTAGCCAACATCAATCTAAATGGAGAGAAACTTGAAGCAATCCCACTAAAATCAGGGACTAGACAATGCTGCCCTCTCTCTCCATATCTTTACAATTCAGTACCTGAAGTTTTAGCCAGAGCAATTAGACAACAAAAGGAGGTCAAAGGGATCCAAATTGGAAAGGAAGAAGTCAAACTATCACTATTGGCAGATGATATGATAGTATATTTAAGTGACCCAAAGGACTCCACAAGAGAAATTCTACAGCTGATAAACAATTTCACCAAAATTTCCGGATATAAAACCAATTCAAGCAAGTCAGTAACCTTCCTATACTCAAAGGATAAGCAGGCTGAGAAAGAAATAAGAGAAATGATACCCTTCATGATAGCCACAAACAATATGAAGAATCACTCTAACCAAACAAGTGAAAGATCTGTATGACAAGAACTTCAAGTCTCTGAAGAAAGAAATTGAAGAAGACCTCAGAAGATGGAAAAATCTTCCATGCTCGTTGATTGGCAGGATTAATATAGTAAAAATGAGCATCTTGTCAAAGGCAATATACAGATTCAATGCAATCCCCACCAAAATCCCAACTCAATTCTTCATAGAGTTAGAAAGAGCAATTCAAAAATTCATCTGGAATAACAGAAAACCCAGGAGAGCTAAACTATTCTCAAGAGTAAAAGAACTTCTGGTCAGTATAATTAAATTTTCACACTAAGAAACAAATCCCCTCTACTTAGCATGCATTCAGATAAACCCATTTCTTTGGAGTCAGGGAGGTGATTAATGAATTTTGTGCAAAGTATTGTACAGGGGTACTTGAAATAACTCTTAGAAACAATAAAGGTAGTATAATATGGTTTGGGTAGTTTAGACTATTAGGGCCTGAAACAAAGTCAGAAAAATAGGCTGCCCTTAATGTGCCTCAACACAGCCCAGATATTTTCAACTTTTCATATTGTAATTTAGATAGTAAAGAGGTATACATCTTTCTTTCATTACCAGAAAAAGAGAAGAGCTCACAATCATGAAGTATAGATTCAAACACCATTGTGCACTAAAGTTGTTAATATTTATCCAGTGGTATACTCCATTATTGAGGGGAAAAATGATTTGTGACATTAAATGCCAAGAACCATGGCTGGCATTGATAGAGTCTCTTTGTTATTAAACAGGATACCTGTAATACTATGTCTGACATTGTCCAACCTCAAAAGTTAACCCCAAATGAGAGGGGAATGTTTGCAGAGATAACGTGTCTCTTATAATCTGACTTTCCTGGAACAAATACAGGAAAGAAAGAACATATATCCTCACATAGCCTCCACAACTGCCTCAAACTCCTTTTTCCCAAGCCCATTTTCTATGCATACAGAGAGTATAAATCAAAGCTTTCTTTATGGAGGAATATATATTTTTGATTGGAGAGGGCTTGCATCTCATTGCATATGCTATTAAAGACTATTATCTGTTAAAGTCTGACTGCAGTTTCTTTATTATTTTTGTACCTTCATGATACCTTAGAAAATTAAACAGGTAACATAGATTATTGGGTAAATATGACACTACCGAAACTTAAGATAAATTCAATATTTGAGACACAAATGATATAAGGAGCGAATATATTCTGGCAAGATGTTTTCTGATATGAACATGTCTGAATGTCATTTAATCACAAAAGCAAGCAAACAAGCAAAAAATGTACAAGAAGACAAATGAATCCACAAATAAAGTAAATAAACAAATAAAAAGGCAAAAAATAAACAAGCAAAAATGTAGAAGACACATTAATCCAGGAATAAAGTAAGTAAAGAAGCAAAGATGCAAAAAAAGGAATAAATAAATGATCAGGGACCATTTTTATACTTAAGACTCAATATACTAAAGGCAAAACTTTGGTACATATTTGCTCACTGTAATGCTGAACGAATTATTAACCACCTTACAGTAAGACCCCCTAAAACAATGGACTATTTTCACTCAGTAATTGTGGCTCCACCCATCAGTTCTCATCATGGCAACCAACACTATATGCTTCCAACCCAGTGACTGGGCTTTGATTCCCTTTCCCTAGCTTTGCATTCCTTTAGAAACTTGCAATTGTGCTCTGTTACCTCTTGGCTTGTTCTTGGCC
Source organism: Tokudaia tokunoshimensis (assembly GCA_036184795.1). NCBI lineage: Eukaryota > Metazoa > Chordata > Mammalia > Rodentia > Muridae > Tokudaia > Tokudaia tokunoshimensis. The sequence continues at coordinate 19,666,667 of BTHU01000008.1, forward strand.
TCCTTTTTCAGCTCTCTCTTAGTTCCTTCTCTATGACCCATTTCTCTTTCTTCCTCACTCATTCTCCCTAATGTAATGGAGTATATGACTGGATATATATTAACAGCTTTAGTGCACAATGGTGTTTTAATCTATACTTCATGATTGTGAACTCTTATCTTCTCTTTTTCTGGTAATGAAAGAAAGATGTATACCTCTTTACTATCTAAATTACAATCTGAAAAGTTGAAAGAGGTCTTTTTACCTCTTTCTCTCTCTTGTCATGACCTGATTCTGTCTGGAACCTTTCAGATATCTGTGACTGAATTCTCCCTCATATCCCTTCCAATATATCCTGGGTTATACTGAAGTCAGTAATGGAAGGTTTGTAAAAATAGGTTCCTTACTTATAACATATATAAATTTCCACTAATTTTAATGAATTTGTGAGAGGGCAAATATGAAGAGTTTGAGAAGAACAAAGAGAAGTTAGAAAGGATATAAGAAAATTATAATCATAAAAATATAAGAAAAATAACTGACTACATACCAAATGAATATATATTTGAGATAAAATACAGAACATGGAATGGCATGCAAAATAATAAAAAACATGCACCTTCAGAACATAAAATGTAAAACTCTAATTCATGACTGTCAAGTGTATCAAACTTAGCCTCTTCTAGGACTATCAACTGAATAGAAATTGTATCAGATCCCTTATATGGAAAACTTTATTCCCTACAAGTTACATTAATCATTTAATAATACTGCACATATCAAATATCACACAGCTTCATTTATTTGAAAGTATGTGTTTTAGTTTTTTAATATCTCTACAACTTAAAAGTCAGTGGGGTACACATAAGTTTCCTCCTGAGATAGGAAGTGTTATACCTTTTCAGTGTATTCACTTTGTCCTTTATCTTATATATTACTACTAATTAATCTTTAGAGATTTGAATAGAGTGAAGGATAAGTATTGACTCTGTGAATTGAGCCTCAAGATCTCATGAATATCTACAGCATGTTCCAGCTCAAATGTTTAAGACTTTAACACATAATAACTTGTATGTATGCTTAGTTCTCTTTTCAAACTCATCAGATGCTTGGAATTGTCATGATTGACTGTCTTTCATCCAGGACTGGACAGAGTACTTGGGCCATCATCTCATACACAGCAAGACTACAACAGTGTGTATGTTACCTCTGTTTATTCTTACATGGAAATAATATACAGATTAGTAAGTGCTACTCTATGCATAATAGAACAGAGAGTCAGCAGTATTTTCAGTGATGTTAATAAAAAGATAAAGTTATGTGGTGTGTGGTGATCTAAGTGGAAAACGTATCAAGAGAAAAGCTTCATCTCAAAATGCTATGAAGATTATTTCATTTGTTAAGTTTATTAAGTTTGTGTACTAGTTATTATAAAAATTTTCATATACCATTTAGCTTTTTTCCCTTGTGTAATCTAAGTTCTGTAAGAATATTTTCAAACAGAACAGGAAATTGATGTCTCTATAAAGTGTCTGCTGTTGAGCAAATATATTGTGAACCTTGTGATAAAATTAAAAATAATAATAATCATAGGAAATAAATATCAAGAACCAGTGAATGGAATTTTATATAACATAGGATATTATAGCACTTACCAAGCTGAAATAGCAAGATTTTGAGTTTCATGTCAGTCTAATTTCCTGGAATTTGAAGGGAAACTCCTGCTACATAGTTAGAAGTTTCAGAAAATAAAAGACAAAAATGAATGAATCAAGAAACTTTTACCCAGGGCTTCTAAATATTAAACTATGAATTTTATTTGAGCCTGTACACACACACACACACACACACACACACACACACACAATTTACACCTTAAACCCAACATATGCATTATCATCATTTTTATTTGAAATTAGAAGCATATTTTTAGATACCTTTTGTGTTTCTTAAATTTTGAGATTTTAATATAATTAAAACATTTTACCTTGCTTTTCTTCTCTCTAAACATTCACATAAAGACTTCTTCATCCTTCCTCAAGTTAAAAGTTTATTCTATTCATTAATTATTATTGCATGCATATATGTCTACCTCATACCTATTTGTTTCTAAATATTACCTGTTCAGTCTGTATAATGTTACTTGCATGTATGGTTTTAGGGTTGAATATTTTTATAATTTTTACCATTTCGTGTGGTACAAAAGAGTGATAGTATGTTGAATAGAGATAATAAAACTCCATGCCCTATACATCTAAGAGTGTTCTGTTCTACAAATTCAACCAGAAATTTCTTTTCTCTGTATTTTTAGGCAAAATTTATAGTTTTTATGGTCTTCCTGATATGTAACTGATATAAAATATAGTAGCAATGTAGGTGCGAGTTTTCTGTCAGCTACCAAAAGAATGTCCATAACATGGTGTTGAGGAGTAATCAGAGAGTTAAAACAGAATATCTCAGACAAAATTTGTAATTTGTCCACATTTCTTTATTTTATTTATGCTGTTAATTGCATCATTTATTCCTGACACCCCCTCCCCGCATATATACAGCAAATCTGGGGGAAATATAAAATTACAGTTTTGGGTTCCATTCTGAGGAAATAAAAGACTGTTAGAAGGATCTGAACAGAAAACTCAGTAGGTGAGATGTTTTCTACATACACTGAGAACCTGAGTTTAATTACCAGTATTCATACCAAATATATGGGTATGGTGGGGTGTATCTGTAATTGTAGAAATAGGTAAATAGACATAGGCACATCTTGTGGTTTAACTAGTCAGCTAGTTTTACCCAATTGAGACCCAAAATGAGTGAAATACTCTGTCTTAAAATTTAAAATGAAGGGTAAGCAAGTTGACTCATTACCAACATAACATTTACACACACACACACACACACACACACACACAAACACACACACACACACACACAAACACACACACACACACACACACACACACTAACATCATCAATATAAAATACTTTAAATATACTTGGAATTTCTAACTATTTTTCAAAAGTTCTATTTAAAGCATATGAATTTAGGAAAACTGAGTAACTTCTTTACATAGACTTTAAATTTTAATTAATTTGTTAAATGTATTTAATCCAATAATTTGTTTATTAGCTAATAGTCTTCTTGAAGTCAAATTGATTGAATAAAGGTTAACTTTAAATATCATATGTTATATGTTATCAGTGTGACATTAGGCAAATCATTATTATCACTACAACTCAGTTTTGTCATTTAAGTTGACTCCAGATGTTATAACTGTGAATAGATTTTAAAATCATGGCAACCAGCTTGTGATTTGGACAAATATCAGGTGAAATTAAGCATAGTCATATATTAAGAATAGAAAGTATCATTTCATTCAGCAAAATACTGTTATTTGAACTTCAATTGGCTCCTAGCTTTTTTGCCCTATTTGCTGATGACAAACATTTTCATTTTCTTATTATCTGCATGTATTTTAAACAAGCCTTCAGTGACTGAGTTACAGCACAAACAAAGATCACTTTGTTTCTGTCCTTACAGGAGTATGTTTTTCTTGTATGTATTGTATTCCTTTGCTTTTGTAACTTGAGAAAAGTTCTCACTATATCACTGAGGCTGGATTGAAGTCGTGATTATCTTACATCAGTTTCTTTATGAGAGAATTACATTCCTTTATAACCACACCCAGACAGATATATTGATAGAAATGATAGTTATAATAGTAACTAAACAAATTATATCAAAGTCATATGGTTGTATTACAGCTTAAAACCAAAGAAGACTTAAAATCTAGACTAGAATTTTGCAAATATATAAGATTCTTGAGGTTACCAACTAAGGGAAAGCAAACAGGAAAAAGGATTCCACTTGAGCTGGATGTTCATATTTGTGATGTTATCTACAGTAAAATCTTATAAATGAAAAATATCTGGAGTTATCTACATCAGTAGATTCCTCTGTACACTCTGAGTCAGAATGCAAAATGACAACATAAACATGTCTACAAACACATAAAGAGCATATCACTTCTTTCATAAAAGATTAATTTCAATAATGCAACCTGTACTTCAAACTATCTTTATCTCAAATTAATTGGATGCATATTGGGTATCATGCTCTCTTTGTGTTCAGTAGATTTAATCAGTATACCTATATATAAATAATTAAATTACTCACGTATGGTATTTTCTGTTCACTCTCACTTAAACTTTTATCAAAATTAAATATTTTAGAAGTTTACAATAATTATTTCATATTCATTTTATTTATTATTATATTTAACTTGGATATTAAATCATGCCTTACCATTTTAGAAGAAATAAGCTCTTTACTTGTGAAAATTAACTGATTTTAAAAGAAATATTATTGTCTTTGAGAAATGACTTAATTCAAATGATTATAAGATGTCATAGTAAGTCTGAACTAAAACTCAAGATAAAGTTTTGGCTCCAATGTGGTCACATTTTTTTCAGTTACTCATAAGTGGGTCTCATCTAATGAAAAAAAGAAAAGAAAAAAGAAAACAAACCTATCATCAAAGTTTTGTTTAGACATACTGTCTAAATTGTTTTTTTTACCAGATTACAACATATATCAAGAAAAGAACAAAATGTGAACTCAGCACTAGTTCTTCACTTGAGATCATTTAACATTTCAAGATTATGATTTAGCAAGCCAGATGTTTGATAGAGATATACAACTAATATACCAGTCTAGCATGTGCAAATCTATCAGATAAGAAATTACTTATACCAAAAATAAAGAAATAAAAGAAAAAGAAAGAAAGAAAGAAAGAAAGAAAGAAAGAAAGAAAGAAAGAAAGAAAGAAAGAGAAAAGGAAAAAGAAAGAGAAAGAGGTAGAAATAAGCAACATATAGATTAATAATATGAAAATAATATTGAAAAAAGAAAAGAAAAAACTGTTGTAGCTCAGCATGTTACCACATGCCTTTCTCTGTTAGGAGAACTTAGAATACTAAGGCAGGATTGTAAGTGGAATGGCAAAGTGAAATAATAAAAACAAAACACCATATTTTCTCCTATTTGCTTTTCTCCTAGATTTGAATGGAGAAATGCAAGGATTGTAGGCAAGGGGACCAGCAGAATCTGTGAGGAGGAAGGACTAGGGAAGGTAGCTGATCATGGGTATGTGCAAAGTATAGTCTTACATATTTTGCAATGTTGCATAATGAAATTTTTATGTTGTTTATCAAATGTAAAGAGAAAGAAAACATTGCTAAACCATTTTTAATTTATTCATTTATAACACCTCCAGAATAATCTATAGCATACCATGTCCTGTCAATAAAAATAATAAATATTTGCCAAAGTTTGAAGAAAATGTTAAATGTTTATATATTTTATATACCTTTGAAAATATTTTTACATGATAACATTCACAGATATGCAGGGATTAAACCTCAACATAAGATACAAATTTTGAAAATATAAAAATGAAGAAGCTATATAAAACATGTAGAAGGTAAATTTCCGTTTCATTATCAACAGCTGACAGAACTACAATCAAGGTTTTATTTTTAATTTTGAAATATTTTTTGAATATGTTTTACTTTTGCATATAAACCAATTATTTCTAGGTAATAAAGTAAGACAGAATGTAGCATAGGAACCCCCAGTGTTTAAGCTATGAGCCACATATTGTGGGTGGTGAGAAAAAAACTTGGGGTGCCTGAAAGAGAAAGACATGCTTTTATCTGCTTATCTAATACTCTACACACATTAGTAGTGTGTGTACTCAAAATATAAACACAAGGAAGCAAACTTGGTGTTATTCATGAGGATAAAATTTACATAAGTTCCTCATAGTATTTTTATTAAAATTATTTTTTAATCTGAAATAAAGGGAAAAATCATTTCATTCTTCATGGGTAGATTTATTGATTGGGAGATGTTTATTGTGTTCATAGAGTAACCATTTGAAAATATTTTTCCTCTCTATTGCATTTTTGTCTAGAGTTTATGACATATATATGTATATATGTGCATATATATATATATATATATATATATATATATATATATACAAGTTATTGTCACAGTGTCCATTAAAGTTACAATGTCAATATAAAATATATATTCAATATTTGAATAAATATTATATTCAAAATAGACAGGCAAGCTTTACTAGAAAAGGAACTTATGGTGGTCGCAGTTTTGTAGTCCATAATTTCAAAACTTGCAGCAATGACTTTGATGTTAGTTTCTTAGTAAATAGCATAAATTGAAGAGGAGGTCAAAATATGAGTGAAGAGCCTAGATTCTGTTACTTTCTACCAAGAGCCTATTTTTATTACTGAAGATTGCTTTTCTTTTTTCTTCTGTCCTCCTCTCTTCTTGCTTCTCTTGTCCTCTCCTCTCTCTCTCTTCTACTCACTCTGCTCCCCTCTCCTACACTCCCTTCTCTTCCCTTTCCTTTCCTACAATTCTTCTTCTTTTCTTTCTTCCTATATTCCTTCCTCATTTTCTCCTTTCCTTCCTTGCCTCATTACCTCCTTTTCTACTATTCTCCATTTTCTTTTCAGGTTGAGTGTAGGTACTGACATTTGCTAGATAAAGGCTGTACCACTGATCAACAATCAGATCATGAATTCAATATCTTTATTGCATCAAGTAACTACCAAATAGAAGCCAAGATCCCAGACTATGAACCTTTTCATGAATAAATAATTTAAGTCCAAAACTTAACACTTCTCAAATATGAAGGATTTCTTATGAATTGTTAGATCACAAAAATGCAGGTATGTAGCTATTTGCATATATAGTAATTAATTCACTATAGTTTTTTTTTAAAGATTTCCAAGCTGTATGGAGTCATATAATTTAACAAGGACCTTGGAATTCCTTCTGCATGGATTCTCAGAAGACCCTGAACTGCAGGCCATCTTATTTGTACTATTCCTGCTCATATACCTGTTCACTGTGCTTGGAAATGTGCTCATCATCTTGGCCATCAGCTATGATTCCCACCTCCACAGCCCTATGTACTTCTTCCTCTACAACCTTTCATTGTCTGACATGGGCTTTATCAGCACCACAGTCCCCAAAATGCTGATAAACATGCAGACTCAAAACAAATCCATAGCTTATGCAGCCTGCTTAACTCAGGTGTCCTTCTTCATTCTTTTTGGTAATATGGACAGCCTATTACTCGCTGTGATGGCCTATGACCGATGGGTGGCCATTTGTCACCCTCTGCACTACCAAGTCATTCTGAACCCTCATCTATGTAGATGTTTGGTCATAGTTTCATTTTTCATTAGTCTTGTGAGTTCACAAGTACATTGCTTGATGGTGTCACAACTAACATTTTGCACTAACATAGAAATTCCCCAATTCTTTTGTGATGTTGCAGAACTTGTAAAACTTTCTTGTTCTGACACTACTATCAATGATATGATCATGTTTATTTTCAGCATCATTGTTGGTTTCCTCCCTGCCTCAGGAATATTTTACTCCTACTATAAAATTACTTCCTCTATTTTTAGAGTTCCATCACTGTTAGGGAAATATAAAGCCTTCTCTACCTGTGGATCTCACCTGTCAGTTGTTTGCCTATTTTATGGAACAGGTATTGGTGCCTACCTTAGTTCAATAATTTCTACTGCTTCCAGCGGAAGTGTGGTTGCTTCGGTAATGTGTACCATGGTGGTTCCCATGATGAACCCCTTCATCTACAGCCTGAGGAACAAGGACATCAAGAAAGCCCTTCAGAAATTTGTCAGACAAATAATGTAGTGGAACTGCCTGTATGATCCTTTAATTCATAGTTTTCAAAACTGTGAGTCTCATGTGGTAGCATGAAAAATGTAGCAATTGTAAAATTTCTGACCATAAACTGACCAACTAATAATTTATACATGTAGTAAATCAAGGTATAAACTTCAATTTGTGCCTAAGTTACATGTTTTACTTTCACTATAACCTGGTTATTGAATATGCAAAATTATATATTAGTATTGCACATGCTTAAATATGATAAAACACCAAAGAATGTATCTAGAATCACTATAGATTTTTGGAATTGCAATGCTTTTTTACCATAGGTACAAATGAAAACATAATGATTTAATTACAGAAGTAAAGATGTTCAAAATTTTCTTAAGAGTCTCATCAGAATATAAATATGAAATTATTATATGCTGGACTTTTCTGCAAGATTGTATAATTTTAAATTTTGATATTTGTATTGCTGACTTGAGTTTCATAGAGCAAATCTTTGTAGTACAAATCTTCTTGGGAAGGGAGACTCATTGCATTTTCATTTTGTTTCCACTGATACCATTTCCTAGTGCTAGGGTTTGCCCCAAACTCAAGCACATAAGCACATATGGGCAACAGTAATTGGACTCAATGGGCTATGTCAATAGAGACGTAAAATTGTGTGGAGAACATGTAATGAAGGATTTACTGAGAATGGTGTGGGTAAATGGTGGTAACGAGGGATTTATATACTTACATGTATGAACCTGTCAAATGTAAGGAAAGATTTTAATCACAGAATTTTAGTTTGATATTAGGGCAAAATTTGTACCAATTTCTGAAATTAGCTTTAATACAATCCTGCAACTTTCTACCATGTAATTATATAACTTATCCTCATCTGCTCTGAAGTGTATTACTTCAAAATATTAAATGAATCAGAGAAAATGACATATCTATAAATTTTGATATATATGTATGTTCAGTCATGATATTCTTTTTATAAGAATTTAAAAAACATACATCCTATAATAACTATACATATTTGATTTTATATTCAGTAGTTTCTAAAATTTTATGCATGGTGAATATTTTGTTGTTATTCTCTAGCAATATATGCATTGTACTTGATATTAGATTGCATAATAACTTTTAAAAGTATGACTCTCAGTGACTTTGAGCACATATTTCTCTGTATTTTACTATCATTTCCCATTTTCCCATCATTTTTCCAGTAGTTATTTTTGATCATCTCGATAATATTGTTCTGTATAGAATAAATAACCAGTTTAAATTGTTTTGCATTGTATATATAACACATTTGCTTTTCCACTTCAATTTGAGACCTAGACTTGTTTTGTAGCTTAGATATTCTAAACAGTGCAGCAAAAACTCTGTTGTAGAAATATCTTCATGATATATTAGACTGGAGTCCTCTTGATAAAAGCTCAGTAGTAATATCATTAGGATATAGTTTTAGTTGTTTGAGAGTTCTTTATACTGAATTCCAAACAGGCAGAATATGTTTCCACTAGAACCATATAATTTAATTAAAATAATATTTAAGGAAAGACAAATAAACTGGGTCAACAGGAAGTGAAATGTCAAATCTTGAAGACAAGGTAGAGTATTTGAATCACTCATTCAATGTCAAATCCAAAAAAAATTTCACAAGAATAGAACATGCTGAAATTCTTAAAAAGTATAAAGAAACCAATTTATAACCAAGTTATAGAAGAAGAGTGTCAGATCAAATCAGGGCCAGAAAGTATCATCAACAAAATCGTAGAACAAACTCCAATTTAAGTAAGATGTCTATCAAGAGCTAAGAGCAATGTAGAATTTCGAATACAAATAAATAGGAAATAACCTCTGCATGATATGTAATAATCAAAATATGAAGTATATAGAACAAAGAGAAAATATTAAATACTGCAAGGAAAAAACACACAGTAATATAAACACTGGTTCATAAGAATGATACCTGATATAGTAAAGAAAATTTAGAGTTATCCCACAACCAGCATCAATGTAATTGCAAAGGAACTCAAAGCATTTTTACTAAAATCAGGAACAAGACTAGTATGACAATTCTCTTTCTACATATTTAATAGAGTTGCTGAAATCTAATTAGTACAATCCAACAAATGAGTGAGGTTAAGGAGTAGAAATAGGAAAGGAAGAAGTCAAAGTATCTGTGTTTGAATGTGATATGACTTTATTCATAAAATATCATAACAAATCTAACAGAAAGGTACTTCAGCTTATAACTGCATTAAGCTAAGTAGTAGAATGTGAAATTAAAATACAAACCATTAGCCTTTTTAAAACTTTCTTGGATATTTTCTTTATTTACATTTCAGATGCTATCCCCTTTTCAGTTTTTCCTCCTCCCCATCCCATTCCACTCCCCTTGCTTCTGTGAGGGTGCTCCTCCACCCATCCACTCACACCTGCCTCCCCACCCTCAATTAACCTACACTGGGGCATCTATTAAGCCTTCATAGGACCAACGACCTCTCCTCACATTGATGCCTGACAAGGCCATCCTCTGCTACATATGCAGTTAGAACCATGTGTATTCCTTGGTTGGTGGCTTAAGTCCCTGGGAACTCTGGGAGGGGGGGTCTGGTTGGTTGACAAAATTTTTATCCTAAAGGGTTGCAAAGTCCTTCAACTTCTTCAGACCTTTCTCTAACTCCTCCACTCAGGACCCTGCACTTAATCCAATGGTGTGCTATGAGCATCCACCTCTGTATTTGTAAAGTTCTGGAAGGGCCTCTCAGGACAAAACTATATCAGGCTTTTCAGCAATCATTTTTGGCATCTACAGTACTGTCAGGTTTTGTTGACTGTATATGACATGAATCCACAGGTGGGACAGTAACTGGATGACCATTCCTTCAGTTACTGCTCAACAATTTGTCTCCATATTTGCTCCTGTATTTTATTCTCCTTTCTAAGAAGGATTGAAGCAATCACACTTTGATCTTCCTTCTTCTTGAGCTTTATTCGGTCTGTGAATTGTATCATGGGTATTCAGTGCTTTACATGTTCTTTTGTGGTTGGGTTACCTCACTCAGGATGATATTTTCTAGATCCATTCATTTGACTAAGAATTTCATGAGTTCATACTTTTTAATACCTGAGTAGTTCTCCATTGTGTAAATGTACCACATTTTCTGTATCCATTCTTCTGTTGAAAGACATCTGGGATCTTTCCAGCTTCTGTCTATTATAAATAAGGCTGCTATGAACATAGTGGGGCATATGTCTTATTATATGTTGGAGAATATTTTGGGTATATGATCAGGAGTGGTATATCTGTGTCCTCAGGTAATACTATATCCAATTTTCTGAGGAACAACCAGACTTATTTCAAGATTGCTTATACCAGCTGGCAATCCCACCAACAATGGAGGAGTGTTCCTCTTTCTCCGCATCCTTGTCAGCATCAGCTGTCATCTGGGTTTTTAGTCTTAGACATTCTGACTGGTGTGAGGTCTGAATCTCAGGGTTGTTTTGATTTGCATCCCCCTGATGACTAAGGATATTGAACATTTCTTTGGGTGTTTCTTTGTCATTCAATATTACTCAGTTGAAAATTCGTTGTTTAGCTCTGTACCCCATTTTTAATAGGGTTATTTGATTCTCTGGAGCCTAACTTCTCAAAAAATTACAACTAAAATGAAATTGAAGAAATAACACTATTTAGAGTAGCCTTAATATTTTGAAGAGACAAGGAAGTGATAATATCACACTATGCAAAAATTATAAACACTGAAAATGAAATTAAAGCAGATATGAGAAAGCAGAAACAGGCTACTCTCACGAATTAGAAATATTTTTGTGAAAATGGCCATCTTAACAAAAGCAATTTATACATTCAATTTAATCTTTATCAGAATTACATTCTAGATCTTTACAGACATTTAAAAATAATTAAAATTTCATTATGGAAAAATGAAAGATACAAGATAACCCAAAGAATCTTGAACAATGACTATAAAACAAAAAACTTCTGGAGATGTCATTATCCCAGATTTCAGGTTAAACTACAAGGCTAAAGTCATAAAAATAGAATGGTATTCATGGGGAAAATGTTCTTGAGTGGAATAAAATAAAATTGAGTATCCACATCCCATTCCTCCTCTCCAGTCTCCATGAGGATGTCCACACACCCCCTTCCTCTTCCCTGGGACCTCAAGTCTCTGAAAATAGTCTTAAGAAAAAGCTTAAGGGCTCTTTCTCTCACTGAGGCCTGACCAAGCAGTCCTCTGCAGTATATGTGTTGGGGGCGTCAAATCAGCTGGTGTACAATGCCCGTTTGATAGTCCAGTGTCTGAGAGATCTCTGGGGTCCATATTAGTTGTGAGTGCTTGCCTTCCTATGGAGTTGCCCTCTTCCTCAGCTCCTTCTGGCCTCTCCCTAATCAACCACAGGAGTCTCCAGCTTCTAACTATTGGGTGGCTATATCTGCATCTGGCTCTTATTAACAAGCAAAAGGGCCAAAGTGAAGATGCCTTTGGAAGGAGAAGAAAGCAACCACAGGGGGAGAGGGATGGAGGGACCTGGGTAGTAGAGGGGACAGGGAAGGGAAAAGGTGAACATGATGATGATCATGTATTGGGTAGGCAGTAACCAGGAGTGAAATCCTGAGGTCCATCAGAAAGAATGGAAACAGGCAACCATGGCAGGTAGGAAGTAGGCCAACCTTCTAGAATATACCAGAGACCAGGGGGATGGGATGAGAGACTCTCAGGACTCAAAGGGAGGGAACTAAAATGAAATGCCCAATGGTGGAGAGAGAGAACTTGTAGAATCCAGAAAGACAGTATATCAAGTGGAAGGATGGGGTTCCCATCAGTTCCCATCACATAGTCAAAAACTCTGACACAGAATCATCCCTATATGAAAGAACTTCAGGGACAAAAATGGAGAAGAGACTGAGGAAAAAGAGGTCCAGTGACCATCCCAAATTGAGATCCAGCTCAAGGGCAGTCTCTGAAGCCTGATACTATTGCTGTTGCTATAGCCTGCTTACAGACAGGAACCTAGAATGGTAGCCTTCTGAGAGGCAACTGATGAAGTTTTAATCATGTTTTCTGAGACCAAGATGTTTCACTGAAGAGACCCAAATGTCCTATTGTGCAAGAGTTAAAGAGAAAAAAACAAGGAGTTGGTAGACCTGGTGGATATACATTCCTCAAAAGATAGTTAATTTCCCCATCTATACAATTAAAGGTAGATTCTCTGCCAAAAGTCTGAAGTCCTTGAAGTCCTGAAGTCTCTTGGCTTCCAGATTGCTTTCAGACAGTTAAACAGGCATAGCACGTGGAATGCTCCAAACTTACATATCCATAGTGGGCAGAATCTGCCCCAAACAAACAACTATTTGAGGGTGTGGGGCTTCCTTGAACACAGATGAACCCACACATGTAAGGGTCCAAGAATCACTCAGGAGAATACCCAGATATATTTAGCATGTAAAAGCAGAGAACATTTTATTCTGCAGAAATTACAAAAATGCAAAGATTGCCCATTCTCAAAATGGCAACCTGGAGGTGAGTCCACAGGTTCAATTTAAAACAATTAGAGGAATTCCAGGGAGGAGTAGGTGACCTTTGTCCTGACTAGTTGGCACTATCTATAGGAGTATAGATCTGTCTTAGTTTAGGTAGAATTCTAGGGACTTTCCAGAAGCATTGCTGACTATTCTTGCCTCAGGCCAGATTTCAGGGCAGGTCCTGATTGGCTACTGGTGGGTCGTTCTTTTTCTTAGAACTGGTTTGTTCAGGTCTGAGAAAGAGAAACTTAAGGCATAGCATCCCATATCCTGTCATGGTGTCAGTTTAGCTCAGTTTTCTCATCCTATAGGCTAGATTTTGTAGTTCTGGAATCTTATATCTATAATACTGGGAGCAGACAAGTTCATCAGCCTCATCCAACTTTGAATTCTGCAGGTTTCAACACAAGTACCTTGACAACATTTCTCATTGGTCCAATATCAAAAGTATGTGAGTACCCAACCATATTCTTATATGACCTAATTCCTATTCAATGAGATTACATCAATTTCTGTACTGTTTATGAGGCCAAGAACGTGAAGATGGGTCATATGTCCAAATGAAGAACATAAATAAACCTGATAAATCAGAATAATATACTAAAATGATAAATACTGAATTCTTCTTATACCAATAGACTAACACATCTTACAGCTTTACTCAAAGAAGCATATTATTGCAGTAGATTACAATTAACATATGTAACATGAATGTGCAACATGGAGAGAATAGGAGAATGTGGAGTGATCAGCCCTAATTCGGATGTATAGGTTATATCCATTCCCTATGTGTAAAATAACTTCAAAGAGAAATGAATTTAAAGATTATAAGATCTTTAAGTGTAGAGGGTAGTCTTATAAAAACCGTTTTCAAGACAAAAAATGGCAGTTATACATATGAACTCACAATGATTGTGACAGCATTCTAGACATGTATACAAGCTCAAACAAGATAGGGTCCATCATGGAGTTCAGAGAGGTAGAAAATAAATTTCATCTCACCACTATCAAATGTTTGTATATCCTAGCTTCAGGAAGAGGGAGAGTCAGTGATCAAGTTTGATTTTTCTGTGTGTAGATATCCACATTTACTAGTAATAGTTGTTGAAAATTTTGCCTTTTCTCCAAACTATATGTTTAAATTCTGTCAAAAATCAGTTAGTTATATATAGATATATAGATGCATAGGAGGGTAGAATGGGAGGGTGATAATGGCTGGACTGCAAAAGATTAAAGAATAATAATTAAAGATAATAATAATCCTTCATCTGCTGGTTCTTCAACCCTTGACTTAGATTTGACTCATTTCAAGGATTTTTAGGACAACAAAAACTGATAAATTTGTGCTTCCCTTGGAATCCTGCCTCCTGCCTGGATCAAGCTGGCAGTAAGCCAGGGGATGCTATACTAGGAGCTCTTAAAGTGGCATTAAGAGATTCGAAGTTTTTATGGTAAGAAAGAAACATGTCAAGTTCTGCTACAAAACATCTATGTCCATGACAACCGAATTCAACAAGTAGAAAAGTGCTCCCTTGAAATTGTAGCAAAAAGAAATAGAGAAGGTTTTGTATTTCTGTTTTAAATGTACAAATATATGTGGCTACTGCATGTTCAATTATGACTGGACTTATATATAAGAGAATATGTCCTTCATGTCTTAATTATAAAATATTAACATAATTTATGTTGCATTGTTAGTAAACTAAAATATTGGTAACAGAAAATGGGTTTAAAATATCTCAGGGTTATTTATATTCATTCTGGGAATCAACACATGACATGGACCAACCAGGTTCTCTGGAGATATTTTTGAATTGGAATAATATTTTTATGTAATTTCTGTCCTAGGAAATAGACTTATAAAAGATAGGAATTGACAATGTTTCTTTGATAAGTTATTGAAGTTACATCTCCATATATTCATATATGGAAGCTTTTCCTGGTGACAGCCACATTTTATGGCATGAAGGCAATGCACAAAGTATTGACTTTATAGACACTGAATTATTTAAACTGTTAAGAATTTGTTTTCTCTTCTAGAGGTTATGATTATATATATATGTGTGTATATATATTTATATGTGTATGTATATGTATATAAACATATATATGTATATAAATATGTATATATGCATATGTATGTATATATGTTTATATACACATATGCTTATGTGGACACTTTAACATTTATTGAATGATTGGAATGACTTTGTTGGTATATAATGGATACAATGGAGAAAGTAATAAAAATAAATATGATGGTGATAAAAATTATGATTACTTTGAAAGTTTTATTAGACAACAGCAATCATGTTGTATACCCATGATGAGGAACAATTACAATATGAAAGCTTCAAACAATTCCTGTTATGATGACTATGTATCTGGTGATGGAAATAATGAACACAATAACAGAAGGTTTTCTTTTAAAAGATACAGCTCGTAATTAATGTAAAATAATGTCAATGAGATACACATCTTGATGTTTTCTACCTGTTAAATATTAAGGAGCCAAAACCAGTAAAAAGAATAAGAAACATGGTCTCATGGAATCCATCAAGCTCCCTTTTTGCTTGAGCTGTGGCAAGGTCAAAAGCCCTCTGCTGTCAGTCAAAGAAGCAGATAACAGTCAAGGACTTTGCCTGTTTTTATTCCAGTTTCTGAAACTTTTACTGTCCTGACAGTAGCTTTGGCTTAAACTTAACCAGACTGGAAAGTAGTATACATTTTTTGCAACCTACTTTTATTTGCAACCTACTTTTAGTAAGAGTTCAACCTCTTCTCAAGTCCACCACCCACCAAAGATAGTGGAAGAGAGAAGTTATTAGGATATGGAGGAAGTATACCTATTCAGCAATAGTTGCTTGGGGATGATCTTGATCTTTTGGAAGAAGTTTAGTCCCATAGCAAACACCAAATTTAACACAGAAGTTGCAGACTAGTCCTCTAAGCAGTCACGTACCAGGTGAAAAGCAGAAAAAATCCTCAAGAAACCTCCAGGCTCTCCAACCCGCCTGAGTTGAGGCCACTGAAGTCACAGGAATCTCATGAGCAATTCTTGTGTGAGTTTCTCTCAATGGCAGCATTATCAAAAGATTTTCTCAACAATGATATGTAAGGCAAACCAATGCATGTTTGTCCTAAGAAAAGGATGATGAGGCAGTGCAAACCAAGCCAATGCTCAGTGCTCTTCTCCCACTGTCTATGGGGTCATATTTATACTCCTTCATGAGTGTTCTTTCATGTGTTTGCTATATCAAAACATCCTTACCTGTGTCTGCTTCAGGAAAACATTCTTTCCACTAGTTTGCTTTAGGAAGATATCCTTTAATCTATGTGCCCTGGCAAAATAACATTTGTCATAACTAAATTTCCCAAGAAACTGGAAGTTTCCATTTCACAGGAAAATGTTATGTTCTATGATAATATATTACCAAGAGAAAAATCCAATTTCCTGGTCTCTTTATGGAAGATGTTCATGGTTGAAAAAGGTTTATTTTGATGCTAGAAGATCTATAATTCATAATTATGACTTTTAATCCTCAAACCTAATAGGCTTCTGTCTCATAAAATCTACTATAGTTAAGAAATATGTGTTAATAGTCAATAACCTTATGAATGATCATATCCTTTAGTATAATCAGAAGCATATTAAAGTCATGCTAAATATGATGCAGTCAATTTCAAGATTAAAGCTTTATTTAGTCTCTTCTTTTATGGTTATAGAGTACAATTTTCACGAATGACTAAGAACAGATGAAGATTGTTTAACTCAGATATACAAGGTAGGTACTAGCCCTGAAAACAGAGATTTGCTAAATATGGAATTTAATGTTTTTAAACTTACTATGACAGAAAGCTTCCCAAATACTAAAAATGATGCCCCAAAGACTCTAAGTAGAGAAGCCCACAACAACAAAAGACAGCATCAGATGATGGAATGCTAACCACTGAACTTAATTACCTCAATACCTAGACCTAGTCTAAACAGTGAACACAGGACATTTGGAGAATTGACGGACAAGGTGACATCATCACTCCCAAGTTCCTACTTCTCAGGAAGGCCTCTGAGATTTAAAAGGCCTAGCAACTGAAGATTGATCCTGTCCTGGGAACTGTGTCTCCAATGGAGTCATCAACATCACAGGAACCTAATGGGGTCACTGTCCAGGTAATGGATAAGTTTGTCATTTTTTATTATTTAATATTTTTTGACAGTCCAAAATTTATCCTCCTCCTGGTTCAACCACATCCCACACTAACTCCCATCTCTAATGGGATGTTTCCAACATCCCTTCATCCAGAATTCCCAAATCCCTGGGGCCCCAAGTCTCTTGAGGCCTAAGAACTATTTCTCTCACTGAGTCTAGACACAGCAGTCCTCTGTTGTATGTGGTGGGGACAAAGGAGCTAAAACCATCCAGTAGAAAAACACAGCATTTTCAACAAATGGTGCTTGTTCAACTGAAGCTCAGCATGTAGAAGGATGTAAATTGAATGCCAGACAGGAATGTACACATAGAGTAATGACAGAAAAAATTGTGGGGGAATGAAGAGATGGCTCAGTGGCTAAGAGCACAAGATGCTCTTCCAGAGATCCTGAGTTCAATTTCCAGCAACCACAAGGTGGGTCACAAATAGCATAGTAAAAATAGCCATCCTACCAAAATCAATATATAGATTCAATGCAATCTCCATCATAATTCCAACACAATTTTTCAAATACATGGAAAGAATAATTCTCAATTTCATATGGAAACAAACAAGCAAACAAATGAAACAAGGATAGCAAAAAGTATATTAACAGTAAAAGAACTTCTGGAGGAATCACCACCCCTGACTGCAAGCTATACTATAGAGCAATAGTGATAAAAACTACTTTGTGT
Organism: Tokudaia tokunoshimensis; assembly: GCA_036184795.1. Lineage (NCBI taxonomy): Eukaryota > Metazoa > Chordata > Mammalia > Rodentia > Muridae > Tokudaia > Tokudaia tokunoshimensis. The sequence continues at coordinate 19,684,818 of BTHU01000008.1, forward strand.
TGGGACAAAACAGACATATTCATCAGTGGAATAGAATTGAAGACCCAGAATTAAAACCAGACACTTATGGATACTTGCTCTTTGACATAGATGAAAAAATATACAATGGACAAAAGAAAGCATCTTAAAAAAATGGTGCTGGTCTAACTGGAAGTCATTTGTAGAAAAATGAAAATAGATCCATACTTGTCACTAAACTCAAGTCCAAGCGGGTTAAGGACTTAAACATAAAACCACATACACTGTATCTAAAAGAAGAGAAAGTGAGAAAGAGCCTTGAACTCACTGGCACAGGGGAAATTTCCTAAATAGAACTCCAATGGCTCAGGTTCCAAGATCAAGAATTGTGACCTCATGAAACTGGAAAGCTTCTGTAAGGCAAAGGAAATAATCAATAGCACAGACCAGGAACCTACAGATTGGGAAAAAATTTTACTAACTCTACATACTCTAGAGGGCTAATATTAAAAATATATAAAGAACTCAAGAAAAATACAGAATACTAGGATACAATTCACAGAACTCAAGAACATTAACAAGCAGAAGGGCCCAAGAGAAGATGCCTCAATCTCACTTGGGAGGGAGAAACAATCAATCACAGTGAGTAAAGGGAGGGAAGGATATGGATTTTTCTAATAGAAAAAGGAACTATTAGAAGAAATAGTTATATCACTCTTAGGCATATACACAAGATATGCCCACTAAACTACATGGCCACATGCTCCACTATGTTCATAGCAGCTTTATTTGTGATAGCCAGAGGCTGAAAAAAACCTAGAAGCCTCACAACAGAAGAACAACTACAGAAAATATGGTTCCTTTACACAATGAATTATGTTTCAGCTATTAAGAGCTAGGACACCTAGGAATATGAGGACAAGTGATGGATGGCTACTCCTTGGAAAGCAATGTCTCTTTGAATTTAAATGCCTTAATAGCCTGGCAGTGGAGGTGCATGCCTTTAAAACCAACACTTAGGATGTAGTGGCAGGCTCATCTCTGAGTTTGAGGCCAGCCTGGTCTACAGAGTGAGTTCCAGGACAGCCAGGACTACACTGAGAAACCTTATATAGAAAAAAATAAAACAAAAAAAAAAAAGAAGAAGAGAAAGAACTAGGACACTATGAGTTTTGCAAGCAAATGGATGGAACTAGAAAATATCATCTTGACTGAGGTAACTCAGATCCAAAAGGACATGCATGGTATGTATTCACTAATAAGTAGATATTAGCCAAAAATAATACAGAATACTGGGATACAATTTACAGAACTCAAGAACATTAACAAGCAGAAGGGCCCAAGAGAGGATGCCTCAATCCCACTTGGGAGAGAGAAACAATCAATCACAGTGAGTAAAGGGAGGGAAGGATATGGATGGGAGATGGAACAAGGAGGGGAAAGGAGGCACATTATCAGGTAATTGGGGGGAACAGGAATGAAGGCCTCAGGACAAGCAAAAAGAATAGAAACAGGCAATCTTGGGAGGTGAGAGTTGAGGGAACCCTCCAAAATGTACCAGATATCTGGGAGTTGAAAAACCCTTAGGACTCAAAGGTAAGGACCGTAGATAAAATGCTTAGCAGTGGAGAGAGTAAACTTTTAGAGTCCACCTCCAGTAGAAAGACGGGACATTGAAATGAGGCATGGGGTTGCCATGCCTCAGTCCAAAATTGTTCCTGTCTAAAATAACTACAGGGAAAAAATTGAAAAGAGGCTGAGGGAGGCTGGAAAGATGGCTCAGCAGGTAAGAGCACCGACTGTTCTTCCAAAGGTCATGAGTTCAAATCCCAGCACCCACATGGTGGCTCACAACCATCCCTAAAGAGATCTGATGCCCTCTTCTGGTATCTGAAAACAGTTACATTGTACTTACACATAATAAGTAAATAAATCTTTAAAAAAAAAGCAATAAGACTTAATGATTTAAAAAAAAGAAAAGAGACTGAGGGAAAGGAGGTCCAGTGGCTAGCAAAAATGTGGATCTAATTCAAGGGTAGGCTCCAAGACCCTACAGTATTACTGATGCTATGGTGTGCTTCCAGACATAAGCCTAGCATGGCTGCCCTCTGAAAGACCCAACAATTAGCTTTATGAGTGAGATGCATATACTTACACCCATTTAATGAATAGAAGCCATGACCCCTGTGTTTGAATTATGGGAAGACTGGAATAAGTTGAGGATGAGGGTGACCCCAGAAGAAAACCAGAAGTCTCAACTAACTTGAACCCCTGAGATCTCTCCAACACTGAATCACCAACCAGGCAGCATGTACTAACTGATATGAGGCCTAAACACATAGAGAAGAGGACTGCCTGCTCTGACCTCAGTAACAGAAGCACCTAACCCTTGAGAGAATTGAGGCCTGGGGGACTGGGTATGGATTGTGGTGGGGGGATATCCTCTTGAGACAGGAATGGAATGATGAACTCTCAGAGGGCATACTAAGATGGGGATAATGACTGGACTGTGAAAAAGATTAAAGATAATTAAAAAAGAAATACAGGAAAATACAATTGAACAGATCATACATATGAATAAAGTTGTGCAAGACCTGGAAGCGGAAATTGAAGCAGTAAAACAAACACAAACTGAGTGCCAAGGACCAGCTTCAGTTGTTATGAAGTCAAAGTCTCAGGCAATGATGAAGGTGCAAGCTGACAGATGCCTCATTATTGTTCTGAAGCTATGCTTGTAGACAACTTTCAGGTTTTACATCTTTTTCTTCAAGTTCACCTCAGTTTTTTAGTGGATACATACTTCCTTGTTATACAATAATACATAATCAAAAGCCTTTTTATTATTTTCCTCAAACCCATTATTTTTCCTGAAAACCCCCATGTTACTATGTCACAAGAAACCACATGTAAAGTCACAGTTCAGTATCTGCAAATGGAAATTATACATTAACTTTTAACTCTTGGAAGAACCTCCAAATTACAGGTCATCTGAGCATGAACTTGCAGTAACAGCGTTAGTATGAAAACAGAAAAGTGTTAAAAGTTCAGGGTAATATTAATATTTTTAGCTTGTCTAAAACTGCAAAATCTCTTCAGATATTTTGACTTCTTCCTTTCTTATTTTGATCTCCTTAATCTCACTCAGTTGTCTAATTGTTCTAACTAGACATCAAATACTGCATTGAATAGATATGACTAGGATTTTCATAATAGTTTTGCTCCTGATTTTAGCAAAATTTCTGTGAATTCTTTTTCAATTAGATTGATGCTCTTTGATTGATAGCTCGGTCCCTGGGAGTTCCCAGGTTTCTAGGTTAGTTGACACTATTTTCTTTCTATGGGATTGCCATGCCTTTCATTTCCTTCTCCTAAGTCTTCATAGGAGATTCCTGATCTCAATTTAGTGTTTGGATGTGCTTATATACATCTGTTTCAGTCATCTGCTTGTAGAGCCTCTCAGAGTACAGCCATGCTAGGCTCCTGTCAAGGAAATGTATGAGCTCATCAAAAATATTATCCACCATCATTAAATAGGTTTCATTTCTGAAAGACAGGGATAATTCATTATTCACATATCTATCAATGTGATACTAATAATAAACAAAGACTTTGTTGTTTTTAAGTAAACAAAGTTCTTTTTCATGGGCTTTTTAGTGAAGTAAAAGAGCAGGCAACTGCTTTTTGGATAGCCCCCTGCTCCACTTATTTGGACCCACATGAAGTGGGTCCCCTATATGTGCACATATGTTCACAGAAGCCTAGGGCCAGTCTATGTATTTTTTACTCTAGAGGTTTGAGTTTTTAAGTTTTAATTCTTTGATCAGTTTGGAGTTATTTTTGTGCAATGTAATAGACAGAGTATAATATCATTCTTCTGTGGACATCCATCACCATTTCTCAAAAAAAGAGAGAGAAATATAATTGTGTGGAAAATATGAAATTCCATGGAGGCTGAACAATGCTCTACTCAATGATAACTTGGTCAAGGAGGAAATAAAGAAAGAAATCAAAGACTTTCTAAAATTTAATGAAAATGAAGGCACAACATACCCTAATTTATGGAACACAATGAAAGCGTTGCTAAAGGGAAAATTCATAGCCATGAGTGCCTCCAAAAAGAAATGGGAGAGAGCATACACTAGCAGCTTAATGGCACACCTGAAAGCCCTGGAACAGAAAGAAGCAAATACACCAAAGAGGAGTAGAAGGCGGGAAATCATCAAACTCAGGGCTGAAATCAATCAAGTAGAAACAAATAAAACCATACAAAGAATCAACAAAACTAGGAGTTGGTTCTTTGAGAAAATGAACAAGATAGATAAACCCTTAGCCAGACTAGCCAGAGGGCTCAGAGACAGTATCCAAATTAACAAAATCAGAAATGAAAAGGGAGAGATAACAACAGAAACTGAGGAAATTCAAAAAATCATCAGATCCTACTAGAAAAGCCTGTATTCAACACAACTAGAAAATCTGGAGGAAATGCACAATTTCCTAGACAGATACCAAATAAAAAAATTAAATCTATAACCTCTGATACCAAATAAAAAAATTAAACCTATAACCTCTGAAGAAATAGAAGTGGACATTGGAAGTCTTCCAACCAAAAAAAGCACAGGACCAAATGGATTTAGTGCAGAATTCTATCAGACCTTCAAAGAAGACCTAACACCAATACTTTTCAAACTCTTCCACAAAATAGAAACAGAAGGAACACTACCCAACTCGTTCAATGAAGCCACAATTACGCTAATACCAAAATCACACAAAGATCCGACAAAGAAAGAGAATCACACAACAATTTCTCTTATGAATATCGATGCAAAAATACTCAATAAAATTCTTGTTAACTGAATCCAAGAACACATCAAAACGATCATTCACCACGATCAAATAGGCTTCATGCAAGGGATGCAGGGATGGTTCAATATAAGGAAGTCCATCAATGTAATCCACTACATAAACAATCTCAAAGAAAAAAACCACATGGTCATTTCATTATATGCAGACAGAACATCTGACAAAATTCAGCATCCTTTCATGTTAAAGGTCTTGGAAAGATCAGGAATTCGAGGCCCATATCTAAACATAGTCAAAGCAATTTACAGCAAACCGGTAGCCAACATCAAACTAAATGGAGAGAAACTTGAAGCAATTTCACTAAAATCAGGGACTAGACAAGGCTGCCCTCTCTCTCCATATCTTCTCAATATAGTACTTGAAGTTCTAGCTAGAGCAATTAGACAATAAAAGGAGGTCAAAGGGATACAAATTGGAAAGGAAGAAGTCAAACTATCACTATTTGCAGACGATATGATAGTATACTTAAGCGACCCAAAGAACTCCACCAGAAAACTCCTACAGCTGATAAAAAACTTCAGCAATGTGGCCGGATATAAAACCAACTCAAGCAAGTCAGTAGCCTTCCTATACTCAAAGGATAAGCAGGCTGAGAAAGATATAAAAGAAATGATAACCTTCACGATAGCCACAAACAATATGAAGTATCACTCTAACCAAACAAGTGAAAGATCTGTATGACAAGAACTTCAAGACTCTGAAAAAAGAAATTGAAGAAGACCTCAGAAGATGGAAAAATCTTCCATGCTCATGCATTGGCAGGATTAATATAGTAAAAATGACCATCTTGCCAAAACCAATATACAGATTCAATGCAATCCCCATCAAAATCCCAACTCAATTCTTCATAGTGTTAGAAAGAGCAATTCAAAAATTCATCTGGAATAACAGAAAACCCAGGATAGCTAAAACTATTCTCAAGAGTAAAAGAACTTGTGGGGGAATCAATATCCCGGACCTCAAGCTGTAATACAGAGAGCAATAGTGTTAAAAACTGCATAGTATTGGTACTGTGACAGGCATGTAGATCAATGGAACAGAATTGAAGACCCAGAAATGAATCCACACTCCTATGGTCACTTGATCTTTGACAAAGGAGCTAAAACCAACCAGTGGAGAAAAGTTAGTCTTTTCAACAAATGGTGCTGATTCAACTGGAGGTCAATATGCAGAAGAATGCAAATCAGTCCATTCTTCTCTCCTTGCACCAAGTTCAATTCCAAGTGGATCAAGGACCTCCACATAAAAACAGACACACTGAAACTACTAGAAAGAAAACTAGGTAATTACCTTGAACATATGGGCACAGGGGAACATTTCCTGAACAGATCACCAATACCTTATGCAATAAGGTCAAGAACTGACAAATGGGACCTCATAAAATTACAGAGTTTCTGTAAGGCAAAGGACACCATCAAAAGGACAAAGCAGCAGCCAACAAACTGGGAAATGATCCTTACCAAACCTACAGTCAACAGAGGGCTAATATCCAAAATATACAAAGAACTCAAGGAGTTAGACCCGAGAGAGCCAAATAACCCTATTAAAAATGGGGTACAGAGCTAAATAAAGAGTTCTCACCTGAAGAATATCTAATGGCTAAGAAGAACCTAAAGAAATGTTCAACATCCTTAGTCATTAGGGAAATGAAATTAAAACAACCCTGAGATTCCACCTCACACCAGTCAGAATGGCTAAGATCAAAAACACAGGAGACAGCAGTTGTTGGCGAGGATGTGGAGAAAGAGGAATACTCCTCCACTGCTGGTGGGATTGCAAGCTGGTACAACCACTCTGGAGTGCAGTCTGGTGGTTCCTCAGAAAACTGTGCATGACATTCCTGGAGGATCCGGCTATACCACTCCTGGGCATATACCCAGAGGCTTTACCTGCATGCAATAAGGACACATGCTCCACTATGTTCATAGCAGCCTTATTTATAATAGCCAGAAGCTGGTAAGAACCCAGATATCCTTCAATTTTGTTCTATTTATCTACCTGCCTCTCTCTGTACCGATACCATAGAGTTTTTTTTTTATCACTATTACTCTATAATACAGCATGAAGTCAGGAATGGTGATTCCCACAGAAGGTCTTTTATTGTTGAGAACAGTTTTCACTAAGTTTTTTGTCATTCCAAATGAATTTGCAAATTGATCTTTCTAATTCTATGAAGAATTTAGTTGTTTTGATGAGGAATGCATCGAATCTGTAGATTGCTTTTGGCAAGATGGCCACTTTTTCTATATTTATCCTGCCAATTCATGAGCATGGAGGATCTTGAAATCTTTTGAGCTCTTCTTTGATTTCTTTCTTCAGAGACATGAAGTTATTGTCATACAGATCTGCCATTGCTTGGTTAAGGTATTTTATATTCTTTGTGACTATTGTATATTGTGTTATTTCCTTGATTTCTTTCTCAGCCTACTTCTCTTTTGAGTAAACAAAAGATACTGATTTGTTTATTTTTTTCCAGCCACTTTACTGAAGTTGTTTATCAGGTTGAAATGTTTTCTGGTAGAATTTTGGTGATCACTTAAGTATACTCTCATATCATCTGCAAATAGTGATATTTTTACTTCTTTCTTTCCAATTTTTGTACCTTTGACCTCCTTTTGTTGTCTAATTGCTCTAGTTAGGATTTCAAGTACTATATTAAATAGATAGGGAGAGAGTGGGCAGCCTTGTCTAGTCCCTAGTTTTAGTGGGATTGCTTCAAGTTTCTCTTCATTTAGTTTGATGTTGACTACTGGTTTGCTGTATATTGCTTTTACTATGTTAATGTATGGACCATGAATTTCTGATCTGTCCAAGACTTTTACCATGAAGGGGTGTTGAATTTTGTCAAATGCTTTCTCAGCATCTAATGAAGTGTTCATGTAGATTTTTTTCTTTGAGTTTGTTTATATAGTGGATTACATTGATGGATTTCCAAATATTGAACCCTCCCTACATCCCTGGGATGAAGTCTATTGAAAGTGATGAATTAACTTTTTGATGTGTTCTTGGATTTTGTTTGTGAGAATTTTATTGAGTATTTCTAAATGGATATTCATAAGGGAAATTGGTCTGTAGCTCTCTTTCTTTGTTGCATCATTTTCTGGTTATGTATAAGTTTAACTGTGACTTCATAAAGAGAATTGGGGAGATTTCCTTCTGTTGCTATTTTATGGAAGAGTTTGAAGAGTGTTGGTATTAGATCTCATTTGAAGTTCTGATAGAATTCTGCACTAAAAGCATTTTTCGCTGTTTTATGCTTGTTTGTATATTGGTGTGTTTTTGTCTTTTTGTTTTTGGTTGGGAGACTTCTAAGGACTGCTTTTATTTCCTTGGGGTTTATGGGTCTATTTAGATGGTTTAATCTGATCCTAATTTAACTTTTGTACCTGGTGTCTGTCTAGAGAATCATCATTTTCTCCAGGTTTCCCAGTTTTGTTGAGTATAGACTTTTGTAGTAGGATCTGATTATTTTTTGAATTTCCTCAGTTTTTGTTGTTATGTCTCTCTTTTCCTTCCTGATTTTGTTAATTTGAATACTATTTCTGTGTGTTGTGGTTAGTCTGGCTATGTGTTTATCTGTGGGGAAAAAAAGAAAAAGAAAGCGGGGCCTGGCGCCAGGTCCCGCACATGGCGCCCGGGGGCGCAGAGAGATCCTGGATCTCTCTGTACGTTACCTGTGCTCATACTGTCTGCGTAGCTGAATCCCAGAGTCTCAGATGGTGCATACCAGCTAGCTCCATGTGGCGAGTTTAATAAGAGGTGGCCCATAGCTTTGATGTTTTATTATTAAGAAAATAGAAAGAGAAAAGAGATAGAAAGATAAAGAAAGAAGAGAAAATAGATAAGAAAAAGCCATGACCACATGGAAAGGGGAGAAGACAGAGATAGACAAAGAGAGGGCTGGGAGAGAACAGGCTGGGGGAGAGAGAGAGAGAGAGAGAGAGAGAGAGAGAGAGAGAGAGAGAGAGAGAGAGAGAGAGAGAGAGAGAGAGAGAGAGAGAGAGAGAGAGAGAGAGAGAGAGAGAGAGAGAGAAAACCCACTGAGGGGTGTTATTTATAGGGAGTTGGGTGGTCAGGTGACCAGGAGGCGGGGACAGTGTGGCTGCAGGGAGGTGACTACCTAGGCGGAGTCAGGCCAGAACCTGGGGCGTGGCCACACGTCTCATTAAGGTCCCACATTTATCTATCATTGATTTTCTCAAAGAACCAGCTCCTGATTTTGTAGGTATTTCTATAGCTTTTTATTTCTACTTGGTAGATTTTTAGACCTGAGTTTGATTATATTTCTGACTTCTACTCCACTTGGATGTATTTGCTTCTTTTTGTTCTAGAGTTTTCTTTTCTTTCTTTCCTTTTTTTTTTTTTTTTTTTTTGTTTTTCGAGACAGGGTTTCTCTGTATAGCCCTGGCTGTCCTGGAATGCGCTCTGCAGTCCATGTTGGCCTCGAACTCAGACATCCGCCAGCCTCTGCCTCCCAAGTGCTAGGATTAAAGGCGTACACCACCACCACCTGGCATTCTAGAGTTTTCTGATGAGATTTTAAGCTGCTAGTGTATGATCTCTCTGATTCCTTTATGGAGACACTCAGACCTCTGAGTTTTCTTCTTAGCATTGAATTCTGAAAAGTCTTTAATTTCTTTCTTTTTTTTCTTCCCTGACCGAGATAGTTATTCACCTTCCACATGTTTGTGGCCTTTCTGTTGTTTTTGTTGCTTTTGAAAACCAACTATAGACCCTGGTGATCTAATAGGATGCATGGGATAATTTCAATCTTCTTGTATCTGTTGAGGTTTGTTTTATGTCCTTGTATGTGGCTGAATTTTGAGAAGCTGCCATGAGGTGCTAAAAGAAGGTATATTCTTTCGTTTTAGGGTGAAATGTTCTGTAGATACCTCCTAAATCCATTTGGCTCATAACTTCCTTTATTGTCACTATATTTTTGTTCAGCTTCTGTTTCTAAAATCTGTCCATTGGTGAAAGTGCAGTGTTCAAATCTGCTATTATTATTATTACTGTGCTTTGAGCTTTAATCATTTTTCTTTTAGAAATGTGGTTGTCCTTGAATTTGGGGTCTAGATATTCAGAACTGAAAGTTCATCATGGTGGATTTTTCCTTTGAGGAGTATGTAATGTCCTTCCCATTCTCTTTTTGTAACTTTTGTTGAAAGTCTATTTTGTTGGATATTAGAATACTTACTCCAGCTTATTTCTTGGGACCTTTTGCTTGAAAATTTTTTTCCCATCCTTTTACTCTGAGATAATGTCTGTCTTTGACTCTGAGCTATGTTTCTTGTATGCAACAAAATGCCGAATACTGTTTATATATCCGGTCCATTAGCCTGTGTCCTTTTATTGGGGAATGAGTCCACTGATGTTGAGAGATATTAAGGAAAAGTGATTGTTGCTTCCTGTTATTTTTGTTGTTAGAGGTAGAATTTTGTTGGTGCACTTCACTTCTTTTGGGTTTGTTTTGTTAATTTCTTGTGTTTTCTTTGGTGTAGTTTCTTTCCTTATATTGCAGTTTTACTTCTGTTATCCTCTTTAGGGCTGGATTTGTGGAAAGACACTTTAAGTTTGATTTTGTCTTAGAATACCATGGTTTCTCCATCTGTTGTAGTTGTGAATTTTGCTGGGTATATTAGCCTTGGCTGGTATTTTTGATCTCTTAGGGTCTGTATGACATCAGTCCAGGATCTTCTAGATTTTAGAGTCTCTTTTGGGAAGTCTGGCCTAATTCTGCATCCCCTGGTCACATGTATCCCAGTACTCAAGGTTTAGGATCTCACTTATGAAACTGGATATGTCAGAATACCTGGGGTGTTGAGCTAAAACAGGAGTTTGAGCTGTGTGATCAGGTCCAGCACCGGGGCTTTACTACCTGCACAGGTGAAAACGAGAAGGTGCAAAACTTGGACTTGAGCTTTGTACAGGGAGATAAGAATGGTTCACTTTGCATCCTTCTAGATGTTGACTGCCAGTTGAACCAACATTATTTGTTGAAAATGATGTCTTTTTTTCCAATGGATGGTGTTAGCTCCTTTGTCAAAGATCAAAAGCCCATATGTATGTTGGTTCATTTCTGGGTCTTCAATTCTATTCCATCAATCTACCTGCCTGTCTCTGTACCAATACCATGCAGTTTTTATCACAATAGCTCTGGAGTATAGCTTTAGGTCAGAGATGGTGATTCCACAAGAAGTTCTTCTATTGTTAAGAATAGTTTTTCCTATCCTGGGCTTTTTGTTATTCCAGATGAATTTGAGAATTTCTCTTTCTAACTCTATGGAGAATTGAGTTGGGATTTTGATGGGGATTGCATTGAATCTGTACATTGCTTTAGGCAATATGGCCATTTTCACTATATTAACAAGAGAGTAAGGGAGAGTAAGAGAAGAGAGAGGGGAAGGGCAAACAGCCCCTCTTATAGTGGGCTGGGCCTACCTGGCTGTTGCCAAGTGATGGTGGGCCTGGAGTCCAGCCAGAATACCAGGAGATTGGGGCATTCTCCTGCATGACTAATTTTCACAGGATTATTGAGTTGAGGGCCTCTTGTCAGAAGCCTAGTGTCTGGAAGCATTACCAATGGCCAATTCTGCCTTGCAATATTAATCTGTGAGGTCTCCAGAAATTAAGCCTCATTAAACCATAACACACACTGTCTTTCATCATCCTACACTGTCTCTGTGCCCTCTGGTTAGTCTAGCTAAGATTTTATCATGTTCATTTTCTAAGGAAACCAACTCCTGGTTTGGTTGATTCTTTTTATACTTCTTTATGTTTCTACTTCTTTGATTTCAGTCCTGAATTTGATTATTTTCTGCCATCTACTCCTTTTGGGTGTACTTGTTTCTTTGTGTTTTAGAGCTTTCAGATGTGCTATCAAGCTCCTAGTGTATCCTTTCTCCAGTTTGTTTTTGGAGGCACTCAGAGCTATGAGATTTCCTCTTAGCACTGCTTTCATTGTGTCTCATAAGTTTAGGTATGTTGTGGCCCCATTTTCATTAAATTCTAAAAAGTCTTTTATTCCTTCTTTATTTCTTCCTTGATCAAGTTATCATTGAGTAGTGAATCCATGTGTATGTGGGCTTTCTATTGCTTTTGTTGTTATTGAAGACCAGTCTTAGTCTGTGGTGAAATGATAGGATGCATGGGATTATTTCAGTCTTTGTATATTTGCTCATAACTTTTTTAGTTTTACTGTTTCTATGTTTATTTTCTGTGGCAATGATCTGTCCATTGATGAGAGTGGGGTATTGCAGTCTCCCACAATTATTGTGTGAGGTGCGATGTGTGCTTTGAGCTTTAATAAAGTTAATTTTATGAATGTGCGTGCCCTTGCATTGGAAGCACAGATGTTCAGAATTGAGAGTTCTTCTGGGTAGATATTTCCTTTGATGAGTATCAAGTGTCCCTCCTTATCTTTTTGATAACTTTAGGTTGATAGTCAATTTTATTCTATATTAGAATGGCTACTCTAGCTCGTTTCTTGATACCATTTGCTTGGAAATTTTTTTCAACCTATTACTTTGAGGTCATGTTTATCTTTATCACTGAGGTGGGTTTCTTATATGCAGCAAAATGTTGGGTCCTGTTTAAATACCAGGTCTGTCAGTCTACATCTTCTTTTTTATTTTCTATATTCTTTATTTACATTCCAAATGATTTCCTCTTTCCAATTGAGTCCATTGATATTAAGAGATATTAAGGAAAAGCGATTGTAGCTTCCTATTATTTTTGCTGTTAGAGGTGAAGTTATGTTTATGTGGCTATCTTCTTTTTTGTTTGTTAAAAAAAGATTAACTCCTTGCTTTTTCTAGGGTGTAGTTTCCCTCCTTGAGTTGGAGTTTTCCATTTATTATCCTTTGAAGGGCTGTATTTGTGAAAAGGTAAAATGTAAATTGGTTCTTTATCACGGAATATTTTCGTTTCTCCATTTATGTTAATTAAGAGTTTTGCTGGGTCTAGTACCCTAGACTGGCATTTGTGTACTCTTAGGGTCTGAATGACATCTGCTCAGGATCTTCTCACTTTTATATTCCCTTGCGTGAAATCTGGTGTTTTTGGATTGGTTGGCCTATATATGTTACTTTACATTTTTCCCTTGCTGCTTTTAATATTCTTTCTTTGTTTTGTGCATTTGGTGTTTTAATTTTTATTTGATGTGAGGAATTTCTTTTCTGGGCAAATCTGTTTGGAGTTCTGGAGGCCACTTGTATGTTTATGGGCATCTCTTTCTCTAGGTTAGGAAAGTTTTCTTCTATGATTTGTTGAAGATATTTACTGGCCCTTTAAGTTGGGAAACTTTGCTCTCTACTATACCAATTATCCATAGGTTTAGTCTTCTCATTTGGTCCTGGATTTCCTTGATGTTTTGGTTAGTGGCTGTTTGCATTGCGAATTTTTCTTTAACTGTTGTGTCAATGTTTTCTATGGTATCTTCTGCACCTGAGATTCTCTGTTCTGTCTCTAGTATTCTGTTGGTGACTATGACTCCTTATCTCTCTCCTAGGTTTTTTATTTCCAGAGATGTCTCCATTTGTGATTTCTTTATTGCTTCTTCTTCCATTTTTAGATCTTGGTTGGTTTTGTTCAATTCCTTCACCTGCTTGGTTGTGTTTTCCTGTAATTCTTTAAGGGATTTTTTTGTTTGCTCTTTAAGGTCTTCTACCTGTTTACCTGTGTTCTTCTGTATTACATTAAGTGAGTTATTTATGTCCTTCTTAAAGTCCTCTGTCAGCATCATGAGATGAGATTTTAAATCCAAATCTTGTTTTCCTGTGTTTTGGAGAATCCAGGACTTACTGTGGTGGGCAAACTCGGTTCTGATAATGTCAAGTAGCCTTGGTTTCTATTGGAAAGGTTCTTGAGCTTGCCTTGTGCCATATGGTTATCTCTGGTGTTAGTTGATCTTTCTGTCTTTCACTGTAACTTGTCACTCCTGTAGGCCTATAAGCCTCTGTCAGCACTCCTGTGTGACCAGCTCTCTTCTGGTGGGTGCTGTGTAGAGCAAGTTGTAGAGTAGCCCAAGCTCCTGGGTGCAGATGGAAACTGAAAGGATCCGGTCCAAGCTGTACAACTATTCCTGTGACCTACGTGCTCCTAGCTGGTCCTGCTCTGGACAGTTTCTGTAGAGAAAGTGAAAAACTTGCTTCTGAGCCCAGGAGTCAGAGTACTCCTGAGAAAGCAACTCTCTTCTGGCAGGACCTGTGCACAGAGGGCCATAGAGCAGTCCCAGCTGCCAGGTACAGATCGTCTATATTTCATATATTCTAGTTAAATCTCTGAAATGCATTTTGAAATAGTATAAGAACCTTAAGCAAACTAATGGAAAGAAAACTAAATGAGAGAAAAATATATTCAGAAACTACTAATTAGTTAAGACTTTAACATTAACATATTTTAAAGTCACACAATCAAATATGAAAAATAGTCATCTATATAAAATAAACTAATCTCTTATTTAGAAAATTCTTGGAGGATAAGCAAGAAGAGATATAGAGCATATTGTTCAACATTACTAATTTAGCAATTGTAAAGTAATACAAATAAAAATTGTAATAAAATATTAAGTTATGCATTGTAAAAGTTACCAAAATAGAGTAGACAAATATATTTCAGAAATATATCAAATACTTTCATGTTGTTGGCAACATAAATTAATATAGTTGTTATATAAAACAAATTCTAGCCAAGAGCAATTAGACAACACAAGGAGGTCAAAGGGATTCCAATTGGAAAAGAAGAAGTCAAGATATCACTATTTGCAGATGATATGATAGAACACTTAACTTTCCCCCAAAATTTCACCAGAGAGCTGCTACAGCTGATAAAGTTGCTGGATATAAAATTAACCCAAACAAATCATTAGCTTTCCTCTACTCAAAGGCTAAATGGGCTGAAAAACAAATTAGGGAAATGACACCCTTCACAATAGTCACAAATAATATAAAATATATTGCTGTACCTCTAACCAACATAGTGAAAGATCTGTATGAAAAGAACCTCAAGGCTCTGAAGAAAGAAACTGAAGAAGACCTCAGAAGATGTAAAGATCTCCCACTCTCATGGGTTGGTAGGATTAACATAGTAAAAATGGCCATCATACCAAAAGCAATCTATATATTCAATGCAATCCCCATCAAAATTCCAACTCAATTTCACACAGAGCTAGAAAGAGCAATTCTCAAATTCATCTAAAATATCAAAAAACTATTCTCAACAAGAAGAGAACTACTGGGGGAATCACCATCCCTGACCTGAAACTATACTACATTGCAATCATGACAATAATTGCACGGTATTGGTACAGAGACAGACAGGTAGATCAAGGGAATAGAAATGAAGACCCAGAAACAAACCCACACACGAATAGTCACTTGATCTTTCACAAAAGAGCTAAAACCATCCATGGAAAAAAGACAACATTTTCAACAAATGTTGTTGATTTAACTGGCAATAAACATGTAGAAGAATGCAAATTGATTCATTCTTTTCTCCCTGTACAAAGTTCAAGTCCAAGTGGATTAAGTTCTTCTACATAAAACCAGATACACTGAAACTGACAGAAGGAAAAGTGGGAAAGAACCTCGAAGTTATCCACAAAGGAGAACATTTCCTGGACAGAACACCAATGCCTCAAACATTAAGATCAACAATTGACAAATGGGACCTCATGAAACTGAAAAATTTCTGTAGGGCAAAGGACACAATTAATAGGACAAAATGGCAATCTACAGATAGGGAAAAGATCTTTAACAAGTCTAAAACCAATAGAGGGCTAATATCCAATGTATAGAAAGAACTCAAGAAGTTAGACTCCAGAAAACCAAATAACCCTATTAAAAATAATGTAGAGAGCTAAACAAAAATTTCTCAACTGAGGACTCTTCAATGGACAAGAAGAAATGTTCAACATCCCTAGTAATTACAGATATACAAATCAGAATGACTATGAGATTCCACCTCGGTTCCATCAGAATGGCTAACATCAAAAGCTCAGGTGACGGCAGATGCTGGCAAGGATGTGGACAAAGAGGAACACTCCTCCCTTGTATGTGGGATTGCAAACTGGTACAACCACTCTGGAAACCAGTTTTGCAGTTCCTCAGATTATTGGAAATAGTTCTACCTGAAGACCCAGATATATCACTCCTGGGCATATACCCAAAAGATGCTCCAACATTTAACAAGGACACAGGCTCTACATTGTTTACAGGAGCCTTATTTATAATAGCCAGAAACTGGAAACAACGAAGATGTCCTTCAACAGAGGAATAGATACAGAAAATGTGGTGCATTTATACAATGGAGTATTACTCAGCTATTAAAACAATGACTTCATGAAATTCAAAGGCAAATGGATGGAACTAAAAAATATCATCCTGAGTGAGGTAACCCAGTTGCAGAAGAACACACATGGTATGCACTCACTATTAAGTGCATATGAGCCCAACAGCTCTAAGTACCCAAGATTTAATTCAGAGACCATATGAAGCTCAAGAAGGCAAACCAAAAGCTCTATGCTTCAGTCTATGTACAAGGGGGAACAAAATAATCACAGGATATAGAGGGAGGGATGGACCTGGGAGGGAGAAATGAGTGGGAGGGAAAAAGCGGGTAGAATAAGTTGTGGGAGGAGATTGAGGATAAGTACAATGGATCAGAAAATTGAAAGAAGGTATGTAGCAATGGAGGAGGGTAATGGGTTAGGCACTAGGAAGCCCAGATGCCAGGGAAGCAAGAGATTCCCAGGACCCAACAGGGATACAATTAGTCAAAATACCCAACAAAGGAGAAGAAACTGTAGAGAACATATCCCATGAATAGACATGGCCCCTGGTTGAGGGACTGGGCGACCCACCCTTCTCAAAAATTTTATTTCAGAATTGTTCCTGTCTAAAGGAAATACAGGGAGAAAGAGTAGAGCAGAGACTGAAGGAAAGGCCATCTAGGGACTTCTCCACCTAGGAATCTATCCCATTTTCAGTCACCAAAACCAGACACTATTGCTGATGCCAAAAAGAGCATGCTTACAGGAGCTTGATATACCCATGTCCTGAGAGGTTCAGCCAGTGCCTAATCAATTTAGATGTTGAATCTCACAGCTAACCAGTGGACTAAGCACAGGGACCCCAATGGAAGAGTTAGGGAAAGAAATGAAGGAGCTGAAGGGGATAGCAACAGCATAGGAAAAATAATGATGTCAATTAACTGGACTCCCCAGAGCTCCCAAGGAATAAAACACAAACCAAAGATTTCACATGGAGGGAGCCGTGGCTCCAGCTGCATATTTAACACAGGATTGCCTTATCAGGCATCAATGAGAGCGGAGGTCCTTGGTCCTCATTCCCCCACCATAGGGGGATGCTACAGTGGTGAGGCAGGAGTGGGCTGATGGGTGGGTGTTTAAGCAGCCTCATAGAGGCAGGAAGAGAGGGATGGGATGGAGGTTGGCAGAGGGGACTCTGGGAAGGGGGATATCTGAAATGTAAATAAATAAAGTAACCAATAAAAATTATCTCTTACATGTATAAAAATAAATTAGAAAATTTTGAGATCCATTATTTGTATAAAAACTATTACCACATATTTATATATGGTGATACAGGGATTTATTCATTGTGTTTGAGAGGCAAAGGAAGGATGGTCTTTATAAGTTCAGTGGCAACAACTCTGCATATTATATAGGCTAGCTAAGGCTACATAATAAAGCCTTGCCTTCAGTACAAAAACAAAAACAACCCAAAAACTGTAAAGCAAAACAAAAGAAGACTGTATAGTTGAATTCTTAAGTATCTAGAAAATTTTCTTTTTCTTATTCATGAGATGAACTTTGAGAAGAAATGTATAACTCTTTTCATAAACTAAACATATGAGAGGCTAAGATTTAGCTCAATGGTAGGGTATCTGCCTAGAAAGTCAAGGCCCTGTGTTTTATAATTAGCTATACAAGAATAAAACAGAATAAATATGTTCTCAACATATCCATACTACAGTTCTAAGCTGAATAAAATATTGATATACTTGAAGCTATCATCAAAAGTTATGTGGAGACAGTTTATCAATCTGCTTCAAAAATTGTGTGCTAGAAGTATTCAGCACATTTAAAAACTTTCAGGCTCTAAGAGCCTTTACTCCTGTACAAGGTGATTTTTGATACTTTCTGGCTAATTGTGGCAATAAGGCATATTTTTTAAGGACTTGGCTATTGATTGGATCTCTTCTATCAGTGGAGGGCTTCAGGATCATCCACATGTGGGAAACAATAATTGGACACAGAGGGCTAAAAGATAAACTAATTACTACAAATTATAAAGGAATAATCTGAAGTCAGGAGATATATGTGATGAGGATTCTGAGAGGATTTAGAAGCAACTGTCAAGAACAGATATGGTATCCATGCAAAGTATGCATGTATAACATTTTCAAATATTGATCCAAACTTAGTAATATAAAAATCTTCATACTTCTTTTTCACATATAAAAAAATCAGATTGAATTGACATGAAATTCCAAAAAAAATGAATGTTTATCTATTATAATAACAAATAAAGTATTAATAAGTAAAGTAATAAGGTAATAATAAAGTAAATAAATAAAAAATTAAATAATAAAGTAATAATAAAGCATTAGCATTTATCATTATCAGAACATCTATTCATTGATAATTAATAGATAGTCATGAATGGTCGAAGAGTACTGTTGTCCCAACACTGATGCTGCTGAAAAAAAATCTCAGAGCTTTAGTTTGTCTTAAACTCCTAAAATATCCCTTAAAGATGAGTAGGAATCTATATGATAAACTCACCATATTGTCAAATGTTTACATTAATAATGCCTTTAACATGTTTTCCCTATCAGTAATTGTAGTTTAGCAATGTAGTACAACATAGTGCACTAATTGTTTGCAATGTAGTTATGTGTCTCAATGGGATTATATGCACGTGACTACTGTGTATTATATCAAACACATTTGAATCATATTTTTTCAATCTCAGGAAAAATCTGAAAGTATACTTCACTGTAACACTGTTTACTTAGCATGAATGAAACTCAAAGGTCAATCAATAACTGTACATGCAGTAATATATATGTATAATTCCAGAATTTTTGGAGTGTAGGAAGGAAGATCAGAAATTAAAGGCTATTGCTGCCTAAATAGGCAGTTTCAGGATGGTTTGGCATCATTGAGACTGTAGCAAAACCCAGGTTCATTTTTCGATTGGGTGTGTATTACTTCTGGTCCACTGTTTCAGTGAAAATACTGGGTTTCTTTTATTGAGTTTTACTCTCCTTTATAAATTAACTTAAAAACAGGCTCAAAACAAATTCAGACTTTGGAGTGTGAGAGAGCAGCAACAGAGAATCTGAATTGGAGATCTTGACAACATTCAAACTGAAGGCAATAAAGAAAAATGAAGGAAATTAAAATCTTGCTTTTTGTAATGATGGTTTAGAAGCAGCAACATTACAAAAGCAGGTAGATGGCTTCAGAGAATGAGGCAGAAAGCCCAGGTTGTTCAGGAGATTGTGCCTAGCCTTTTTTCAAGTATCTGTAAAGGGATAATGAGAAGCAAATGGTAAAGATAGAGGATCTACAGTGCTAAGTGATTGAAGTTCTGTCAAGTCTGTGTGGAGGAAAGGAGTTCTAGCAAGGATTAGTGTATATTCTCACTAAAGAACAAAGTAGCTCTCCCCTATACTTAGCATATCCTCGGGTGAACACATTTTTTGGGGGAGAGAATTTATGGATTTCATGTGAAGTATTTAACAGAATGACTTAAATTAACCCTTAAATAAAAGAAACAATAATATGTTGTTTTGGAATTGTTCAGAAAATCAGT